>OY294056.1:7905929-8517729 GCA_958510865.1 Myrrha octodecimguttata | reverse complement strand
ATCGTTTTGTCCAAAAGTCTACAATTTTCGATGATTGAGCCGAAAATGGTCTCAAACGCTCGAATCCTCGCGAAATTTTGTTGAGATCATACCATCCGTAAATTTAGAAAAAAATTTTTTTTTGATGTTTTTCGAAAGTATTTTTTTTTCCGCGAACTGTTCATCACATTTGAAAATAATTCAACGCGAACTCTGAGCTCCAAATTCCACAGCAGTATGTCAAATTTCAATCCGATACGGTCATTATATTTGGAGATATTGGGAATAAATATATGAAATTTCGTAGTTTTTTTCCCGATATCGTTGTTTTTTCCAATGTAACTCAAGAAATACTGATTGAAAATGCTGAAACACAACTTTGTTCATAATTTCTTGATAATCGTTTTATTAGAACAATTTGAAAAAAATTCAAATGTTTTCTTTCAAATACATATTCAATATTCTGTGATATTCTTGTCAAATTATACTCATTAAATTCTCTATGAACCTTCGAGCTGTTATTTTTCGATGAAGTACTGGATTTCAATTCTATCCAATCTATATTTTCAGAAATATAGGAAAAATAAAATTTGGAATGGGTATATCTGCGGAATCATTGGGTGGATTTTACCGAGGATTTTACCCATTCACGAATTCGGCCTTCGTTATTATATGGTCCAAACCTTCTCTAACAATATCGAGTTTCTAAGTTGTTTCTTTCGGAAATTATTGTGTTTACGTTCCGACCGTCAGGCCGACCGTAAACACAATAACTTCCGGAAGAAACGACTTGGAAACTCGATAATTGTAGAGAAGGTTTGGGGCTTAATTACGAAGGTCGAATTCGTGAATGGGTAAAATCCGCCCAATGATTTCGTGGATATTATTTTCCCATTATTTCCAAAAATACAAGATAGATCTGCTCAAAATTGGGGGTTGGAGAGAAAAAAAGTTATTCCTCAAAAACTCACCACCGAATTTTCGTGAAACTCTCAACATTGATTACTGTTGCATAACTCAACCTTAAAACGTTCATCAGGATGATTTCCGACCAGTGGTCTCTGAGTTATAAAGAAAAACGGTGCAAATTTTGGGGTGAAAAACCAATGAGTTATGAATAGTATATGAGTTTTATTTAAGATATCATTGGAATTGGGTTATGAAACTGAGGAAATAATAAACCCCTGTGTAAAATTTGCAGCGTTCTTATTCTTCGACGCGTTAATAAATACGAGCCTAAATAAGGACCCACACAAGATCAACCAATTTGCGCAAATTCGGTGTTTTCGCAAAAAATTTGACCGTGAATTGCACGGTTTGACAGTGCTACACGGTCAAACAGTTTGTGCAAACATAGACTAAATGTTCGATCTTGTATCTCTTAGAATTAGGTAGGTAAATATACTATTATTTGTAATAACCTTAGGGAGTTCATCACTCTCCAGATTGAAAGATAAAATGAGATGTCTGACAAATAAATGGATTCAGATTATTACGAAGGTTGATTACGATTATATTCGATTTTGCAGTAATTAAATCAACCTTCAAATTTGGAATTTTTAATTGTTTTCAGTTATGTCGAAGAGTACCTATACTATCTAGTGAGCCAATTCAAATTTCAGAAATTGCTAGAGGAGCAAGTCAGCAAAACTTCTGGTTCTGCTGAACACTTCGCTGATCGACATACTCCCGAATTATGCAGATATAATTTCAAGAATTCGATTAAATAACCCCATTTCATAAGTTAGAATTTCATTTGATTAATCCTCCGGAAAAAATTCGGAATAAATTTTGATGAATTTTCTATCGATATCTGTGCGTTCACTTCCAAAGACGATTATTGGGAAGCCTCAAAATAGTACAGAAACAATAGTCAAATTCACGAAATAAAATTTATACATCAATACAAACTACGCGATATATAAATACAAAACAGACGAATTGGACTTTGCATTTAGCACCTTTTTATAGGATAAAAGCTCAATGGCGGGATAGGTTGGGCAAGTCTGGTTTTCCTTTAACCTCCATATGAATAAAAACCGGTACTTCGTTCTATATATTATATACGCATCCCATTTCCGATCATACATTATATCCTCACAACTCGCGTACTTATTCTCGTTGTGTACCTAAATATTGTGGTTTTCAACAGCTCATCATAATTGGTTGTTACTGACAGTATCCGTAATTGTTTCAGCTGCTTTTGTAGTTCAAATCTTGGTGGGGATTTCCCTCCGGAAAATATACCGACCACTTGTTTATATTCACCTTTTTTTCAGCTCTGGGGAGAGTTTCCATGTTAGTCCCGTTAACCACCGGGGCTTTTTCCTGTGTAACACCCCCATTTGGGGTTGTCCCATTACCCAATGCCATCGGTTACAACAATAAACCAAGTCTTTACACAGTGTTCCGGGAAAAAATGTCACTTAAACATGTAGACGTATTCATCACAAAAATATACTTTATTTCGCCACTCAACTCGATACACCGTATTTCATGAAAACTACACCAACGAAACGAAACGTACGAACGACTTGTGAAAGATATTTTTACACTGGTCGCTGACTCGCTCACTGTTTCACCGTATTACATCTGGTCTAGCTCAGAAATGCTGGCGACCTCTTGTCTCTCTCTTATGCGTTCGTATTCGAGGAACGACGGCGAACTGTTATGTAACGAAAGCGCATACGCGTCGGAGGCAGCGCATCCGAAAATGTTTGGTTCGTGGGTGCGAAAAAGCTCCCGAAGAAGTTTTATGTTCGAAAGCGATATGGTAACCTAAATAACCTTGAATGAGAATTCTGGTCAACAGCATTTAGGTTAGTATAGTCAATACAGGGAAGATTCTTTTTCTGTTACATTTCATATGTTCAATTACCGCTATCAAATAAGCGCCAACCTAGTATAAACGAGCGCTTGCATTCATTTATGAGTGGGTAGAAATTTTCAGTGTGTTTCGGATGTTTCATAAATCAAGAATAATCCTCGATTTAATATTGTTGGTTGAATAATAATTGAATAGAGTAATGAATTCAGACAACATTCCAGGGATATTGTTTTCAATTCATTAAAAGTATGTATTGCTATGGTTCATTTCAGTGTGATTCATCATACTCAAAATAACACATTACTGAATTGATTGTGAATTCATTGTCTTCTCTGAAACAAAAATTTGCACATATCAACCATGATGTGAGTAAGACAGGGTGTGCTCATCTGTGATCGTTTTACCAATGATGACGTCACTTTTTTCATTCAAATTCAAAGCACAGAATATATATTTCCTTGTATCTTAATCTTGCTTACGTCACTTTTTTTCACACCATGTTTTTTACATCATCATATCAACCAATATCTCAGCCAATTGATTGAGATTCAGATTATCCGAGTACCCAGCTGTGTGGGAATTAATGTTTAACAAATATTCCAAGATATTATAGACTAAACAAAATACAACTTGATATCATACCTAAAGTCAGAGAATTAATATTGGTAAATGAACATACTGTAACCTGAGGTAGAGCAGCCCAAGACGAGTCCAAAGTAACTATATAATATGATAGATACAATCAATCCCATAACCATAATACAGGGTGTTTTATGTATTCAACAATTTTTTAATTTGCTCATAACTTTGGACCTAGCCTATATAATCTATTTATTTTCAGACCATAGGAGTCTTACAAAGGTCAATCGATTCATATATTCAAATAATTGGAAACTTCTCGGTCTGTATTGAAGAAATATGGGATTTCTGTCAAGCTGATATTCAACACCCTGTATTTGGAAATTTCAGAATTTGATTGAAATAATTGAGAAGAGCAGAAAATGTTCACTTGGAAACAGTTGATTTTTTCATCTAGTATGTCGAATTGCTTATCGAATCCCGTCTTTCTCTACTGCGGACCTAGTTTTTTTTCGATTATTTGAAGATGAATCGATTGACCTGAATAAGTGAATCATACGGTCAGAAAATCAATAGATGATACTGGGAGGTTCCAAAGTTATGACCAATTGAAAATATTGGTGAATACAAGAAACACCCTGTATCTTGGTTATGGAACTGATAAGTTCTACTCACAATGAAATTTATTAATATTAATAATGATAGCGATGTGTCGATATTGTATTACCTAGAATGCCGTTTGAAATAGATAGCTCTAGAAATTCAATACATTTCAATGTATATAATTTAGAAATTCGAGGTTAAAGTCATTTTCCTGTAGGTACGATACCTACCGAATTTTATTGACCTCGACTTTTCACAAGTGTCAACCTTACTTATTGCTGGTGATAAAAACTCAATGGCATCCATGGCCTACCGACAGACTATGCATGTGTATGTAGTATTCATATTATTTTATATCATATTATTACATTGTATTTCGAAAAAATCTACTCTACTTTCATGAAAACATCATTTTCATCAAAAAAAAACTTAGAAAAGCTATGACGTGAAGTCAACAGCTTTCTAGTCTTTCTTTCCTAGTCGTTTGCGCCAATTCCGGCCCAAAATTCGAAAATTACAGACATCGTGACGAAATGTTAACGCGCTGTTTCCCAAAACAAGCGCGTAAATTGATAAGACGGCTTGTGTCGAGTTCCTTCTAAATAGTTGAGATATTAGGAAAATATTCTAGCAATAATGAAACTCCAATTTGGTTCTCTGAATTAATCAATCCTGTAGCTCAAATTTCAAGGGGGGCAAGACAAAGATTCAGTAGAATTACTGAGTTGTTCTATGAGGAAATCCTTTAATGCTGTTGAAATGGCATTTAATTATGGTGGAGGTTATAGTTTCAGGAATCACATTATCTGCTGGCGCATCCGCCATATTATACAAATAGTATTTTCCGATATCAAAAAGGAATAATGGAAATGAACTGAAGAATTCCTGATGAATAATATTCAATGGAAATTCATCCCAGTTCTGAATTATCATATAATTCAATAACACGTATGGAAGGTACTTCCTTAATTCAAAGGTTATAAAAAATTCTCGATAATTTGTCCATACTGGTGAAATGGCAGTACCCATACAAAGCCCATCCAAATCTGGCAAGATTCTTCCTACCCCTTTCCCGGAGAGTTGAGAGGAAATTCGCATTTCGAACATAAATAAAGCTAGGAATTGGTTTCTCGGAGAAGAACAGAGCTCCAGCAATAATATGTAACATAATCACAAGGACGAATATCCTTCGATAAATCAACAAATATTCCCCCTTGATCAGAGATAATCATCCAATCAACCAGTGTTTTGGTTGATGGATGATTAGCTCTGATCAAGGGGGAATATTTGTTGATTTATCGACGGATATTCGTCCTTGTGATTATGTTACATATTATTGCTGGAGCTCTGTTCTTCTCCGAGAAACCAATTCCTATCTTTGTTAGATGTTGGACGTTTTCGTCTTGTGGTGGGAATCCACATGAACCGAGTGTTTCCAATGTCGTGTCGGTTTCTTGTAAAGCTGCAATATCGCAGTTACAGCGAACTGATGCGACAAAAGAATGAACGTCATACACATCGATCAAAGTATTCTGCACTCGAAGGTGAGACTCGCAAGATGCTCCTGGCAGATGGCGCGCTGTATGTTGTATACTGCAGCGGTCCTTCTGAAAGGTAACAAGTATCGAGAGATCTATCTGTGGTTTATCCAAGTTAAGTTGACCTGACGATCAATAACAATTGTGAAACAGCTGTAGTCATTCTACTTGGATCCGCTTCTTCGGTGTAGGTGTTTTGGTTGATTGGATGATTAGCCTGATCAAGGGGGAATATTTGTTGATTTATCGACGGATATTCGTCCTTGTGATTATGTTACATAAATAAAGCTTTAGTCTGGGTAGTGGGTGGCACTAGAGAGCCCACATGAAGGATCTGCCCAAGTGTTTTTCGGTTTTATCACAAACTGACTGTCTGACCAAAATATTTTCCATTCCTTTTCGATAGCTTCAATTTGGCATGCGAATAAGCGAATTTTCTTCTTATTCAATTAGTGTATACTATATATCAAGAAATATCACTGACTTTTACCATCCGGCCCTAATGAATGCCATAAGTATATTCAACTTACAAAACTAAGATTCTACTAGAAAGCTGAAATAAGGTAAAGAATTATATTCACTATAAATTACCCATTCCTTTATAAAAGGATGTTGTGGCTCACGGAACAAGGTTCTCGATAAAAATTGTTCGATTATGTTTAAATACTATCACAATGATACATACCAACGTGCACATTTCAGGCAATGCAATTTTCGATGAGGTGTTCTGACTTTTATACCGTTTCAGAAAGATGTCAACTTTCCCAGCTAAGTATATCAAGAAAAAATCTATTTCAACTTCATCAATCTACATGCAGTAACGAAAAGAAGGTATGGGGCAAAATATGTCATATCTTGAAATCAGGAAAAAAATATGTACATTCAGAATTATTTTATACAGAAAAAAATTATCAATCTGCAACCAAAACCCTTCTTCAAGGAAATTTAGTATCTAGTATAAGATTTGCACGGTAAAACCCAGTCCTAGTCCTAGAGAGCGAACATTTTATTTTCAGCTATGAATTATCATATGAACTATAAAAAAACTGATAGTCCGCAATTTTCACACTGTAATCCTCATGATTGGGACCAAAATAATAATGAATATCATCTGTATATTGGAGGCAATAACTAAATATTGATTGTTGGCCAAAAAAACTACTAGGTATATGTCCTTTGTGTGAACAGGATTGAATGGAAATATTTGTCAAATACTGTACAAAAAAATAGAAACAGTTAACTATATTTTTCGGGAAATACTTCACTTGTCCATACTGTAAAGTAAGCGGAACCTTTTTTTCAAAAATTAAATTTTGGCAAAAAGTAAGTCCATGTTTTGCTATTGATAACCCATAAAAACTTTCATCACATATATACTCCATTTACTTTTATTTATTCAGTCGTTTGACCTTGAAATCAAGGTTTTTGTATTTAGAACTGAGTAAAGATGGCACACGTGAAAAGTCGTCATGTTTGCGTAGTCACCTGACAGGAAAATAAACCTTACCATTGAGTTTTCAAATACAAATATTTGAAAAATTATGACCTTATCAAACATTTTGCCATTATTTGACAGAGTGGAATGTGTTAAACTTCCATGGCCAACCCCCAACTGACTTAAGTTAATAGAATTAATAGAGTATGACGTATAGAAGCTCTTGTTCTAAAGCGCTTGTTCGAATCCTGAGGTTATGGATTGAAACCACTAGGTTGTACTCACTCGTGAATTCAATTCTGTTGGTTTGGCCGTTCATAAATGCGCAACTTCCTATGGGGAAAGGCTAAAGCCTTAAAATTCTCATGTTATGACCATCAGGAATTTATAATTATTTCGTTAAATTCTCAGAAAATATTAAAACCCAATAACATCTCCAAAATTATGTGAAGATCTTATAGTTGGAAAAATACAGAATCCTTCTTTTGAAAATGTTTTCGTGTCTCAAGTTTATATCTCAAAGTTCATCTGTCAGATTCCGCTGAATAATTTTAATTAAATTAATTTCCCAAAATAATAATAATAGTAATTATGTTTATTTGTCTGTTTTTTCGAGTTTGGAGACAAATGGTCTTAAACTACTCGCTGCTTGGACTCACTGATGTCAAGTCTGCTGTCAAATTGAATCTGCCGGCCGGCCGAGAAAACATGCATCAGAATGCTGCAGAGAAGTTCGTTGATGAGCCAAATCAACCAAACGTTTCTGATATACCTAGTCATTTGAAATTTTGAGGATATTTCCCTGATATTTTAGGAACAACTATTGGATTGAATTTTGGAATTGGCAGCTAAAAGCAACATAAAGTCCCGCGAAATTTCGTTGAGATCGTTTAATAAGTAAATCCAAAAATAATTTTTTTACAGTTTTTTTCGAATTTTGTTTTTGAGAAATTGTTATATCAGATTTGGAGATAATTTGTCATATTTCACGGTGTGTTAAATTGCAGTACGATCCGATTTTATAAGTTCCGGAGATATTGGGGAAGAAATAACTGATCCAATCATTATAAATCTTGATAACTAGTTTGAAAATGTTCAACTTTGTGCAAAATTTCGTAGTGATTGTTTATCCGAAGAATTTGCAAAAAATCACCTTTTTTAAAAATATTTTATAATTTGCCATCTTCTAATCATATTATCCTTACGTAATTCTGCACGAACCTTCAGGCTGTCATTTTCAAATCAAGTACTGTATATAAATTCGATCTGATCTGTATTTTTAGAAATACCTACTGAAAAAATGCAGATTTGAATGAGGTTGATTTCGTAGGAGACTGTCAGATTTCAGGATAAGATAAGACTACTAAAGACAGTTCTGAAACAATGTTTCATTTATGGTTGGGGTTATCGATTGGGACTATACAGAGTGATTTGTCGGATTCGACCAATGTTAGTTTTATTGATAACTTTGTTATATGGCTCATTCGATTTCGATGAAATTTCCAATGTAGTACAATATGAATGAGCACATTCAAAATTCAAAATTATTTCTCCGAACACGTGGTTGTTATCGTGATACTTTTAGAATTATTGTGCAGCTTGAAATAACACTCTGTATATTGCGTTTCCAAAACTACCCTATCCCTTTCTAATTCTATCAATTTTATTCATTATTCAGGTGTATCGAATTTTTTTTGTTTGCACATCTCTGGTTTTCTGAGTGTTTTTTTCCAGATAGGACAATTTCGAAATTTCACTCAATTCTTCTTTTGTTGATAACTCTGGTATGCCTTATTCAATTTTGATGACATCATCAGTGTAGTGCAATATGAATGTGGAAATTTTCGTGATAACCTCAGATTAATTGTGCAGGTTGAAAAACACCCTGTACATTAATGAGTCATTATTCAAGTATTTTTCTGGCACACCTTCGGCTATCCGAGAAAAATGTTTTAATGAAGAGCATTATCGAAATTTCGCTAAAGAGCAGTAAGAATATTCTGCACTAGATAGTGAAGCTGTATCGTCCAAGGATGTAGAGGTGTTCGTCAGTAGTGAAATTTTGTTTTTCAATTTCGAAATTCATTTCAATTTCCTTTTCTCTATGAAAGGATTATTTTTATGGAACAGCGAACCTGAAGTGATTTTGTTCGATATTGTTCTCATTAACGCATATGAACTTATGTTTTTCATGCACAATATGAGCAATTCAATAGAAATTACGAATTTGAAAGACCATTTTAGAACCATCCTTGGAATATACAGCTCTACTACGCAGTGTAGAATATCCTCACTGCTTTGAAACGAAATTTCGATTATGCAAATTTTTTTCTCGGAAAACCTAAGGTTAGCCCCAAACTCAAAAACTCCTGAATAGTGACTTATATATTTCAGTAGAATCGAAAACTGATAGTAAAATTTTAAAAATGCAATGTACAGGGTAATTTTTCAATCTACTCAACTAATCTGAAATTGTCACAAAAACATCATTGTATTATGAGAAAATTTATAAACTTAATTAATGTACTCATATATATTGTTTCTCGAAAAACCAGAGGTGTGCCAAAATTAAAAACTCATGAATAATGACTCATTATGGTAGAATCTCAAAAAGATAATGAAGTTTTGGAAACGCAGTACACAGGGTGCTTTTTCAGTCTGGACAATTATTCTGGCATTATCACCATGACAACCGCGGATTTTGAAAAAATTTTCGGAATAATCGGAGGTGCTCATTCATATTGTACTTCACTGAAAATTCCATCAAAAGCGAACGAGCCGTACTAAAGATATTAAAAAAAGTTAAATCGGTCGAATCGGACATATCAGCCTGTGAAGTTTCAATAGAGACCACCAACCATAAATCAAACATTGTCTCAAAACTGTCTTGTGTAGTCCAAGCTTCTGCACAAATATTACGGTCTCCTCCGGAATCGCAATTAAGGCCTTGAACATAAACTGTTACCTACAAACTAAATGCCGTTGTATGCGATGGATTATATGTTCTCAAGTTTTTAGTCTGCTCTAAAAATTTCGAAATATTTTTCCCGAATATAAGTATCGGTATTTATAGAGTGAGGTGTCGGGCTTAATTATGAAGGTCAAATCCGTGTACGGGTGAAATTTGCCCGATGATTCCGTAGATGAATATATTCGGAATTTTGATTTTCTATTATCTTCTTAAATGGACATCCGATGGAATCAAGTCGTTGGTTTAATTATATGATGAAAAATTAAAGCTTCTAAGTTCATACAAATTTACATCGAAACCTAATTGCTTGTTTCCATAACACGACTGTTTGGTGATTTTCCATGAACCTTCAAGCTGTTATTTTTCAAAAACTACTAGAGTTCAATTCTATCTGTATTCTTGAAAATATTCGAAAGATAAAATTCAAAATTTCGCAAATCTGCGAAATCATTGGGTGTTTTTTCTATATTCACGAATCCGGATTCTGTTCAAGGTTCAAATCAACTCTATAAATATAGAGTGGCTGAGTTGATCATTATGATAATAAAATTTTATGAGCCGATTATTCATATCTCAATGGGTGAACACGCAAACGATATTGAAGGAGCTCGCGAAAGATGTTGACTTCACGTCAATGCCTCTGTTCAATTTTTGCTTTTCGAATTTTTTATGGCCAATGATTCGGTTTATGTTCCATTGTCAGTTCCGGATGATTTATTTTTTCGTTTTTCATTTCAAATAAGTTTTTTCCTGAAAATTCGTTTATTAATATCGAACATTTTCACCATCGGTTTAGTTCACTTTATGTATATATTCTTTTGAGAACGAGCATTGCATTTTTTGGTATATCACAGTGTTAGCAGAGGAAATGTAAACAGGGTACCATACATTTTTCCGTATGATACAAGAGCACATATAAAAACCTCAGCAAAAACTCTGTGTCCCCGTATAAGTGTTGTAATTTGTTTTAAGAACATGGATGGCAACTTTTTCATTGGAAAATAATTTTTGCATCACATTTTAGTTCACTATTTTTCGAAAAGAACAATCTCTAACATACAAATTAATATCTTTCATATTTCAAGTTACCTATTGCATGCTTTTGAATATCCTAAATTCAACGAAGAGTTCAGAAATTTGTTAAAGCTTGACAGAGTGGAAAATTCACTTTAAACACATTGAGGTTACGGACATTTCAAATCGAAATATGAGTCATGATAAAATATTAAATTAACATCTTGACATAGCAGAGTGGCCCTACTAATAATTTCTGAAAACTGACACAATAATATAATACAATTACAATTACTGTGATTGAGTCACACTCAACTCATTAGAACTTCATTAAAGTGAATCATGAAATTATCACCGATTTTTCCGTCCACCTTTTTTCCTAATTTTTCTTCCGTGCTTTCAATTGATTCTCCCATTAGGACGATCCTTGTCAATTGGCTACAATTACGAGTGGCCGGAAGTTCTTTTCGATTTTAAAACCAACAATCAAACATGTCATTCGAATTGATTATTATATAAGGTCCCTCATGGTCATGTTGACAATCGGCATCACCAGAATGCGCATGTGATATTTCCTCGGTATATAAATCAAAACAATTAGCGGATTTCGCAATTCTCCATTTTCAAGTTGATTAATTATGTTCAAAATGTACTTCAGGCCTCTTGTCTCCTTAGTTGTTCTTTCTTTGTTTGGATATGTTCTGACCGTGAGTATTTTTTATTATTACACCTCCGTTAAGGGGATTCCAACCATTTAATTATTGAATTTCTGAAGGCACTTACTGATAAACAGGATGATGAGTTGATAAGTCACTCCACTGAGATTCATTGACGTTCAAGATTGATTTTCAGTATTTAGTAAATCTAAAACAATTTTTTTTGTTAGCAATATGCTCGTGCAGGTCGATTGGCATTTAAAAAAACGCCCTTTCTGCTATCAGATAGATAGGTTGACTACTGTAGGCTATCGAATATTGATAAATCGAGCCAAGAACGAACAGTTATAATGTAAGATTGACTAGCGTTGCAAAATGGCGAAGGAATATCTAATTCGGTTCATCATTATAGACCGGATTTCTTCGAATCTAATGAAAATTTTATAATTGATTTTCACGTGTAACTTTATATATTCCTCAAAAAAAGTGATTTTTTAGATAGCACTGCTGTGAAGTCAGCAGCTTTTGCGACCATGTTCAAATTCGTTGCCAAAGCGGTCATCTTTTCACGTATTGACCCAGCCAAACGCACCTATACTACCTGATGAAGAGGTGAGTTTGGCGTTCTTTTTCTAATATGGTCGCCATGAAATCCTGCATGAACCTTCAGCTATGATTTTTCAATCAAGTACTGGATTTCAATTAGATCCCATCAGTTTATGTTGCCTCATTCCGGATAAGCAAGCTATTTTGCGTCATGATTCTATTGTGGGCAATCTTTCGTTGTTCTTCGGCTTCTTCATTTCGTTGGTTACCTGTATTGGAATATATGTTGTTGAAAGAGCGAGTTTAAGGCATCTCAATAATTACAGACTGATTCATTATCTGAAAGGTCCAAGATTGGTGGGAAAATCTTTGAAAGCTTATTAAAGAGTTGAGTCTTAAATCAAAGTTGGGAAGAATGATGAAGGGACGAATGTTAGCCGAGAGAGACAAAAAAAGAAGGAAAAGTTATTGCTGACTAGTATTTTGCTTTTTTACATTTCGACTCCTTGGACAGCATGATGCGTCTGGCATGGCAAGTTCATTTTGCTTATAATATTGCGTCATGGTTGTTTTCTACCAAACAAAAAAAAAATGTATTCGAGAAATTTTACTCGGCTTCTTTTGTTATTTTGTTCTGTTCTTTTAGTGAGGTGATATCAGTTGTAATACTTTCCGTATTTTCGTATTTTGGAATCGATAAATATTCGAATTGTTGGCAATTTTAATCGAGCTTTTTTCCCTTTTTCGCTGTTTCACCGCCTTTCAAGCTGAGATTACCTGTTATTGATTGATTACAAGACGAAATTATAGTACTTTCACAAAAATTATCATGACCACTCAGGAAAATTTGGAAAATCTACTCCATACCTATTTCCTGAAGTAAAAAAATATGAAAAAGTCATGACAAGAATTCAAATAGATAACCCATCCAGGTTCTGAACATTTTCAGATCTTCTAGCCGTATATAGATAGATATAAATAAAATGATGGCCAACATTGATGAATTGCAGTTATAGCAACATCTTTAATATTTTACCTATGAACCTTTCGATAATACACAATTTGGGATAATATTAATGATCAATTTGACGATTTAGTTGCTTGCAAAATAAGTTCTTATGAAAATAATGCTACTAAAGATGGGCTATTGAAAAGGTTTATGGAATTACGAGATTTGTTTGACAAAGAGAAGACTTCCAGAAGAAACCTCGTTCAGTACTCCGATTATGAATGGATGCTCCATAAAGTTCCATTTAAGTGTTTTTATTTGGAAATACTGTGAAAATGAAATTTTGAATAAATATATATTCTTGAAATCATCGGGTGGATTGTAACAATTCAGGAATTCGACCTTTTGAAGTAATTGAATCGGTTTTATCATTTCTCTAAATGGATTTTTATTTTGATTGCAATTTGCCGTTAGGCCGACACAATAACTTCCGGAAAAAAATGACAAAGATATTTCGAGAGAAGGTTTGGAGTTTGAATAAGGAAATTAGTGAATGGGTCTAATATGCCTGATGACTTCGTAGATATATCTATTCAAAATTTTATTCTCCCAATATTTTCAAGAATACATCAGATATATTGAAATTTAGTGCCTGGTTGGAAAATAACTTAGTGAAGGTTCATGCAACATTTCTGAAAGAAATGGTTCCGAATTTGAAAAAGCGCGCAAAAGCTCCAGACTTAACGTCATTGGTTTCCATAGAACAAGAGCTCGAACATGTGAATGGCCCAAAAGCCTCTCAGCCAATGTTTCCAGATGTCGAAAATAGAATTATGGCGCAACGATGCCAGAATTATGGAATTTCAGGCAAAATTATGGTCGAACTTCAGAACGTTCCTTTTACTTCGAATATATTCCTAGAATTTCAGCCCAAAGGGTTGTCGAAAATGGAAAGACCCAGATATTTCAAATTTTGCGTATCTCAACTGATACCTTAGGTACCTATATCATATCTGCTTAGGCGGTAGATAACCGAGCAGAAGATATTTTATCCTATTGTTGAGTCTTTACTACACTCATTGTATAAGCATTGTGAGTGTGTCATACATCTGAGATCTTCAATGAAACAGATGATGTCATAAAAAGGGCCCGAACCGAATAATTATTATTTTAAGAAAATAAAGCCGGGTACAGGTGAGTGTAATCCGAACAGCGAATGCAATAAAATTCTATAAACGATTCGGCGAATAGTGTGGAACGCATTCGAGCTCAGCCTCGAATAATACCATAGACCTATTATCCTAAGATACGTCTATGGATAATACATTCAATTGCATCGTTCGTGTCTAAAACCGAGTCCTGACAGAGCAGAAAGAGCGCTGCGTCGAACCATAAAACTCCCTGTGATTTATGGCATTCGCTGTCCGCATTAAGCCGGGTCAAGATTATTGTAATCCGAACAGCGAATCCAATAAAGTTTGATTAACGATTCGGCGAATAGTGTGGACGGCAATCGAGCTCGTTCGAGTTTAAAACCGAGTCCTGACGTAGCAGGAAGTTTCCTACCTATCCTCTAGACACGGACACATTTTTTTGAACACCCTGTATATTTCCAAACAGTGTACCAAATTTGAGTTCGATCCGATCATAATTATCGGAGATATTGAGAAAAAATTCTCTCAAATTTTGAGGTTTTTATCTGGGTATCATTGATATTCCCGGAATAACTCAGAAAATAGTGTCTGATCATGATGAAACTCAATGTCATTTTTCAATCAAGTATGTACTGGTTTTAAATTCGATCTATTCTGATTTATTGGAAATATTGGTAAGATAATATATTTCGTGAGCATATCTGCTGAATTATAAGGTCGATTTTACCCATTCACGAATTTGGCCTTTGTAATTTAGGTAAGAAGCCATTCTACCAAATTTCAGGTCCCTATGAATTTTCGAAATACTCCAATAGGTTAGTTTCAAAATAATAAGGATGTTATCCAGGACACAGCAATAAGGCCAATATGGGATCTAGAATAGGAAGGCATGCCTTTTATGGATCGTCTTTAGGGCTTTCGTGATTACTTCCGTGATCTCATATAGGTCTGGCCAAGACACTCGGCACTATGCGAAACTCTACGTTAATCTAGATAAGTTGAGTTATAATAAGACACTGGAATATTCAAAACCTCAGCGCCATGTCATATAAAATAAACGATTGTTCTTTTTGCGCAGATTGGTGGGGAGTCTCCAGTCTCCAACTTGAGGTGCGCTAGACCATATTGGTTGAAAATAAAGTGTATTGCTCGTAAATCGAAATTTTTATTGTGAAAAAAAATTCAAATCATAAAATGGTATTTTGGTGGTCAATCAGTTCAAGAGACAATAAATTAATTTATTGTTTCTTATGAAGATAGGCCTATACCTTCCAGTTCCGCTGTTTCTATAGTGATAAAAATTCGAGAAACGCGGTTGTTTACAAACATGCAGTAATTGCGAGATTGATAAACCACCAAAAACCGTCAGTGAAACTCGTCTGAATAAAGAAGTAGATGTGCGTGCTGCTGTTGAAACCAGTGCACCTTGTCCGAGTAGACAAATTGCTGAACAAGTCAATATGAGCGATAGAAATGTTCGGATTATTTTGAAAAGGGATGGTTACCGATGTTATAATGTTAAAACTAATCAAGAAATTTTCCAGAAGACCATATCAAAAGAATGGAATTTTGAGAAACGATGATCAATCAAAATAGCTTATTTCTAAGACATATCATATTTACCGATCAGCCTTTTCCTCGAATAGAATACATAACCCGTCAGTAGTAAGAAATTTGTCTAGGGAGAATAAGTATCTGAGTATTCCTGTGCGTACCCAGAATCCTCAAAAACTCAATGTTTGGACAGGAATACTGGGTATTATATCATAGGGCCATTTTATATCGACGGTGACCTAAACGCTGCCAAATATCTGGAGCTTTTAGAGAATCAAATTATTCCGACAGTTCGACAGCTAGCAATTAATTCCGATGGTGTCTGGTTTCAACAGTATGGCTATCCAAGTCACAACGCGAGAGTAGTCACACAATATCTGAGGACTGATTTTCGGACCGGGTCATTTCTACAAATGGCACTATCAAATGGTCCCCCAGATCATCGGATTTATCTCCAAATATTTTTTTTCTTTGGGGATATCTGAAAAATTTGGTATATGGGCAAGAAATTAATATAGCGAAGGATATTAATGAACTAAGTGCCAAAATCATCCAACTTTGTGCCAAATAAATAGCAAATATGCCGATTCTGCTCAGAGATATGGATGCATATGGATTATTTCTTTATAACAGATTTGGCTACTGTTTGACTAGACAAAGTTGATTATCTGAACATTTAATTTAAATTTATCGACCTTCAATTTCGCTTTTTTTAGATTTTTTTTGTTTCCTTTCTTACTTTCGTAGAATTCATTTCATTTTCGAACCAATTATGGAAAAAGAACCTAAATACTCATTTTCACAGAGGAAATGATCTGTTTTATTCATTGTGGCAAATAAATTTCTCTTCTTCAGTGGAATAAAATTGTCGTATTTATTTTCAACCTATATGGTATTACACACCTCAAGACTGGAGTGCGACTAGCAATTCTCACTTTGCTTGGATCGCGCATCGAAGACCTCGAGACTACCCAACAACCTGCGCAAAAGAACAGTCGTTTATTTGATATGGCATGGCGCTGAGGTTTTGAATCTTCCACTCACCTCGTGGTATATATCTATTCTTTATTCGAATTCTTCGATGCGCGATCCAAGCAAAGTATCTTCTTCGGATCTTTCTCGAGACTGGAAGGATTTTAATCATGATAAAATACATATAATACGTAGAATAATACACAGAATACAGGGGACTAAATAACACAACTACAATACTACATATAAATCTTCTAAAAACTATATGATCGATATGATCGAAAATTATATACAGGACATCGAAGTGAGTCAACTTTTTGGAAAGGCCAAATTCCACTGGAAAAATATGTAGGTCCACACTTATAAATTCTGTCTTGTACTCACCAACTTAGGTTGATCAACAAACGAAACTGCGCACTTTCACTGAAATTGTGGTCATCATTTCTCCATCAAATATCATATCAAAGGTTTCAATTATGATGATTTTAATTATGAGATGATACAAATATCAATAAACGAGAAGGTGAATATAAGAACTGACGTAGAATCTTTGGGTGTAATTTACGGCAATTTGTTGAAACAAATTAAGAAAGACAAAATTTAAAATATCGCGCGTAATAACAAGCGCTACTTCATTCCACCTTGATAAACAGATGCTTATCATTTCTCAGTACATCCATATTCGTCCCCAGTGTTGAATTAACAACAAATAATTAAAACCTTTGATATTATATTCGATGGAGAAATGATGACCACAATTTCAGTGAAAGTACGCAGTTTCGTTTGTTGATCAACCTAAGTGGGTGAGTACAAGACAGAATATAAGTGTGGACCTACATATTTTTCCAGTGGAATTTGGCCTTTTCAAAAAGTTGACTCACTTTGATATGATATTTGATGGAGAATTGATGACCACAATTTCAGTGAAAGTACGCCGTTTCGTTTGTTGATCAACCTAAGTTGGTGAGTACAAGACAGAATTTTAAGTGTGGACCTTCATATATTTCCAGTGGAATGTGGCCTTTTCGAAAAGTTGACTCACTTCGATGTCCTGTATATAATTTTCGATCATATCGATCATATAGTGTTTAGAAGATTTATATGTAGTATTCTAGTTATGATATTTAGTCCCCTGTATTCTGTGTATTATTCTGTGTATTATATGTATTTTATCATGATTAAAATCCTTCCAGTCCCGAGAAAGATCCGAATCAGGATCGAAACGTCGACTGCCTAGAATTGATCAGTTTATTTGCCCAGTCCTGAAGCCAATTACCAACTATTCATTAACATAATAGGACTATGGAAGTCAAATATGACTCTATTTTATTATGTTACCGTTTTCTTGAGTCTTTGACTTCAACCGTTATATGTCAGTTAATCAAATAATTAAATTTGTCATCCATACGTGGTACGTTCAAGACAATGAAAGTATATCGTAAGATAACAATATCGAGAGATTTTATGTAAAGGTATTACAGAAAAATCTGTATTTTTATTGATTTAATTGAGGAACTTCAAAAGAAAACATTTTCAGGTACCCCTAACACCCCCGCAAACCCAGGAGGAACTGATTAAGGACATAGCAGAATTTATTCGTGAAAACGAAGAAGTAGCATCCGCGCTTAAAAATGTAGACATGGACCGTTTGATTAGCAGAACTCGTCGCGATGCCATCGACGACCCAATGATGGATGTAGAAGAAATGGATAAAGGACCAGAGCAGAAAGAAGCAGGCTTTTTCGACAGAGCGGCCAAGTTTATGATGGAGGTTCTCCAGCGATTTCTCAAATGGATTAACACAGATAATTAAGCAAGGTGCTATACAAGCCGTTAAGACTGTCATTTTGAATGTTATCTTCGGTTGACACCAACAGAAATTTTGCCCTTTTTCATGTTGAAATTTTATTGCCATGTAAATAACAGAAAACTATTTCTTTGTGCCCATAATCAGCTCTGTATTAACTTCAGTTGAACTTTGATATGTTGAATCAATAAAAATATTCGATAACATTTTTCTTTGATATTTTTTCATTTATTATACACCTAAATATCGAAAAAAACAGGAATTTTATGCCACTTGAAATTTCAAGTTTTTCATTATATGAAATGAAATCCTAAACACAATGTGCTTACTAATTGAAAATATGTGTTTGTTTATGATGAGAAGGGAGCAGCTTTGACTCCCATATGATAAAGCAAATTTATGGGGACGGGGTTGATTAATTAATTGGCTTCGATCTTATTCTTATTTTCCGTGACATTGGAAAAAATGTTCAACATTTTCATTGCTAATTTGAAATTTGGAGATCAGTGTTGGAGCGTTGGCTTGTATTGAAGTTCATATATTATATAATCTAGGCTTCAGAGGAGTATTCTTGTACTGGCTATTGAGTTATTTTGAGGGTAGGACAATGTCCGTCAAAGTCCAAAATTCTTCTTCTGCTGAGCATAATGTCTCCTCAGGGCTCCGTTATCGGTCCACTCTTGTTCTTACTATTCATTAACGATCTCCCCTCGAATCTGATAACAAAGGCAAAAAATATTCCCCACTATCTTATCATGTTTCTTATGAAATGTATGATTACGCTATTTGCTGATGATACATCAGTTGTGGTCAAGGCTAGAAACTTTGAGGAACTTCAAGAGTTGTGTAAGATTCTAGTACAGAGCTTTCTTCAGTGGTGCCAAAAAAATGCTCTGATAATTAACTGCAGGAAAACTGAATGAGTTCATTTCTCTATCAGTAATGTTTGTAGTAAAAGGCTTATCGTTCACTATTCAGATAACGCCATTACATCTAAGGATAGTGCAAAATTTCTTGGAGTTCATGTAGACCGCAATTTGAATTGGAGTACCCATATCGATGCTGTTTGTGAACAACTTAACAGGTCATATCACGCAAGTTGGGACAAAAAAACTCTTCCTTCAGTATCATTGTTAAACATCTATTACAGTCTGGTCTTCAGCCGACTATCATATAATATTCTGTTATGGGGAAACTCCTCAGATTCAAGTAGAGTCTGCATCCTACAAAAGGGGATCGTGCGCATGATCTTCAACATTGCTCCCCGATCTTCAGATGGGCATATTTGGTTTATGCGAAAGAAAATGAAAAACACTTGTTGGAATTATCTAGTTTCCATGACTATAGTAGGTACTGTTAGGGTTGGCACCATTGATGTTGAGATTCGGTGACCAACCAATTTAGGTTAAAAAGATAGATAGTAGATTTGTAGCAAGAAAGACACGCTTGTTAACGGTCACTGTTAAATAAATAATAATCAAGTCTAATTTACATTAATCTCTTAAATCCAAATACATAACGTAACATGGCCCAGTCGGTATTGTATTAAATAAATATACAGTACATTTAAATACGTATTTTCCAAGAAAATAAACCACGATGGGCGATAGTCGAGGTATCACGCCGTTATCAACCAGAGGAAATCTCGCAGAAAATTGGAAGCTGTGGAGAGCCAGGTTCGAAAATTACCTAATTGCTTCAGAAATAAATAAAAAATCACAAGCTACGCAGTGTGCACAATTACTACACTACATTGGAGATGATGGATTCAAAATATATTCCACGTTCAAATTCACGGAAGACGAGAAGAACAACGTGGGAATATTAATAAATAAATTCGAAGAACACTTCATAGGTAAGGAAAACATTGCCTATGAAAGGTACAAATTCTTTTCCTACCGTCAAGAAGATGGCCAATCTACAGACCAGTTCATAGTTGAACTGAAAAAGAGAGCCAGTAGATGCAAATTGGAAGCACTACAGGACAGTTTAGTTGTCACAATGATAACATGTGGAATAAGGAATTCTGTAGTACGAGAGAGATTATTACAAGATGACAGTCTCTCCCTCAACAAAGCTGTGGAACTATGTCAAGTTATCGAGATGTCTAAAGTACACAGTGAGGCTATCAGCAAAGTGGCTCCAGAAGAAATCGCAGCTATAAACAGGAACAAATTTCAAACTAAAGGCTTGCAGTCAATTAAAAATTGCAGAAAATGTGGGAAGAGCGAACACCCTGTGAACCAATGTCCAGCATATGGAAAAACATGCAGTTTCTGTAAGCTACCCAATCATTTTGCTGTAGTTTGTTTCAAGAAGAAGAAGCAATCCACAAAGAAGGTAGACGAGGTGAAAGAAGAAAGTCAGCTGGAACAAATCGTATATCTGGGAAGTATAGAACAACCGAAGTCCATAAATTCAATAGTGTGGAAGACTGACCTATACATAAATAACAAGGTAGCTAGTTTTAAGATTGATACTGGGGCTATGGCAAATGTTATGTCACTGCAATTGTTCTTATCATTAGGGTTTTCCAGAAAACAAATTATTAAATCTAATACAATCCTTCAGGCATATACTGGTGATAAATTGAAAGTTATTGGCACATCCAAAATTCAGTGCAAAAGAAATAATAATATATACAATTTAAACTTTTTCATTCTAGACTCAGATACCGAGGCAATCTTAGGTCTAGAATCTAGCATTCTTCTAAATTTAATTACAAAAATCGATGACATAGTCTCAAATGCAAGAGATTATAATGAATTAATTACTAAGTACCGAAACTTATTCTCAGGTGTAGGTTGTATAGAAAAATCATATCATATAAACATTGTCCCAAATGCAAAACCAGTCATACACGCCACTCGTAAAGTGGCTCTGCCTTTAATGGATAGTTTAAAAGAAACTTTAGAGGAACTTGAAAAATTAAAAATAATTGAGAAAGTACAAGGTGCTTCTGACTGGGTAAATGCACTAGTTTTAGTCAAAAAACCGAATGGTAAACTTCGCATATGTCTTGACCCTCGTGATTTAAATCAAGTAATTAAAAGAGAATTCTATAAGATTCCAACCCTTGAACAGATTACAAGTAAATTAGCAAATGCAAGATATTTCAGTACATTAGATGCTGCTCAAGGTTTTTACCGAATTCAACTAGATGAAGAGAGTGCAAAGTTGTGCACGTTTGGAACTCCTTATGGAAGATATAAATTTCTCCGTCTTCCATATGGAATCAAGTCAGCCCCTGAGGTATTTCAAGCAAGATTCCGAGAAATTTTCGATATGGAGGGTGTAGAAGCTTATATCGATGATTTGCTTATATGGGGTTGTACTAAAGAAGAGCATGATGAAAGATTAAGGAAAGTTTTGGATTTAGCAAAAATAAATAATGTCAAATTTAATTTTCAAAAATGTAAATTTGGACAATCACAAATTAAATATATGGGACATATAATAAGTAGCTCAGGTGTCAGTCCAGACACCTCAAAGCTAAAAGCCATTGAAGAGATGCCCAGACCTGAGAATAAGGAAGATGTTCAAAGGCTGCTTGGTGTTCTGACATATATCAGTAAATTTATAAAAAACTTTTCAGATAGAACACTCCCTCTGAGACAATTGTTGAAGAAAGAAAATGAATTTGTATGGGAATCAGAGCACCAAGAGGCATTTGACCAAATTAAAAAAGTGCTAATGAGCAAACCGGTGTTACAGTATTATAGTGTAAACTTGGATACTGTAGTTTCAGTGGATGCATCAAAAAGTGGATGCGGAGTAGTTCTTTTACAAAATAATTTACCATGTGCTTATGCATCCATGGCATTCACTGAAACACAAACAAGGTATGCACAAATAGAGAAGGAACTTCTGGCAATCGTGGTGGGTTTAGATAAATTTCATCAATTCATTTTTGGAAAAAGAGTTGTGGTTGAGACTGATCACTTGCCACTGATTAACATTTTCAAGAAACCTTTAAACAAGTGCCCAGCCCGATTACAGAGGATGCTTTTACAAATTCAAAAATATGACATTGATGTGCGTTACAAAAAAGGCAAAGAACTTATAATAGCTGATGCCTTGTCACGTGCTTACATTCAAGATAAAGAAAATATGGTATATGACAAGGACATCACAGATCATGTTTGCATGATAGTATCAGAAATAAATATAACAAAAGAAAAATTGAAAATTTTCCAACAGCACACAGAGGCTGACTCAGAACTGCAATTGTTAAAAAAGGTTATCTTGGAAGGGTGGCCAAAACATGACAAGAAATTACCTGAAATAATCAAAAAGTATGCCAAATTCAAGCATGATCTAACTGTTATGAATGATTTAATTTTTGTGGAAAACGCAATTGTTGTACCAAAAACCTTACAAAAGGAAGTATACAATAGGATACACTATAACCATTTAGGAGTGAACAAATGTTTGTCATTAGCCAAAGGTTCTGTTTTTTGGATCGGTATGAGTAATGATATTAGGCAAAAAATTTCAAATTGCCCTATCTGTATAAAGTATTCTAAATCACAACAACCAGAACCAATAATTCAACATACCATACCTAAATTACCTTGGAACAAAGTGGGATGTGATTTGTTTGATTTAAAGGGTAGAAAATATTTGTTAGTAGTTGATTATTATTCGAAATATATTGAGTTAGCTGATGTAACTAATGATAGCACAAGCCTAAACATAATTGAGTGTCTGAAGAATATGTTTGCTAGACACGGAATACCATTGACTGTTGTGTCAGATGGAGGTCCTCAATTCAGCTCACATGATTTTGCTAAGTTTGCTAGAGAATGGGAGTTCAATCATATAACAAGCTCTCCTACTTATGCACAGTCTAATGGTATGGCCGAAAGAAGTGTTCAAACGGCAAAAAATATACTTAAGAAAACGTTGGAACAAAACAAAGATATTAACATTGCTATGTTGTTATATCGTAACATGAAAATAGATGGAAATCTATCACCTGCTGAAGTTCTGATGTCAAGAAAATTAAGAACACTTCTTCCAGAGCGCAGCAGCAACTTCAAACCTTGTGAAGTACGGTTATCCAATTTTGATGAGTATCTTGATAAAAATAAACAAAATACTGAAAGATACTATAATAAAAAAGCTAAAGTCCTTAAACCTTTACGAACAGGGATGAATGTGTATGTCCAATTGAAACCCAAAGGGTTGTAGTTGCCAGCTGTTGTTGCGGAAGAACTTAAAAATAGAACATTTAAAGTCAAACTGGATGATGGTAGAATATTCATAAGAAATAGAAGATTTATAAAAACTTGTAATCAATCCTATGATGTAAACACTGGAAACAATGTATCTCCAGAACAAGAAGAAAATAATGTTAAATACTATTTAGACATAAGCGATACTGACACTTTAAATGAAGACAACGAAGGTGACAGTGAAGTGATAAGTGAAACAGAAATCCCTCTTGTTGAAACTTCGAGTGCAACTGATGTTGAAACTTCGAGTGCAACTGATATTGAAACTTCGAGTGCAACTGAGATCGAAACTTCTAGTGCAACTGAGATAGAAACAAATTTTGTTAATAAGGACAAGGTAACTTCCTCGGGAAGGTACAGTAAACCTCCCAAGAGACTAGATCTTTAAGAAAAGGGGATGTTAGGGTTGGCACCATTGATGTTGAGATTCGGTGACCAACCAATTTAGGTTAAAAAGATAGATAGTAGATTTGTAGCAAGAAAGACACGCTTGTTAACGGTCACTGTTAAATAAATAATAATCAAGTCTAATTTACATTAATCTCTTAAATCCAAATACATAATGTAACAGGTACTAGAAATAAAGAAACATTAGCATTTCCGAAACATAAAACAGCTAAATTTGAACTTTCCCCCATTTATCAGTCTATCAAATTATTCAATCATTTTCCTGATTGTGTTAAATCGGTAAACTTAAATAGATATGAGAAATTAGTAAAGGAATTGTTATAGTCTATGTGTTAAAGATTATTATTTTCTTGATACTTTGTAATTCATTAATTTTTTTTCTTGACTTATCCTATACATTTTCTGTGATGTATGCAAGGACTAATAAAAAGATTATCATTATCATTTCTATCATTTAATCCAGATCGAATAAATTGTGTTAATTTAAATTCAAGCTCAAACTGGATCAATGAAATTGTAGTGGACAGTATGTTTTCTTGCAGTATTATAAGTACCGTAGTTCAATGAAACTTCAGAATATTAACATAACAGTCAACAAGAAATAAGTATTTTCTTCACAAAAATTGTGACAATGAATGTCGGTATATTTACAAATATGATAACGAAGTACTTGATGAGTATGCTCGAAAGGTCGAAGCAGAAGAAGGGTGATAACAGTGATAACACAGACCAGTCGGTCTGCGGCGATAATGACTGGAACCGGAGGCCGATTCTTGAATCTCGATCAAGAATTGAAGAGTATGACAGTTGCCATATGTTCGCGTCGATTTTCTAAGTAACATACACAACAAGTAGACATGACCTGCGCATCTCCTATACTCCGTACCACTCGTTGCTAAGTCGAAGGAAACGATGATAAGGTTATGTTTATATTAGGATTTGAAATTGCTAGATATCTTGCATTCAGTTTATTTCTTGAATATTTGCTTGAATACATTGTTGGAATGGCGAATAGAACTCACACAAATCTTGCAGATGCTCGAGAAAACTCAGAGAATCGACGTAAACACATATGTTTATTGTCATAACAATTTTCATACCTTCAATTCTTGATCAAGATTCAAGAATTGACCCCGTGGTCTATTCACGTGTAGAGTGTATAGATCCCCCTCCAGAAGGGTGGTGCGCGCACGTTGAGTAGGGTGAGATAATTTCCTCAATATCTCCTGAAGAACTGACGCTATAAACATTTCATAGGTGGATGTAGAATACTGACATATAACTTTATGCAGAATTTCGTGACAATCGTACAGGAAGAAAATTTAAAAATTATTGCTTGTCGAAAATTTTTCATATTTTTGTTGAAACGAATTGTTTTTCCGGAAACTATTCATCAACCTGTTATGAATTTCGGCACGGACCTTTGGATCACTATTTTTAACTGTGTATTAATTTTCGGGGATATTGAAGAGAAATATATATATATATATTTAAACTTTGAAATTAATAGTCTTATTTGAGCACAAATAAGACGTATAACACGAAATTGACGCGAGGAAGAAAAATCGGATTTATTGTAGATATTTCGTTTTTGATATCAACAAAATTCTATTTGTACCAATGTGATGTCCAAAATATTTGTTTTTAAATTTGGTGACAAACTATGTTTACTGCTTGGCAAATTTCCAAGACATAACCTCAAATTCAAAGCCCTGAAGAAGAATTAAATAAAAAATTCGAAAGCTTGGCAAAGAATGAAGAGTTTTACTTAAATTCTCCCTAAAAAAGTAGTCATTATACCCTTATCCTTAAGTTGAATTATATATATATATATATATTAATATCAAATTTCATGCTTGTTTCTTCGGTACATTTGTTATTTCTGGATTAACTCCGGAATTATTACCCAAACTTGGTTACTAATTGGAAACTGCTGATGCGCTTAGACGTGCAGAATTTTTGGATGCTCGATCCATTAGAACATTAAAAAAAAATCAAATTTTGTTTTCAAATATTTTATATTTTACGACCTTCTAATCATATGGTCCTCACGAAATTCTGCATGAACCTTCAATCTTTAAATTTTTGGTCAAGTAGGTACAATTACCAAATCTTTGAGTATATTCTTTCGGTAGTTATTGCTTCAACGATCGGCGGTTATGCCACCCGAAAAATTCGTAAATCTCCGAAAGAAACAACTCAGACACTCGATATTCAAAGAGTAGGCTAGTGACTTAATTAGGGAGACCGAATTTGTTAGTGAGTCATATTGTCCCAATGGTTCGTAGATATAACAATTATAATGTATTTTTCTCTCAATATTTCCAAACGTACAGTCCGTACAGATCGGATTGAACTGAAATCAAGTATTTGATTGGAAAATGATAGCTTAAAGGTTCATGCGGAATTTTGTGGGGACCATATTAAAAGAAGATCACACCATATCTCTCGATCAGGAGGTAAATTTGTGTTGTGTCAATATGTGGAGGGATGACCGTGTTGGAATTTGAACAAGCGCGTAAAAGCTTCAGTGCTTTTCTCGAATATTTTTTTCGATCATACATATTTTCACACAATTCTCATATTAATTTGGCTATTTGAAATTTTGTGTCAGAAAAGTAATAATTATAATTATATTCAGAACCAAAGCAATACGCGATGAAATTCTTCAGCGATGATAGCTTCGGAAATTCACAAAGACATGGAGCTTCTTCCTACTCTTCATCAGCAGAATAGATCAATTTACTTAAGCCTTTCCGCAAACGCGTATTTTGCACTCTGTAAATGTGCGAAATTTTTTTCATTTCTCTTTCGAAAATATTCATGTGAGGCCCCTTTGGTATCGCCATTTCACAATACGAATAATATAACTTAACAATATACATATGTAGCCGGAACTGTGTGAAATCAACAAACACAAAATTTGCTTAGTACCTACTTGATTCAACGACTATTTTAATCGGCGAAAAAAATTGGAGGTCGAATAGAAAATAACAATTGAATCTTTTCCATGTACTTACGCAATAACGAATCCAGTAGATATTATTCAACATCATTAATTAAGTAGAGTTAATTGCAGGTGTGTAACATCCTGTATCAAATATGTAATTGTGAAGATATTAACAGAATAAGCTTTGTAATGTTAGCTCCGTCGGATTATTCATCCTCATTCAGATTTTACGTTCATAACTCGTCCAAATTATTTCATGATGAAAGCAGTCGTGAGCTTCTTGTTATTACTAGCTTCTGGTGTGATTTCGGTGAGACTTTTTCCTGTATTTCTTATTCACAATTCTACTCAGTGAAATGTTCGTAAGTCGGAACTCACGTTTATACCAAATCCAACGATGATCATCGGGCAAAAATTAAGTTCAATGTAGATCGATTTCTCGATAGATATTCCATTTGGAGCTATTAGATTGCAGAAGCTGCAATGATATATGTGATATGCTAATCATTGAGTCACACATACATGAGTGACTGACTTAAATTGGCACCCCCAAAATGTCTCCAAATTACCACTACGTAGTTCACATGGTACACTCATTAGATCGATTCAAGGGCCGCGTGAAGTTAGCGAAAAGTTGTTAGAACAAATTCTGATTTTAAGCTCAATATTCAGTAATCTATTTGTTCCGAAATGTTCCGTATGAAAATTTTTATGCACCATTATAGTTTTTGAGTTATTTGCATTTGTATGATTTCGTGCTGACTTCACACTTCGCAACAACAGTTTTAGGTTGCGCAAAAGTTTTAATGCCAATAATGAGTAAATTGTTCCAATTCGTTCTGTTGAAGTTACTTCAATATCATTTTTAGTTTTCCAGTAATTCACTTTTGTTTTCAACGAAGCGTTGAGTTAGCGAAAACTTTCTACTATTCTGAGTTTGTTTTACTTTCTTTCCGCGTCGATAAATGGTACTCAGTTCGTTCCAGTTTGTTCCGTAGGAATAATTTCCATATCATTAGTAATTTTCGAGTTACTAACAAATTTGTGTTTTACACACAACGATATTTATGAAAACGAAGACGTAATTGAGTATTCAGTCTCCCATTGAAAGTGTTCAGAGTGGCTTCTTCAAAAGAAGGGTAATTAGGATCGTCATAGTTTTGGAATGATAGGGATAACCATATTTACCACCAGGTAAATCAGATGCGACAAGAGTGCCGTTGCTTTTATTCAATAGAGACTAGAGAGCAAGTCGACAAATGTTTTTTCTTTATGATTCATTTGCAGATTCAAAATCAATTCTGTCGAAAACAATTTGTTTCATTACTTTTCATATATCTGTATGAAGAATCATCATAAAAGCCATATTGAATCACGTTTCACTGGAATTATAACATGATTCATCAGAGGAAAGTCTCATTTATCTCATGGAATTCATTAAAAATAAATTGATAAAAACAGAATATTGGAATTATCTCATATAGGTAGTTACCGAGTCAAATTGAAATTCACATATTCTAAAGATTAACTAAGTTATTGTGGCCATATTTACGGATTACATATACAGTGTGCGTCAAAATTATGGAACAAATTCATTTTCTCAGAGGAATAATAATATTTGGCAACAAAATCCTGAAACAGATAAATTTTTGTTTCACTTTTACCAAATTTTTGTTGCACCCTGTGCCATCCCCATCAACCCCCTAAATTTTTTAAATTGGGAAAGTGGGTCATGTGGTACTGTTTTGGCAAGGTATTCGTATCTTCTTTACAGGCGTGCAGAAATTTTCGAGAAAAAAAATATTTTTTTCTGAAAAATTAGTTAGTTCAAAGAGGTTTTCAGTATGTGCACTTTGACATGGCTCATTTACTTTGAGAAGATGGTACCTGATGAAATTTGTCACCGAATGAAAGTCGACCATTACAGTTTTGATCATGCGCAACTTTCAACCCCTACGAACCCTTTAATGGGGAAAAAAATTTTCACGTGAGGGAATTGAAAGTTGTGCATGAACAAAACTGTAAAGGTCGACCTTCATTCGGTGACACATTTCATCAGGTACCATCGTCTAAAAGTAA
This sequence comes from Myrrha octodecimguttata, assembly GCA_958510865.1. NCBI lineage: Eukaryota > Metazoa > Arthropoda > Insecta > Coleoptera > Coccinellidae > Myrrha > Myrrha octodecimguttata. The sequence continues at coordinate 8,488,471 of OY294056.1, read as the reverse complement.
ATTAGCCATGACCAAGTGCACATATTGAAAACCTCTTTTAACTAACTAATTTTCCCAAAAACAATTTTTTCTTGAAACTTTCTGCACGCCTCTAAAGAAGATACAGAGACGTTGCCAAAAAAGTACCACATAACCTACTTTCCCTATTCAAAAAATTTGGAGGGTTCATGGAGATGGCACAAGGTGCAACAAAATCCTTCAAAAATGCATAAAAATTTGGTAAAAGTGAAACAAAAATTGACCTGTTTCAGGATTTTGTTGCGAAATATTTCTCTTCTGAGAAAATTAATTTGTTCCATAATTTTGACGAGCACTGTATACATACTGATTGATACAAACTGGTCCGTGCAAAATTTTCAGTGCAGGAATATATTTCGGAGAGGTTTTTTTTTCTAATTATTGATGATTTAACATTTCATTTGCCATCGTATAACATCGGATAGTCGAATTGATAGAATAAAACATTTCGAGGATATAAATATCATTTTTATTTGCAGTTAAATTTTCTTGTCACTTCAATGAATTTTCCGCGTGAAAATCCCATTTGTTCGATTTTTCATATCTCAAAATTCGTTTATCGGTCTAAAAAATGCCTATATAACTAGAAGTAGCAGTTCACATAATCCTAATCAATCGTAAAAAAATACAATTTCAAATATTTCTTCAGTTTCGATATACTGGGGTATCAAGATCTTTTCACCTACATACAACATTAGTGACATACAGAAATTTGATTTGATTTATAGGTATCTTAAACCAAATTTCGGCTTCTCTTATTGGTTAGGCCAATACTGAAATTAAGTGTGACGTCAGCACTTAATCATTTGAACGCAACTGACTCAAATAATATAATGGTGCATGAAAAGTTTCAGACGAAAAAATTGGAACAAATAGGTTACTTTATATGGAGCTCAGTTTCAGAATTTGTCTAACAACATATCGCTAACATCACGCGGCCTGATTCGAGAGCCTATTTGGTTTAACATCACCGATCTTCTAGCATATTCTCTATGTTTCCCATAGTTGGGATGAAACCATAACTGAAGTTCAATTCGATCAAATCTGTATTTTCGTAAGTATTAGGAAAATAAAATTATGAATTTGTATATCTGCGGAATCATTGGGTGGATTTTACCCATTCACGAATTCGGTTTCTGTCGAAAGTTATTGTGTTAGCCATCGGCGTAACTGCCGATAGTAAACACCCAGATACAGATAAGATCGAATTGAAATCCAGTACTCTATCGAAAAAAACTTGAAAAAGCATGCTGCTGGCTTCACGTCAGTGCACTGACGTGAAACCAGCAGCTTTTGCGTGCATGTCCAAATTCTTGCCAAAGCGACGTTATCTCTTTTGATCTATCCGTTAAGAAGTTTAACTGCCGGCTTATTCAGGTACCTGTAGCTCTCCAACTTTTCCAAAATGCCCAATTACTTACTGTTCGGTACCAGATTTTGCTTTTCGAGATTACTCAGATCTGGGGACATATGGTATGTTTTTTTCCGGTATTTAAAGGATGCTCTTTGAAGTTTATTTTGCGTTGTTTCAACCTTTTGACCTATATAGACACTGAAGCTTTCATGGCAATTTGTTGTGTTTACCTTGGCATTGAAAATAATTCGTATTCTTGAATGACGGTATGACCGCAATTCTTATATTATTTTTTGGAATCTTATTACTAATTAGAAGTTAAGCAAATGAAATCTAATCAATATGAAAATGTTCTGTTGAAATTCATCAACTTTCTGCTAATATAACATGAAGACACTTTGATTGGAATGAAATGGCACCCTACTAGACTTTCGAGACCTGCGATACTCTCGTATACGGAACTCGAGACGAGACTTCATAAAAGTATCGTCTCTTCTCGAATGACTCAATACATTATCTCGATAGAAGAATAATTCTATTTAAATTTAGACCATCTAGCAAGATTCTAGAGTAAATTTTTTCCATATTTCGATGGAGCATTCGATTTATTACCTCTTTTCACGAAAATATCATATGTTCGGCAACTACTGAGATTATTTATCCATCCCATTCCTGTATAATCGGAGAGTAAATGTGCGAAATTTCATTTGAATTATAGGCCACTGCTCACCTCCCGTAATAGACTAAAACAAAACACCTGTTATTCCTTTCCGAATGGTGGAAATCATTCGTAATAATGGGGAGAATTAATATATCCAGGGTTCCAATAGATCTCTCGCATGAATTTTTATTATCATTGGAATCGAATATTCTATCCGTAAGACCATTGAAAAACTTTAACCACCATCAAAAATTTCAATTTTTAACGAGAATATGCTCTTTTGAATTTGGCTCCACATGTCTGTTGTTTAAACGGGCGAAACTTCGCGGTTTCCGTGACGTATGGGGATATATCCACTCTCTCCCTCTTCTCGTGTTCTTTTCTCTCTAGCAAGCCAATAAACAGCGTCGGGCTGTATCGATCTGTGAATGGTACAATAACGAGTGACGTAGAGGCGATCTGACGCGTTTCTCCCGCTTCGACCTTGAGTCCCGATTTGGCCATTTTTAATACCGAATAATTCAAAGTTCGCGAATTGTTGAAGTGTGTGCTAGTATACATTATCTTTTTGTATCGATATAGAATGAGAAAAACATAAAAATGTTGATTGAAATTTTTTTCTTCATTTCATTTTTATCTTGACAAAATTTCACTCACAATTCAACGTATAATTCAAAAATGTCAAAATAAGCATCAGTTCATATGAGAAAATCAAAAGTTACTTCCGTTCGGCGTTCCTGCTAAACCGAAAGTCATAGACTCACCTAAATTCCAATCCGGTATCTTGTGTATTGATCTAATTTATAAATAAATCAACTCGAAAATGAACACACTTGTGTCCCAAACGGCACCCCATTGTAAAATTCTTAATCACTAAAGATTGAGCCGAAACGAAACGTGATAAGTAGCCTGAAAAATGTTTCAGGCTACTTTCAAAATATTACAGAAAGCTTGTTACGGCCTTAGGTCGGAATTTGATTCGATTCTGCTTTTTTCCTCTGACTTTTCAATAAGTCCTCTGGTGCACATGCAAATGAAAACAGTAACCCTCATAAAATTGAATCGCAGACTTGTGAATAGCAGTACAGGGCTGGGCAAAATACATGCTTGGCTTAATTGAAATACAAATTACAAAATACTTTCTCGCAGGTATTTGAAATACAAAATACAAAATATTTCCAAGTCGGGTATTTGGAATATAAAATACAAAATACAGTATTTTAACTATTTATTTGAAATAAAATTACAAAATACATTCCGGTGTTACGTAAAATATAAAAACAATACAACCTGCTGAAGAAAACAATCTTTCTACAGGTCCTGATGGGCACAAACTTGTGTTATATTGTATGAACACATTTTTTATATTAGGATAGTGTTCAAGGATGGTAAGCTCTTTGCTCTTATCGTTTTTGGAAGCTGACTAACTCTAACTCTATTTTGGGAGTCTGTGGTCGATCCCTGTCCCTGTTCGCAAAAACAGTAAATCCGTCTTCTTCCTTACTGCTACTACTGCTATTGCCAGGCATTGATTCATCATTTTTGTAATTTGCCTCTAAGGCATCAATAACCAGATTTTGAATTATCTGCCTCTCATCTGTTGTAGTTCTTTCTGGCAACCAATGCATTTTGTAGCTGCACTGAGAGAACAGTTTATTTATATATAATAAAGTTTATTAATATTAAATAACCTCCTGATTCGTATATGGCGTAATGAATATTTATTTGCCATGAATAATGCTTTTATTTGAGTTTCATAAATAACTATTTATTATTTATAAATTAATTTTATTCATATCGAATAAAAGATTTATTCGTAGATAAAAAAGTTTTTTACTATATAAATAACTATTTATTATTTATAAATTAATTTTATTCATATCGAATAAAAGATTTATTCGTAGATAAAAAAGTTTTTTACTATATAAATTGATATATTTTCATCAAATGACGGCTTTATTAGTCTTAAAGAAAGATAGTTTGCATCAAATAATGAATTATTATCCTGAGTTACAATGAACAACCATATATTTAGATTTCATACATATTTGTTTCATATAAATAATAAAAATTATCCATATATTTCCATTGAACAACGAGTTAAGTAGTCGTCAAGAAAGATATTTTTTCATTCAATATTGAATTATTAGCAACAAATCAATGTTATTTAATGTTTTTCCTTAGAAACATATATTTTTTCAATAAATATGATCAATTGAACAGGAACTAAAGTATTTAAAATTTTGTGTTGAAAACTGCTGATTTCAGATTATAATCTGAAATTCGCTATCATCAATATCATGAGTTTTACTGTTATGGTTATTTGAGGCAGATATTATATAAAGTCACTGAAGAGGTGGTGCATTTGCTCAAAAATAAATGAGAGAAATAATTGCAAACTTAATCTTTATTTATACATCAATATATCAATATAAAATTTTAAATTGATATTTAAACATAAATTCATCTCTACAAATGAAATATTCTTTTATTTTTTGTTTCTAATTACCAACGCTAAAAAAACTACCCCCATAAATTTTTTCAAATTGCACCCTTATAATTTTGTCACTTCGAACGATTCTCTATTGAAAAAGATTTAAATTGGACCTCACACCCCTAGACTTTTTACTCTGGGGTTATCTTAAGGAATCAGTTCATTTGGTCCAACCGTTCATTTTAATTTAAGATAATTATTAAGTTGTTTTACTATGTTTCAAGGTGTTGTTTGTGTTAATGTTTTGTTTATTGTCTATACTGAATATCAGAAGTATTTCACCATAAATCGCAATAATGGTGGATTTGCCACAATTTATAATTATTATTTTTAAGGGTTGAATAAAAATATCTGGGGTTAGTTTTTTTAGGAGTGGTAATTAGAAACTGAATTTCAATAACGAAGCTGTATGGAACATCTTAGGACACCATGTTTAAGAAATTCTAGCTCACATAAGTACACTAAATCAACAATTGCTCATTATATAACATTGTCATGCTCAACCGATATCTTCAAAAAAATATAGGATCATGTGAATCATCATCGCATTATTTTCCTAATTTTACCATATCCTGAGTATAGATTGATTGTGAGTGAAACGATTTATCGTGGTTCTGGTTTATATTATAAATTTGCCAAATCAACCCAATGATGCAGCATCAGGTTGATTTGAAAATTGAATATAAACCAGAGCCACAACACATCGTTTCAATCACAATCAATCAATACTCAGAATATTCTAATCGTCGTGTAAATAGTCTAGTCATAGAAATATATTATTCATAAATTTGTTAAGTGTTAAGATTGTGAATATTTCTGCGAATCATGAAATCATGCATTTCATATAAACATAATGGAATTTATATTTCTTGTTTCATAGAGACAATATATTTGTTTCCATTAGCTGAAGTGTGAATATGCGTTAAAAAGGGCCAAAAGACTTCGAGGGCATTAATTTTGAAGGTCTGTGAGGAAATACCATTAACATGATAGGCCTGAAAATGTTTGTTGAAACCAAAACACAAAATTTCTTTGCAATTAAAATAATAATTTTCTTCGTTATGCTCAACAGATTCGATTATACAAAACACTGGTTCTCCAAAATTATTCCGACTGCATTGAAATGCCACCCCTTTCTTATAAAGTACTCCATTAATTTTAAACCAGCTCAAAATATTACAGTTTATTTTTTTACCTATTTCAAAATGATCGGTTAATCCATCAGACGAAAGGAATCTGTTTGCTAATTTTAATTGATGTTTGATTGCTAATGAGAGCGGAAGATTAATTCTCGAAGAAAGTGTATGACAATATGATTTACTAACTCTATGGAATGCCTCAAATCTAATAGATGAAACTTCAGCAAGTGAACCAATATTCTTAATTATTCTAGAATAATGAACCAAGAAATGATATTTGGGTGTAAGAGTTGCATTAAACAGAGAAATGTATAAATAATGGTGTTCTTCTATCAAGCTATCTAACAGAATTAACTCATTATTGTTCGTTGAAGACTTCGAAACAATAACTATGATGTCGTAGAGGATCAAATAGAAGTTCCAGACTTCATTAGACTCATCAATTAAGTCGCCAACAATTATAGTGAAATATGACACAAAGGCATGCATTTCAGCCGAAGACATTACGATAAATTCTTTGTCGATTTGATTCCGTGGAATTGGTGGTATTTTGTTACCTATATCGACATATGCATGATTGAAAAAAACTATTCTATTATTCAACATTTCTAGTGAAAAAACACCCATATTGATGAAATATTTAACAATTTTACCCATATCATATCTGCATATTCCCTCATATATATCATGCATTATGTCAAAACTAATATTTTCTGTACAGTGAAAGTATGAGAGTTTATTCCACAAGCATCTTTCTTTTATCCCATAATTATTTTCATCTAAGTGTTGAGCATAGTTGATTGGATTTCTAATGGTCTGAATATCTTCTTTTAGCATAGACTTAGTATTCTCTTTTGAACTGAAGCAAACTCGGCAAAAATAATTCGATGAGAAGCTTTCATGCAAACCCATAAGTGAGTTAACTCCAAGATTATCTCCTAAAAAGAGTGGAACGGCAAAAAATATTCGCTGACCATTAACGATTAACCCTTCAGTTTCCAAATGTATGAGATCATTAAGAAAAGCTTCGAAAGTTTTATTACTACCAAATCTTACTCTATCAGAGGAATAGAATAAACCCCACAGAAAAATATTATCAAGTCTTGATGCATATTTCTGTGCAATGCAAGCAAATGAAACATAAACACCTCCGAGTTTATGAACGCCAGCCTGAGTCCCAAGTACATTTCCTGTTTCAAAATCATCGTAGTAAACAAGCAAAGGTAATACAATTTTCCCTCGGAATTTTTGTTTGATTTTTTTCCATAACTGAGAACTTAAAATACTACTGATTTCATTGCTAGTTTCTTCAGTACGAATAACATTCAGCATGTGATCTAGCACACCAGGAATGCTCAAAAATTTTTCGAAGATCAATGCTAAAGGGATTTTCACTCCTTCACAATTCTTGACATTCACTACTGATGAACTGTTTTCGAAAGAACATTCATTTTCAGTTAAATATCCGATGAAAAATTTTTCAGGTTCAATATAATAATTAAACTTCTTCAAAAGTTGCAATCGCCTATGTTCAGAACTACTGGAAGTGAAATAATCTGTGGAAAGAAACGAAATCAGATCATTCAAATGAGTATTTTCCTGAATAGTATCCGAATCCTTAAGGATCTTAATTTTTTCTAACAGAACTGAGCTCATATCCCTAACAAAATCTGCAGTATTTTCAATAACAAATTGCACGTTAGATCTACTCATTGTGGATTGGCTATATAATCGAGTAGAGAATGTCAAGATTTTCAATTCCATGACTTCAGAAATATTTGAATTGTCTGACTGAATTTTCAAAGCTTCCAATTTTTTTGACTTTCCCGAAATACATTCATATTTTGGAGAATCATCTTTGCCGATAATTCCAACAGATATAACATTATCAGTTTCCGGTTTTGAATAGTTCGAAGTATTACTTTGAGCTGAATGAAATTTCAATATATGCTTCTTAAGAGAAGAAAGCTTACTGAAATTTCTTAAACAGGTAATATATCCACAAGAAAAATTACTGAGCAATTTATGAGATAGTGTCATGTGAGCAAGAAAATTACTGTTATTTAACGGAAATATTTTGTTGCAATGTTTGCACTTCATCGTTTTTATAAAATTTTTAATCTAATTTGTTGACTAGATTCAGGATATTTGGAATTTTATCAAAGGCAGTCTCTAATTTATACATGCTCAACTGAATGAACAACCATATGTGTTCACTTTCATAAGGATATTTCAAGTTAAACAAATGTATCAGTTGGAAGCATACATCGAGACCCTTGAGGACTGAGCCTACTTCATATAAAATATTATCGAAACTCACGAAAACATTGTCTACATGGTTGAAAGCTTCCCCCTTCACCACTACATATGGAAGAAGAGGCAGCTGATGATTCGCTAGTATTTTTTTCTTCTTATTTTTGATTTCATCTATTTCGGACGGAACCTAATGACATATAACATTATTAAAAAAAATAATTTTTAACATACACTAAACGTACTTTGATTTGTACCACTATGCCTTCCACTGCCTCACTTATAGTTGGGTACCAACTTTTTCCCTTTTTGTTGAAAGATTTTTGAGGAAGTAGTGAAGCCAATAATGTGACCATACAAAAATGTTTCCAATCTGAAAAAAAAATTCTGAAATTAATATTTGATAATACAACAATTTGGAACATATCATTGCAGAATTTAGATACTTGCCTACATTGAAATTTTCGGAGTTAACTAAGTCTACCATCAAATTATCACCTTGGCTCAAACATGATTTGCGATGTTCCAATAACTTGAAAAAGACTGATTCAAAATTTCTAAATAATAGATTACATTGATCTTTGAATTGTTTTTGAAAATCCAACTCAATTAAACTGTATCCAAGAGGATTTTTGATAATTGGGAATTCTTCTAATATTTCCTCTATGGAGATTCGTTTCTTTGATATGATGCAACGCCTGTGTTCATAACAGCTATTCCATTTCAATACCACTTCAGACCAAGGCTCCGTATTGTATTTCAGCCAAATTTGAGTCTCCTCGTCAGCTATAAAGAAAAAATATAAATGAATGTTTTGAATGCTTATATGTATACGCAGGCAAACTTAGTATCAACTTAGGTCCTAAAATGCACCTCATAGGCGCTAGAGCCTCTTCATGACCTCCAAAATCTCATAAATTTTCGAAATTTGGCGGATTCAGATGAAATTATATGTATATGGTATGTATATTTGAGAATTATCGCAAATTTATACGATTTTGCAGGTGAAGTTGAAGAAGCTCTAAATCTAGAATCACCTCTTCAACTTAATGGCCGTTCGTAAGCACAATAACTTCCGAAAGAAGCAACTCAGAAACTCGATATTTGTTGAGTAGGTTTGGACCTTAATTACGAAGGCCGAATTCATGAATGGATAAAATCCACCCAATGATTCCGCAGATACACCAATTCAAAACTTTATTTTTCCAATATTTCCAGAAAAATCATATTGAAAATCAGTACTTGATTGGAAAATGGCATCTTGAAGGTTCATACCGAATTTTGTGAGGTTAATAAGATCGCAGAATATTGAATATCTTACATGAAAATTTTGAAATTTTTTTTTCAAACTGTTCAATAGTACGATCATCACGAAATTTTGCACAAAGTATGTTCCAAGTTTCATCATGATTGAGTCAATATTTTTTGAGTTATTGAGGAAATATCAACGATACTGAGAAAAAAAAAACACGAAATTTGACATATTTTTTTCCCAATATTTCCAAAAATTATGATCTTAACCAACTGAAATTTGGTATAAGGCTGTAAACGATTGAGCTGAAGGTCTGAGCAGGTTTTTTGTCCAAAATGATGAATACTTCCCAAAAAAAATTTTTTTGAGAAAAATTTCGAGAAAAAATTGAGTAAACGTTTTAGATTATAACCTACCATCAGTATTTATGTGTTGCTGATCATCGGTGAACTGCCGGCTTGGTAATATTCCTGCAGATCTCAAAAATGTTAATCTATTCCTATATTTGTCCACCAGTTTTCCTCTGGCTATTCCACTTTTTTCATCCTTTGCAAAACGTTTCTTGATTGGCGATGTGAAATATACTTGTGGAATTTCTCTCGGGAAAATATCCACTATATGTTTCGACAGTTTTCGAAAGTCTTCATTAATCAGTCTTCTGAAATCAAAACATAATAAGATCAAATTGAATTATGCTACATTTGAAACCCTGAAACTTACTTGAAAGGAACAGTATTTATGAAATGCTGTACTATGATTTCCACTAAATAACTTTGGCTACTACTAGGTAGAGAATTCTTCGAAGCATATGTTTGTTTCAAGGCCTTTCCCATCAATGTACTATCAAGTAGCTGCTCAAGACTGAATTCTATACCACCAACTGTTATGTGCTTCTTCCTGGACAGTTCTGAAGAACTATGACCTTGATCATGACCTATACTTGTATTTTTTTCAGATCTTTCGAATTCTGTTATCACTTTATAGTTTTCACGACTAGAATAATCGTCACGACTAGAAGTTGGTGAAACACAAGTGGACGAAAACGTTTCGTTCTCTCTATTGAGAATAATTATTTTTTCTATTGGTTCATCCAAATCGAATGACTCTTGAAAAGAAGCGCTTCTGAAAATTTCAATTAGTTTTTACTGGGATAACTTGGAAAAATGATTCAACTTACGAATTGTTTTGGCAAGAAGATTTGAATATGCTCGATATTTTTCTCTTGAGTTTCAATCTATCTCCAAGTCTGACTATCAATCTTTCGAAGGAATCATCCCTCAGAAATTCCTCGAGTAATTCCAGACTATCAATACCATTCTCTGAAACAATACAAACGTCATCCCATTCTGATTTCACAAGCGGAAAATTCATGATGTATGAAATACTAGAAGGGTAATATACCGAGTGAGTAAATAAATGGGCATTGATTACTATTGGAAAATTCAAAAAAATCATTTCACCTAATTTAATCTATTTTCACGGAATTTACTGCATGTTGAATATTTTTCCCTTTGTTGAATTGGATGAGGTTGTTTTATATTTCATTGACAGTATTTTTTTCAACAACAATAAGTTAAAATATATGCTATTTGTAATAACGATATATATATATATATATATTTCTTTGGTAAAAGTGTACGAGTGTGAAGAAAACTAATATGCGTCGTATTTCAATCATAAAGCATCATATTCCGAGAGAGCCAATTTTACTTTTAAAACTTTTTATGAAGTTTAGACCTTACCTTCAAAAACATCCGCCAAATGGTTCAAACCATTTTCACTTAAAAAATGTTTTAAGTCCATATTTTTCACTCCACTCACCTAGTATTCTTTACGCAGTTTCGTAAATCGAGACTATCACAGTAACGCACCATCTAAGGTTTATGCAATACTGGGAGAATAATTTACGTGGTTCGCAGCCTGGAGGGGTTTGGCGAGGAAGAGGTGGCAATCGACAAGTCTCTTCATGTTGTCGGATTCGCGGTAAAATAAAATTCCAGGCGTTAATACACACTTATTGGTGTCTAATCAATAATTATTATTAATTAATAAATTTTTTATCATTCATATTTCAATGCACAATTGTTTGACATAAATAACTGCAGTTTGTATTTCAAATAAGATTTGTTTCGTGGGAATAAATGTTTATTAATAGCTAATAATCTTTTCGAACATTACTTCTCGATACAACATTTATTTCCTAGTAATAAACTTTTCTTATTTTAAATAAATAGTGCCTAAATAAATCGAATGTTTCTCAGAAATAAACTCAGAATCCAGAGTTTCTAATTATGAATAACATTTTCGAATAATTAATAAATCTTATTAATTATCAATAAAACTGTTCCAAATAAAGATATCTTAATTATTAACCCTTGCATTTCTCTCAGTGTGGGACGATAAGATGGCGCCAAAATGGCTCCATTCAATTCAGGTGACATTCGAAAAAGTCTATCGAAGCTTCGTTCTAAACTCTCTTTCAGTCATGATATAATTACTGTGAGATGTCTCAAATTGAAATCCTGCAGCTGATCTAATCTAGTTCTTGTGGACATTAAAATAGGCAGAAGTTTGCCGTAGTAACAATTGTTGCCCTGAAGATAATCTAAAGCCTTTGTCGATTGGATTCGTTGGTACTATTATCGCTATTGACCATTGTGAAATACTTTACTTAAGATTAGCAGATACGTCCCCGCATTCACTCCGTCTCCATCGCTGCCGTCGTCCGGGACCAAGGGAGGAATTTGATCATCCATCGTTAAATTCTTTCTAATATAAATTCTTCAAATACACAGAACTCAAAGTTTAATGAAAATAACCGTTTAAGAACAGACAAAAATACAGTTTAAGAGTTAACCTGTCCCTATTACAAATATTTCGTACAATTTCTTCCTATTTCCATTTGCAGAAAATATGATTGCTAGCAGAAGAACTAGATCAAGCGTTGTGGCATCTGATGGAAGGTTCGGGGACTATATATTGAAATACTAAATGTATTTGTTCGAAAGTATTCCGAAGACAAAAGTATCGAAATATAAAATACTTCAGCGTCAGGTATTTGAAATACCAATTACATGTATTTCAAATATGTATTTCAATTACAAATAATTGAAATACTGCCCAGCCCTGAGTCAGCAGATTGATTCCATTTTTAGAAGGGCCTTCCTCGTTTGTTGGTCCATGGGGCTCCCATTATTTAAAAAATGCTCTTCTGTGTGACATGCATCACAATCTTTCATAGTTAAGTGAAACTCCATGATCTGAAAAATGAAATACGCCATACTGGAAGATGATAAGCCATCATTATCGATGTCGGTACACTATCGATTTACCTAGACATTCCAAATATAAACGAAAACATTGCAAATAATTTCATTCATGGAATGAAGTGATCAATTTTATTTCTAATTCGTTAACTAAAGACACACGCTCACTTATTGGCAACAGCCCGGGCTACGACAAACCCGAAACTTGGTTCCCTACTAATTTGCCGTGTTCCGTAGCGGTCAAATGCGCTGTCTCATTCAATTATATAATAATAATAATAATAAATCGTCTTTATTAGGTGAAAATTCAGCAATTCTTGCACTTTTTCCTATATAGAAAGAATAAAATTCCGGTGTGCCGTGGGCTGGGCTGTCGCCGATAAGTGACCTTCAGCCCTATTGAATGATATTGTCCAATAATCTTTTATGCAATAAATTTTGGCGGAATAATTTGAATCACATGAAGGTGATATTGAAGATTGCGCAATCTCTGGAGCACCATAGACTGCTGGATATATTGTGTAACCGCCTTTTCGAGAATCATGACCCTGCGCCTGCTGAGTTGTAGTCATGTGATACCAAACTGTTTTGTGTTGCAATTGCTGTCAGCGTATGAATGATAGTATAATGATAATATATGTATAAATAGAAGGCGGGAAGTAAAGAAGGGAACTCGACCACACATTGGTTTATTGATCGGCAGAGGTATACCTGCTGAAAATTTCTAAATGAACTAAGAACCTAATGAGTTATAATATAACTTTCGTAACCTTATTGGTGTGGAGGGAGATTCGATGAGCTCCTCGCTTTGGCTATTCTTCAAATCGAGAAAAAAGACACTACCATGCGTAATGCTATTCCTGCAGGTTAACGCTCGTCCATGTTTTTTCGATATGTCGCTACCGGAAATCAAAAAATCGTCTGCCATTTGAGTTGCCTAATCTAGGACAATCAGGTGGCATAGACAACCCACTGAAGAAAGGGCTCAAAGGAGCAGGGGTGCGGAACTACCTGTGACTCCTCCATCAAGAGAAAAAACGTGGGAGGCTAGAAAGCAGGCTCTTCAGCGCCCACACCCGAATAATATTCCAACTTGGAGACAGCCCGGCAAGAGAGGTCCGGAGCTGATAACACCTCCTCCCCTGCGGCCTGCGCCGAAAAAACAGCAGACTGCTGCAGCAAAAACCGAGCAAGCCACTGATTATGCAGCAGCTGTGGAAGCAGAGGTGGCAGCATTCGGGGTGGGAATAATCCCCAAGGAATAACCTCGGGCAATCCTGAAGACTGATCAACTCTCCACTTTGGAGGACGTCCTGGTGGAGGAAATGTGCCAAAGAACAGATATTGGGATACACTTCTCTGGTATCCATGTCCGTAGTGAAATGACGCTGGTGGAGTGTGGATCTCAAGAGTCGGCGGACTTGCTCATGAAGTCGGTACCACAGCGGAGATCTTGGGGAGGCCCCGAGTTGGTGGTACTTAGCGCGGACGACATGTCACCAAATAACGGTGAAGATCCTCTGACTGGTCGAGGTTCAGAACTTAAACGTAATCATTGGAACGTGGAGAGTGCTGAACTCGAGGAAAGACGGAAGAGGAACTTTCCTCACTATTCGGATCAATCCCCAATCCGAGGAAGTCCTGAAGACAGATGGATGTTACCTCAACTTCGAGTTCGGAATCATCCCAGTCTCAGAACTTGGTAAAAAAATGGCCCGACTGAAGGATGTAGAGATGACCTCTACATCCCAGCATGTTAAAATTACTGCTAGTAAATCTATAAGGGCTTCAATGGTGTTCAGAAGACTATCCGGTAAAACTTGCGGCTGTAACCATAAAATACTGCGATGGATGTACATCATGATTGCTGCTGTCAAAGCTGATATGGTTGTGCCGAAGGAAACTCAATGACATAGGCAAGGGCAACAAGATCTCCTTAGTCTGTATTCCTGGCTAACACTCTAGCCACAAAGGTATCACAAACGCCACCTACTGGCCCCGAACCTTTCTGTGGTATTAGCAAATGCTTCTATAAGAAAGAGTTTTTCGAGAAGAAAATGGAAGAGAAGAACTCTGTAGAAGTCCTCAAGGAATGGATTATTCCAAAAAGTTCCTTCCTCACAGGACACTGTCGCATTAGGAAGCACATGATGAGAATAGGCTTATCATAAACTGACGAGTGCAGATTGTATGCAGAAGAGGAGGAAACTCCCGTTCAACTGATTACAATAAGCCTTGCCATTGCATGCCTGCAAAAGGAATGTCTTGGATAGGAGAATTATAGGAGGAATGAGATCTTGGCCTCCTTGATGCCCTCACAGATATTGGAGTTTATTCAAGTTCTAGATATGAAATTTTTTCCGAGCAAATATCGCCCACAACGACGTGACATTTTGCTATACCTACACAAACGGCACAATATTAAACAAATTTCACAATATATTTCCAACTTTTCGAAATCACGCTAAATGGGGCACAACGCTGCATTATCGTATAAACATGATCAGTCAAGTTGTGCAATCCAAAATATTGAGCAATAATATTGACCGTCTGTATGGACCAGGTGGCGCTAGTAGTGCCGTAACAAGCTTCAGATTCGCATATAATTTTCCACAATATACGTTCAGGAGCATTGCATCCATGTCTCATAATATTTATTCTTTCTTTCCTCATTCAATCGAAGGACGAGATCAAATGTCCAAAACCTGAACAATTGGAATCCAAAGAATCCTACTGCTATAAAAACCATGTAGACATTTTGGATCGATTATATGAATCATCGCAGTCTTTGCTCAACCTAGCGAAAAAGAAATTGGGAAAAGATGTTGTAGAAAATGAAAAGGTCCCTGAGAAGGTAAATCTTTATATATCTAGGCAAATTACTGGTATTCAGCGTTCGTTTTTTTTTCAGTGTGAATATTACCAATGCATTCTACAAGAACTTCATATGGTGAGTCATAATAGAAGGTATTCAAGAAATCAATGTCATGCATCAAGCGGTTGATAGGGCCGATCGTTAATACCCTAACTTTCCAAACAATCGATTAGAGTTCATTTGAAACTTGACTACGAGTGTCGAAAAATATGGATGAGTTAAATCCAACTAGATATTGATTTCTGGGATATATGCAATCATAGTTTCATTTTTCTCAGATAATAGATCCGATCGCGTAAAAATAAAGGGATTTGGATGAGATTTAGAATTTCGTTTATTCTCGTTGTGAATCACTTGGTACCAACAAATCATTCGATTTCACCTCAAAATCCGGGAATTCGGAAAGATGATGATGCCATTTACTTGTTCCCTGGCATCTTGATCTTGATGATGAAATAATTTGCGATCTTCTGATTGTATGATTCTCACAAAATTCTGCATTGAATTTTATGCTGTATTATTCAACCAATTGGTAGATTTTAAGTTGATTGTAATTTTGAAAATTAAATTACGGATGGGTATTTTTGCGCGCGTGTTCTGGGGAGTAGCGCGTTATCGTTTTGCTGTAATTTTCGAATTTGAGTAGTTTTGAATAATTAGGTCGGACTGCTTGGTCAAGAATCCATGGTCAAATCTAATTCTGTCCTGTCGTCCATCTTAGCATATTGTGTGCTTTCTTTTTCGGAGGAAACAATTTGGTGATTTAGAGGATATCTCAACGCGAAAGTTCATGCAGGGTTCGCTCGTAAGGAAATTCTAAAAAAAAAATTTTTCGACAGTTATCTTCGTTTTTTTCGTTTATTCGGAGACCACTGATCAAATTATGATTGAACATATCTTCGAGTCAATATCAATCAACAGTGTTTCAAATTGTAATCTGATCCAATATTTGGTTTCTGAAATATAGATCTTATGTGAAATTCTTCGTTAATTTTGAATTTTTATACTATTTCCTCAATATCTAAAAGAACACTGAGATGATCGTGCAACATAATACAAATATTCGTAAGGATGTTATCGGTAAAAATTGAAAAAAAAATTTTCGAATTTTTCTTGCATTAAATTTTTTTTTCGGAAAAATATGTATCGGATTAGAATATAATTGGGCAAAGACCTCGAAGTAGAAATCAAACAATAGTGCTCAAAATTCAAGTTGATCCGACATTTACTTTCAGCGCTATTGGGAAAATATGCCAAATTTCGCTATTTCGAATTCTGAGATTATTTCCTCAATATCTCTGAGCTGAAGCTATCAAAATTGAACTTCCTTGTCAGTGGCATTACTCGATGCATAATTCCGTGAGTTAGAACATCTAAAAAAAAATGTCTTTTGAGAATTTTCCAAATTTTTGTTGAAAAACTATTCAAGCTTGCAATCGAGTTTGGCACAAAACATGGAGTCACTATTTAACAAGAGTGTTTCAAATTTCAGTTCCGACGGATATTCATCTTTGGAGATATTGAAAACAAATACCATATCAAATTTCGTTAGTTTTTCCCCGTTATCGTTGTTATTCCCGGAATGATTCGAAAAATTCTGATCCGATTCTGATGAAGTTTGGGAACTTATTGGCAAATGCTGAAACTCAAGCTTGTGAAAAATGTCTTAGTGATCGTTTCCTAAGAACAACAGTTTTGTTTTAGAATATTCAATGTTAAGCGACCTTCTAATCATATAGTTTTTACCAAGTTCAGCATAACCCCCAATTAATATTTCAATTAAGGGCTGGATTTCAATTCAGTCCAATCTGCATTTTTGAAAATATTTGAAAAATGAAATTCTGAACGGATATTTCTACGGAATCTTTTGCAAATTCGGCTTTCGTAATTGAACTCCAAACCTGTTCTACAATTATCAATAACTTCCGAGAGGAACTTTTTGGAGACTATAGATATTTGAAAAGTGGGTTTGGGGATTAATTATCAAGGCCGAATTCGTGAATGGATATATCAGCCCAATGATTTCGTAAATATGCCCATTCAAAATTTCTTTTTCCCAATAGTTCCGACAATACAGAATGAATCGAATGGAAATCTAGTATTTTTTTCGAAAATGATAGCTTGAAGGTTCATGCAGTATTTTGTGAGGACCATCATATGTGAATAAGTTCGCCGAATATATCCATCAGGCAATACAGCTGTGTTTGGCAGGGTCAATACATGAATAGATGATCGATTTGGTATAACGAATTTGAACGAAACCGTAAGTTCTTTTCTAGGATTCTTGATTGATTGTGCGGAATCCACCCATTCACGAATTCGTCTACTGTAATAAGCTTCATGCCATACCTGCTCTACAAGTATTGAGTCACTATGTCGAAACTTTTGGTATTTACCTACTGTTAGCCGATCGAACGATTAAATGAAAATCCATTTAGCATACGAGGTTTTTATACGAGGAAACTGAGGGGAAAAACCATGAAACTTGTTTTATGCAAATCATTATTTATCCAAGTGTGCCATATGGAATGGAACCACATAATGTTCGCAAAAAGGAGTTCAAGAAAAATTCCCAGGAAAATAAATTCTTAGAATAATTTGCATGCCTTTCAAAGAGATTTTGTGACGATTTCAGTTGATGGACAGTAACTAAAATATAATAATAAAATTCAGACTAGATCGCTGATTTTGGAAGATTTTATTGAACTACCGGAGAGCATGATCTCTGCCGTCGGTTCAAAATCTCCCAAACTCTTTTTCTCCAAGCTCAATATTGATCTTCTCGGACGTTGGGTTGAAGAGGTTACCCAGCCCAATTGGACACTCTTCTTGCAGTAAGTGTGAACAGCAATAGGGGAGATGAGAATGACAGAGACAAGCTCATTAAGAATGATTCAGTAAGATACATTCATCAACTTAAAAAATATCAGAAATGAAACTCTCATAAATATGTGTCTGCAAACAATTATTGTTAGAGTTTGATTTCTCTAGTTTCCCCTAGAAACTGTATTTCAAGAAGCTATTACACTTTGAGGATTACATAACGCCCTTCCGTTTGCAAAGAAAGTATAGCACTTTTTTGCAGTCGGTGTAGATATACTATAGAATATCTACACCGAGTGCAGGAAAGTGCTACACTTTCTATTCAAACGAAAGAACCTATAATATTTCATAGGTCAATTACCCTAGAAAATATACAGGTTGATATTTTTCGGGGCAATATCCCAATTTCCTCCAGAACTTTATGTGGTACGTCCCTGATAGAGTATAAATATATAAATGATTTTGTGCTTCATTCTGGAATTTTTGGATATCTGAAATTTGTTCGCATCTTTTACCGTTCTTTAGAATCAATATTGAACAATTTCTCTCATTCGTCAGGAAAATCAAACTTCTCTTCAGCCCTTATATTTACTTCAAACATAGCATTGAGTTTTCAAATATTTTTTTTGATCTTACTAAGAATTAATGATCTAAGTACCTACCTGAGAAACAGGCTTTATCAGAAAATAGAGATATCTTTTTCGCGTGTGTTTTTACGCGCTTGTTCTGGGGAAGAGCGTTATCATTTCGTGACGATGTCTGTAATTTTCGAATTTTGAGCCGAAATTGGTCTCAAACGACTAGGTTGGACTCACCGATGAAGAATCCGTGGTCAAAATAGATTATGACTGTCTGGCCGTGTGCGCTGTTACTTTCGAACGGAAGGATCTAGAGTCTTGAAATTTTCAGGTTAGGTTAAGATCCTGAATATCTCGGTTAAGTTCGTTAATGGGCCCAATCTGTCGAATGGTTTTTGTGCTACAGAAATTTGAAATTTTGATTTTTCAATAACTCGAAACACATTTATCTGATCGAAATGAAACTTGGTTGGAATATGAACAGTGTCAATAAGAAGAATTATCTATGGAAAAATAAAAAAAAATTTTTTTTTTTTGAAAATTTTTATATTTCATTGAAATTTCACTGGAATTTCCAAGTCACCATTTCGCAATTTCGTTTGACAAGGAATGAATCACTTCTGTCCAATATTCACGGACTATTTTAGGTTTTGGGTTATAATAATAATTTAAATTGATTAGGTTGAAGATACTGATGAATCCTTGACTATATTTCAGCTAAATTCGAAAAAATATCCCATATACGAGGTGATTAAAACTTGGGTGGAAGAGAATGTGTTGCTTTCTCAAGGAATGGATTTATTACTTCAACTCAACTCATGTAATGATGCCTTATCGAACAGTACAGGTGTGTCGGTTTTATCCGAATAATTTCTGGTGGAAGTGAAAACACTATAAAGATTTATTTTTCAGTTCGAAATCTACGATTCAGAGGCAATCTCGAACTGGAAGAATATGGTAGTGAAGGTAACAAACTTATTTCTAAATATACATCCAAAATAGGCAAGTGAAAGCTCCTCACTGTGCGTCGGTACGCTGCTCGAGTTTTACTACATATTTCCCATAACTGTGGCTTATTTCAACTCACAGAAAAAAATTAATTAAAGAATATTTTTATTTATTTCCTTATCTCGTTTGAATATTTGAAAACTAATTCAATAAGGATATCTAACTTGACAAATATTCGTTTTGACAAATTAAGTTAGTAGCCAGTTGCAATGGAAAATCGTAGGCCATGACATATAAATAGATCAGATCCATGGGTGCTATTGATAATTTTTGAAGGATATCAAGTTTTTAATATCTGAAAGTTCGATCATTTCAAAATGAAACATAGGCGAAAAGTGAGCTAACATAGTTGAAATTGCACTATTCATAATTATGAACTAATTATATAAGTGAGCAGATAAATTGATCTAATTTTGGAGGTATTATGATCTACAAATTTAACGAATATTTACTTGTCAGAAAAGTGTGCGGGAAAGTTACTTTGCCGCACACTGTGCGGAAAATAATTCTATCGGAGACGAAAACAGTGCGGAAAGTAGTTATTAAGGCACGGTTGTAGGAAAAAGTTTGTGCACGGCTTGTTTGACTCACATCAGTATCCTGGAACTACTCTGTTTTATACAATATAAATTCAAACGAATCCACTTGATGCAGGTTATTCATACAATCATTAACATAATATCTATGGATATTGATATCTTCCGATAAACTTTTATTGCCTTCTACGAACCACTTCTTGAATGACAAATTAAATTATTAGATCAACTGGCATATAATGATTGGAATCAAAAACTTAGGAGAACGATAACATCATAAAATGAAATAAGTACAAAAATAATTCTAGACAAGGATTTCATCTATTATCTTCCGATTCAGAATCATCAGTAGCATCTATTACATATATTATGTCAAAATCTTTCCACGTGTATTCGCCAACACTGGATTACAAACGGACTGAGGTTGCATAGACCTACTGGCAAGCTTGTTAAATGTATGTGCATAGAACAATATTGTCAACAAGTTCTATACCATCTTCTCTCTCTGATAAATGGAATGCGGTAAAAAACACTTTCAAAAATCTTTATAACTTCAAAAATTAAATGACAGTTGATACTGACCCTATAAACTTTTGTTGATACCTGCAGATCCCATCTAAGGTGTCTGTATATAAGAACTTCAAGATATTCAACAGATTGGCTCTCTACTATGTGAAATCTTTCAAATGCCACTGATTTGTAGTTTGGACCATCACTTTTGATTCACAAGGAAGATATAAAGTCTTTGTCCACGACCATTTAATATTATAAATTATTTCGATGGCTCTCGTTGAAGAAAAATAATCATTAATCAAACCCGTAGATAATAGGCGTGTACAATGAATATTATACACTCCATGCATAACCAATTTTGACATTTCTCGTGAGCTTGACAATTTCCAGCAATCACAGAGAATCAAGTTGGCCATTTTGACAACTCTATTGTAGGTTGCAGAAAATGCAGAATTATTCCAATTTTACCAATGAAGTCGTGGGCAAAGTTTAGTATTCAACTAGCACATTATCCACTAGGGTTATTTGCGACACTCGGCTGAGACTCGTATCGCAAACGTGAATAATAGCAGTAATTATGTGCTCGTTGGATAATATACTATTGTCCACGACCATTAAATGACATATATATTTCGATGGCTCTTGTTGAAGGGAAATGACAGTCATTAATTGAGCCCATGGATAATAGGTGTGTATAATGAATATTATACACTCTATGCAAAGATCAAGTGAAAGTTTCGACGTTTATCGTAAGCATGACAATTTCCAGCAATCACAAAATATGAAGTTATTTCATAATTAATTGTCATAAAGGGACTGCGACAAACTACTGAACAGGAAATCTCGATATTTATTGATACAATCAATTTTCAGAAGCGAATGAACTTACAAGGAAATGCGAGATGAACGCTGAATTTGTGCGATGTCTCTCTCTGCAGACAGGAGTAAAAAAGTTAATTTTAATCTATATTCAATAAATTGATTGATTTTTTTTTCAGTGTCCTGCCTTCCAGTATCCTTAAAGTAAATACTGAAGAAAAAATAATATTGTAAGGAATATAGACATGAAACCTATTCACTGCTCTATATAAAGTTATTTCCAACATCAGTTGAGTGGAAGCATTATCCTCAAATAATATTTTCAAGATTATCAACAGGAAAGAACTTCTTCAATGGAACTAGAAAATATGGAAAATTTCAGAGTATGAAAACCGAAAAAAGACTTCAGTACAAAATTATAAAGCTGCCACTAGTCAGCTTCAGTTACAACTAGGATATGAAAACTGAAAACCTTATGTAGATTAAAGAATATTTGAGGAGCTGGCATTTTTCTCAGAACTACTCATGGATTCTTCTGCAAATATCTGAAACAAGAGTATTAATAAAAATTATTGTTAATTGTCAGAGCTGTCAAAGACACTTGGAAAAGGAATCTAGACTCTAGATAAGTTACTTTTTAATACAGTATCCGAAGTTACTTTGGGTATACAGATACTCTTCAAAAAAGGGAACTTAGATACGTATCTCAAAGTTCCTTTTTGAAAAGATAAGATACTTTTTCAGTTCCTACTGGAAATTGAAATTTTTGCGTAAGGTAGCCTTTAAGCAAACTCCTTAAAATACAACAACTTCAAACAAACAATGAATTATTTATATGGTAAAAGATGAAAGTTTATTCACTTATTCAAAACAAAACTGTTTTTTCTTTCTAATTCTCACCATTCGAAGGAAAAGTAGAAAGTTTTTTCCGAAAATCTGATCGGCACAAGTCGGTATAAATGTAGCACAACAATATCAGACAATTTGGGACAAATCAAAACAAAGCTGCTGGGCTAACTTTAATTTCCCTTTCGCGATTTCTCGGGAAACCCGACGAAAGTTACTGAAAAGATTTACGACACAAGTCGGTACAAAAGGAGCACAAATTTTTCCACTCTATTTTAAAGAGTAAATTTTTCATTTCTCGAAATATAAGAGGGACTTTCAAAAAAAATTAACGGCACAACTCAGTATATGTATAGTATAATCTATTTCAGCCGTTGAAACCCAGTGTTTCGAAAAGTGCTGGGATGGCCTATATCAGACATTTTATGGAATACCTTGTGAACTGGAATGAATGAATGAAAAAAATTTCAACGGCACAAAGCAGCACAAACCAAGTATAATTTAGCACAAAAAAAAATTCCCGAAAGTCAAAAAGCGTTGGGCCAACTCACACTTTCGTCCGAAGGAAGTTACAAGATAGAGTTCCCTTTGAAAAATATCTAAGATACTAACTACTTTTCGTCAACGTAAAAGAGGAACTAAGATACAAAAACTTAGAGCCTTTAAAGTATCAGTGACAGCTCTGTTAATTGTTATACACTATCTCCCAGGAGTAATTTCTGAAACAGTCTTGCCTAATAAGTAAGGTAATAATGACAATATATCAAAACTTCTTCCACGAGATGTGAACGTCCCATCAACAAGTTGATTTTTTGTGGTGCCGTTAAATTTGAGTTGAAATTCAACTGATAATAATAAAAGTAATGATAGGTTGATTTACACCAATACAGAAATCTGTACAGATCAACATACAACAGCAACAATAATGGAGTATATTGGCCATAATAAGTCAGTCCCCCTAAGTCAAACTTAAAAAAAAAACTAAGAAGTAATACACAGTACGATTCTTAATTTTAGTTGATTATTAGTTTCAATAATTTCAATGCGATGTTTCCCTTTTTTCCAGAGAAGACGATGAGGTGTCCTCATACACCGGTCAGATCTCATAAAAAAAGTCAATAATCAGAACATTCAACGCATTTTATCCCGAAAAATAACGAAATATTATCATGAACAAATAGAAAAGTATTGTGAATTTGGATATTTTATTGTCATTACTTAAAAAAAAACCTTTTTTGAGTAATTTTCATGTAGGATGTTGCCCTGGTGCTTCACCTTGTTTTTTGATGTCTCGGATTTTATTGACTTAGTTTCTACAATTTAGTTAACTAGCCTTGATAAAGAGGAAATTTTGTCCTCGAAACGTTGGCATTGTTTTCAAAGTAACAGACAATAAAATATTCCCAATACTTTTCTATTCATTTAAATAAAGATAAATTTATTTATTTATTTATTTATTTTATTTATTTATTTACACAGGAACACAAACAGGACAAAGTCCCAGAGACAGTGTTCACTAATTAACAAATAAAACCTCAATCAATTACATTAATTCCACTATAAACTAAACAAAACAAGAAAAAATTACAGAAGATACAACATTAAAATCCACACACAATCAACTTGGAGAAATTGAAAACAAAAGTCGACGTTTCAGACTTTTTTTGAAAGTCATCAGCGAGCAGGAAAAGTAATCGACGTTTGGACCGAGGGCGTTCGAAGTCGTCATCATTCTGACGAGTGGGGAATTTGCCGTGTAGTTTTTTTTCCTCAAGGGGACTTGAAACACATCATGAGACCTGAGTCTTAGGTCGGGAACCCTGAAGCGAATCTCCTCCAAAATGCAAGGAGCAACTATCAAACCATTTATGAGCTTGAACATGAATGAAGCATCATTTATAAATCTTATGTCGACTAGCCTAGGAAGCTGGAAAATCCTACGAGCATAAGTGTAATCATGATTTACAATTGCGATTCTATTCCTGTAAGACAGAAACCGAATGAACTTATTCTGGACGGACTCTAGACGTCGAGTATAACAGTCGTATCTCGGGTTCCATATGATCGATGCGAAGTTCAATCGATTGAACACAAATGCATGGTAAAGTGTCAAGATAGTCTCATTCATTTGGAAAGATTTCCCGTGCCTTAGCACAAAGCCAAGCATTCTGGAGCAGGATGTGACGACCTCATTGATGTGAGCATCGAACAGCAACTTGGAGTCAAGCGTTATCCCCAGATCCCTGACAACACTAGATTCCTTCAATCGATGGCCATCAAGCGTGAACTGAAAATAGATTTTACTGGTGTTCCTAGTATACGAAATTTTCAAGCATTCATCGAGATGAAGGAACAAGCAATTATCCTTACAATATTGGGCCAATCTATCCAGATCACTTTGGAGACTCAAACAGTCAATGCGGGTCCGAATCATCATGAATAACTTCAGATCGTCGGCAAAAAGTAGAAACCTACAATACCTGAAGCACCTCCCAATGTTATTTACATAAATAAGAAATAGTAAAGGTCCGAGATGAGAACCTTGCGGAACCCCAGAGGTACTGTGAAATTTCCTGGATTCGCAGCCATCGATAGAAACGTATTGAGTCCTACCCACGAGATAAGACATCAGCCACAACCCCAGACTCCCACACACCCCAACCTCAGAAAGCCGTACTGACATGACTGTATGGGAAAGCTTATCAAAGGCCTTCTTGAAGTCTGTGTGCACGGCATCTATTTGGACGCAGGACTCGCCACCCCCCTCAAGAAAATGTAAAAAGCAAAGCAAGTTCGTTTCAACACTTCTGCCACTTCGAAAACCGTGCTGTTCATCGATAATGATGTTCTTTAGGTGAAATGATAGGTATTTATGAACCAAAGACTCGAATATTTTGGGAAACACTGATAATATGCTCACAGGACGGTAGTCCTGGTGAATAATAATATTTCACTTATTATCATAAACGATACACCGTTTTTAAAAACAGAGATTTTTCATCAATCTTAGTGATATTATGGTGAACAAGACTACAATCACTTATTCCTGCGAACAGAAGAGAACAATTCTTCAGAACTTCAATAAAGGAAGAAGATTATTTCTAGGTTAGTGGTCAGTTTTCCCCATATACCCAAAATTTACGATATCCTCATTACATATTTGCATTGAAAACAAGGCTCGAGTAAGAATAAGTATTTTCTCAAAACTAAAGAATTAAAGTACAAACATACATTTAAATCGATATATTTTCAAGTAAATGTACTGACCCCGGCAAACGCATCTATCCTTCATGATAGAAAGATTTGGTGACCTTTTTTATTCATATTGTCATGAAATTCTGCATGGACCCTCAAGCAATCATTCTTCACTGAAAGCCATCTGTATAGTAAGTTTGGAGCTTAATCACGAAGGTCGAATTCGTGAATGGGTAGAATTCACCCAATGATTCCGCAAATATACCGATTAAAAATTTTGTTTTCTCAATACATTCAAGAATTTAAATTGGATCGAATTGAAATCTAGTATGTAATAGATTGAAAAATTATAGGTTGAAGTTTCTCAAATTCAGAATTTCATGAGGACCATATTTGAAAGAATATTGCCGAATTTTCTCATCGTAAGGTAAAGGTGGGTTCTGCTGCGTAAATACGAGAAATGATGAACGTTTGGGCAACGATTTTGAATGATATTTAATCACAAACTCTATCTGCACGAAGATGTGCGTCAGCGAAGTTTCCAAGTTCGATTATGATTGGATCAGTATTTCTTGAGTTGTTCGTAGTTCAAGATCTGCGCACAATTCACTCAGCGCGTTATCATTTCGTCACGACGTCTGTAATTTTCGAATTTTGAGCCTAAAATGGTCCCAAACGATTGGGTTGAAATCATTGAAGAAGAAACCCTGGTCAAATTCAATTATGTCCGTCCGTCTGTTCGTATCTGCTCTAACTTTCGGAGGAAAAGACTTAGCGACTTGAAATTGTCAGATTAGATTTGGAGTCCAAATAACTTGGTTAAGTTTGTTAATGGGTGGAATCGGTTGCATAGTTTCGGAATTGGGCCCATTTGAAATTTTGAGGTTAATTCCTCGATATCTCATGAAGTATTGACCCAATCAAATTGAAACTGCGTGGGCAGTTTCGGAATACCAACACGCAACTTAGAGCGGAACTTCGTGTGAATCCAGTCGTTAGAAAATTTAAAAAATTATTATTCGAGAATTTTTAAAATTTTTGATGAAAATTTTTTTTTCCTCTGAAAACATTGATTAGATTTCGATGGAATTCGACACAAACCTTAGGCTCATTATTTAACAATAGTGTTACAAATTTCAATTCGATCCGATATTTATATACTTTTGGAGATATAAGGAAAAAAAATGTGCCATTTTTCGTTGTTATTTGGAATTTTAACGTTATTTCCGCAATATCTCAAGAAGTACAAATGCAATCGGATTGAAACTTTGTAATCAGATGGAGAACACGCAACTAGGTGCGGAATTTCGTGTTAATATAATACTTAGAATTCGAACAAGTGACATCGCGTCAGTGCTTTCCTAAATTGTTGCGCGCATGATCTAGGGGAACAGCGTGCTATGGTTTCGTCCAAATGTCTGTAATTTTCGAATTTTTAGTCGAAAATGGTCTCAAACGACTGGTTGAACCCACTGATCACGAATCCTTTGTCAAAAACGATTATGTTGGGCCGGCCGGCCGTCCAACCGTCACAAAGATTAGGGGCGTACGGAGGATTCTATCGTCTTCTGAATTTCAGGGTAGTTTGCATTTCGAAATGCGTAGGTTAAGTTCGTTAATGGGCGATATCGGTCGGATGGTTTCGGAGTTATGGCCTTTTGAATTTTTGTTTTCAGAAACTTCTGAAGCGATTGGATTGTAACTTGGCAGTTAGGTGGAGTATGACGACGCGCAACTTTAAACAAGTGTTTTCTAACATTTTTTTCGAAAAAATTTTTTTTCAGAAAGCATTTATCATATTCGAAAAAAGGTCCACTAAGATCTTGAACTTGGGGCCTAATTACGAATTATGGTCAAATTCATGAATGGGTGTAATCTGCCCAATAATTCCGTAGATATACACATTCGATAAATTATTTTCCCAATATTTCCAAAAATACAGATTGGAACGAATTCAAATCCAGAACTTGAATTGAATAATAACAACTCGAAGGAACGTGACGATAATATGATTATAAAATCATCAGAAACCAATAAGGTGCGTTTGGCGAGGTGAATACGTGAAAAGATGACCGATTTGGCAGAAGCTCCTGACATCAGGTCCATGCTTTACTAGAAGTTTTTAATACCGAAAATTTACCACAAATCTCATCTTCCCAAGTAAGTATGTGGCTCATTTTTCGAGAGAATTTCGCTGACGTAAGAGAACTTGATCTTATCTACCAGAAAACGTTATCACCGTAATGGAAAACATCGAGGTAGAGGAGTAAGTAACTGAGACAGTTTTTTTGAAATGACTAGGCACTAGTTGCTCATAAATTTTCTACTGGGCATCAAACATTTTCAGTATTTTAATGAATATCTATCCGTGACAAGGAATGTGAGAGAGAACACCAACATTATTGTTCGATGTGCTTACCTCCGTGTTGGATACTCAAAAGAGCCTCTCTTGAGAATGAATTATTTAATGCAGATTTTATCGGAACATCTCGCAGGCTTCTTCAACTTTTATCGTCAGTTGCTCTACCGACCGAAAAATTCTACAATGAACCTCAGTTTTCAGCCGGCTCTATATATAAAATCTGTGTTATTTCTTTCGTCAACTTATTTCACGCTCTTGTTCCGCGGTTCAGTGCTTTACCATTTTGCCCAAATGTAGGTTACGATTTGTTTCCGAGAATGTTCTTTAGTGATTTCATTGAACTGATTGATGTCAATGTCAAATTCAATCCTGCCCGACTGACCCACAGTTGCCATGATAACTTTCCACCAAAAAGAACTTACGAGTCGACAATTTTAGAAAAGGATGCATTTCAAAATGCGACTGTAGAGTTTGTTCGATGGCCAAATCAGCTATATCCATTTGAAATTTCGATGTTATTTCCTCAATACCCCAAGATATATTGATTCGATTGAATTGAAACTTTTTATTAATTGAAAAATACAGACGCGAAACCAGATGCTGGATAATCTGAGGATTTTATGTTCAGAATATCAGGAAAAAGATTCAAATTTCAGTTGAAATTTTTTTCTTCGAAAACAATCCCTGTGACATTCGCCACAAAATATTTTTCGACAGCGTATCAGATTTCAGTTCGAATCGATATTTATATTCGGATGAAGGAAAAAATATGTTCAATTTTGCTTTGGCAATTCGAGCATGCAACTGAAAGCTCCTTCCCTCACGTCGGAGCTTCTCCAGAAATTCCATATAATTACTTAGAAAGCTGTGACTTGCTTTGAGGTTTCAGAATTATCAAATTCATACCTCACTCTGAATATTTTTGCAGAAATTGGCAGGTAAATTTCATGTTTAGTTTTTTCTGCGTTGTGTTCTTTTGAAACTAGCTACGGTACATTATAATATTTGTAATTCTCGTACTGATTGTGATGTGTACAACCGGTTGTGACACCTGTTATAGTTAAGTTTTCTTTGAATGTAATTGGTTCAGGATTATTGCTTTGGTTTCCTTAACTACGATTCTATGAATTAAAGGTGAGCCACGTACAGTCGACTGACTCTGTTATGATGATTTAAATGTATGGTCAATAAACATACAGAGTGTGTTTCACTGGTGAATGAACCCACGGTAATCTGAGGTAGAGCTACCCTAGCTGAGTCCAAAAAACCTATATATGGTGGATCTAATCAATTCCATAACCACAACACAGGGTGTTTCTTCATTCACCAATATTTTCAATTGCTTGTAATTTTAAACCCACCCAGTATAATCTGTTGATATTTAGAACGTATGATTCACATATACAGGGCAATTCATATTCGAAAAATTGAAGAATTCCAGGTCTTTATGAGAAAAGTATGGGACATTTATCATCTTGAAATAGATTTGAATATTTGATAAAAACAAAAAAATTTCAATTCGAATCAGTTCATTTTTTCATCCCGCACGTTAAATTGCTCAACGAAAATTTCACGGAAAGATTTGATTCAATATTGACATTGACTTAATTCTCAGAAAATGTTTTATCTTCTTCCTGAAGCTGAAACCAGAATTAAATATTGATTACATAATGATGATATGTAGGCATCATCCCCTGAAGAACACTTACTTTTTCTCAATTCCTTCCGAAATGCAGAACGCAGTTGGTTGATTCTCTAACAAATCACAGTGGGCCTCTTCCATGAATTTGATGAATGCTGTAATGAACGGTGGCTTATTGTCATTTCAACGAGAGGAGAGAGAAAGAGAGATCGATTCGGTATAGGCCATAAACCTAATATACCATTCTAACTCCATCCTCTTTTAAACTCTACAAAATGGTATCTACTACCTCCCTCACCTTTCTCAAAGATTCGATGCCTCCTCTAGCTCCATCCTTTTTACCCCTAGAAAAAGCATGTTGGTTCTTTCTAATGTACGTTTCAATCGAATTAGTTTAAAAGCCTATGACCGTTGTCAGGTCACTCGTCCGGTCGTTTCCTGAGTTGGCCATAAGCAATAAGTCCGCAAGGCCTGACGTCGGCAGCGTTTCGGCTGACTGATAGTTGTATGGGTAATATCGGAAGGCTGTCTGAGTGTAACATCTGGTTTTTCAGGTTCCGACGCCGTTGCTGGGCTGAACTCGAGGTCTGGAGTGCGGTATCAGATGGAAGAATGCACACATCCGACCGGCCCAACGCTGCACTGAAATGATCGTTTTCTGCCTAGTACTTTCTCTACGCCGCAACGGTATGTTCGGAGGTGTGCATTCCCTAACTGCTACCTCTACAGCACCAAGGGCTGTTTATTTAGGTAAGCAGTACGGAAATCGCCGAACCCGAGGACCTGGTGGCTTGCCACCTTGTACATACCGTCCTGACCAAGGTATGTCTTAGGGTGGATGGGGAGCTAGACTTAAATGCACGGAGCGAAGAGGAGTTAACATGAATATAAATCGTCAATCCTAAAATAAGATAGGTCGCCGATGGAATGCATGGCCAAGGCAAGCTGGTGCCCGAGACCTTCTCACCATGGATACCGGGCCCTCTCGTGGGACATATGAGCCTTCCTCAAGATATGAGGTCACTGCTGTGGGGTCATTAGTTACGCTCAACTCGTGGGACTTAGAATGGAAGTACGAAAAACAATGAAGGATCTGGAGAAGAGCTTTGGTGGGCACCAGAGTGGTTCTTGTGGGGGTAGTTGTGCCTCAGACAAGGGGAGAAGAGACAGTCAGGGTGCGAAGCTGAAAAAGGTCGGGTCTGACCTGAGGGAATTCTTGATGGTGGAAACTAACAAGGTGAGTAAGAGCGCGACGTCATTCATATTGAAGTGTATGAGCGAAATCGAATGTACAATCGCACATATGGCAGCCGATAACCAGCGGCTTACAAGAGTAATCCCTGAGAAGGAGGAAGGGTGCAAGCGGGTGGAGGATGGAGAGATCCTTATGAGTGGTCAGGCTCAAAAGAGAATCTTTAATTCGATGATGTCAACGATTTCATTAGTCCTAATCGAACATATATCCATTGTTGAGTTTTAGAATATAGTTTCATTTTGAGAATTTCATTTAAATTCATTTCATTTTGACAAGAGATGGCCTACACCTTCACGTGGTTCTTGCTGAACAAAAAATTGAATAACAACTTCAATGTCATTACTCAAGTTTCAACGTCATTTCACGATTATTGAGAAGAAATGAACGCTGCTACTCGGTTTATTGACTAAGTAGGGCCTAACACAATTATAGTTTCAGGTATTTTTCGAAAATAAAGTCATTTAATTAGATTGACGAAGTGAAAAGAGCAGCTTTGTATTCATATTCACGTACCAAATGTTCAAGCGGCAGGCCTCTCAATTCCGATTAAATGCGGCGTTGTCAAACTGGTTATTTCTAGAGACGGCTGTGGTTAAACTATGAAAAGTTCGACGATATCAGAATGGAAGAACAGAGACCCAAGAAATTCCGCTCTAAGATGTTGGTCTTTGACATTCTGTCAAAGATGGGTGAGGAAGATCTGGTGAACCTGTAGTTGAATGGTCAAAGATGCTACTGCGTCATGAGCGAATCAGGCGACTGCATGATGCGTGAAAGGTTAAGCATGTGTTTGCTGCAGAAAACCTATGTTGAGGTTGGTCGGGTGGCTGGTCTCTCAGCACTATTTTTATGAAGCACCCTGACACCTTGAAATTTGGCACATATGTTGTATGTGAGTGGCAAACGACGTTACAATGCTCAGGTTCGAATTTTCGGCCGTCAGGGCTGCACGACGGGGGGTAGATGTCTTACAGCAATATTTTTATAAAGCATCCTGCCAGCTTGAAATGTGACACATATATTGTATATGAATAGCAAACTACGATACAATACTCAGTTTCATATTCACGGCCGTCAGGGCGGCACGGTAAGGGGTGGAAGTCTTTCAGCATTATTTTATAAAGCATCCTGCCAGCTTGAAATTTGGCACATATGTAGAATGTGAATAGCAAACGACGATACCATACTCAGTTTCAAATTTACGGCCGTCAGGGCGACACAGCGGGGGGTGGATGTCTTACAGCAATATTTTTATAAAGCTTGAAATTTGGCACATATACTGTATGTGAGTAGCAAACGACGATACCATACTCAGTTTCAAATTTAAGGCCGCCAGGACGACACGGCAGGGGGTGGAAGTCTTTCAGCAACATTTTTATAAAGCATCCTGCCACCTTGAAATTTAGCACATATGTAGTATGTGAGAAGCAAACGACGATACAATACTCAGTTTCAAATTTACGGCCATCAGGACGGCACAGCAGGGGGTGGAAGTATTTGAGCAATATTTTTATAAAGCACCCTGACACCTTAAAATTTGGCACAGATGTTGTTTGTGAGTAGCAAACGACGATACAATACTCAGTTTCAAATTTTCGGCCGTCAGGGCGGCACAGCGGGGGGTGGATGTCTTACAGCAATATTTTTATAAAGCATCCTGCCAGCTTGAAATTTGGCACATATGTTGTATGTGAGTAGCAAACGACGATACCATACTCAGTTTCAAATTTAAGGCCGCCAGGACGACACGGCAGGGGGTGGAAGTCTTTCAGCAAAATTTTTATAAAGCATCCTGCCACCTTGAAATTTGGCATATAAGTTGTAGGTGAGTAGCAACCGACGATACAATACTCAGCTTCAAATTTCTGGCCGTCAGGGAGGCACGGCCGGCGGTGGATGTCTCACAGCAATATTTTTATAAAGCATCCTGCCAGCTTGAAATGTGACACATATATTGTATGTGTGTAGCAAACGACGATACAATACTCAGTTCAAATTCACGGCCGTCAGGGCGGCACGGTAGGAGTGGAAGTCTTTCAGCAATAATTTTATAAAGCATCCTGCCACCTTGAGATATGGCACATATGTTGTTTGTGAGTAGCAAAACGCCGATACAATACTCAGTTTCGAATTTACGGTCGTCAGGACGGCACGGCAGGGGGTGGAAGTCTTACAGCATTATTTTTATAAAGCATCCTGCCAGCTTGAAATTTGGCACATATGTTGTATGTGAGTAGCAAACGACGATACAATACTCAGTTTCAAATTTTCTGCCGTCAGGGCGGCACAGCCGGGGGTGGATGTCTTGCAGCAATATTTTTATTTGTAGTAATCACCAATAAATCTCTCTCTCTCTCCCTCAACCGATCAGGAAAGTTCTAGGCAGAAAATCGTTGTGGCTACGCGACGGACAGGCCGGATGAGTGAATTCTACGATTTGATACCGCAAGTACAGCCCATCAGAAACGGCGCTTGAACTTGAAAACCGGAAGTGTACACCTGGCCTAAGCGTACATCGCGCGACATCCGTGAATTATGGAATGAGTATGCAGTCAAAGTTTTCCATATACAGAAGGTGTTCAGAGGCGATTATGAAATTATATGTTACCAACATCAACGCATTTTAAATTTTCACGTTTTCATAGAAAAATAATTGGTGTTTCAGCAGCACCACCCCTGCATGATCTGCTAAAATAATACGTACACAGTCTTTGTTCTTACCACCAACATAGCAATTCATTCCTTTTTGAAGTCTGAAATTCTGGGCGGTACCTCGGGAATCGCTGGTTCGAATCCTGTCTTAGACATAGGTAAGTTTGAAAATATGAGGATTTTGACATCACCATGAATAATTTTCAGTTCAACAATGTGGACTGACTTATAAACCATGAATATTTTAGAACTTTGCCTATGTAAGTATACTGATCTTATAATTTGCCTTTATTTCACATGTCTTTAAAGTCTCTCAGACGTCATTCAATTACGTATTTTCGTCCTTTTGAGGTCAAAAACGGACGTCAATGGGACGTGCCTGTGCTGCCAGGTTATTCTCTGAATTATTGAGAAAACAACATTTCAGGTTGCTATAACTCTGAAACCGTTGTCTGTATTGTGATCTTACGACTTTACCAAATGCACCCCAAAACTTGAAAGAACTTACGACTCGACAGACAGAATTGAATTCCACTATGGATTCTTCTTTAGTCAGTCTCACCTGATCTTAAAATTTATTTCGGGTCATTAATATAACAGGCATTTAGCCGAAATAATAACGCTCTTGTTCCATAGAAAAAAGGAATGAAAATGGACGAGTTTTTGCCTCCACTTGTTTTCAGATGTACTTCATAAACTAATGAATGAACTATGACTATAGAAATAATTTAAGGAAAACTCATAAATATTTATTTCTCTGCATGATTTACAATCAGATATAACGAACGAAAAAAGACGTTGAAATACAACACTGAACATGAGTTTTATTCAATTAATACGATTAAAAAATATTTACACAGCCTCAAACTTATGAGTATTTAACCCATACTACGATTTTTTTCGAAAACCTACTGCATATTATGAAATGATATAACACGCATCAATAAACATATTGAAAAGATTTTTACAGATCTATTTCCGTTGTTCCTAATGTTATGAACAATGAGTATCAGGTGTTTCTCAAATTTTTCAAAATTTTTGATTCGGTATTACGGAGTATATTCCATATGCCAGTTTCGTTTCAGAGATGGCAAGTATTCAACAGTATGCCCAAAATCATAAAAATGGCTATTAAGTCACTTGAACTAATGTTTAAGGTTTAAACAATACGTTCTTCTGTTCATAAGATCGCTACCATTCAATCCAATAAATACATTTTAGAACTTCACGGCGGAAATGATTTCGAACGATTAAAGCAGACGAACTCATTGATGAAGAATTCTTAGTTTAATAGAAGAGTGCCTTCATGCCTTGATATACCTTAAAATACCCTTTTTTTTCTCGGTGATTCAACTCTTACCTAAAAGCACCAACCCTAATGAATTTACCCTTTACCCTCAAATTATCAGATATCACGAAGATTTCCAGAGAACTTATTGGGCGATATTGATATTATGGTTTCTGAAAGCAGTAAAAGGGTTCTAATTTCCATTAATGAACATATATCAATGAAATATTTCCACTGAAATAGTGACTTACTTTTGAGAACATCATGACATCGAATATTGTCGCGATTTACTCATTAACGTTGAAGCTACTGAGGTAAGACTTGAATCAGTACCTTCTAAAAAATTATAGAAAAGCACTGCCGTGAAGTCAGGAGCTTTTACGCGCTTGTGCAAATTCAAATTCTGATTAAGACTAGCTGAGATCAACTGCACTTTCAACTTTTACCAGCTGTATCAAACTTATTTGAATGTTTGATATATTCTGTGAATATTTTATATACTAAAGAAAATTTGAAGGATATAATTATCAAAGAGATCAGATATATTGGAAATGTGGTTTAATTTCAATATTTTTTGCGATTTGCATGTATGAATTATTAGTTCTTCAAAAATAGGCATTCTGCATTCAATGAAACTTCATCAATAATCTGTTCACAATCGGATTACTTGTAAGGGGTTTCCGGAGGTTGTATAATCTTCAGTTTGTCAGATCTCGTCTTTCCAAAAACCTTTGTGGTACTTGTGCATTATCTCCATCAGAAATTATTCCATAGGCAAATGTATCGTTGAATTAAGGATTGATAACATATCAAATTGTGTGTTATTGAAAGGTTCATGGGTAAAATATGAATGATATTGCTGTAACTGCACTTCACCAATGTTTACTATTATCTCTAAAAAACAACTTCATTTGCTGAAACTTAACACATTTATTTTTGTTCCATTTCAAGAATGTGAATCTTTTACTGTGATATCTGATTATAACTTTTGGTTACTGTATCAAAGGAAAGAATTTTCGAAGCCTTTCATAAATGTTCATTATTATTTAAGCTCCAAAATAGTTCTTTATTTTCAGCAAGTTATTACATTTATCCTACAGAAATTCTTCCATTTCAATTGTGTAAATATTTACTGTGATATCATCTGATTAACACTTTTGGTTACTTTATTAGAAGAAAAACTTTCAAAAGCTTGTTGAAATTGATCTCCAAATTTTTTTTATATATAGTAAAATTCTTACAAGCAATCAGAATTTTTATTTTATGAAGCTGTTTGCTGGTTCAGAGCTAAGAGCTCTCAAGTGACATTATGAGATCTTCTCCAGTGACAAGTCCTCAGGAATCTTTCAGATCTGCTGGCCAGTTTCTTTTTAGTCGTCTGATTCTTTGGGTTTCAATCAATGGTTGGATTAGGGCTTTTGGATGGCTCTCCAGTTTTGTATGATGTTTATTACTTCTGTCCTGGATAACTTCTTTCATGTAAGTAATCTTTAGATCTGTATTCAACGTTTTATTCGTAACCTAGCAAAGAAGTTTGCTAACATCCTTAGTATTTTGGATTGGCTTCTCTGTATGATGGAAACGTTAGATCAATTCTGTAGGTCCAAATGGGTTTGATGATTGTTTTGTATGTAAGAAGCTTATTTCAGGTGAGAATTCGGATTTTCTTACAATAAGCCAATAAAACTCCTTGACTTATAAGTTTACTTGTTTTCTTTTTTTGATTATATGCTCTTTCCAGGCTCATCAAGATGCATGCCCAGATATTTGGTCGATGTAGATTCGGGTAACTGGATATTGTTGAATTGAATTCGAGGACATTGTTCCTTACGAAGTGAGAAGTAACTTGAACTGATTTTGTCTCGTTGATTTTTATTCTCCACTAGGTAGACCATTTTTGACTTTCAAGGAGAGATGATTCTGAAGCATTTGTGAAGCTAAGATTGGTTCTTCATGGCTTGCTAGTATTGCGGTATCATCAGCGAAAGTACCAGTGATATCCAAATAACGAGGAACTTTACAACTAGCTAACAAGTTTCATTTCAATCATCAGTATTTTTAGAGTTATTGGGAGAACAAAATATCAGCTCGCTATAGCTCCGAAACTGTTGGGTCGATTCTGCCCATTAGCAATACAAACCTAAAATGAAAATTCGAAGACTCTAGGTATGTTCCTTCGAAAGTTATACCACGGATTCTTTTTCAGGGAGTCCCACCTAGTTGATAACGCGCTGTTGCCCAGAACAAGCGCGTAAAAAGCTAAGTAATGGTTAGGTATATTTCAAAACGAAAAACGCCAAAACGAAGGCACTCTGCCAATGAAAAACTATCGTTTGTGAGCAATATAACTTAAATGAAGTAGGATCAGTTATGACGGTTGTTCCGGGAGTTACTTTACCTGCTCTTATTAAAGGTAAAGTAGTAATTGGTGAGTACGGACTGACAGTGAAAAGTTCATTTCTGACTTTCTCCAGAAATCTACAGGATGATTATTCAAATCTATGAAAATATTTCAACCATCATAATAGTCAAACTTAACGAACGTTGTTGACACACATATTGAGAAGAAAAGAGGAAGATATCAATGGATTTGGTATTCGAGGAGCTGACTCATTTAACCTGTGTTCTGGACAAATGTATCATTTTATATGTCGAATTCCAAATTTTTGTTTTATGAGTATGAGAGATCCAATACGGGAAATCATTTTTTTCTTTATGAACTTTCAAATTTGGACAGGTTAGGAAAAATTTAATTATCTCGTAAATAATACGTACAATAATTAATAATTATGTCATCCTGACATAATACATGTCACAAGTTTTTCACTTTATTCCCGATATTTTATTAGATTTCTAGTTCGAAATGAACAATTATGGATCTATGGGAGATGATTCCCCAATAAAGGGGCCTGTAGCGTTCTTCGTTTATCTGAGGATCTGAAAATCATCGCTTGGAGGACTGAACCTGGTCGAAAGACCCTCTCGGTCATGAGCAAATGTAGGTAATATTATTTACTGCTTCCTTCTGGTTTTCTGTCCCTCTTTCTGTTTCAGATATTATGTCAAGATATTTTGTCGAAATGAATTCAAGATGACGAAAAAATTATTTTCAAATGAAAAAGATGCCATCCATCTTCTATAAACAAATTACTACACTTATGCGGGGAGACAGAATTTTTCCTGAGGTTTTTATCTGTGCTCTTGTATCATACGCAAATATGTATGGTACCCCGTTTACATTTCCTCTGCTAACACTGTGATATATCTTAGAATTGTAATGCTCGTTCTCAAAAGAATGTATATATATATATATACAATAATTAGTGAAAAATTTGAAAAATCAACTTAATATTCGGGAAATCGACCTCATTATTTAGGATTGCATAATAAAACCTATACATAAAAGAGCAATTTTTGTGTTCATGGTGATAATTGTTTTCATTCATATATTTTGTTATCGTTCGGGAGGTTGCGAACCACCACTCTTAGGGGATATTTTCTGCCGAATAAATTTAACATTAGTTGTTCGATTTTCATTATTGAGTAAACTAAGCGTAAGCTGCTGCAACTGTGGTGGAGCTGGGGGCGCACCTGGTTGAAGTTGTGACGAAATTTTGAAACAAGCAATTCTATAATTATTGAAAAATATATAGGTTTCAGTCTGCTGAATAATTTTTTCATCCATCAAAACGAACATAAATCGCTACAGAAACAAAAGCGCAATGGCATTTTTACGGTTCTGGCAGACGGTTTTTCTCCCACTAAAACGAAACCATAGCAAAATGTGTGATTTCAGCTGCATAAGTAGAAAATAAATTGATTTCTACAACTTCAAAAAGTTGCCATCTCCATCTCCACCACAGGTGCGGAAGATAAGACTCAGTTCGTTTATCAATGAGCATAAAACGACATACTAAATCTACTCGAAAAATTGGTATAAGTCTCGTATTATTAGTGGATCTGCTAAAATCTTCTGCATAGCGATAATATACACAAATTACCCTTTGACTGTTTTATAACAGTAAACGAAACTCCGTCGTTTAGTCCCCTATACCAGAAAGTTATGCTTATTTTTATCACATTAAAAAATATACTATAAATTTTGAAATCAATATATAAGTTCTGTAATGGTTACAACTATAACTACTCGGGCTAATGGGATTATATTTAAATATTTTATAAATAGGTCAATAAATATCCATTTTTGAAAAGTTTTCCTGAATTGAACAAATTATGAAGGGTGTTTGACAGCCAAGTGAAAGAATTTATAGAGGAAATTATCTTAATTCTAAACTGAGGTTTGTTTTCATATTCACCTTAAGGGTAACTTTAAAATGTCCCTTTTGAAAATGAAATCGTTGTCATGATGCAATGGTATATCTTTTGGACTTTTGCCAATGTTCTTAAATTTGGACACGGCCACATCAAGAAGAGTTTGTTTATTGTTCACCCAACAGTGAATGGTTACAGTCCTTCAAAACCATAAAATTATTTTTTCAGTCCAGCTTTTGGAACTCCCAATCACAAGGATAGATCAACTCTTATTACCCCTTTTTTGAATTCAAGTGGCGGAGATGTAGCTTTTCAAATTCTTCTTCAAAAGGAAACATGATTTTGTTCACACATCACTTCCGTAGTTCCGAGCTATTAAATGTTTACTACATATTCAATTTCAATTTTCATGCATTTTGATGTTTTGTATTTCAAATCGAAAAGATAATAATTAAGAATAAATGAATATTCATGAAAGTTCATTTTTTATTAGAAAACAGAAGAAACTTTACCACTCTAGTTTGAAACAATGGTTAATTTAATATTCATTATAATTAGAACTCATATAGTGCCAATTTTTTTCATTGTTCAGGCTGCGGGAGATTATAGATAAGTCTAAACATTATAAATGCTCTCAATTGGTTCAGTTCCTGGTTGATTTGAAAATGACATTGTTGTTCTCTAATGTCTTGATAGTGCTGCATTTCATGGCCTCACCTATTATCAGAAAACTTCTGGGAAGTGAGATTATGAAGGACAAAAATTTAAAAACCGAACGATAAACTCTTGCGAATTGAAAACATATCTTCAAAAGTCCAATCTAGATGAAGTAAGCCAATTTTCCTTTTGTGAAAATGAGAAAGTAAAGGTCTTAATAATGAAAACAGACCTGAGACTATTTTAAAGAATACTTTGAGCCATATATTTCCATTTCAACATTAATTTCATTGAAAGCAGTATCATCGTTCCTATTTGATGAAATAGGATATGGAATTAAACAAAAGGAATATTTATATACTCTGTTTAGATATTTATTTTCAAATATAAGTGTTTTTATCTCCCCTATTTGATACCATCAAGACTAACCTGGTGTTGAGTCTTTTTCCAAAATCTGTGATTATGAAATCTATATGAATGGCATGTTGTTAATTGTCCTAAAATTTCAACTTAGCATTCAAACACCCTGTATCGAATCATTAGGTTGAATTCCTAGAACTCCTTTCTGTCAAGATACCAGATAAGTAATATCTCAAGTTTTTTTCTCATGTTTGAAAACTTTCCAGAACATAATGAAATATACAATTATCAATTTTGTTATATCACATATTTGCCGAATAATAAAACAATCGTCACAAATACAGGTTGATTTGTAAGATTGGTCTTTCACACAAGAGACTAGTTAAACTCGACCATTTCACAACGAATCATTCATAAGAAAGATGTTAAATTACAGAGTTCACTACATCAAAGGATTGCATCATTTGAAGTCCCTGAATTTTTGTAAGAGCCAAAATCATACAAGAACAATATTCTTGAGCTTAAAGTACTTATTCATAGAATAAACTTGGAAATTTGAATTGGGGAGAAAAAAATTGAGAAATGGGAGGACTATGAACTAAAGGTAATGATTGTTAAAATTGTTTTCAGAATATTCTTTAGCTTAGATGAGTTATTTTTCAAATGACCTTGGAGATTTTAATGGCGGCGGTAACTTTAAAAAGATGTATGGAGTACAAATTCTTACAAAAACCTAGGAAATTTCAAATGGGCAGGTAAAATCTTAAGGAAGAGTATTCTAGACCTTAAGGCTTAAAGAAGACCTTGGGTCTGAATAAATTCATTCACTGTTATTGAAACAGTTTTGAGCCACTCATATTTCAAACATTGTACCTCTTCATACAATGTCTCAAGGATGTATTGAAACAATAATTTTTGAAATCCGGTGCAAATGTAGATTTTTATTTCCGTTGAAAAGACCCGCCTCTAAGAATACCCTGCATTTCTTATTTGAATTAACAGATTATGATGAAAAAAAAATACCTCAACTTCAGAAACATGAATTCTCTCACCTAGAAAATATTGTCCTTCATTAGAAATCTCCTCCAATATCTCTCTGGCTTATTAAACATGGAATGGAATTTGAATGAAAGATTTCATTATATCTACAAGTGCGTACGCCTTTTGGACTTAATATCAAAAATACACAGTTCCCTAAAATAACTATTAAAAAAAAAACGAAATACATATATGGAATGTACATATCTCAAGAGGACGTCTGTTCTAAGAAAAACTTATATAATTTCTCAATATAATATTAAATTTTCTCGAAAAGCATTATTTATATGTTGATTTCTACACTTTTTCCTTTCGTAGACATTTATT
The DNA here is from genome assembly GCA_958510865.1 of Myrrha octodecimguttata. Lineage (NCBI taxonomy): Eukaryota > Metazoa > Arthropoda > Insecta > Coleoptera > Coccinellidae > Myrrha > Myrrha octodecimguttata. The sequence goes on along the minus strand of OY294056.1, from coordinate 8,446,988 downwards.
ACCTATTTTTGTCACTGTTACTAAGTACTGTTTTGTCTGTAATAACAATTTGAATGTTAACATTTTATAAGTCTACCATAGATTTTGCAGAATGAAATATTTGAATAAAAAATAATTTTCGAATGATATAGAGCCCTCGAAGTCTTAAATATTCTTTTCTATTCGATATTTCATAAGATTGATGACACTGATGAAATAATCGAGGATGGTCCATCTCATTGCCTCTTGAATATTCCTCTCAGGTGAATGATAATATGTCAGATGGGGCGGATGACCTTGACTTTTGACTAATCAGGTCACCTCATTCAAGATTCTTCTCAATTTTTCATTATTTCTGATAGTTCGTTTAAGAAATTGATATAATTCATATATTTTGACAGCGTGTTCCTGTCTTAGGCTGTTGATTAAAAAAAGAGTTGGTCTTGAAAATCAGGCTGGATTATGTAGCTGGTGATCATTCCACCACCCGGGAGAGATATTGATAAGAGAATATAAAAATGCACCATACTTCATAACAAATTTTGCTGGCATGGAATAAATATGAACAGACAATCTGGACATTAAAATCAATCTAAAACTTACAACATAAAACTTAAAAAATATTATCACAAATTTATACAGTAAAATAGAGATCGTAAACCACTTAATCTGACTAGAAGTGACTAGCTGAAGAACTTACTTATTAAATTTACCGATGATAGTTGGTTCTTCCATCAAAAAAGTATCCGACCTCTGCATAGCTGGATATTTCCTTACGTAAATCTCGTTTTCCGAAGTCGACCTACTACCTGAATCACCTGAATTTTTCATATAATCATCCATATCGGTAGATTCCGAGGTTACCTTCGAAGAACGTGATGCAATCTGATTCGTCTCGGGAGAAACGATTCCTTCAGGACTGTACCTTACGTCCTTATCTGGAGACAGCGAAATTACAGGACTGGGGGATTCTTGTTTGGTACGAAGAACACCGTTGGACGTTTTACACTTCTTCGAAGCACCCAGAGTGGTAGACTGAACAGCTTTGAATTGAGTATTTCGGTTTATCCTCATCGTAGGGGTTTTCGATTTTTCAAGGTTAACGGCGTGCTTCATCATTCTCTGTTGCGTTATCAGATTCGTCCTAGGCAAAATTTGAGAATCCGAGGAATTTTTTTTAACAATAGTAGGTCTCGTTTGTTGTTTCTTCACGTCCACACTCTTTGATGCAGTGTTGAAGACTTGTTTCTTAGGAGAGCTGGATCTGCTATCGTCCATCTTCAGTGGAGAAGCAGACCTCCATGCTGTCTTCACAGGAGAGCTCAAGAGACTGTCCACCTTCCTGGGTGAACACGATCTACTATCGCATTTCAAAGGTGAATGTGACCTGTTATCTACCTTCTTCTTATTGTCCTTTTTAACAACGGCAGTCTTTACTTCTGCTCTTTTTACGATTGCATTCTTGGGAACGGAGATTTTGGATGGGACTGTATTTTTAGGTGGTTGGACCCTGGACTGGATCTTCGTGGTTTTGGACGGTGTGGATTTGGCCGCGCTCGCTGCCGTGGGTTGAGTCAGGGTGCTTTTACGGTTTATTGTCGGACTGGGAGGGACTTGAGGAGCCTTGGCGGCCAAGAGGAGGCTTCGCCGGAGCGAGGGACTTCCGCTGGAGTTCAACACGCGGCTCTGGTTCATTCCCGGACTCGAGTTTCGGGATGAATCGGACGAGCTGTGGTTGTTCTGTGAAGGTGTTGTCTTCAGTTTTTTTGGATTTGCCCTCGGCAGTCTGCTAGAGGGTTCGTTCGTAGGCGTGAGATCCTTTATTCTTGCTCTGAAAAATACGAGATAACGGAATTTGGAGTATTCGAAGAGAGATGAATAACTTGTGTTCATATTTGGTAGAGGATAGTGACTATTCCAAAAATGAAAGAAATACATGCAAGAGACACATTAAATGATATTTTGCTGACCCCTAGAACAAAAGCGCAAAAACGACTTTGAAGTATGAGTAGCTTCAATAGAAAGCTGATGAACTATTTAAATAATATTTGTTGTTCCATTCGATACAGGAAAAAAGTATTTACTCTGTAATCATTCTCAAAACTTGTCTTGTAGTATAAAAATACCATCATTCATAGATAAATATTCCTCGAATAATATAATTGAATATGAAACAGAAAAATCGAGTCGTTCGACTGAATAATTAACATCAGATTCCTGCAACTGTGTATCTGAATTTATTTTAATTTTTTATATGGGTTATGTTATATAGCTGAATCAGATTCGAATACATTTTTCTTTGTGTGTACGATTATCAAGCAATATACTTCATGGCTCAATAAAGTCAGTCTGTAGTCTATGGAAGTTTGACACATTCCACTGTATATAATTAAAAAATGTGAGGTAAGAGTTTTTTTGCTTTCAGATAACTACTGTAAATTCTACAAGAACGTCGCAGTGATTAAGTATAAGACTAAACCAATGCATAGAGTTTTCGATGAAAACATGAAGGTATAGACAACATCTTGCACAATTACGTTGCAAACCTGAAACAATTCTATTTACAAGCACTTAATAAATCTATTCGAAGGCCTTCCTACTGACTTTATGAAAGCGAACAGAGTTTACCTTATAAATTGTAAGAACGTTCCATACAAATTCATTGAGTATCATTGCCATCACCGTGGTACGACCACTTTTTCTAGTTTGATCTCTTGCCAGAATTTCAAAAATAGTACTTGTGAGGTTTTTGAAATTGAATGAAAGTTTCAATAAATATTTCGTGATGTCAAATTCACGAAGTGTTTCATCTAAGTCAAAACAGTAATGTGAAGAAAAAAGTGATAATATGTGCTACAGCTGATGCAATCGTTCCATATTATTCTCGATTCAAACCGAAGAAAATGTAGACGTGTTGATGAAATGATAGGATCAAGAAACGAGAGTGCAAAAAATTATTCAGATAATATTCATTCACCTTAAAGCAGAGTCTAGTCTCAACCAGGCATTGCTCCTAATCAGTCTATCCGCCTGAGAAACAAGACATTGTTCCAGTGTAGCCTTCAATTTGTTCAATAAATCTTCGAAATTTCTAGACCAGGATTGTTCCAACATTTTGCTGCACCTCGAATAACTCTTGCAAGCTTGCTCGACTCCCAAGTTACTAGCGGCTGAAACCATCTGATCTTCGATTTGCAGAACACACCAACTTGGGCCTGAATCCAGAGCTGAAATCCACATAGAATTAGGATATTTATTTCTTCACTAATCTCAATACATTATAAGCACTTTGATCTGAGCAAATCACCCGAAACCCCTACACTGACAAAGTGCTTTCCAAGCAACTGAAGTAACTGAATACTGCAGTTTCACGGTTTTACCGATCATCAAACTGACTCGCCTTAGAAACGCTAGATAGGTACTTATTACCTGTTGAATGACCTGTCTGTAGTATAAAATAATACATGGCCATCTTAGGAGCATCTTCCGAAACCTAACCTTCGAGAGCAGAAAACCTTCATCCAATTGTCGTTTTAAGTCGCCATATTTAGGATATTGCAGTTAATACAGCACAGTCACGATGAGGAACCATCCGCTTCATGTGGTTTTCCCACAAGACGGTAACGCCCCACATCGATCGAAATAAGGAATAGTTCATGGTGCAATAATCTACAAATTAATAATCTGAAATAAACATGACACAAGGAGGAATATCTGCCGATAAATCAACAAATATTTCACCTCGATCTGAGCTTCTCATTCAATCACCCACACTGAAGAAGTTTTTGAGGCGAGTCAGTCTGATGATCGGTAAAACCATGAAACTGAGACAACGCTTCTTCAGTGTAGGGGCTTTGAATGATTAGCTAAGAGGGAGGTTGAATAGTTGTTGATTTATTGACAGATATTTGTCCTTGTGTTATGTTAGTTTGTGTTATTGAACTGGAGATCTTTATTTCTCCATTAACCATTCCTTATTTCTAGCATTACCTACTAGATAAATAAATAAAAGAGCTGATAACCCGACCTGTAGCTCTTCTGCTATTGAGCTCCGAATAAAAATGAATATTTATCCAAAGCAAAAAAAGGAAGTATTGAAGAGCACCGACGTGAATTCAGGAGCCCAACTTCAAGAAAAAACAATTTAACGACTTGTTAATCATATTTTCCCCCCAAAAGCCGATTTAATAGGCATTTTCGTAAAAACCGGGAAAATATCATTTCGAACCGGTATATCCCGATGAACTCTCAAGAACATATTAATATTTGGTATATCTACAGAATAACCCATTCATGAATTCGACCTTGGATATTAACCCAAGACGTCTCCACCAATATCGAATCTCGAAGTAGTTCCTTTCGGAAGTTATTGTATCTATGTCCGACCTGACAGCCGATACACAAACCGTAAACACAATAACTTCCGAAAAAAACAACTTAGAAACTCCATATTTGTAGAGAAGATTTGGACCTTAATTACGAAGGCCGAATTCAAACCATTCAAAATTTTATTTTCCCAATATTTCCAAAAATACAGAATTGAAATCCAGTTCTTTATAGAAAAATAACAGTTCGAAGGTTCATACATAATTAAATGAGGATAAGATAATAAAAAGATCACAGAATTTCGAATATTTGAAAACGTTTTTTTCCAAATTGTTCTGATTACACGATCATCACGAAATTTTGCACAAAGTTGTCCTTCAGCATTCTCAAACTAGCTGCAAAGTTTCATCATGATTGACTCGTATTTCTTGGGTTATAACGAAAAAAACAACGATACCAAAAAGAAAACCACGAAATTTTACATATTTTTTCCCAATATCTCCAAAACTAATAGCCGTATTGAATTGAAATTCGGTACACTGCTGTGGAATATAAAACTCAAAGCATGAGCTAAATTGTTTCCGAATATGATGAATAGTTTTTAAAAAATACTTTTTTTCGAAAAAAAAATTTATTAAATCAAATGACGATTCCAACAAAATTTTGTTTGAAGTTTCGTATCGTTATACTTCAACCAACTGTCAAATTCCAATCCAATATCCAATCATTTCAGTAGTTCCTGTATTATCAGCGAAATAACCTCAAAATTTCAAATGGCTATAACTTCGAAACCATTTGGCCGATTTGGCCCATGTACGAACTTAACCGTGGCATTCCGCTGCGCGAGCTAACCAAAAGGTTTCAAATCGCTAGTTTGCTCCGTTCGACAGTTATCGTGTCCACGGACGGACGGACATACAGAATAGATTTTGACACCGGATTCGTCATCAGTGAGTCCAACCTAGTCGTTTGAGACATTTGGACAAAACGATAGCACGCTGTTCCCCTAGAACATGCGCGCAAAAAACACTTACAGACTCGAAATTCGTAGAGCAAGTTTTGAGCTCAACATTGAAGTTCGAAATCACGAATGAGTGAAATTTACTCAAAGATTCCGCTATTCGAAATAACGCTTCGTCAATATTTCCAACAACTATCTGATCGAGCTCAGCTTTGGTATAACGACGTTGGTTCGGAGGTTTTGACGAATAGTTTTCCGAAAATAATTTTTGAAAAAAAGAATTGCAAAATTTTGGATAATATTTTTTCCATTATTCTAACGCTAAGATCCCAACAAGTTCTCGCGTCGGCATTTCCCCACTAATTACCAAGTTTTCGTCTGAACTGATCAGTATTTTTTAGGTTATTTGAAGAATAACTTTATCATTTCAAATGTTTAGCGGATTTTGTTTTTCAAAGGACACAACCTCTAGGTCTACTCCTTCGGAAGTTACAGTATTTACAGCCATACGGACAAAATTGAATTTGACCTTGGATTCCTTATAAGTGAGTGCAATACAGCAGTTTAAAAGACCACTTTCTTGTCAAAAATCTACTTCAAGCGATGGACCAAAATCTCCGATTATAGTTATGGTTATCCCCATTGACAGATTATCCTTTGCCTATAGGTCAGTTCGGATAACCGCAATTATATCCGGAGCTTTTGGTTCATTGCTTGAAATTGATTAAAATTAGAGAAATACAAACATTGAGACATAATGAAAACACTCTTGTTGCCAAGAGAAGAAGGGTAAATACGATAAATATATCTTGTAAAAGAGAGTGAACTCACAAACATTGGCATATATCCAACCAAATTCAAAAGTTTTCAATACCACCCCCTTTTTTTTGAAAAACTTATAGGAAAATGAAAAAAAAAATTTTTGTGCCGTAGAAAAGCAGTTTAATGGTAAATTTTTTCGGGATTTATTTACCAATTTATTATTCTCTAATTGTGTCCTCGTTATTTTATTTTATTCGATTGATTTTTGAAATATCGATCTAGTTTTGTCTTGCCGTGAATTACATTCAAAACATCTCATAGAGTGACATTGAAATGAGCCATTCTGGACATTCGATTGCTGGAGCTGGGAATAGAGTACAAATAACCGGACATACTCCATTGGAAGCTTGATACCTTGGAACAAAACTTCAAGAGGATACAGAAATATTATTAAGCTAACAAGGAAGCTTAAATATTCTGTAGATTCAGCTGTTCAATTATGTATAATTTGTATATTTAGAGATTCAATATATTTGTGAATCGTGAAGGGAGTTGCTGATGTCGCTAAGAATGCTGAGATTTTCTGGAGAAAGTTTTTAGCTTTCTTGTCTTAGATTTGTCTTACGATTACGTAACAAGATATACATGCAAAATACAATTTTATTCGGTATACAGTCAAAGGAATACGACAAATAGAAATTTTGGCAAAAATCATGAAATACTTTGACTATTGCTACAGTGTAATTATGAACCGCCCTGGTGTCTTCTATAAGTTGGGTTCACCTTAACTATCATAGAGTATATAGTATTAAAGTATAGATTAACAAAATTTTCAACTTGTGAACTATTCTACAGATCCCCTACCTATAAAAGATGGCGAGACGAGAACAGCGGAGTAATGCTGTCTGTGGTACAAATGACATGCATCAATCAACTGCTGTGTCAGCTGCTGAACAGAATCAGTCCACCTATTCGAAGGTAACGAAGACAGGATTTTCTCGCAGGCAGTCCTTGTCTCCAAAACGCGATCAGGGGTCATATGGACTACATGCTGTTGATAACACTTCTCTCTCAATTCTCTTGGAAGACTCGAGAACCCCCTACTTGGCCATATCTTAACGAAATTATGTGTGATCCACTGCAGACACTTCTGATATAGATCGTCCAATCCGTAGGCAGCAGACAACATGAGCACTTCGGTCACTCCAGTGCAACATCCTGGGCAGGGTTTGTGGAAATTGTGACAATACCGTTGCCTCAGGGCATGTTCGACGACTTCTTTGAGGCCTTCGAGGCCCAACATATCGGCAAGAGAGGCCAGTTCGATGACGCTTATGGAGTCAGGCACGTGAGCTGCGCCGCTGTAAATATGGCACAACGAGAAGTATACAGATTCATACGAGAAACCCTGCAATCAATAGAAACATCAATTAGTTAACCTGCGTTATGCCTTGATTTGATACATATGTTTCATAATGTCGAGACTATTGATGATGCAAAGTGAATATCTAATATTTAAATTAGTCCATGCACCTTCCTCAAGGTACGGCCAAAGTGTAGGCGAGATATCACGATTAGGCATCTCGTTGTCGAGGAACGTTTTGACTATTTGAGCAACATCAAAGCGAGAGTTGGGCATTGTGCAGGTAGAATAAACCTGATTAGTCTTGGGCATGGATATATCATTAAAAGACTTTATTTGTTTAACTCTGACTGCTTTTAAAAATATCAGTAAGCGAGAGGCCGATTCGCGATATCGCAATGTCGCGTTCGCTCTGGCCGAACCCTGATACGATAAAACACTATAGACAATATAGCAATTGGCCTAGTTTAAAGCCTCAGCACCTTAAGCGATGAATATTATAAACAAACGAGAAGTTCTGGTTATAAATTTCGGTCACTCTTTTTTTGTTAAAAAAAATGCATTGTTCCATGAATGGCCATATTTCTGTGAACAGAATATTATTTTTGATGGGCAAAACTATTTTTTTAATTTTTATGTGAATTTTTCATGTTATTGTCATCTAACGATATCGTTACCGAACAGTTGCAGAGAAGCGTTTCCATGACTGCAATGCTCAATATAACCCAAACTTTAATTCAATATTGCTTAGGGAAAGTATGGATCAGTTTTGTTCTTGGTCAAGCATAAGTGCACGTTGCGTATTTCACAATGAATCTTCAACGAAGAATTTACATCTGAAAGCTGCTTGCTTATTTTCATGCGGAGGAAATGATACTTGTTATTACAGCGTACATCTACTCATACAGTCTTCTGAAGATTTCGCTAGGAAAGCAATTTTTAATTTCATTCTCAAAAACCAAATATCCCTCGAAACTTATTCGGGTCAGACATAAAAGGCCAGCGGGGAGGCACTCGAAAATACAGCGTCAAAATTATGGATTAAATTCATTTTCTCAGAAGAAAAATATTTGGCAGCAAAATCCTGAAGCAGGTCGATTTTGTTTCACTTTTACCAAATTTTCATGCATTTTTGTTGCACCCTGTGCCATCCCCATCAACCCTCTAAATTTTTTGAATAGGGAAAGTGGGTCATATGGTACTTAATTGGCAAGGTTTTTGTATCTTTTTTATAGGCGTGCAGAAATTTTCGAGAAAAAAATTTTTGATGGGGATAGCATAGGGTGCAACAAAAATCCTTCAAAAATGCATATAAATTTGGTAAAAAAGTGAATCAAAATTGACCTGTTTCAGGATTGTGTGGCCAAATATTTTTCTTCTGAGAAAATGAATTTGTTCCATAATTTTGACGCGCACGTTATATAGTATTTAAGTTTGAACTCTTGGAATATTTCTAACTGCATTTCAGGAAATATTCATAACATGGCATAGATATTACACTATGGGGTTCACACAGTGTGACATACCAATTTCGATTGCAAATCTACAGGGTGATCCAAAAAACTGTGCCCAGTTATCCTTCAGAACTTATTTTTGGAGAGCCACTGTTAGTCTGAATAATTTTGTAGAGAAGTTCTCTTCTTCTTTTATTATTGTCGTAGTCGATTCCGATTTCGAGAAAAAAATTCGATTCCATCGAAATCCTCAAAAACCTCCTCCGTTTGTCATGAAATACAGTTGCGGTGAATAAACTCATTATAAGTTTTTATGTGTATTTTCTGATCTGCGCCAAAGATTCATAATTCGTATTCATATTTTCTCAGATTATAGTTTTATGAAACTGAAATTTGGTACACTACTGTTAAATATAAATTTCAAGATCTGAGCGAAATATTTTCCACATATGAAGAATATTTCCGAGAAACAAAATTCTTGAACCTATTTCCGAAATATTCTATTACTACGAAAATAATAATTTTGTAGAGAAGTTCTCATGTTCTTTTAATTCTGTCATCTTTGATCCCGATAAGGATATTTCCGAGAAAAAAATTCTTAACCTATTTTCAAAATATTCTATTACTATGATCCCAACAAAATATCGCGGGAAGTTGCACGCCGCTAAGATACCACTAACTGTCAAGTTTTAATCAATCATTCAGGTAGTTCCTGAATATCACAGAAATAACCTCAAAACTTCAAACTCCGAGACCTTTCAGCCGATTTTGCCCATTGGCGAACGTGACCGTCCCATTTTGAAATATAACCAACCCTGAAAGTTTCACTCCGATATGCTCAAAAATGAATCCTACCCTGAAAGTTTTAGATCCATAGGATTCTCCGTACGCCAGATCTCGTGCATACGAACGGCCGGCTGGACGGACCGAATCGGTTTAGACACAGGATTCGTCATCAATGAGTCCAACGTAGTCATTTGAGACAGAACGATAGCACGCTGTTTCCCAGAACATGAGCGCAAAAATAAATAGGGAAGATTGAATCATTGGTTTGAATATTTTGCACCTGAATGTAAAGTCCGATTTCAGTGAAACTAGTTATCCCATAGGTCGTCAACCAAGCACGGTGATGTCGAACTAGTTGTATAGTAACATACATCAAACAATACTCCTACTCAGCCAAGCGTTCAATCAGATACACCTGTTCCATAGATAATTTGTTACGAGACACTTGACGAGGAATAATTAAATTCGGAATAGATTATCACATTTCAAAATGGAAATTAATAGATTCCGAAAAAAGATCCACTTTTTATGAGGTGTTGCGTGGGTTCGATGGAGTATTTCAATCATAGATCTCTTGGTATAATGAGAACTTGGAACTAATGATTCTGAACTATGTTGAGTCACCTCAATATAATGGATTTTACAAGTTCATTGTACGGATTTGCTTCTACCGAAGGTCACCTTGCCTCAATACTATTTTGTCCGATAGACATTTTGAGTTCATTTTTGAGATCATAGTTTGGTTGACAGCGTGCTATCGCTTAGTCCGAATGTTTATGATTTTAGGCTTTTTTTTCGGAAGCAGTCCCAAACGACTCTATGTGAGACTCAGTGATAACGATTCCAGTGTCAAAATCGATTCTGTCCAGCCGTTCGGCTGTCCGTAGGCACGATAACGAACGTACAGAGAATTTTATCGGTTTGAAACTTTCAGAGTCGGTTGCATTTCGAAATGCGACGGTTAATTTCGTTTATGGGTGAAACCGGCCTGACAGTTTTGGAGTTATTGCCATTCGAAGTTTTGAAAATTTCCATGATATTCCTGAACTACCCGAGTGATAATATTGAAACTAGACAGTTCGTTGAAGCATAACGACGAGCAAGTTTTTGCACAATTTGTTTGAGATCGTTCCATCAGTAAATTTTTGGGAATTTTTTTTCGAAAACTAGTATTCATTTGAATAAAATTCTGCTCACATCTTGAACTTTATATGTCTCAGCAGTGTACCAAATGCCAGTTTGTTGCGATTATAATTTTTGGAAATATTGTGAAAAATTTCATGGATTTTTCTTCGGTATCGTTGTTTTTTTCCGGAATAACTCAAAAATACTGATCCAATGACGATGACAATATTCATCATTAAACGATGAACACTTGCGGACCAACCTTTATACTTTTAGAGTATGTTTCAGGTTAATTTCGAAGGTAGAATTCGTGAATGGGCTTTGGCAACGAATTAGAACAAGCGCGTAAAAGCTCCTGATCTGACGTCGGTGCTTTTGTAGATTTTTTCATAATACCTGTAGTATAAAATTCATGAATTCTTGTTTATCAATGAAATAACCCGTGATAAGTTTTTCAGTTGATTTGTATAATTTCTCTTATTTCACATACATGCGGGAAAGTGAAAATGCGGTATGAAAACGATAGATTTCATGGAATTCCATCGAGACAAATGTACATTATGTACAATCCTAAAGATATCACATAGATATACAGTTGTTTCCTGAATTGAGGGCATAAACGAAAAGGGATAATTTGATTTCAGATGATATAAAGAATGAAAATCTCATAAACATGGATTTCGATGTAGAGAAAAGGGTTCGAATTTTTTAGAAACTTTTTCCCCATGAAAAATTGTGTTACGGTCGTCCTAAAAAACTACCATGAACGCCATATCTCCCGGAAGAATATGAAGCTCAAAGTATGACAAGAACTTTGTCCGAATGTAATAATGGGTTTGTTTTATTTCCGAATTCAGAACTGTTCAGGACAGTTCTGAACTCAGAATTTTTATATTTACTAACAGCACGATCCCAACAAAATTTCGCGAATAGTTGCGAGTACTTATGTTTCAACTAACTGCCAAGTTTCAATTCAATCGCTCCAATGGTTCTCGAAATATCGGGGAAATAAATTCAAAACTTCAAATGGCCATAACTCCGAAACCATTCGACCGATTTTACTCATAAACGAACTTAACCTTCGCAGTTTGAAATGCAACCAACCCTGAAATTATCAAATTGATAGGATTCTCGTACGCCCGTAATCGTGCCTACGGACGGCCGTCCGGACGGACAGAATCGATTTTGACACCGGATTTGTCATCACTGAGTCCAACCTAGACGTTTGAGACCAGGATCGGCTCAAAATTTGAAAATTACAGACATTTGGACGAAACAATACCGCGCGGTTTCCTTAGAACATGCGCGCAAAAAGCGAACCGACTTCATCTCATTCAGCTGAAAATCAAAGAATAAATATTTTCTACGAGTGCTCAAAACTTTTCCGTAGCGCCGTCCAATGCTCTCAAGAAATCATTGCTCATTTTGTAATTTAATAATTTGATTTATATAAATTTGAAGTTGGTGCCAAGGAAACAATAACAAAATTCATACAGTGCTACTGTTAGTATACATCTAAAATCACTGAGGCCAACATTGAAATGATAAATACTAACTTCACTTGGCACCGACTTCAAATTCATCTGAAACGTATAGTAAAATTACAAAACAAACAATAATTTCTTGAAAGCATCGGAGGGAGCTACGGAAAAGTATAAAACAGTAGAAGATATTCATTTCATGCTTTTCAGCTGAATGATTTGGAGTCAGTTCGCATCTTTTTGAAAAGTTTTGTATAAAGTCGATCGGTTGGCAATGAAAGTTTGACACATTCCACTCTGTATTATTGAAAAATGTTAGGCGCGACGTTGTAAGTTCCACACAAAATAGAAGGTACTTGTAGTTGTGTATACAGGGTCCTGAAATAGTGCGTTAGGCTTCCATAGCTGCCAAAACAGACGTTTTAGAAATTCAGTTGGAAAGCATTCCCTTTGTACTTTCAATTCTGCATCTCAGGAAATTATTTTCTGATATACAGGATGTTCCCAAATAAAATTATTTAACAAATGAGTGATTTTTTAAATGGAACACCCCTTAAATTTTCGCAAATTTTGAATGCTCTTCAATACCTCTATCATGACGCAAAATATTAGGGATATTTTTCTAACGGTACGGATCTTATTCAGAAAAAACTGCAAAATTTCTACGAAACAGTAGTTCAGTAAAAGCCCTCTACCGATTTCCAGAAGCGATAGAAACATGAATTTGATCAGAATTTCTTTCAACTTGAGAATTTTCCTAGTCATCGTTCCTGAATGATCAACCTCTTTTATACAGGGTGTCCGTTATCAATGTCCAAATATGAAAAATTTCAAATTGTTTTTTCTCGATTTTTTCAAATGTAACAGGCTGTATTTTTTTTCCATGATGATGTACACAGTTTAAAAACCTTACATTTTTTCATAAGTAACCTTTGGATTATTTTCACTCCTGTGTCCAGCAGGCACAAAAAATGACATTTCAACAAAAAATTTAAGGAAAAATGAACTTAATAACTAATGGATATTTTAAATGAGTCACATAATGAAACCAAACGAAATGACCAATTTTCGAAAAACTTTAAAACCCTTCCAAAATCATAATCCTTGAAGTTCAACATGAAAATGATAATGTTTGTCCGAATGAGTAACACATACTGTTATAAATCCGACTGTTGTTCTATTTTGATTAATTTTGAATTTTTGAATTTTCAACGGGATCCAATAACAAAAATATAAAATTTTGATTTGAATTTTGCGCGGCTTTCCGAATCTTTCTCAGGAGGGTTCTATTCTATGAAATAATAATTTATAAATTTCTAATAACAATATTTAATGATATGAATTTTAAGAAATTGATTTAAATGCCAAACTTATTACTAAACCTAAACTCAAATAATTAAATTTAAATCTAAAAACTTATCATGATGTCCTTTATTATCTCACCCACGGTGTTATTATTCTATGTCACTCTCTTGCTTTGTATTCTTCTATGGTTCAGATTTTCGAGATAACCTCTAAAGTTCCTCTTGTTTATTTATTGCGTAATGTGCGAATTCCCAGGGTTGACTCTTGAAATTATATTTATTTTGGCTCGAATTTTTCTCGTTTGGATTTTCCAACGGCTGGATTTCTTTTTCTGGTAAGTTAATAGGATTTTCTTCAATATTCCATGTAATATTCTGTTTTTCTTGCAGGATGCCAGTCACTTGATTCAATTTTGATTAACTTTGGGTTTCTGACTGGAATATTACGATGTTTCGATAACTTTTTTATGAGGAGCTGCTACAGTCTGGACGATGGTTAAAATTGGACTAAATTCTCTGTGTTCGAGCTTCGGTATTTATACCTTTTTGCAATTTTTCTTCACATCCTAGTATGCTATGTTTTAAAGATGTCTTCCAAAAAATGATGCTTTCGCAGTTTTCTCTTCAGAGGTAAGTTTTCCTTCTTTGAACCTGGTCTAGAAAATTCGGCCGTATTTTTCTCCATATTTTGATGTGCCTCTTGCCTATATTCTAAATCTCTAATATATAAAATTTTTCAAATTTTTATGCCTAAATGTACAATTTTCTAAGTTAACAATTTCATTTGCCTAGTATTCTTGAATTTCTACTTAGAACCGCCAAAAAATGCTTTCATTATATTAAATAAACCCTATTTCTAAAATATAGCTGCAATGTTGTTCCTTCGGAAACCTGATAATTACATTATATGCAACTTATGGGTTGAGACATAACTTCTATCCTAAATTTACATTTTCTTTGAAATTCTACATCTAATTCTACTTATGATTGCTAGTTCTGTTTAATTCAAACCTATAATAATAATTTTCAACAAAATATCACTTAAGTTCCTCATAATTTCCTACTTTTTGACTAGATAAGGCAATTTTATAAAATTCAACGTATTGATACAAATTCTTATACTTTCAGATCATGAGAAGCCTGCCGAGAAAGATAATTTGGAAGGATTATGTGCCCTGAATAAACTATTGAAATGATGGAATGAATTCTCTAGATTTGTTACTGGATCGTGATTGATTTGGACATTTCTTATATCTTTTGATAGAATTTACTATGTTTGAGGCCTGGAATTAATTTAATTATATATTATGAAAATAAATGATTGAATATAAGCATTTGTGTTCATTGGTAAGTTATTTTCTTCCTGTTACTTTAAATATCGATTTAGAAAAAACCATAACATAGGTATTTTTGGTAACTTTTGTATTCTAACGATTACAGAGTTTAATCGGCATCCAAAAAAATTATTATTCATGAAATGGTTCATATGATTTTCATGTCGGAGCAGTGCTACAGAAACTGTTATCAAGTACATCGATTATTATTATTGATCAAAATATTGTTATTCCGAGCTCAAAGTTATTTCCGAATACAATAAATTGAGATGAATTTTGGTAAATATGAAATGGTTGATATGATTTTCATGTTGGGGCAGTGCCACAGAAACTGTTTATTAGCCAGTAGATCCTATGCTGTCGGATATCCCGAAAGAATACATCCACATGAGTCGAGTTTTCGGAGGCTTTGAAACAGATTGGTAGAGACAGGAGATGTCAAATATAAAAAAGAAGAGAGGATAAAATCGGCCACTAACGAAGACAAGGAGCTCAAGGCTTTACTGCATGTAACTGAAAATCCACACACAAGCCAAAGGGAGCTTGGTGTAGCCTGAAGTATAAGTGAGCGTTCAGTTCAAAGAATCCTCAAAAAGAATAAGTATCATGCCTACCACATTCAGATGCACCAGGCGCTTACCAATAGCGATTTTGAAAACCAACTGAATTTCTGTAACTGGGCAAGTTTTCAAATTGAACAGAACCCTACATTTTTTGAATTTGTTTTATTCAGTGATGAAGCAACCTTCCACAATTCCGGAGCCGTCAATAGGCACAATGTTCATTATTACTCTGTAGAAAATCCAAGAATTATAAGGGAAATAGACAATCAACACAGGTGGTGATTGAATGTCTGAGGAGCAGTAATCGGCAATCATGTGATAGGCCCTCATTTTTTCGAAGGAAATTTAGATGGAGCTGCATATTCGAATTTCATTCAGAACATTCTTCCCGGAATGTTAGCAGTTCTACCTACGGAAATACGTGCTGTGAGGGATTTACTGGATCAACAGTTTCCAAATAGATGGATTGGTAGGGGCGTACCGACAAGAACTGTTAGATCACCGGATCTCACCAAAATAGATTTTTTTTGTGGGGATACATAAAGGGAATCGTGTATGATGAAGTTCCAACAACAGCTTCCAATATACGAGAGAGGATTGTGACTGCTTTCCGAAGCATTACTCCAGCCATGCTGATGAGGGTTAGTGGGTCATTCAAAGATCGGATCGCTTTGTGTTCCAGAGAAGGCGGACGACACTTTGAACATCTCTTGGATCATTATCACAATTTTTCTTTGTCTTCTTCAACGCCCGTTTGTTTTAATATCCAATATTTGAATGAAATTTTCCGTTCTGATTTCATTTTTCGTGCCTGCTGGACGCAGGAGTGAAAATAGCCCTTAGGTTACCTCTGAAAAGATGTACGGTTTTAAACTGTGTACATCAGCATGGAAAAAATACAGGGTGTTACATTTGGAAAAATCGAGAAAAAACAAATTGGAATTTTTCATATTTGGACATTGATAACGGACACCCTGTATAAAAGATGTTGATCATTCAGGAACGATGACTAGGCAAATTCTTAAGTTAAAAGAAATTCTGATCAAATTCATGTTTCTATCGCTTCTGGAAATCGGTAGAGGGCTTTTACCGATCTACTGTTTCGTCAAGATTTTGCCGTTTTTTCTGATTAAGATCCGTACCGTTGGAAAAATATCCCTAATATTTTGCATCATGGTAGAGGTATCGAAGAGCATTGAAAATATGCAAAAATATAAGGGGTGTTTCATTCAAAAAATCACTCATTTGTTGAATAATTTTATTTGGGAACACCCTGTGTATCAGAAAATAATTTCCTGGGATGCAGAATTGAAAGTACAAAGGGAATGCTTTTCAACTGAATTTCTAAAACGTCTGGTTTGGCAGCTATGGAAGCCTAACGCACTGTTGCAGGACCCTGTATAGCTTAATCAAATCATAATGTCTTCGATAAGTATGTATGACTTCACAACGGTCTCGCCGAATTATTTTGACCCAGACGACATTTGTGTGCCAATCTGACTCAGTTATAGTAACTACAACTTGATATAACTATTCCAAAGCATACCGACTGACTTTATAAGAGTGAATGGAGTATACATTTCTCTATCCCTGTTGTACCTTTATGATTAAAGCTTGTAATTTGTTTCTTCTTCTGTATACCAAATGGGATGTAGCCAAAGATAGCATAACATGAGGAGGTCGACGAAATAAAAAACTTAATTTTGGAAAAATCGCATCCACTAACCTGTAATGAGATAACATTTCCAGACGCTTCCAACCAATTCCCGCTAAGCATAGCTGCAAAATATTGGCACCGCGACGCCAGTATGCATTTATGGGCCTTAATTTTATGGTTCTCGACCTCGATGGTCACGTCCGGCCCGATCTCCTCCAAGAACATCCTCAACAAATCGGTACCAAGCCTTCGCACCGATTTGCGAGGTTGGCTCGAGCAGCTTTCCGTCGTTGAAAACGAGTCATACATCTCTTCGTTCTCGGGTTCCATCGGATGTGGAGCGCTCCTGTAGCCCGCAGATCTGGACATCAGGAGGGGGCTCTCCACCCAGGAGCTCTCGGGTATGGATCTGCTCATCCTGGGCGTCACGTTCAGGTCGAGTTTGGTCTTCTGGCATTCCAGGTCGGATAATTTCACGAATTGCGGCAGGCTCTGAAAAAGAAACGAACTATTTCTGAACGCTCCTGAATTGTTAAGGTCATCTTTACGAGACAGTAGTTCAAGCTACATTGAAAGCTTAGAAAAAACAATGAAATGCGGTAACTAACAAGAAACATTTCCTGAGTCTGTGTAGGTCGGCATACAGGGTGTTTCACCATAAACTGGTCAAACATATATAGCCGTATAGATGACATTGGGAAAGTCATTTTTGCCCTATATTTCGAAGCATAAGCGAAATACAGGGTGTTTAATGTCAAGTTGGAGCAATATTCTGATAACTGTAGTGGGTTATGCGTGACCTTTGAAATAACGGTTTTTGGTCACATCCCAGTATTTTTTGGTGACCAATTCAATTGTTCTGTAGAATTCTGGAAAACATATTTCAAAATAGCGGAAGACCCACAAAGTTGAATTTTTGTTTCGATTGCCAAATTGGATAGCTTTATTTCAGTGTACTCAATTTCCTAAGATTTTCCGTGAAAATTTTTTCCCAAAATTCAAACTCAACTTTTTTCTTCCATGTCTACAGTGAAAAAAAAGTTCCACCCAAATTGTTGAAATCTTGTGAGATTGAACTTACCTTCATTCTGAACACTGGTATAAAAACAGAATGAAAAAATATCCATGGGTTTTCATTTTATATCCTTCCAAAGGTTCCGCTCGGAGTACTTGAATAATTTTTATTTGAGGAACTGGTGGCCCTACGGAGGCGAAATTTGTGCTAATTGGTCACCAGAATGGCCTGGATAGAAATATGAATTTATCGAAAAAAAATTTCTTTTCGAAAAAACTTTGATGGGATTCGTACTCGCTCCACTTACGGACAATAGGGTCGTGTATAAATTAGATGAATTCTGAATATAATGACGTCCGTTACCAAGCAACGGTAGTTCATCGAATTTGACCCTATTCCCCAAATGCGGAGAAAGTTCGATTCCCATCAAAATTTTCTAGAAAATATTTTTTTTTGATAAATTCATATTTCTATCCAGGTCACTCTGAAGGCCTATTAGCATAATTTTGACATCCGTAGGGCGATCAGTTTCTTGAATAAAAATTATTCAAGTACTCCGAGCGAAGTCTTTGGAAGGCTATAAAATGAAAACCAGTGGATATTTTTTCATTCTGTTTTCACCCCAGTATTCAGAATGAAGATGAGTTTTACCTCAAAAGATTTCAACAATTTTGGGTGAAATTTTCTCTTCACTGTACACATGTAAAAAAAGGTGAGTTTTAATTTTGGAAAAATGTTTTCACGGAAAATCTTAGAGAATTGAGTACATTAAAATAATGCTATCCAATTTGGCAATCGAAAAAAAAATATTCCAACTTTGTAGGTTTTCCGCCATTTTGAAATATTTTTTTTAGAATTCTACACACCAATTGAATTGACCACCAAAAAATACTAAGATGTCACTAGAAATCGTCATTTCAAAGGTCACGTATAAATCACCACAGTTATCAGAATATTGCTCAAAGTTGACATTAAACACCCTGTATCTCGCTTATGCTTCGAAAACGGGGTATATGTCATAAGACAAAAATGATATTCCCAATGTCATCTATACGGCTATATATGTTTGACCAGTTTATGGAGAAACACCCAGGATAAAGAATGTTAAATACTATAGATCTGATAGAGTCGTTTTGACGATGAAACACTTAACGATACTATTGTTGCTTCTGCTCCGCACGGTCGTACGGAGAATCCTTCTAAGGTAGGTTGCATTTTAGAATGCGCCGATTCGTTAATGGGCAAAATCGGCCAAACGGTTTCGGAGTTAGAGCCTGTTGAAGTTTTGAGGTTATTTCCGTGATAATTCGGGAAGTACTGAAACGATTGAATTTAAATTTGTTAATGTTGAAATTTTGTTGGGATCATACTGTCAGTAAATTAAAAATTTTCAAAATGTTTTTTCGGAAACTCTTCATCATATTTTGAAAAAAATTAGCGCACACTTTAAGCTTCATATTTCACAGTATTGTACCAAATTTTATGTCAAATTTTGTAGTTCTTTCCTCGGAATCGTTCTTTTTTGCGCGCATGTTCCGGAATAACTCCAAAAAAAACTGCTGACCTCACGTCAGTGCTTTTCTAGGTTTCAACATTTCATGGGTTGTCTCTACCATTAACAAACACAAGTTATAACAAGAAATGTCTATTTTACAAAAAAAGTCCTAAAAGAGGATTCTGTCCAGAAAAATAATTTTCTCGCTCAATTTCGGATGAAATTGTCTGATCTACGCTCCGAAACAATGCATTTGTATCGTTTAATCTTCTGCATTGTTGCAACATTATTTACTACTGATTATTTAGTAAGCTAGATTGTCTCAAGAAATTGTTCTTGACACATATTGTCTCTATGCAGGAGCCATTTCTATGTACAATATTCAATACTTTTGTCTCCGACATTTGGAGGGAGAGTCATTGAAAGTTGAAAGAGAAATACATCTTAAAATACCCTTCAAACATTTGTGCAAAATGGAACCACGCAGTTTCCTAGAACATGAGCACAAAAATATATCAGCACTGACAATGTGTCACGGTATCAGTATAATCGTACATTGATAACAGAATGAATTTATGTTGTAATTTTCGAATTCCTAGTAACTGGTTCACTATTCAGAGTGGTGGACACTTTGGAAAACATCAAGTGATGTAGATTTAAGCTTACTTCAAACCCTCTTTCATTTGAAGTTTGTATGCATATACATACAACATACCCTGAGAAATACAAGGAAGGTTCAGTGCAAAGCACATACAAAGAAATACGTTTTGATAATATGCAGGACGTATCTGAATATTCTCGTATGTCAATTAGGGGATACTATGATTTTCCTGCAACGAATTCCTAAAAGCAATATGTAAAATGCACGAAATCAAAACAGGAAGTGAATACAAATCAAATTTTGAATTGACTTTCATGAAGAATTAATCGAAATCTTCAAACTTGGATACATACCTGGATTTAATTCTCCACGCTTTAGGCATTGTCGATATTTTGTATCTTGATCTACACACTGATCGAATTATTCATTATTAAATGTTCTATCATGAATGAAATCAACATATCTGAAGTGAATTTTATTGATTTCGCATTATAGTAGTATTTCGAAGAAGAAAATCTCGTTTATAGACTTTTTCAGATATTTTAGATTAATATCTGTTAAATTCGCTTCGGGCAAAATCCGCCCAACGGTTCCAATCGGAATTTTGGTGCAATACCGACACGGAAATTAAATCGAAATTTCGCAAGCAATTGAATACATCTTTACGGTTGATTTGATCGACTCGTGAATTCGAACATTTTGACCGACAGAAACAACTACAATGTTTCAATGTTTCATTCATCATCCTCAAAAAGTACAGGGAATGTCATATATAAATACATACACTTCCGGAAAAAATATAATGACAAAATCGGCCCCTAGAAAATGATTAAAAATATTTTCAAGTTCGTGGTTCCCCACTAGAGGGCGCAATCTATCACTTGTAAAATATAATCTCATTTTTTACGAAATATTCTTCAGCTAACAGTGGTAAAGAATAATAAAATAAGAAAACACTCTTTCTATTCAACAACTTTTGTTTGGTAATTTTTCTATATTTCCTATTTTTTAGTGATGAGATGGATGAACTTTTCTTCACAAAAAAAACACTCTCACTTCTATATGTGTGAACCGATTTTCACGTAACTTGATTTCATTCGGAGGCCATCAAAAGCAGATCATAGAAAAATATGACAACAACATACCGGGTGATGCAATTAAAAACTACAGGCTATTTTAATTCAATTCACCCTCTTTGTGCGTTTTACTGGAAAATTTCAAATGCAATGCTATGATTCTAACCGATTGAGAATAAGCCAAGCATTATCACCTATTGACTTGTTTAAAAACCGCAGACAGATATCTTCGGTCATTTCGAAGTTATTAACATTTTTTTAAATTTTGATAAGTGTTGATCAACCTTGTGAAATTCAGGAGAAATTGAGTTGTTTCATCATCTAAACGATTAGATGAAAGGAAAAAACTCACCAAGAATGTATGTCCCTCACAAAACAAGCTGATGTAGATCCAGTAAGCTTTGGCGTTAGTATTTATTTTCAGTTTCTATAGCTATAAAATATATTTAGATAACTACTAGTTTAGGATGCCTCATTATTCAAAGGAAAAAGCATATGACATGCTTAGTGTTTATTTTTATTGTTCAGAAAATGCAGTAGCTGAAAGGGAATACCCGGTACGATATCCCGAAAGACGTCATCCTTACAAAAAGTATTCAAAATATTGACACGAAGAGTGCGAGAAACTGCTAAGGTTCAATATGTTGGAAGAAAAAATAGAAAACGTAGAATCCGTTATGAGGATAATATCATAAAAGTTTTGGCTTCTGTTTATTCTGAACCACATTCAAGCATCCGAAAAATTGGAAGTGATTTGGGATTATATTATTCGCTAGTTCAAAGGATACTAGAGGACATTAGCTGCATCCATATCATGTTGTCTTGCACCAAGAATTGAAAGAGAGAGATTTTGGTCAACGACTGTACTTTTGCAATTGGTTGAAAGGAATGTTGAATGGCGAATCTAACTTACTACCTAGAATATTATGAGCTGACGAGGCTACTTTTTCTAGCAATGGTAAAGTAAATTTACACAACAGCCACTACTGATCATATAACAACCCATATTGGTAAAGGGAAGTCAATAATCAGAACCGCTGGAGTGTTTACGTGTGGTCGGAATTTTTGATGGAACAGTTGTCGGACTATTTTTCTTCAGTAGGACCTTAACGGGACAAAGTTGCTTGAAATTTTAGCGGAAGATCTTCCACTTCTTTTAGAATATATTGCTTTTCAAAGCAGGTTAGATATGTGGTATCAACAAGATGGTTGCCCGGTGCATTATCCTGCTAATGTTAGGAAATATTTAGATACCGTCTTCTCAAAGAGGTGGATTGGACGAGGGAGTATTTTTCTATGGCCAGCAAGGTCACCCGACCTCACAATATTAGATTTTTATTTTTGGGCGAGAATAAAGACTAGGTGTTCCGAACACCCCCAACTACAAGTGAGTGTATGAAAAATAGATTTCGACAGACAGCTGGAACCTTTTCTCATGCTGAAATTGTGGCCTGTGTCAACTCGACGAAAGACTAAATTTATTTATAAAATAATGGTAGACACTTTGAATGTTTGAAATGATTAGGTGTAAGGATTATTTTTTGCTCGAATTTTTATGTTGTTGCTAATGTTTCATTTTATCGTATTATTAATATTTCAAGTGAGCTGAGTATTTTGCTGCGTTGTCATGACGAATAGAGTCACTTCCTTGTTTGTTCAAGCTCACGGAGATGATCAAAATTGATCAAAATTTACAAAAATGTTAAAATCTTCGAAACGACCGAAGATATCTGTCTGCGGTTTTAACAAGTCAATAGGTAATAATTCTTGGCTTATTCTCAGTCGGTTAGAATCATAGCATTGTATTCGAAATTCTCCAGTAAAACGCACAAATAGGGCGAAGTGACATAAAACAGCATGTAGTTTGTAATTGGATCACCCGGTATGTTGTTGTCATATTTTTCTATGATCTGCTTTTGATGGCCTCCGAATGAAATCAAATTACGTGAAAATCGATTCACGCATATAGAAGTAAGAGTGTTTTTTTTGAGAAGAAAAGTTTATCCATCCCATCACTAAAAATTGGAAATATAGAAAAATTACTAAACAAATGTTGAATAGAAAGAGTATTTTCTTATTTTATTATTCTTTACCACTGTTAGCTGGAGAATATTTCGTAAAAAATGAGATTATATTTTACAAGTGATAGATTGCGCCCTCTAGTGGGGAACCACGAACTAAAAAATATTTTTAATCATTTTCTAGGGGCCGATTTTGTCGTTAGATTTTTTTTCCGGAAGTTATAAGATAAACGGTTTCCGAGATACGGCCGGTGGCCACCCTTAATGAATCACCCTGTATACACATATAGACAAATATAGCTTCAATGAAGCAACAAAAACGAAAAAGACAAGTAAAATCTAACATAATACAGTTATCTCAATATATACATACTCTATATTAGTAGAGTAGGTTGAGGGCTTAGTGACGAAGTCGAACTCGAAATAGGTCAATTCCGATCAATCGAAATCGAATTTTCCCAATATTCACGGCCGATCATAAACACAATAACTTCCGAAAGAAACACTTTAGAAACTAGATAGTTGTAGAGTAGGTTTGGACCTTATTCATGAAGGCTGAATTAATGAATGGGGGGAATCCACTCAATGATTCCGCAGATTTACACATTCAAAATGTTATTTCACCAATATTCCCGAGAATACAGATCCAATCTAATTGAATCCAGTACTTGACTGAAAAATGGCAGCTTGTAGGTTCACACAGACGTTAGGATGATATGATCAGGAGATGGCAAAATATTGAAAAAAAAAAGTTTCAATTTTTCTTTAAACTTCTGATGACACAATCATCAAGAAATTTTTCACAACGTTCCTCAAACTATTCACCAATTTCAATCATGATCGAATCAGTATTTTTCTTAGTTATTCCGGAAAAACAACGATACTAAGTAAAAAAATTAATAATTAATTACACATCCATCCAGGTATTGAACCCGCTCAGTAGTGCTGGGCAGTTTCAAAATAAAAATAATTTCACACTCATTGTAAAAGAAATAACTACCCTCATTTCGATCGCTTCTGTGATCTCAGAAACATTAGAAAGATGAGTTAATAAAATACGGTTTTGTTGGTGCATCTTGTATTCATCAATAGAAGTACAGGCTGGCCGACATTTGAGTCCTAAAAATAGGCTCTTTTTGAAGTCTGGTGGTGGATATCAGAACCAGTCACCCTTCAGTCAGATAAAATTATCTTGAAGCAGCAATCAAAGCAGTTGCTCTACGGAATAATAGTAATGAGATTCTGATGACCTTCAGGGGAATTCGCCGATTTCCAGAAGAAATTAAGGAAATATCGACAAATAGGTAGACTGCTACGCTTCTTCGCGTGCAAACTCTGAACAACATTACCAGATTACTTTCTTCGAACAAAATTTCAAATCATCATGATTGGATTCAATTATCAATTCACACCTATTTCGCACCTTATCAAGACTAATCGATAGTGCTAGGGACTAAATTTAGCAAAGCGATTACATACACCTGAATGAGAACTATCTGAGATTAGATTTAGAGAGGAAGAGTTATTAGTCAATGGATCTGGAGAAATTACAGGCCTTCGGTGAAGCTTTCTCCATTCAATTGATACGTACGAAATTCACATGACACTCGTTCCACATTCATATCGGGGAAAATCTTAACGAGAGATTTTTTTGTATCTCTAGGTACCTTTATCGTTTCGTTCTATAGGATGTTTCTTGATATGTTGGCATTTCTACATGAAGCGTGCTTGTCGGAATTCATGGACAGAAAGATCGCCCAATGCTGACCACGCCTAATTATCACTCAGGAGTTACGCAAATTATTACCTTCGGAAAAGTTTTCATCGATTTCTAAAGAGTATTTACAATTGGAAGTCAGATTGGTATTTTACCATTTGCTGTTCATCATTTGTGATAGCAGCTTTGTTTCGGTTCCAAGTTCAGAACTGTTCGGAACTGATCAAGAATGCGCGAGTGCGATTCTTTGTTTTGGTTCATTTCAGATCCGATTCAGGATTTCAATGAATTGTTTTTGTTATTTTAAGAATCGATTACGAACTGTGAATGAAGTTCGGACGTTAGAGTCCGAACCAATGGTGCCATACCTCCTTTTTTAACAGGAGATCTCATGTTTTTCGACGCATTCTACTGTTCTCCTGTTTCTACTCTAAGATCTGTTTTTTTTTCAAAAAAATTAAATATGAGCGGAAGGCAAGCGAAGATTTCCGCGGAAGGCAAAGAACCACCGGACTATTCCTTGGAATTCCTCAGCCTTTTTCAGGAAATTCCAATTCTACATAAAAATTATCGAATATTTTCGGGTTTCCAATGGACTAGCATTTTTGAGTAAATGAGAAACATTTTATAATACAAATAAAGGTAATCTTCGGATTTAAAAGTGTGCCGATATGATTTATGATGAATTTTGGGGAATTTTAAAATTCACGTCGTGTTATTGTTTTTATTGCATTCGAAAGGTGTGAAGGGTAGATCTAAAGGGTACTGAAGGTCATTCAAATATTATAAACGCCGTCTGTGTTTTGAGTAACACTGTAACACTTTCAATAAACGTGAAGTGTGCCTTATTTTTATAGTAAACAAATCGCCTTCTTTTTAAGTAAATCTCAGTTTTTTTTCGCCTGACTTCCCTGTTTTCAAATATTTCCATCTGGCACCACTGGTCCGAACTGCTTCAGAATTGGTTAGTTCGCACAAGCGTAAAGTGGCTGTCAAAGATTTAAATGGTTAACCTGAGTTTTGTTATTGGGGATGATTCCTTCGCTACGACCTCCTTTGTTCACACCCGGGGCATGAACTTCTCGAATAATTTTTCTTTAATACGCACATATCCGCAATAAGTTCATCATTAAAATCATTATTACAACAATCAATCTTTCAATTTTTGTATAACCTATTTTCAGATTGATGGTTCATTTTGAAATATATTTATTATCAAAAGGTACATAACGTGAGTCATGCTACAAACATGTTTATACATTTTATATTTTCCTCAAAAACTTAGCAAGAAATTACACAGACCTTATTGGTTCCGAATGAATTCAGTAATAAATTAAGTTTAACATGGTATTATATGAAGGAAAAATTACTTTAATTGCGTCATCCTAAAAAAAGAACTACCGTGAAAACAGCAGCTCATGCGCGCAAGTTCTATGGAGATGACCACTTTGGCAAAGAATTCGAACATGCACGCAAAAGCTGCTGCCATCGCGGCAGTGCGTTTTAGTTTTTTTTTTTCGATAAAGTAAAAGTGGATTTCAATTCGATTCAATATGTATTTTTGGAAATATTGGGAAAATAAAATTTTGAGTGGGTATATCTACGGAATCATTGGGCGGATTATACCCATTCACGAATTCGACCTTCGTAATTAAGCCCCAAACCTACTCCACAAATATCGAGTTTCTAAGTCGTTTCGTAAAATCCACCAATAGTTCCGCAGATATACCCATTCAAAATTTTATTTCCCCAATATGGCCAAAAATACAGATGAGATCCAACTAAAATCTAGATATTCATCGAAATATGACAGTTCAAAGGTTCATACAGAATTTGATGATCATAGTATGAGAAGAAAGTCACAGAATATTGAATATTTGAGAAAAAAAATTATATTTTTTTTTCAAATTGTTCTAATGACACGATCATCACGAAAATTTGTACAAAGTTGTCCATCAGCATTTAAAAAATACCTGCTTAGTTTCATCATGATTGAGTGAGTATTTTTTGGGATATTCCGAAATAAAAAACAATATCGAGAAAAAAACCACGAAATTTGACATATCTGTTCACGATATCTCCGAAAATTATTATCGTATCCAACTGAAATTAGTGAAACTGCTGCGAAATATGGAGCTCATGGTATGACCAAAATTTATTTTCGAATTTGATCAATCGTTTCTGAAAAAAAATGTTTGCAAAAAAATTCCAAAAAAAATGTTTCCAAAATTTACTGACAGCACGATCCCAACAAAATTTCGCGAGAAGTTGCAAGTCCTTCTGTTCCAACTAACTGCCAAGTTTCAATTCAATCGCTTCATTAGTTCTTGAAATTTCAGGGAAAAAAATTTAAAATTTCAAATAGCTTTAACTCCGAAACCAATCGACCGATTTTACCCATTAACGAATCTATCCCTCGCATTTTCAAATGCAACGAACCCTGAAATTTTCAAGTCGATAGGATTCTCCGTACGCCCGTAATCGTGCCTACGTACGGACGACCGGCCGGCCTGACAGAATCGATTTTGACACCGGATTCGTCATCAGAGAGTCCAACCTAGTCATTTGAGAACATTTTCGGCTCAAAATTAGAAAATTACAGACATTTCAACAAAGAGATAGCACGCTGTTTCCCTAGAACATGCGCGTAAAAATCCACCATACTTGAGGCAACTGTTCCTTTACAGCTCCCCTGTGTAACATGATATATTCTAGTATATTTTACATTCTAAAAAGTACTGACAGGACTCTTCATCGTATTTTTCTAGAGCTGATCTCCTAGACGACTACGGAGAATGTCCATCGTAACCACTTTACCATGCATAGCTAAGATATTGTTTGAGTTCAGTGAGTATTCCTGTCTCGTATTACTCACACGATGTTTTCAGACAGGCCACTGTGTTTATACAAACAACAATTGAATTCTTATTGAAATGCGCTAGGTGTTGTCAAGCTCTCCGTCTACCGAAAAGGTACGTGAGTAATGAGAATAATTGGATATTCGCACTTGACCTATGAGATGAGCTGTTGTAAAAATAATGGTAGTACTACATCCGATTGAAGCGTATCTTGCCAAACCAGAAATCAATCATCTCGAGGAACGATTGGACCTCATCGTTCGATGCCATATTAAGAGTCATATCCTGTTCAATGATGAACCGTTATGATATTGTGAAGACTCATTCAACATGAGTGAAAAATGCTGCAAAGAGTAAACTTTATACCTATACGTATGGCAATACTTCACGAATGATACGCACCGAAGCGGTCTCAAACTATTTCATGTATTGAGAATCGCGGGTCGAATTTAATTTGGTCTGCATCTAATTGTACGCACAATAATTCAAGAAAAAATGATTGAACCATTGTTATTTTCATTGTTAATAGTAATTCGAGAAGAGCATGAAATCAGAAACTTCAAGGCGCTAGTTGATATTCGCAGCCAGAGTGGTTACCCATCCAGGTATCGACCCGCATGAACCTCCAAACCGACATTTTCCAATCGCGTTTTAGATTTCAATTCGAACCTATCTGTATTTTCGAAAATAGTCGGGAACCCAAAGTGAACCGTGAACCTTGGTAGAAAAATCGTGTGTCGCTCGAGATTGATCCTCCAAGCTTTTCAGCAGGATCGGTGTACCCTGAAGGCTCAAAATTGGGGGTTGGAGGAAAACTCTAACCGTTGATTACTGTTGCGTTACTCAACCTAAAAATCTTTACCCGGATGATATCTGACCAGTGGTCCCTGAGTTAAAAAGAAAAACGCTGCGAATTTCCAATAATCGCGAAAATAAATCATCTCATTGGGTTCTAAGATTGGAATTCAGTGGAATAATCGATTAACTTTTCATCCAGAATCATCTGAAAGTAGATGAAAAGATTGATTAGGTACCAAATTTTCAACACTAATCGAGAAATTTTTAACGGATTCATTTATTATTTTATAAACACAATGTGCAAATGCCCCCCCGATGTTCTTCACAATTTCACAATCGTAAGTAGTTCAAATTAAACATTTTTGACTTTTCTTTTCTAATATCTGAAACATAACTACTAAAAATCGGATAACAATTATCATTTTTGTGGGTATCACCCAGCGAATTACGAGATTTAAGGTGAAATTTCTTCGTTGAGTTCAATTATATCTTGAATAAAACTTATACAGGGTCTTTCACGAGGAACCTCACCCATATTTATACGGGAAACTACTGAACGTATTTTCATGAAATTCAGCACTTATAAGTATTTCACGATGCTGATGAAATCTAAAATATTTTCAAGGCATGAGCACCTCCGGTTTTTCCGGAAATGACGTCAACTTCCGTTTTTCAAATTAGAACACCATTTTTTTATTGCAGAAATAGATTCCTTAGAAAATTTCAATTTATTTTGATGTAACATTTTTCAGTTTTGGTTGGAAAATTCTCTCTGAGCGGGAAAATTCGAAAAAAAAATCGAAAATAGAGCTCCGCTGAAACAAGAATAACTTCGAGGCTCGCTTCGAGGTTTTTGGATGGAAAATTTTCATTTTTGGGATTTTGCAAGATGTAAGATTGATGTATCCACTTTAAAAATCGAAATTGCGATTCATGATACAGGGGGTGAAAAAATCGCTTTCAAAGTTAGGGATGACAAAATCGTGAAAAATCAATTTTTTCAAATTAGAACCCCATTTTTTTATGGCAGATATTGAATCTACGTTAAAAAATAATGTGAGTGTATGCATCACACCCTTGCCCTAAAGTGGATATTTTCTGAGTTATTCACAAAAAACTGTTTTTCGTCTTGAATTTTCAGCTATTTCTCTTCCCTTCACGCCAAAAAGATGACATTTTCAGGAACTGTTACTTAAACCATGTTTTAGATTTTACTACCCTAATATGCAAGAGAAAAAAGTTACAGGTTGTTCCTAAATAGATGGCGAATTTGGATTCGAATTTGTATCGGAAACCTCTTTATTTCAACTAATCGGCCATCGGTTTTCTCTCCAGTGATAAATAAATAATTCCTTATGAACCATATGCAAAAACTTACCATGTTTCACATTATTTTTTTTTTAATGATAGATATCATTAATTACATCTGCCAAATTCCTCTTTATTCAGTAGCATTTTGTGTTTACTATTAATTTGGTGATAATTCGTATTAAGTTATAAAATCGATCACTATGCCTAATTTTACCAATGAAGATTATTTAAATCTCATTCTACTTCATGGAGAATGTAATAAAGTTGTAGATAGAACGATTCGACTGTTCATTGAGAGGTTTCCTGACCTACCCAGACCAACGAGAGATACCATTAACAGAACCATGACAAACTTGAGAAATGTCGGATCTTTCGTTAAGAAAACTACACACAGAGAAAAAAGTATAGTAGAAGATGAGAACAACGAAATTACAGTTCTTGTATATTTTCGTGTGAATCCTCAAAATTCTCTCAAAGATGCCGAGATTGATCTGGGATTATCTCAATCGAGTGTTTGGAGAATATTAAAAAAAACATAAAATGCACCCATATAAATTCAATAGGGTACAGCATTTGAAGGAAACTGATTTCGTCAGGAGAACAGAGTTTTGCGAAGCTATGATGATTCGATTTCAAGAGAATGAAAACTTTTTGGACTGTATAATTTGGACAGATGAATCTAAATTCACAAAGAATGGTTCTTTCAATAGGCATAACAGTCATTATTGGGATGAAGAGAACAACCACCACTTCAGACAATGGAACTTTCAAGAGACCTGGAGTTTCAATGTTTTTTGCGCCATCAAAAATAATGCAATTCTCGATGTTCACATTTATGATGGGACTTTAACTGGTAAGATAGAACACTACACATGTTTGCATTATTTAAAGAATGTTCTCCCTTGGGAGATAGATATTCTGACATATTGACTCAAATAATTGAGCCGCTAGTACAGAACCATAATGACTTATGGTATCAACAAGATGGCGCGCCTCCACACAATTCACTCAATGTGTCAAATATCCTCTACAGGCTATTGGAAGATCGATGGTTGGCGAACAATGGTCCACATCTTTGGCCACCACGTTCTCCCGATTTATTTCCTTTAGACTATTATGTTTGGGGTAGGATAAAAAATATTGTCTACTCAACTCCCCTGACTGATAAAGAGGACTGCATAGAACGAGTCAGAAATGCGTTCAGGTTTGTTTAGATTTTTAGATTCATAGTTTTGAAAATCAATTTGGTTTTTAAACACTTTTGCAGATCTCTTCCTCCCGATGAAATAAGAAGAGCAACGCACGAAGCATTCCTGAGACGTATAAATAAATGTCTAGAAATTAACGGTCAAAACTTTGAGCATCTTCTCTAGTTATAACTGCGAGAGTTTGCCATGGTTCTCCTAATAGTAACTTGAAGTCGGTTTCAAGAAGGGGTGAAAAATCTACAGCATGGTTCAAATAACAGTTCCTGAAAATTTCATCTTTTTGGCGTGAAGGGAAAAGAAATAGCTGAAAATTCAAGACGACAAACAGTTTTTTGTGAATAACTCAGAAAATATCCATTTTAGGGCAAGGGTGTGATGCATACACTCACATTATTTTTTAACGTAGATTCAATATCTGCCATAAAAAATGAGCTTCTAATTTGAAAAAATTGATTTTTCACGATTTTGTCATCCCTAACTTTGAAAGCGATTTTTTCACCCCCTGTATCATGAATCGCGATTTCGATTTTTAAAGTGGATACATCAATCTTACATCTTGAAAAATCCCAAAAATGAAAATTTTCCATCCAAAAACCTCGAAGTTATTCTTGTTTCAGCGGAGCTCTATTTTCGATTTTTTTTTTCGAATTTTCCCGCTCAGAGAGAATTTTCCAACCAAAACTGGAAAATGTTACATCAAAATAAATTGAAATTTTCTAAGGAATCTATTTCTGCAATAAAAAAATGGTGTTCTAATTTGAAAAACGGAAGTTGACGTCATTTCCGGAAAAACCGGAGGTGCTCATGCCTTGAAAATATTTTAGATTTCATCAGCATCGTGAAATACTTATAAGTGCTGAATTTCATGAAAATACGTTCAGTAGTTTCCCGTATAAATATGGGTGAGGTTCCTCGTGAAAGACCCTGTATATTATTCATGAATCATTGGTTTTTCACAACACCAAAACCAATTCCATGAAAAAATTCATTCGAAACATTGAAATCTCAATGAAATCTCTTGTTTAACTGAAAAAACTTTCACATGCAGAATGCCAATTCAAAAGCGTAATTTGAAAAAATGATTTTCCAAAAAATTCGGTTGATTGGAGGTTTCCATCAATTTTGGTTTGCGTAGTACAATTATTGTCAACATGTGAATATCCGTTACTGGTTTCAATGGAAATTCAATATTTTTCGAAATGAGACCTTGAAATAAGGGTGAATAATAAAGATAATGAGCATGTATCTGATGAAACACATTGGAGGATATATGAGATAACAAACCGGAAATTTCATCAATTGTCGAGAATCTTATACTATGAGTTGAATCCTAGTAGAAATCACATCTACACATTTGATATTAGCGGAAAATCTTGAATTTTACGTATTGAAGTTAGTTTGAAAGATTTGAGCTTATTTCTTCAGTATCCAGAAATACTAACGCGATCAGATTGAAACATCATGACTAGATATGAAATATCGACGCTCGAATTAATGTCAAATATCGTGAGAATTGTATTGGAAACAAATTGAATTTTTTTCGAAACATTTTTTTTCGGAAACATATTCAACGAAGTTCAATAAAATTTGTTACAGGTCTTAGAGTCAACATTTGAAAACAGTATTTCAAATTTTAGTTTGATCGATATTCATTTGCGGAGATATTGGCAAAAAATTTCGTGGCCATTTTAAATTTTGAAGGTATTTCCCTAATATGTCAAAAAGGGCGAATGCTATCTGATATGAACTTCATTTTTAATTGTAGAATACCGACACGCAATTTAATAAGTATAGAAAAGAGTAAGAATTTCAAAGAGGTGAAGTGACTGAGGGACGTCTCTTCTAATTCAAAATATTATTTTGAATTAGGCTACTCGATTAGCGTTCTGCACGTGGAAATGTTATTCAATTATACAAGAGAATTTTTTGAGATTTTAATGTTTCACATACATTTTTTCATGGAATAGATTTTTTTTAACGGGAAAAACCAATGAGTTATGTATAATTAAAAATTTTGTTTAAGACATCAATGGTATTGGGGTGTTTCACTGAGAAAATAATAAACCCTTGTGTGGAATTAGCAGCGTTTTTTTATTAGTTAATTCAAATCTACATACTTCAAAATATAAACAAAACAGAAAATAATTCTTGAAGTTTTCTGCTTTGTCTGATGAAAGAGTCAGATTCGTACTCTGAAACGTCACAATTCGCTTTCTTTATCGTTTGTATTGTTCCTGTATTGTTCATTAGGTAATCGGTTTCCCAAGAAAATGCCTTTGACAAATAGTGTAATACTGCAATCCGCAAAGGCGTTTTTCATGAAAAAAAAATTTTTATATAATTTTTAATAGTTCTGTTTCAGACATTAGGAGTGAAAACCCAGAAAAAAACTAAATAAAAAATATTTTAAACTCTAGATCTTATGTTCAGGATAATTCGAAGAATACATATCTAATAAGACTGAAAGTTTTGTTTTCATTTGTTCCTCAGGAAATCTGAGCGGGCTAAAATGAAGTACTTGGTAATGAAATGGCGACTTGGATATTTCAGATAAATTCAAATGATATATGGAAATTTTCAAAAAAAAATTTTTTTTTCTAATTTTTCCATGGATAAATCTTCTTATTGGTACTGTTCATCTGCCAACCAAGCTTCATTCCGATCAGATAAACATTTTTCGAGTTATTGAAATATCAACATTTCAAATGGCTATAACAAAAACCATTCGGCCGATTTAGCCCATTAACAAATTCAACCGAGATATTCAGAATCAACCTAACCCGAGAATGTCAAGACACTAGGTCCTTTCTTTCGGACACAATCAAATTTGACCACGGATTCATCATCAGTGGGTCCAACCTAGTCGTTTGAGACCGATTTCAGCTCAAAAGTTGAAAATTACAGAAATTAAGGCAAAACGAGCGCCTAAAAATGATAATATTCAAAAAAAAATTATTCTGCAAATTTTCTCGTTTGTCTGATGAAGAAGTCAAGTTTGGATTCTGAAACGTTACATTTCACTTTATTGATCGTTTGCATTGTTCCAGTATTATTCATTAGATAACTAGAAACAAACTTTGACAAATAGCAAGGGCGTTTTCTATAAAAAAAAAATTACTGAAATTTCAATAGTTCTTTTTCAGATATTGGAAGTGAAAACCCAGAAAACACCTACAAAATAATAACTTTAATTTTAATAACATCTGTTTCAGATATTGGAAGCAAAAATCATAATGAGTCTGTGGAAAAATAAAATTTCTTTCTTGCAAATTTCTCGTATTAATCACATCCTGAAGCATCATTCATAGTGGATACCATAGATAACTGCATTTTCGATTTTGTGAAAACCTTTTCCTAGGTATTTATATATTTTGACGTTTGAATGAAGAATATTATGATTGAAATAAGTTACAATTCCATCCGATTTAAGACTCAATGTACGCATTTTTCTTTTCCATAGATGGAAAATATTACGAGAAGATATAGCCGAAATGATATTTAAATGAATTGTCGCCTTCCACGCTAGACTGCGTGTTCAAATGCGCACTGAAACCGAAAGCTTATTTTTCATTGCTCGCTAAAAATAGCTGGAGTAGCATCATCTTTTCTTCCATATTCGAATCAGCGCTTTCCAAGGATAATGATATGAAACTTTTCGAAGTAATAATAAATTGAAGGTATTGTATTCAATATATGTACTTTTGATGACATAACTACCTGTTGATTCATCCGCCTGCGTCGATTATATTCCCCCTGAATATTCTTTATGTGCGATCTTACCAGCGTGCTATCAATTCGTTCAAATAATGGATAGATTCCAAGCCGCAAATACTTTTTAGTGGTCGCCATGAATTTCTGCATCAAGAATTCATTTTTCCATCTAGTACTAGATCAAATTCGAATGGATCCATATTTTTGGAAATATTGGAAAAAAACTTCTTATTGAATATATCTACGGAATCATTAGGCGGATTCTACCCATTCTTTTTTTTTCAGCCTTCATATATGAGTCCCGAACCTGCTTTACGAATGCCGAGTCGATTCTTTCGGAGATAATTATACATTTAAGGCAGGCCGAACCTTCGGTCGTAAACAAAATTACTTTCGAAATAATCTACTGAAAGACTTAATAATTGTAGAGCAGGTTTGGTGTTTAATAACGAAAGCCGAATTAGAGAATTCGTAAAATCCGCCCAACGATGCAGCAGACATTCATAATTTTATTTTCACGATATTTCCAACAAAAAAAATCGGATCGAATTCAAATACACAGTTATCAGCTTCATAAAGATCGGATCAATATTTTTTGAGTCACTTCGGAAATATCCAAGAAATTTTACGAACTTTTTACCAATATATCCGGAGACAAATATCAAACTGAAATTCGAAATACCGAGCTGATTTTGGGAGGATTCAGCATCATTTTTTAGGTTTTTATGGGTTTTCACTCCCAATATCTGAAACAGAACTATTAAAAATTTAATAAAAATTGTTTTTTTCAGAAAAACGCCATTGCAGAGGGCAGTTTGTTGCAAAACAGATTGCTTAATGAACAATACAGGAACAATTCAAACGATAAAGAAAGCGAACTGTGACGTTTCAGAGTACAAATATGACTCTTTCATCAGACAAAGCAGAAAATTTCAAGAATTATTTTCTTTCGATTTGAGACTTTTGTCACATTGACAATTTTAATAGTTTTGTTTCAGATATTGGGAGTGAAAACCCATAAAAACCTAAAAAATGATGAAATTTGAAACACTTGTCGAATAGTAACTTCTAGGTTTGTACTAAAATCCAATGTAAGATGATGAATATTTTCTTGAGAAAACAATTTTCCATAGAAAATTCCAAAACTTTTTTCTTAATTTTCAACTCCTATGAGCCTCACGAAATTTTGTATTTAGTTGCGCGATGGTATTCTTCAACTAGCTACAAAGTTAAACTCATCGCGTCTACTTCTTGCGATACTGAAGAAATAGCCTCAAAATTTCAAATAACGAAATTCGACATATTTATTTCCAAATATTTCTGAAAATAAGATTATATTGAAATTTGAAATACTGTTGTTGAACATTGACTCCTATGAATTCGAAAAGTAACGAAGATGAACTAGTTGAAAGAAAAAATTTGTCGCGTTTTTAGTTTTTTTTTTTTCAAAAGGGGTAGGTGGCTCTGCTAACATATTATTTAGGTGTAGCAGTGCAATTCTACAATATGCATAAAATTCAATCACAATGGTTATGAATAATTGTCGAGTATTCGACGAAGACCATCTAACGCGAAAAAAAAGATGGAATTTTTTTTTCAAGTTTCAATCAAATTTTCTGGTTTCTGAGGATATTTCGCAGAGTCGGCAACACTGCATTGGTATATTGATATTTCGGGCATATTTTTCGTATCATTATTGACTGATATTGGGTTGTTTGTTGAATCTTCTATTTCCCAAATCGAACAATTTAAGTTTCAATGCTGAAAAATAGAAATATTCCATTCTCACGAATATACACCGACTTTACTTTGTGATACGAAAAAGAAACTGAGACGAACATTTTTTCTGAACTATTTTATTATATTTTAGCTGAACTATTATAGGATGATCGAAATTATTTGTCGGGAAAGAAAAAAATTGTTTAAACTTAATATTAATTTAGCAGAGCCACCGGCTTTGTAGAAAAAAACTAAGAGCGCGACATTTTTTTTCTTTGACGACAAATATATTTTGGTCATCCCACAATCGTTCAGCTTATTCGTTCGTCTTAGTTTCTTTTTCGTATCACGAAGTTACGTTCAGAATCAAAACGTAAATCGTTCTTTTCGGGACATGGGAGATTCAACGAACAACCCAATATCAGTCAATAATGATACGAAACCTGAAATATCAATATACGAATGCAGTGTTGCCGAGTCTGCGGAATATCCTCAGAAATCAGTATATTTTAGTAAAACCTTTGAAAGATATAAAAAATTTATTTTTCGATTTTTTTCACGTAGGAAGTTCTTCGACAAATAGTTGATAATTCTTCATAACCATTGCGATTGAATTCGATGCATGTTTTGAGATGGTACTGCTTACTGAATATTCTTTTATCACTGAAAAAGCGTATGATAACCTACAATATTATTTCGTATCGATACAGATTGAGAAAGACATAAAAATATTCATTTTGTGTCAGATGAAAGTGAGCTATTAAGCTCCACAAATATCGAGTCTCTATAAGTTATGTATTTTGGAATATATTGTGTTTTCGATCGGCCTTTAGATGATTAACATTTCCAGTGGAAATGCTTATCTGTGTATACAAAGATTGAAAAAGTCGGTTATAGCTTTAGTATTTTCTTCATCTATATTGTGAAGTTAACGTAGGATGGACAACTGAAACCGTCGATATCTTGTCACAAAATCTGTCCCAATTTTAAGATATATTATTCAACCCACGCCACAAAATTACTGAGCGGCACAACTGAACAACTGACCACAGGACACAGGGACTCGGTATCCCAAACCGGGACACATGACAGCCCTAGCGTTATCTTTTGAGCTCATTTTCGGATACAAATTAGAAATTTGCAGACATTTGGAAAAATAACAACATGCTGTTCCTCAGAACAAGCGCGCGAAAACAAAGCTGGACTAGGAATGAACAGATTCCCGGTTATACCGGGTGATTCATTAAGGGTGACCACCGGCCGTATCTCGAAAACCGTTTATCCTATGACTTCTGGAAAAATCTAGAAAAGCACTGCCGTGAAGGCAGCAGCTTTTACGCGCATGTTCAATGTAGATGACCGCTTCGCCAACGAATTTGAAATTGCGCGCGATTGCTGCTGCCTTCAAGGCAGTGCTTTTCTAGATTTTTTTTCGATAAATTACTGGATTTCAATTCGATCCAATCTGTATTTTTGGAAATATTGGTATAACTCCAGAAATACTGATTCAATCCTGATAAAACTTCGCAGCTAGTTTGAAGATGCTGAAAGACAACTTTGTGCGAAATTTCGTGATGATCGTGTCATTAGAACAATTCGAAAAAAAAAATTCTGCGATTTTCATATTATATCATCCTCATTTAAGTTTGTATGTTGGGAAAATAAAATTTTGAATGGGTATATCTGCGGAATCATTAGGCGGATTTTACCCATTCACGAATTCGACCTTCGTAATCAAGCCCCAAACCTACTCTGCAAATATCGAGTTTCTAAGTCGTTTCTTCCGGAAGTAATTGTGTTTACGATCGGCCTAACGGCCGACTGCGAAAACTCAATAACTTCCCAAAGAAATAACTTAGAAACTCGATATTTGTAGAGAACGTTTGGACCTTAATTACGAAGGCCGAGTTCGTGAATGGGTAAATCCACCCAATGATTCCGCAGATATACCCATTCAAAATTTTATTTTCCCAACATACAAAATTAAATGAGGATGATATGATATGAAAATCGCAGAATTTTTTTTTTTGAATTGTTCTAATGACACGATCATCACGAAATTTCGCACAAAGTTGTCTTTCAGCATCTTCAAACTAGCTGCGAAGTTTTATTAGGATTGAATCAGTATTTCTGGAGTTATACCTCAAAAAGGACATGCGCGCAAAAATTCTTATGGTGAAAGCGGCCTCTTAAAAATAAATAAAATATATTAAAGTTCGAAGTTTTCCAGCAACACTTTTCCCGGAAGTTATAGGATA
Organism: Myrrha octodecimguttata; assembly: GCA_958510865.1. Lineage (NCBI taxonomy): Eukaryota > Metazoa > Arthropoda > Insecta > Coleoptera > Coccinellidae > Myrrha > Myrrha octodecimguttata. The sequence continues at coordinate 8,408,105 of OY294056.1, read as the reverse complement.
AACGTTTTCCGAAACACGGTCGCTGGCCACCCTTAATGAATCACCCGGAATAACAATATAGCCGGTACACTAGAAATGTTGAAAAGGCCATCAACCGTAACTCAAAGCTGGTGAATATCATTATAGCCTTCGAATGATGCACCTCAATTGACGATAAAATATCAGTGAAACTATAAAAAAATATATTTTGATGTTGGTTAATTTCTGACATCAGAAATGAAGTTCCCATAAAATTTTGATTGTGGTATTCCGTTCGATAGCAGATGTTGAAACGTAAGACATACTATGACCAGACAGACATGAAATTTCAGAAATAACCTTGGTGCAGTCGAACTGTGAGTCATCTCATATAATGGAAACCTTCAAAAAGTCAACACGATTGAATGAATCCATAGTATGCACAATGAGGGAAAGTAAAGTTGTTCTTCCAAGTTACGTGCTTTTGACGTTGATTAATACGTGGAAAACTTATGAAAAAGTTTTAAAATAATCATTTATATTTAGAAAAAACTCGGTATTGTCGAAGAACTCACCTCTATTGAAGGTTACTTATTCACTCATTTCGTTTTTTTTTCAATTTCAGTCTCATAATTCATTTGTACATCAATTTGAAAAATTCTCGAAAACCTTGGACGTGGATCCGCATCTTCTGAGCTAGAATTCGGAGCCAGTTTCTTCTGGAATTTCACATGAACCTCTTAACCGTCAGTTTCGAGATTTCAAAACTATCGGATCTAATACTTTCGGGAATATTGGAAAATTAAAATCATTTTACACATTCAGTGATGCCACCTTGATAATCGAACACCCAATCGGATCCCATATGAAATCTCAGTTTTTTCTCTCTAAAATTAGTGGACGTCAATTTCATAACTTCAGATAGATACAACATAAAAACTTGATATTTATAGGGAGATTTGGAACTTTATTACGAACCGCATCGTGAATGTAAAAAATACACCTTGATAATTTGCTAATATTCAAGAAAGCGATTCTTGAAGCCATTCAAAGAACAAAGCTTCATATGAACATAAACCGTTACATGCTAACTTTTGAAATGCAGGGTTTTGAATTTTCAAAAAAAAAACACTTTTTTTTAACTGCAACGATGCTATTGCATACATTTCTAAGAAATTTTGCACTCTTTTTCACTACATTAAGATGACATTTTCAGATGTACCAACAATTCAATTATTTTCACCAGTAGCGTCTGTATGGGTTCCGTATTGAATATTTATGAAGAAAAAAACGGAAGGACACTGCTTTTTACGAAATTAAATCTTATTTTTGAAATTCTCATTCGTTTCTGTACGAATTTGATTCCTGACAAATATTTTATCGGTTATGTCAGAAGTCACAAAGGCAACAATCACTTTTTGATTCGCTTGTTCTAGGGAACAGCGCGATGTCTGTAATTTTCGAATTTTGAGCCGAAAATGGTCTTAAACGATTGGGTTGAACTCCCTGAAGAAGAATCCGTGGTCAAATTCAATTCTGTCCGTCTGTCCGTAAGTGCTCTAACTTTCGAAGGAAAAGACTTAGCGACTTGAAATTGTCAGATTAGGTTTGGAGTCCAAAAATCTCGGTTGAGTTCGTAAATGGGCGGAATCGGTCGGATAGCTTCGGACTTAGGCCCATTTGAAATTTTGAATTTAATTCCTCGATATCTCATGAAGTATTGACTCGATCAAATTGAAACTTCGATGACAGTTTTGGAATACCAGCAGGCAACTTAGGGCAAAATTTCTTGTGGATTCAGTTGTTGGAAAATTCAAAAAAAAATGTATTCCAAAATTTTTAAAATTTCTGATAAAAAACTTTTTTTTCTCTGAAAATACTGATTAGATTTCAATGGAATTTTGCACAAACCTTAGAGTCAGTATTTAACAATAATGTTCCAAGTTTAAATTCGATCCGGTATTTATTTCCAGAGATATGAGGAAAAAAAGTGCCAAATTTCGTTGTGATTTGGAATCTTATCGTTAATTCCGCAATATCTCAAGAAGTACAAATGCAATCAGATTGAAACTTCGTGAGAACCCCATTTGCAATAAGATATCTATATATCCTTTGCGAGACTTTTATATGTATAACAGACTGGTCACTTATACATACAAATCACCCCATATTATAAATCTGGAAAATACATAATTGGAAATTCAGTATTCTTCAACCAGGTCAAGGGAACTTGTATTAGGATGGTCCTATTGTTAAACTAATTGATGCATTATTAAACACTTTTCTCAACGCTTCGAACACACACAATGAACATAAAGTAATTATAGTGTTGACAGGAATAATGTCGAACAAAAAGGTATTTAGTTTCTCAAAATCCAGACGCTTTGAGGGAATATAATTGTAATGGGAAACAAATATCGGCATACATAAGAAACGAATAGAAGGATTCGTCATCCCTACTTATAAACTGATTAAGACATCTAGTTGTTATTAATGTTATCAGTTTGCAGTCAAAATATTTTCAACGATGACGAGAGAAAGTGCTTAATCTCGTTGTCATTCGGGTACTATGCATAGGCAAGGTGGAACCAGCGACAAAAATAAGATAAAATATGCCCTTTTTCTCCAATATCTCTCCCTAGCAGAAAAATAATAAAATCATCCTTCCAAAATGTCTCTAGTTTTCGAATTTTTGGCCGAAAATGTTCTTAAAAGCGAACAATACCACGTGATAGTAATTTACCGCTAGGCAACACAGCCATTTTAATTTCATTAAACCTAGTTAATATCTCAAGGTCAAGCACCTGCATGAAGTCTACAAGCTTTAACGTAACCAATAGCCGAGTGAAATATTAGAATTCGGAGGAATTTCGACGTTAATAGTACTTAATTCTTTTGTGAGAATGCGGAATGTTAGATATTTTTCACTCTATTTCAGTTTTTATTTTCCCTAAAATTCTTGAATAAAAGAAAGTGGCAACTTTGCGCATTCTCACGATTTTTTCAACCATTTGCACCAAAAAAATGGTTAAAAACACGAACTCTGGCCTCGAAACGTCACCCCGTTATATTCGAGGTATTATTTGTTCTTAAACGACTAGGTTGGACTCACTTGAGAAGAATCCGATGTCAGATTCAATTATATCCGCCGGCCGGCAGTAGGAACGATAATTATCCTGGGGTCGAGTTCGTTAATGGGCTGAATCCACGGTCGTCCTCACGGCCGATCGTAAACACAATAACTTCCGAAAGAATCAACTTAGAAACTCGATATCTGTAGAGTTGGTCCGCACCTTAATTACGAAGGCCAGATTTGTGGATGGGTAAAATCCACCCAAAGATTCCGCAGATACCCCCATTAAAAATTTCATTCTGCCAATTGTATTTTCAATTGAATTGAAATCCAGTACTCGATTGAAAAATAACAGCTTGAAGGTTCTTGGAGAATTCCGTGAGTATAACATGACAATAAGTGAAAAGATGACCGCCTCAGTAACGAATTTGAATATGTGCGCAAAAGCTGCTGATTTCACAAGAATTTTTTTTTCCAAATAAAATTCGTCAGAAAACCAAATTCATAAAAATTTTCAGGAGAAGCACTGACCTGATGTTTTCCGGATAATTTTACGATGGTTACTCGTATTTTTGAAACTAGCAATGACGCAGCTGAGTATGTTGAGGAATGCAGATTCTGTGATGAAAAAATTCGAAAAAATTCAAACTTCAACATCCTGTATCTGGAATACATATCTTTGCTGTCCCATGTTCATGATAATATCCCCTCTTTGTAAGTGACTCCAATTGCGGAACTCCCTGTTCATAATTCTAGATATTCAGCTCCTCTGAATCCACGTCAATGATACTAATTTTTATCGCAATTCTGAATACCTCGAATCGATGAAAATAAATCTAAATACTTTAAGTGCAACCACAAAATTAGATTCTTTCGGACCTATTCTTTTTCCAGAGTTTTATCTCCTTCTACTCATACCCATTAGCAACCAGGACAAAAATTCATGAGACATTCAGTATTCGACCAGATAAAGAAAGATATTTTCTGTATAAACCATTGGAATTTCCGTTGGAACCTCTTAAAATATCTACGGATCGTAAAAAAATTTCGAAAATGTTCGATTGAATCCAGACGGGTATGTATTTTTATCGAACAAATGAATTTAACGTGCTTTCGAATTCCGTATTTATTTTAGTTCAACGGCTTACTCTATTTATATTCGCAATGCTAATGTGATTAATTGCTCGATTCAACTGTACGGTTGAAATCAGGAAATTGTTACGAAATGTGTGCATAATAGGATAAGGCGAGTGAGTATGTAATTCCATTTTGCACATTTTCCATTATCTCGAATCAACTTAATTTTGGAGTTTGCAATTTTATATGAGATCGAGTTTAGATATATAAACATAAATACGAGCTGAAAACATTGAACATAAATGCTGGCACGACAATTTCAAACGTTTATCTGGTTTAATAAATATAATTCTCATCGATTTTCATAGCAAATTTTTCTCATTGATGAATTTCGTCCTATACATAATAGGTAATTAATTGTTAAGTATACCCGAAGTATACGCCCAAGCCAACAATCATGAGTAATGAGTAGGATAATAATGTTTCCATTTTGTTCTCCGTTCCGGAATTTGAAGAGATCTGAAGAATTTTTAATGATACAAAGAATCTACGTAAGGGTATAAAAGTTGATTGATTTATACAGAAATTGCCCATTGTAGTATGCATTGTCCACAGAATTTTGTCCAAACGTTCGTAATTCCCGGATTTTCTATACCGAAAAAGGTCTGAAACGATTAGAAAGTACTCAACGATAAAGAATTCAAGGTCATATGTAATTCAGTAGGTCCATTGGGCCGTAAAACGAAGCTCTGTTTTGTTTCCAAAATTCAGAACGGTCCTAGGACAGTTCTAGTTCTGCACAGAACCGATGCGCTGTTAAAGTTCGATACTGAACTATCCCAAAACAGTTCTAAGCGCCATGAAACCACAACATGAATTAAGTTCGGGTCGTGAATGGGTAGAATCCCCCCAATGATTCATATATATACGCATGCTAATATTTCCAAAAATACGGATCGGATCGAGTTAAAATCTAACACTTAATTGAAAAATGATAGCTTGGAGGTTCATGCAAAAGTTCGTAGGACTATGGACTATATGAAAAGAGATCTCCAAATCAGTTATTAGAAAGTAAAACTGCGTTTGGAGGTGACTCCTTTGGGAAAGAATTTAAACAAGCGCGTAAAATCTCCTGACCTCACGTCAGTGCTTTTCTAGTTTTTTTTTCGAATATTCTATATTGAATATAATGAAGCTTCGAGCTGTGATTTTTCAATTCGATCTAATCTGTATTTTTGGAAATATTGAATGGATATATCTGCGGAATCATTTTACCCATTAACGAATTAGGTCTTCTCAATTGCTCTTAATCTCCTGACACAAATATTGGTGTTCGGAATTATCCATCGCAGATCACTAAGATTGATATGAAACTATCGTCCTTGATGATTCGAAATGAAATATGTGATAAGATAAATTAAAGATAAAATATAGACGATATCTTCGTTAACGACCCCTAAGAGTGATCAATTATGAGTTTGGACAATTAGTGTTATTGTTCCTCGGAATTTCAAGATAATTATAAAATCATATCTTTCAGTATCGTACCTTGAAACGCTATGAAAACCTACAGCAGAGTTTATATTTCTCATCAAAACTCTCTACTTGAACGCTTCATTTACAACCACCGAAAATGTTTGATATATCATTTCGAAAATAATTCTTTGGAATTATGCAGTACAGAGATTTTGATCGCTCGTTATAGGGCGCTATCATTTCATCCGAATGATTTTTTGCGCACCTATTTCATGGAGAGAAAGCTCACGTTTGGGAATTCTCAATTTTGAGCCGAAAATTCCCCTGAAAGTTGACCCACCCATGGAAAATCTGAACTGCTGAAACTACCAAATGCTTCCGAAGCGACATCTCTTGACGATGTACGACAGATGGAATGAATAAATTTATTGGATCTCACATTTTTGTCCACATATTCTGGAAACGGGGTTTTATCGTTTTGTCCGAATTTTGATCCGAAAATGGCGTCAAACAACTAGGTTGGAATCGCTGATGACGAATCCGGTTGCGGGATCGATTCTGTCCGGCCGTCCTAGGAGACGATATCTGTCGAACGAAGCAACTTCGCGGATTGAAACTTTCAGGGTAGGTAGCGCCTCCGAATGCCGCGGTCAACGTCAAGTTCGAGAATGGTCTCGGAGTACCTAATAGTGGTTCCAAATTTTGAGATTATTCTCTCAATATCTCAGGAAATATCCGAGCAATGGAAATGAAATATCGATATAAGCTTAATTTGGGACGATTTCGTATCATTTTTTAGGTTTTTATGGGTTTTCACTCCCAATATCTGAAACAGAACTATTAAAAATGTGATAAAAATTGTTTTTTTCAGAAAAACGCCATTGCGGATTGCAGTATCAAACTATTTGTCAAGGGCAGTTTGTTGCAAAACAGATTGCTTAATGAACAATACAGGAACAATTCAAACGATAAAGAAAGCGAACTGTGACGTTCCAGAGTACAAATATGACTCTTTCGTGAAAGGAGAAAATTTTTTTAATTAATTGCAAATAGTTCTGTTTTAAAGATTGAGAGTGAAAACCCAGAAAAAAAACTAAAAAATCGAAATGAAACTTAGTAGTTGGTTGCACTGTACTAACGCCTCGACTAACGCCCAACTAATAGTAAAATTTTTTTGGTATCTTAAGGTTGGTAATTAACAAAAGAATTCGAGATTTAGAAAAAAAAATTAATTAGTTTCTGGCGAAATTGCGCACCTACGGCAAACTTTATATTTTCCGATAGTGTATCAGTTCGATCCGGATCAAACATTCTGAGATATCGGGCAAAAATATGTCTGTGGTTTTTGCGCGCATGTTCTAGGGGAACAGCGTGCTATCGTTTTGTGCATATGTCTGTAATTTTCTGATTTTGAGTCGAAAACGGTCTCAAAGTTGGAGTGACGAATTCGGTGTCGAAATCGATTGTCCTGCCGTATGTATGCACGATTACGGGCGTACGGAAACTCTTATCAACCGGAAACTTTCAGGATAGGTTGCATTTCAAAATGGGACGGTCAAGATTGTTAATGAACAAAATCCGTGAAGAGGTTTTGGAGTTAGAACCCTTCGAAATTTTGAGTTTATTTCCGAGATAACTCGGGAACTACTGGAACGATTATATTGAAACCTGGCAGTTAGTTGAATTATAGCGACGCGCAACAATTCGCGAATTTTTTTTGGGGATCGTACTGTCAGTTGAAAAAAAATTTTGAAATTTTTTCGAGGAGTCTTTTTTTTCGAAAACTGTTCATCAACTTCAAAAAAAATGTTTCTCAGGCCTTGAGCATCATATTTCACAGTAGTGTAACAAATTTCAGTTGGATCCGATCATAATTTTTGGAGATATTTGGAAAAAATATGTCAAGGTTCGTGGTTTTTTTTCGAAACAACTCAAAAAAAAAACTAATTCAATCATGAAGAAACTTGGTGGCTAGTTTTAAAATTCTGATGGACAACTTTATGCAAAATTTCGTGATGATCGTGTAACTAGAACAATTTGAAAGATAAAAATTTCAAATTTTTTTCAAATATTTAATATTCCGTGCTGTTCTGATCATATTATCCTCATAAAATCCTGTATTTTGGGAAATATTGGGAAAATAATAATTTGAATGGGTATATCTGCAGAATCATTGGGTGGATTTCACCCATTCACGAAATCAGCGTTTGATATCAAGGTCAAAAACTATTCTGCAAATATCGAGTTTCTAAGTCGTTTCTCTGGGAAGTTATTATATTAGATTGCATTAAGCCGGTGATAGAATTGAATCAGAAAACTATACAAATATTTAAATATGAAAAGGGGAGAACTAGGTAGGTTAATCTCCCTACATCACATAAACCTTCATTATAAAACTAAGTGTTTCGAGGAGATCTCTCAGACAGTGCCAGTTGGTAAAGGAATGCAATTTTGATACAGTATCTTTCATTCTTATCCTTACAGTAGTAACAGTGATAGTAGTAAGTTTTAAGACAGAAGACGATATATTGAAAATAAAAATACCTTCACTTCATTCTTGTTCTCTTCAATTTCAATCTGCTGATCCTCTGGCACTGAACTATCGCTACAAGGTAGTGAATTACTGTTCTCAAGTTCTACTTCAGATCCTTCTTTAGGTTCTTCTATATCTTTTTCTAACACATCACAACATTTATCAACAACCTCTAAAACTATTTCTTCATTGCTACTAGATAGACTGGAAGTACGTTTCTCTAAATACAAATTATTGTTTGCTTCTACGTTTGGTTCCTGAATTTCTCTACTAGGACCTGGTACAGAATTTAAGGAGCTTCCACTACCTGACAAGCTCTCATTATGTTTGCCATTCTGTTTGGAAAATTTGTTTTTTCTATTCAATACATGGGATGATAAAGACAATGGTTTTTCTTTTTTTGGTGCTTCGAAATCAATAACCATAGAGAATATGTTCTTCTTTGCACTCGATGGGGCACTTTCAGGAATATCTGGAACTTCACTTAAATCTACATAAAACCCTAAAGGGGATTTTCTAGCAGAATCGTCTGAATCCAACTGTACAATAGAGTTGAAGGGAGTTGATGTTTCTACAAAATTACCAGGTATAGAAAAATTGTTGTCTACTTCTGATCCAGACATTTGTAGCATGGAAAATTGGGGAATTGAAGACTGGAATATAAGTGCTCCTTGTCTCCTTTCATCATTCCTCCTCTGGTCAACTTCACCATCATCAGAAAGACTGGCTGCATCTATGAAGCAGCCACTTAGTAACTGTTGGTTTCTGAGTTGTTTCTGTTCTTTAGTCCTACCTCTACGATCCTCATCACTCCCAAGTCCTGAATCCATGTTTCTAGCATACCTTCAAGTCGAAATTTGTATACTTAATTACTGATGATCTGAAAATTTGAAGAAATCTTTGACCTTGTAAGGTTTCAAGTGCTCGTTTACTTTTGAGTTTCCTTAACCGCGTAGTAGTGCTTTCCAGTTGCAATTTCCAAGAAGTTGATTTGATATAAAAGGTCCAGTAGGCTCAGCTTTGGTGATTTACTTTCGTATAATTTCCTTCAAGACATACCCGGCGAAGTTCAATAAACCAGACAGCCAACTCTCCTATGGTCACCATAATAATCGCCTGAGGAATACGTTAAATCAAACGTAATTCTAGCGGATCTTCTCAACAAATTGTAACCTCACTACCCGAAAGGATATTCACTACACTAAACATGAATGCAGACAGTTGATAATCGCTGTCAACTTCTCTGCTCCCTCCAACCACTCACGAGTCGTGTAATTTGAAACAGAAGTAGAGGTATTCTAAGTAAATTGGTTGGAAAGAGACAGGATAATAATATTGATGTCTGCGCGAGAGTGGAGGAGGATTAGTAGGAATCATTTCAAAACGTGCGTAACTATCTGAATTGTTATCAATTAAAATAATTGCAATATTGCAAATATTAGAACTACAAAAATATAAAAAAAATTTTCTTCAATTAATAGCTGTGATTTTTGCGCGCATCTTCTAGGGATAGATGCATAGAATACATATATTCTATGCATCTATTTCTAGGGGAATAGCTTGCTATCGTTTTGTCCAAATGTCTGTAATTTTGGATGATTGAGCCGAAAATTGTCTCAAACGACTAGGTTGGTCAAAACTGATGACGAATCCGGTGTCAAAATCGATTCTGTCCGGCCGCCCGGCCGGCAACACGATAACTGTCGAACGCAGCCAGCTAGCGACTTGAAACTTGTAGAGTAGTTCGCGCATCGGAATGCCGCAGTGAAGTTCGTAAATGGGCCAAATAGTTTCGGAGTTATAGCCATTTGAAAATTTGAGGTTAACTTCCTCATATATCAGAAACTACTGAAGCGATTGGATTGGAACTCTGCAGTCAGTTGGAATATAACGACGCGCAATTTCGATGAAATCGTATGATAACTCAATTTGAAAAAAAGTATTTTTCAAAATTTTTTTCGAACAAATTTTTTTTTGTGAAACTACTTTTTGTGTAAATATTCGGGATATTTTCTCAGTTATACCCTGAACTCCAGTGTACCAAATTTCAATCCGATACGGCTATTAGTTTTGGAGATATTGGGAAAAAATATATGTACAATTTCGTGGTTTTCTTCTCGATATCGTTATTTTTTCGGTATAACTCAAGAAATACACTGATTCAATCGTGATGAAACTTCCCAACTAGTTCGAAGATGTTAAGGGACAACATTGTGCAGAATTTCGTGATGATCATGTCATTAATGACATTCTAATTAGAACAATTTGAAAAAAATTAAAAATTTTTTTTTTCAAATATGCAATATTCTGTAATCTTCTCATCATATTAAATTCTGTATATGAACCTTCACTTTCACTGTCATTTTAGAACTGGATTTCAATTCGATCTAATCTGTATTTCCGGAAATATTGGGAAAATAAAATTTCGAATGGATAATCTGTGGAATCATTGGGTATCATTGGCGCGTATGAAAAGCTCATCCTGACATAGATTCTTTTTATTCAAACTTTATTGTGAAAACAATGTCTTCAGTTTTCAATTCCTTTTATACTTTTCTGACTAGAAATATTGAAATGGATTATTTATATGGGCTTTGAAAGTATACTGTCATATAAATTCAGGTACATTTTTGTATTCGATTATACCTATATATAGGTATAATCGAATACAAAATGTACCTGAATTTATATGAACGAACACTTCATGAAAATATTACCTACCTAACGACTAACGACCTAACTATTTGTTTACCTGTTCATAAAAAAAATCTAGAAAAGCACGAATTTAAACATGCGCGCAAAAGCTGCTGCCTTCACGAAAGTGCTTTTCTAGATTTTTTTTCGATAAATTACTGGATTTCAATTCGATCTAATCTGCATTTTTGGAAATATTGGAAAAATAAAATTTTGAATGGGTATATCTACGGAATCATTGGGCGGATTTTACCCATTCACGAATTCGGCCTTCGTAATTAAGGTCCAAACCTACTCTACAAATATCGAGTTTCTAAGTTATTGTTTCTTTCGGAAGTTATTGTGTTTACGGTTCGGCCGTTAGGCTTGATTAAGAAGGTCGAATTCGTGAATGGGTAAAATCCGCCCAATGATTCCGTAGATATACCCATTCAAAATTTTATTTTTCCAATATTTCCAAAAATGCAGATTAGATCGAATTGAAATCCAGTAATTTATCGAAAAAAAATCTAGAAAAGCACTTTCGTGAAGGCAGCAGCTTTTGCGCGCATGTTTAAATTCGTGCTTTTCTAGATTTTTTTTATGAACAGGTAAACAAATAGTTAGGTCGTTAGTCGTTAGGTAGGTAATATTTTCATGAAGTGTTCGTTCATATAAATTAAGGTACATTTTGTATTCGATTATACCTATATATAGGTATAATCGAATACAAAAATGTACCTGAATTTATATGACAGTATACTTTCAAAGCCCATATAAATAATCCATTTCAATATTTCTAGTCAGAAAAGTATAAAAGGAATTGAAAACTGAAGACATTGTTTTCACAATAAAGTATTGACCTCGCATGCCGTAACTACACTTCCTGATGGATTGATTTGGCTGTCTTCTTATCCTATGGTCCCCACGAAATTCTTTATGATCTTATTTATTCAAGCAATCATTTACTAGATTTCAAATCAATCCTATATCTATTTTTAGAAATATTGGGAAAATAAGAATTCGGATGGGTACAGTCCCCGAAAATGAAACATTTTTCAACAAAAATGAGGAAAATTTTGGAATGATGATTTAAGAAATCCATACGCAATTTTGTATCATGTAGCATGAAGAAATTCTCCAACTCATTACAAGGTTTCAATGGCATCTATATTCCTAGCGATTTTGACGAAATAACCTCAACATTTCAATTAATAACACCGAAATTTTACACATACTTTTTTTATATCTCCGATAATGAATATCCAATCAGATTGAAATTTGAATCGTTGTCGTTCAATATCATAACCACAAAGAATATTCCAAATTATAAAGAAATCTATTCGATAGTCCCCGAGAATAAAATTTTTCAACGAAATGTGGAATTTTTTTTCTAACTACTAAATCAACAAATAAGTTTGCATTTAGTTGCGGGTTGGTGTTCTTCAAGTGATTACGAAGTTTCAATCTGTTTGCGTCTGTACTTTTTGAAAGTACAAAGTTTTTGAAAAGTGACTATAAGGTCTCTGCCAAATTTCTGAGAAAGTAGAATATTTCTACAAAAATTTACGCGTTAGTATTCTCAAGCTATCTACAAATATACCTCATGAGATATCAAGAAATTAACTTTACAATTTCAAATGGGCCTAACTCCGAAACTATTTTACAGATTTCAGCCATTAGCGAGCTTAAATGAGATATTTGGACTCCAAACCTAATCTGTCAATTTCAACGGACGGACGGGCATAATAAAGTTTTATCATGGATTCTCCTTCGGGGAGTTCAACCCAATCCCATTTTGGCTCAAAACACGAAAATTACAGACATTGTGGCGAAACGATATCGCGCTGTTCCATAGAACAAGCGCGTAAAAACTGGCAATAAAATAGCATCTGGATAGACGACGGACAATTTCGGGTGACGAATAGCCCTAGTCTATAACAAAGAATTTTTTTTGAGAATTATTCTATAGAAGTCAGAATAAAACAGATATTATATATTAGGATTCAATAATTATTTCAATACCACATGGTATCGACGTATACTCGTCAGGGCCGTAGCTAGAGATGATTTTGAGGTAGGGCAATATATGGAGATAGAAGGTAGGGCAGTAAAAATTTTAATCGATCTAATGAAGTTTTCGAATATTTTTTCATATTTTTTAAGGTAGGACAATGGTGTTTTAAGGTAGGGTAATGTCTTACCTCGCCGTATACTAGCTACGGCCCTGATACCGGTGTAACGATGAGTATATAACTTATTTTTCTGCTCAAGATATCCACTTTATGTATTTACCTATTTGAAAAACTCTACCTTTTTAATACGGATGGATAAATGTAGCGCACAGATCCACCTCAGAGTGGATATGGAAAATTATCAATAGTTTTCATTATTTGTGTATCATTCTATAATTGTAAAAAAATCTGTAGTATATAGTGCGCGTCAAAATTATGGAACAAATTCATTTTCTCAGAAGAAAAATATTTGGCAACAAAATCCTGAAACAGGTCAATTTTTGTTTTACTTTTACCAAATTTATATGCATTTTTGAAGGTTTTTTTGTTGCACCCTGTGTCATCCCCATCAACCCTTTGAATTTTTTGAATAGGGAAAGTGGGTCATGTGGTACTTTTTAGGCAAGGTCTTTGTATCTTCTTTACAGGCGTGCAGAAATTTTCAAGAAAAAAAATTTTTTTTTTGAAAAATTAGTTACTTCAAAGAGGTTTTCAGTATGTGCACTTTGTCATGGCTCATTTGCTTTGAGACTATGGTACCTGATGAAATTTGTCACCGAATGAAAGTCGACCATTACAGTTTTGTTCATGCACAACTACCCCTCACGTGAAAAATTAGAATGTGTGAAACACTGCGCTTCAATTATGATCTTAAGTAGGTATGTTATTATAGTACGTTTCAAGTTCAGTAGAAACGTACTAATAACTTCTTCTGAAGTTGAAAAGTACTAATAACATACCTATCATAACTGAAGCGCAGGGTTTCACACAATCTAATTTTTCACATGAAGGGGTTGAAAGTTGTGCATCAACAAAACTGTAACGGTAGACTTTTATTTGGTGACAAATTTCATCAGATACTATCATCTCAAAGTAGATGAGCCATGACAAAATGCACATACTGAAAACCTCTTTGAAAATTTGTTCTTGAAAATTTCTGCACGCCTGTAAAGAAGATACAAAGACCTTCCCAAAAAAGTACCACATAACCTACTTTCCCTATTCAAAAAATTTAGAGGGTTGATGGGGATGGCATAGGGGGCAACAAAAATCCTTCAAAAATGCATAAAATTTTGGTAAAAGTGAAACAAAAATCGACCTATTTCAGGATTTTGTTGCCAAATATTTTTCTTCTGACAAAATGAATTTGTTCCATAATTTTGATGCGCACTGTACAATGTTAAGATTATAAGCATTCCTTTCTCAACATTGGTTTATAAAGATACAATGTTTGTGAACTAATCAATTACAAAACTGTATTCTTTATACAGTGCAGATTAAGATAGATGTACCCATATCTCACAGCTCCGCCCATGGTCTAGCATCCAAATAATCTTAATTGACAGAGTTTGCGCCATCTTTCATCGGGTAGAGTTGGCTACGTAGCTAAGAGACAGCTGAGAGCCTGAAGATATCATAGGAAAGTGTTGGACCATTGTATAAATATTTATATAATGGTTGGACATATGAATATTTGGATATGCGAAAGCTCTGTTCAAAGTGGGTGCCGCGCGAGGTCACAATCGACCAAGAACAACGAAGAATTGATGATTCTAAGCAATGTTTTAGTTGTTCAATCGTAATAAACCAACCTGGTCATAGGAGATAATTTTCGGCAAAAAACGATAATTACAGAAATTTGCGCAGGATGATAATACGCTGTCCCCCAGAACTAGCCCCTTTTCCCCAGAAAAAGCGGAAAATAATTCACTTAAACGAAACTCATAGAACTTGGTGATTAGTTTGAAAATGCTGGTGGACAACTTGGCGCAAAATTTCGTTAGGAATTTGAAAAAAATTACAAATTTTTTTTTCCAAGTATTCCATTATCTGCAATCTTTTGATCATATTATCCTAACGAAATTCTATATAAACCTTAGAGCTGTCGTTTTTTAATTGTGTACTGGATTTCAACTCGATCTAATCTAAGTTTTTGGAAATATTGGGGGTATAACATTTTGAATGGGTATATCTGCGGAATCATTGCGTGGATATTACCCATTCGAAAATTCGGCGTTTTAGGTACAAACCTAGTCTACAAATATCGAGTTTCTAAGTTTTTTCTTTCGGAAGTTATCGTGTTTTTAATCAGCCATTAGATAAGACTGAACTGAAATTCAGTACTTGATTGGAAAAAAAGCACTGATGTGAAGCCTGCAGCTTTTGCCCAGTGCGTTTGGTGAGGTCCATATATGAAAAGATAACCGATTTGGCAACAAATTCGAACTTGCGATCAAAAGCTGCTTACTTCACGTCAGTAATGATTTAATTTCTTCAATCCTTCCTTATCCATTAACGATTCAGAAATAAATTCACGTTTACTCCTTATAGAAAATATTCAGAATAAATGCTACAGACTTCTCTTTACTGTAAGGAGGGCACCTGTAACCAACTGATAAATTGAACCATTTTTGGAATTTTTTGTAATCGAAAGTTTTCAACTACAAATTGGAAATAGATGAGAATTTGGAGATATTCCCTCAAAACCTAGGAATATCATGGGAACACACATACAAATAAAGCTATGTTTGGCAGGGTCAATATGTTGATAGGTGACGCTTTGGCAACAAATTTTAAGAAGCTCTTTAAATCTATTGGTGCTTTTCTGCAATTTATAAGCTCAGATTAATCCAGAGAGAATGATGTTAATTGCAAAACATTGACATCATGTAAGTTTTCTTTCTAGCCTTAATGATTCAAGAAGGAAGAGACAAAAGCATGGAAACAAAATATATTTTCTACTTTAAAAAAAACAGTTTATTCACTTTTTCAATCACAAACTAATTGGGAAGTGGGATACATACTTAATTTTTACTTATATCGTTTTTGCTCTGTGCATTTGCTTCATCATGAGATTTACTATCATCGGTTTTAATACTATTTTCCTGTTCAAGAAATTTATCCCACTTATCTAATCTCTGACTTATTTGGGAGTCTGTTTCAGCAATTTTGAATTTAGTTTTTCCATCCCAAATCTCTGCAGTAATTTGTCTTTTTGAAAAATATCTTCCATTAAGTAGTTTCACAACTTCATCAGCTTCTTCAGGATTACTCATATTGATTTGAGCAACACCTTCTGGATGTCTATCATAAATTATAACTTTTTTAACCTCCCCCATTTTACCACATTCTTCTCTCAAATCTTGTTGGAATTCAAGTATTAAACCAACATCTGTATCGAAATCAGAAGGATCAAATAAATTTCTTACAATCACAGATCTTTCATGCTTAGACCTTTCCCCAAGAGCTTTTTCAGGTCTCCAATCAAACAGTTTCTCCTGAATCTTTCTGAGTTTTTGTTTTTCTTTTCGTTTTTTCATTTTGGGTTTGAGTTTGGGATCGTATTGGCCTTTCATTTGGAATTTAGCTTTTTCTACCTTTATTTTTTTACCTTTGAAGTTATAACCATCTAGGAGTTGAAGAGCTAAATCTACAGATTCTATCTTAATGTAAGTGCAAAGAGCATCCCCTTTCAAAAAATCAGTCCCAGGTTCTTTATACAACTTTACTTTGAAACTTCCATCACTTAAATCTCTCATTACAAGTCCACATTTTTGCATGAGTTCTATGAATTCTTGTTCAGTGATATCTGTTGGTAGATTAGAAACATATACTTTAGTACTTTGTTTTTCATCTAATTCGAACCAAGTGGGTTCTGATGGTTTTCTTTTGATGCCGGTCGGTTTTATTTGTTCCACTTCCTTCTTTTCACCCTCCTTAGGTATATCTTCATCATCTTCAGATTTTTCAGTTCCAACGAAACCATAACTCATTTGATATTGCGCCATAAAATCGTCATCGATTTTGGGAAACCATGCTGATTTCTCCTTATCCCAAAAAAATTTGACCCCATCATGATCAGTGTAGGTATGTGTGTCATCTTCGAAACCATATTCCATACTTCTGGGAATCCATTCATTTTTTTCTGAAGACCATTCATATTTGTAACCGCTGGATGGATCTGTATAAACAGCAACCTGTCCTTCATAATGAATGTTTCTAGTATCATAGCTTTTCGACTCCTCAGAATTTGATGGAATATTCTCATCGGTTTGGGATTTTTCTCTTTCAGGTGAATCTTGAAGTGAAATCAAATTTAACCCATATTCAAACTGATCTTATTCAATAAAATTACCTTCAGTTGGAGCTTCATTACTTTCTTCATTGATTTCCTCCATCTCTCAAAAAATTATTTTTCGAGGAAATTGAATTTAAGCAAGATATTTGCCTTTACATATTTCGTACAAATTTGTTGTATGTATCGAAAAATTTCAATACATAAATAAATAAAACATAAGAATATTTTGGTTTGTGGTTAATATTAATAATGTCACAGAATCATAGAGAAACACGGTACGGCACCTGAAAGCTGAAAGAAATAGGAGCCACCATAGAATAATGATAATGCTGAAATTCTGACGTTTATGAGACTTCTCTGTGCTTGAACAGCTGTTAACCATAGACCTAAAATAACATTGTTATATCCACAGAACATCAAATATAAGAAGTGCTACCTCCCTTGTAAACTGTGGGCAACATTTGTGACATTTCTCCTGCAAAAAAACTAGTTGGGAATATTCCATTATGGTGCGAGGGGGTGTCCGCTTGCTGAATTATATGTCATTATTGTCATTTTACGATAGAATTCTGATGGTGTTCTGTGCTTAAATATTCTGTGGCAATATTGATTATTTATTACAGGATGCAAATATTTATATCGTGAATTCTTCAAAAGTTTTATTATTCCGTGTTCTAAGCTCAATTATGATTCGAAAGGAAACGTACTTCAAAAATGAAACAAAGCATTATAAACAATAATTTCTTTATTTACATCATTGTTAAAATTGCATGCAATTATTTTTTTTTTTTTTTTTTTTTTTTTTTTTTTTTTTTTTTTTTTTCAATTCACGCTTTTGCGGATCTCACGGATTACCCGGGCGCTCGCGCCAAGAGTAATCTCATCCTGTTAATGGGGGTATATCGCCTTTCTTATAATGTTTACTGTTCCCAGTATAACTGCCTTCTGCATCCACATGATCGCATTAGCGGGCAGATTCAATTCCTTTAGATGTTGAGTCGTTTTTTTTGTTACAAGTCCATTTGAGCTGATTATAAGAGGCATTATTTTTACGCTCTGTAATTGCCACATATCCCTCATTTGCTGTGCTAATGCCTCATATTTAGCTATTTTTTCTCCATACGTTTTCACGAGATTGTAGTCCTGTGGCACAGCAAAGTCGATTATAAGAGCGGTCTTTTCTCTTTTGTTCCACACTACCACATCGGGACGGTTATGCTCCACGCCTCTGTCCGTTGCGATTGTTAAGTCCCAATAGATTTTTGTGTGTTCATTTTCTAATACAGTGTGTGGCTCATATATGTGGTGTGGTGTGAAGTGTTGAAGGAGCTGTTTTTGTAGGCATAGTAATTGATGTACCACCTTCCCCATGTTATTGTGCCGTGTCAGATACTTAGTGCCCGCTATTGTTGCAATTATAATATATTTTCCAACAAGTTTTATGTACATAAATATATACTTATAATTATCATGAAATAGGCTTCAGTATGCTCGTTTTTTTCACACCTACATGCGGAACATCTGCATGTGCAAAATTGGTAACCAAAATATATCTCAGCCAAAAAACTATCCAAAATGTAGTTGAAAAAACTTCTTAAACATAAAATAATCTGAATTTCTTGAATAAATACTGATTACATTTTTCATATATTTCAAAGATTCCGTCGTAGAATGAATAAGAAAATATTTGTCTCACACCTTATCAAATGTGACTATAATTTAGGTGGCAGTTTTCTGAAACAAAAAAGTAAAATTTGCTTCTAGAGAAACCAAAAACCATGACACACAACTAACAAAATTTTTGACCAACCACAGGTCTTACATTTTTGGAATTTGGTTTCAACTATTTCAAGTTCTTTGGGGTGTATCTACCAAATTCCAGAACAATTATTCAATAAAATGAGAATTACACTTTGATGTTCATGAGTTATGGATAAAAGGATATTTATGGGGTCAACACTTATTCACGACAGTCTTTCAGTTATTATTACGATCAGAATTGTCACGTCACTGAAACACAATAACACTGTTTTGTCTAGGTAGGGGAAAAAGCATCCAGTCACAATAGGTAGACATAATCAAGTGGATTCCGTCGATATAGATGATTACCGTCTGAAAAATGAAAAAAGTATCAATTTCACATATGAAATGATAGAAGATGAATATTGAAATATATTTCAAATATAAATAATGCTGATCAATCTTGCTGGGATAGATCTTGATAGGTTGATATACTGTGTGTATATCCCTTGTCGTACCTAAAAAAAATACTCAGTAAAATATTCACGTGCTATAATCCATATCACAGTCAATAAACTATAGTAATAAAAATAAAATATCACAACACTCAATACAATCTTAGTGTTATCAGTCGGTGTATGTATCAGGTACAAATGTCTGGGTCTTTAGGGAAGCGAAAAAATCTTTTGTTATTACCAACAAGTGAATTGCTGATATAGGAATTTTTGCAAGAAGGATATTTGCAAGAAAACTTAACATCTTTGTACAATGAAGCAGATGAAAGTAAAGCCATTTTCTTAATTCAATATAACGTTAGAGACAATAAGATTTATAGAATTGAACTTTGTATAAACATAAACATCAGATCTCACCTAGCGCCCTAATCTTCAACATCATGTAATACCTGAAAAAAACTCATTCAATCACCAACTAATCACCTGCAAAAATATCATATCATTAGCATAATCTGAATTCTGGAAAAAAAAGTTTCATTATATCACGAAGAGAGCACCTGAAAAGAGTTGAAATATTTGGTAATTGTCTAGGAGATCGCATAACGCTCTAAATTTCATGAAAAAATCAGTACTTACTAATTTTAGTATGAAAATCACAAATCCGAAGTCAAAAAAGGTCGCTCGCTTCTAGTTTTTCCAAAAAAAATTCATAAACTTCTTCGAGGTCACTGAACTTTTCTCGCTGAATTTCGCTATTACACTCTTATCAGGAACCATTCCCTTGATAGCTATTGATTATAAAAGCATCAATATAAAGATTTCAAGCAATTTTCGTTACAAAAATTACCAGGAATTGTTAAAATGAATTGATATCCTCATAGGTTACGAGCAGTTTTGACAGTTGGGAGAGACTGGAGGACCAACAATAACCTTAAATGCATTGTTTTCTATGGGAAATAGCGATTGGGCTTGTGATTTTGTATGAATTTTAACATTTTGTACTGAAATATTCACTATTGCATTATCTAGGAACTATATCCAAAGTATTTGATATCTTGTAGCAGTAACAGCTTGACTTAATTCATGGAATTTTTCGAATAAATACAATTCTTGCTGGTTGAATGAGTTGTTGCATGTTGCTTGGTTTAGTAAGGCAAGAAATACAATTTAAAACCTTTTTTTGAAGTAAATTCAGGTATTCAAGGTCGAATAATCAACATCAAATCGATGAAAACTACCAATGAGTTATTGAAGTATTTTCATTTGAATGGTACGTACTAACCAGATGTGGAGAGGAACTCAATGTATCCATTATAAAAGAGAGAAATAAGAATATTCTATCGGTTCTGAAGGAGAAAATCATATTTTCTGAATTAATTCAATAAAGAACTGCGCTCTAAAATGGAAATTCACAGAATAAATGTTACTTTGCAATTTGTCAGTTACCTTGGCAAAGAACAGGTTGTATATTAGTCTTGACAATCAATAAAACTTGAATTAGATAGGATTGATTCATACCATTGACATTCAGGTATGCAATGACATCCTAATTCAGCTGATTTTCATGTTTAGTCGAGTAATATGTAAGTTATTTTGGTAGGGCATACCGAACGATTCGGGTTATGGAATATTTGAAAATCATAAGTTCTTAATAAACATTTCTTTATTACTTGAACAAGACAGGATTTATAAAAGATATTTCCATTCAGATATTCAATGCAGGCAAATTTTTAGATGATTCTCAATTAAGGTGCAGTATTACTACTGCCAATGTTTTGTTTGGGTATGCCGATTGATACCAGGTAGGGAATTTTCGTAAAATCGTAAATTTTTGATAAACATTCCTGATTGTTTTCACAAAAAAAGATCTAAATCACCCTTGAGTCGTATTTTAGGAACAAAAACCATCCACTGTGTCAATACACTGTTCCTATCTACTACACACAGAGAAATAACTGGCAGTATCTAGGAATGAAAAATTTATTAGCACTATGATATCACAAAATGTTTACGCAATATTTTACCTCCATATGAAAGTAACAAGGTGCCTATATAATTTACTACAACACACGAAAAGACTGTTGACTGAACTAACCAAAGGTCAGTTTATTTGCCTGTATATAAAGTCAGGGACTAATTTCATAATATGTATACCAAATTTATACTTTCCTTTTCAAAAAAAAGTGAATATATCAATCCAAAATTTCCAAATGAATACGAAATCACGAGAGAAATCGCTTTTTCTCATAGTAAACAATGCATTTTAGGTTATTGTTGGTCCTCCAATCTCTCCCAACTGTCAAAACTGCTCGTGACCTATTGTTTACAATTTCCCTTTTTGACGTACGCGGGTACGCGTACAGCACGTATCATGCAGGGTTGCCAGTGCCAGTCAATTTCCTGAATCTATTATGCCGGGGAAATTTTGAAGGATATTAATTTTCAAAATTGGTTTTTAGTCAATATAAGTTGTTAAAGTATAGTTTTCTTTGGTAATTGTCTAGGAGATCGCATAACGCTCTAAATTTCATGAAAAAATCAGTACTTACTAATTTTAGTATGAAAATCACAAATCCGAAGTCAAAAAAGGTCGCTCGCTTCTAGTTTTTCCAAAAAAAAATTCATAAACTTCTTCGAAGTCACTGAACTTTTCTCGCTGAATTTCGCTATTACACTCTATCAGGAACCATTCCCTTGATAGCTATTGATTATAAAAGCATCAATATAAAGATTTCAAGCAATTTTCGTTACAAAAATTACCAGAAATTGTTAAAATAAATTGATATCCTCATTGTTTACAATTTCCCTTTTTGACGTACGTGGGTACGCGTACAGCACTATATCATGCAGGGTTGCCAGTGCCAGTCAATTTCCTGAATCTATTATGCCGGGGAAATTTTGAAGGATATTCATTTTCAAAATTGGTTTTTAGTCAATATAAGTTGTTAAAGTATAGTTTTCTTTAAGTATTATATTCCAAATTTCCATTTCCTAGTTCAGGTTATTCTTGCTTGGTTCGAAATACTAAATTCTAGCGGTCGCCCTGCCATGGGTGAACACATTCGCGTTAGTCACAGGTGGTTTAATAACTAATAAAAATGTTTAGTTCGGAAGATATTAAGTACTTGGTTAGGTTAGGTTAGTTTAGTTTAGGACAGTGCCAGTTCGAATCTGAAGAGTAAATTAATTAACTCTTCTGATTCGAACTGGCACTGTTCTAAACTAAACTAACCTAACCTAACCAAGTACATTAACCTTATTTTTCCATTGTGTGCTTTCACCAATGGCGGGGCGACCGCTAGAATCTTGTGTTCCAAATTTCCCAACTTCTCTCCATAACCCAAACTTTCCTCTTTTCCATTCTCCTTTCCTGGCAGAGTTGGTCCACACCTCCTCGTTATCTTTGCTGAATAACTTTTCTAACCATCTCATAAATTGTATATAATAAAATAATATAATAAAACAATTGCATGATGGAATGTGTTGGAACCAGTTCACTGTTCACTAAGTTGGGTCTAGGGAATTTTTCCTATTCAATCTAATCGGGAATGTTTTCGATCCGGCAACACTGTAAAGTAGTAGACAGAATGTTGCTGTCAGATGTCGTTCTTCCGAACTTCAAAACCATCATGGCCGAATATATGCCGAAAATAAACAATGAGCAAATGAATGTAATTTCACAATTCCTGGCAATTTTTGTAGTGAAAATTGCTTTAAATCTTTATATTGATGCATTTATAACCAATATCCATCAAGGGAATAGTTCGAGATGGAGTGTAATAGCGAAATTCAGCGAGAAAAGTTCAGTGACCTCGAAAAATTTTGTGAATTTTTTTTGGAAAAACTAGAAGCGAGCGACATTTTTTGACTTCGGATTCGTGATTTCTATAACAAAATTAGTGAGTACTGATTTTTTCATAAAATTTAGAGCGTTATGCGATCTCCTAGACAATTACCTTTTCTTTAAGTATTATATTCCAAATTTCCATTTCCGAGTTCAGGTTATTCTTGCTTGGTTCGAAATACTAAATTCTAGCGGTCGCCCTGCCATGGGTGAACACATTCGCGTTAGTCACAGGTGGTTTAATAACTAATAAAAATGTTTAGTTCAGAAGATATTAAGTACTTGGTTAGGTTAGGTTAGTTTAGTTTAGGACAGTGCCAGTTCGAATCTGAAGAGTAAATTAATTAATTCTTCTGATTCGAACTGGCACTGTCCTAAACTAAACTAACCTAACCTAACCAAGTACATTAACCTTATTTTTCCATTGTGTGCTTTCACCCATGGCGGGGCGACCGCTAGAATCTTGTGTTCCAAATTTCCCAACTTCTCTCCATAACCCAAACTTTCCTCTTTTCCATTCTCCTTTCCTGGCAGAGTTGGTCCACACCTCCTCGTTATCTTTGCTGAATAACTTTTCTAACCATCTCATAAATTGTACATAATATAATAAAACAATTGCATGATGGAATGTGTTGGAACAAGTTCACTGTTCACTAAGTTGGGCCTAGGGAATTTTTCCTATTCAGTCTAATCGGGAATGTTTTCGATCCGGCAACACTGTAAAGTAGTAGACTGAAGTTGCTGTCAGATGTCGTTCTTCCGAACTTCAAAACCATCATGGCCGAATATATGCTGAAAATAAACAATGAGCAAATGAATGTAATTTCACAATTCCTGGCAATTTTTGCGCGCATGTTCTAGGGGAACAGCGTGCTATCGTTTTGATCAAATGTCTGTAATTTTGGATGATTGAGCCGAAAATGGTCTCAATCGACTAGGTTGGACTCACTGATGACGAATCCGGTGTCAAAATCGATTCTGTCCGGCCGGCCGGCCGGCCGTAGACACGATAACTGTCGAACGAAGTGAGCTAGCAACTTGAAACTTTCAGGGTAGGTCGCGCATTGGAATGCCGCGGTTAGGTTCGTTAATGGGCCAAATCGATCGAATAGTTTCGGAGTTATAGGCATTTGAAGTTTTGAAGTTATTTATTTTTTATTTCAGAAACTACCTGAGCGATTGGATTCAAACTTGGCGGTTAGGTGAAGTACAACGACGCGCAACTTTGAGCCAAATTTCGTCAGGATTATTTTGTTGGTTATTTTAAAAAAAAATTTTTTTCGAAATTGTTTTCCAAAAAAATTTTTTTTTCGGAAACCATTTATTATATCCAAGAAAAATTATACTCACGCTTTGACCTTCTAATTTCACAGCAATGCACCAAATTTCAGTTCGATACGATCATAAGTTTTGAAGATATCGGGAAAAAATATGTCAAATTTCGAGGTTTTCTTCTCGATATCGTTGATTTTTTCGGTATAACTCGAGAAATACTGATTCAAGCCTGATTAAACTTCACAGCTAGTTTTAAGACGCTGAAAGACAACTTTATGCAAAATTTCGTAATAATCGGGTAATTAGAACAATTTGAAAAAAAATTTATATGATTTTCTCATCATATCATCCTCATTAAATTCTGTATGAAACTTCGAACTGTTATTTTCGATGAAGTACTGGATTTCAATTCGATCTGATCTGTATTTTTGGAAATATTGGAAAAATAAAATTTTGATTGGGTATATCTACGGAATCATTGGGTGGATTTTACCCATTCACGAATTCGGCCTTCGTAATTAAGGTCCAAACCTTCTCTACAAATATCGATCCACCCCCTATTAAGGGTAGTTTATTCGTGTGATTTTTCGGAAATCCGTGCTGATCCATATTTTCCACTAGAGATATTTCATTGAAACAAAGTAAAATAATTGCAAATCGGATACCCTCTGTGCCACCGTACAAAAATTCCAGGTCCGACTCCAAGCTTATGCTACGTTTAGTCATAATACGTTATTTCAATAAAATATCTCCACTGAAAATTTTCGGTCAGCAAAGTATTCCGAGAAATTACGAGGATAAACTACCCCTAAACGAGTCGGACCTGAAATTTTCGTATGGTGGCACAGAGGGTATCCGATATGCAATTATTTTACTTCCTTTCAATGAAATATCTCTACTGGAAAATATCGATCAGCAAGGATTTCCGAAAAATCACAAGAATAAACTACCCTTAATAGAGGGTGGATCTGAATATTTTTTATGGTGGCACAAAGAGTATGCTACGGTTAGTCATAATACATCGTTTCAATTAAATATCTTCACGGGAAATTTCCGATCAGCAAGGATTCCTGAAAAATTACAAGAATAAACTACCCTTAAACAGAGGCGGATCTGAATTTTTTTCACGGTGGCACCAAGCTTATGCTACGTTTAGTCATAATACGTTGTTTCAATAAAATATCTCCGCTGAAAATTTTCGGTCAGCAAAGTATTCCGAGAAATTACGAGGATAAACTACCCTTAAACTAGTCGGACCTGGAATTTTTGTATGGTGGCACAGAGGGTATTCGATTTGCAATTATTTAACTTTGTTTCGATGTAATATCTCTACTGGAAAATATCGATCAGCAAGGATTTCCGAAAAATCACACGAATAAACTACCCTTAATAGGGGGTGGATCTGAATATTTTCTACGGTGGCACAAAGGGTATGCTACGGTTAGTCATAATACATCATTTCAATCAAATATCTTCACGGGAAATTTCCGATCAGCAAGGATTCCTGAAAAATCACAAGAATAAACTACCCTTAAACAGGGGCGGATCTGAATTTTTTTTACGGTGGCGCCAAGCTTATGCTACGTTTAGTCATAATACGTTGTTTCAATAAAATATATCCATTGAAAATTTTCGGTCAGCAAAGTATTCCGAGAAATTACGAGGATAAACTACCCTTAAACGAGTCGGACCTGAAATTTTTGTATGGTGGCACAGAGAATATCCGATTTGCATTTATTTTACTCCGTGTCAAAGAAATATCTTTACTGGAAAATATGGATCAGCAAGGATTTCCGAAAAATCCGAAGAATAAACTACCCTTAATAGGGGGTGGATCTGAATATTTTTTACGGTGGCACAAAGGGTATGCTACGGTTAGTCATAATACATCATTTCTATCAAATATCTTCACGGAAAATTTCCGATCAGCAAGGATTCCTGAAAAATCACAAGAATAAACTACCCTTAAACAGGGGCGGATCTGAATTTTTTTTACGGTGGCGCCAAGCTTATGCTACGTTTAGTCATAATACGTTGTTTCAATAAAATATTTACATTGAAAATTTTCGGTCAGCAAAGTATTCCGAGAAATTACGAGGATAAACTACCCTTAAACGAGTCGGACCTGAAATTTTTGTATGGTGGCACAGAGAATATCCGATTTGCAATTATTTTACTCCGTTTCAATGAAATATCTCTACTGGAAAATATGGATCAGCCAGGATTTCCGAAAAATCCGAAGAATAAACTACCCTTAATAGGGGGTAGATCTGGATATTTTTTACGGCACAAAGGGTATGCTACGGTTAGTCATAATACTTCGTTTCAATGAAATATCTCTACTGGAAATAATGGATCAGCAAGGATTTCCGAAAAATCACATGAATAAACTACCCTTAATAGGGGGTGGATCTGAATATTTTTTATGGTGGCACAAAGGGTATGCTACGGTTAGTCATAATACATCGTTTCAATCAAATATCTTCACGGGAAATTTCCGATCAGCAAGGATTCCTGGAAAATCACAAGAATAAACTACCCTTAAACAGGGGCGGATCTGAATTTTTTTCACGGTGGCACCAAGCTTATGCTACGTTAAGTCATAATACATTGTTTCAATAAAATATCTCCACTGAAAATTTTCGGTCAGCAAAGTATTCCGAGAAATTACGAGGATAAACTACCCTTAAACGAGTCGGACCTGGAATTTTTGTATGGTGGCACAGAGGGTATCCGATTTGCAGTTATTTTACTTTGTTCGAATGAAATATCTCCACTGGAAAATATCGATCAGCAAGGATTTCCGAAAAATCACACGAATAAACTACCCTTAATAGGGGGTGGATCTAAATATTTTTTACGGTGGCACAAAGGGTATGCTACGGTTAGTCATAATACATCGTTTCAATCAAATATCTCCACGGGAAATTTCGGATCAGCAAGGATTCCTGAAAAATCACAAGAATAAACTACCCTCAAACGGGGGCGGATCTGAATTTTTCTTATGGTGGCACAAAAGGTATGCTATATTTAATCATAATATAGCGTTTCGATAAAATATCTCGACTGGAAACCTCCGGTCAGCAAATTATTTTGAAAAATTACAAGAATAAACTACCCCCAAATTGGGGTGGATTTTAATTTTGAATATGGTGGCAAGAAGGTGATCCTCGATAGATCTTAGGTTTGCATTATGAGTCTCATATTCTTACTAGAAGTCTGAAATTGACGGTATAATTCTATTTCGGTCAGCAAAGTATTTTTACCCCGAATATTGTGTGTTCTCTTAGTCTGAATAAATACAGAGAGAAGTTTCCATCCTTCAATGATTTGGATAAGCATTTTACAAATATCCACAACATGAAAATCACAGAAAGTATTACTAATATCAGCAGCCATGAAGAGTTTGAAGCATGGCAAGGAGAGGAAAACAGACATGTTAATTGTGCTTGTACTAGGGCTGTTGAAAATAAGAAGGCGGATAGAATTGTGTACTACTATTGCAACAAACAATTATAGAAGTATGTAGAAAGGACACTTCTGACCATTGAGAATCAACTGTGTTGAATTTAAGGATACCAAAGTAACTGTGTAAAATGTAACGAGAAGCTAGGAGGAAGAATTCATATTCAGGGAATATGCCCTTCAAGATTTTCATTTCAAATTTTGACAGATGGTAATAACAATTAACTAAGCATATATTCGTATTAATCTGATTTTATTACCTCTTATTAGACTTATTTACAGTAACATTTGTTGAAACACACGTGGCACATGTGGATGTTTCGATAACAGCAGACTCTCAAAGTTACAACAGCGAGAAGCGAGTCAGTGTTTTAGTTTCTCCACATTCGGATGAAAACGATACACTATATTTCAAGGAACCTACAAGAAGCAAATGTATTTTCCAAATGATAAATAAAACTTTCTCGCACGTTTTAAATTCATCATTTTCGGGATCTTTTCATATAGTTTTTTGTTATGTAAAGAATGTATATCTTTATCTTACAAGGTTGATGGTAGTTTCTGTTTTTATATAGCTTAGGTGTAATTAATATTGCTAATGTTCAAGATGCTAAGAAGTTGTGAAATGTGTATGATGTTTTGAAGGTGAGGATTAATGCGATGTGTGTATAGTTACAGTTCCTAACATATTAAGGTGCAAATAATAATTATAGTTAACACTCTCTTAGCAATGCTTACTTTCTTGAAGAAACACAGTAAAAGTATTCAATTTTAGAATTTTATTATTTTGGATTGAAATGTACTCTGTATTTATACAAATATTGCATTTTGGTTCAGGCGCAGGGAGTTGGGAGCTAGTGTCAGACAATCCCAAATGACATTCATATGTTAAGTTGGGATTTGAATCGATGATGTGAAAAAACTGTTTTCTCTTTGTTAGCTTTGGATTACTAACCCTGGAAGTTATCGAATATTAATTTTTTCATTTGTTATGGTGATAATTTGCTCGAAGTTTATAATAAAAACAATTTCAAATATGATTATTATGTATATTTTTTCTGTTCCTTATTCCTTTAAAGTAATAACCCACTCTTCATTAACTATTTTATAACGAAAATTTGGTGAATTTTAAACTGAATCATTGATGAAATATGGATCCTTCACCGATTTGCAGATAGAAAAGTGCTAAGTAGAATACTTTGAGAAATACTATTTATTTGGAAGTTAAATTAGAAAATACTAATATTTAATAAAATAAATGAAGCTTTCTTCTTTGGGACAGTGTTGCTCAGACAATAATTTAAAGAAAGTTGATTATCTTAGAATATATTAAGAACCTGAATAATATCTTTTTCGGGATATCCCGAAGATTCAGAATTCATCATGCTTTGTGATAATTCATCGTGATATTCCTAGCATGTTCTCTACATCTAAATTTATTTATTGATAAAATGGTAATTGATACACAACGAGGCAAAAACATCTTAATTTTGGCCAATGTACTGAATGAATAACATGTAGAAATACTAATGTAGAGCACAATGTACTTTACTGTTTGTTTATAATAATATACCTTATCAAATGGTAATATACTGAATTAATGTAATATTATGTTTATTACTATACATTCTACTGAAATACAAACAGTTCAGTACAATTTACAGTACACCACATATACATTAACGTCTTGTGGACAACGTGAGACGATGACAGTTTTGTTAACTTTTGATACTTCCAAGCAGAAATTCAATTCAAACTGGCGCCAAAGAGACCACGCCCACATCGATTTTGATTGGTTAGGAATTGAGACAATTAATGTATCCTGAAGAATGTATTAATAAATGCCAACATCATGACAACCGAAAACAAGAATGGAAATACTGCGAATTTCTCAGGAAATCACAAGATGTGAATAAAAAATCAATTTTCGTCCCTCCTCCCGACGACCAATATTGAAATAATCATGAGTATCGAAAACCGATTATTCAAAATAAACATCAGGCAACAAATCCAACTCAAGGTTTTCCGTATCCTATAAATAAACCAATTTCGAAAAATCAAAATTTCCCAACCAAACGACAAGTTTTTGGAACCAAACCAGGTTCAAATTTGATTAAAAATCAACCGAAACCTACTCCAATGTCAATTTCGACACGGAATACATTCAGACAACCCTGCATACCTATGTCTGTTTCTACGAGACAATTTTCACAAAATCAACTGAAACTAAATTTCACGTCCGAGGAACTCTTTAACGTACAATCAGAAAATGAAAATCTTTATGACCTAGAAACTGAAATTTGCAGATATGACGAAATCGCTGCTTTTCTTGAAAATCCCAAAAATTATAATGAAGAAGACGAGAATTTACAGACAGTAGCCTCGAAATTCGAAAAAACATAGATTTGGATTGCGTAAAAATCAAATCAAAACTGCCTTTTATTTATCTTCCAAATATGGATCTAAAAATTCTTATTGATTCAGGCGCTACAAATTCTGTAATAAATAGAAAACCCGCGTTTGAAAAATTTTCCCAACTTTTATTCAAAGAAGAGTTTAGCGGTATCAGGTTCAGGAAATACAATACAGGCGATGATAATGATAATCTCAATTTCCCAATATTATAGGAACTAGGAATTCTTGAGAATATTCACTTACATGTAGTAGATTGGCATAAGAAATTTGATGCTTTATTAGGAACATCTGATCTACAAAAATTAGGTGCAAAAATTGATTACAAAACACATACATTAGAAATCAATGGTTTGAAAATACCTTTTACCCTTGAATATTCCTCTACTAAAATCAAACCATGCAAACTTAACGCGAAAAATTTCGTTAAAGTATCTGCACTCTGCACTATAGAAAACAGTGATGTTTTATACCCCCAAAATAAATTTTGAACAATTTTCGACTCCTGAATGCATTTCTCATGCAAAAAATGGATTTTGTTACATATCGATTGCCCAACCAATCGAAAATGAAGTACAAATCAATTTTTCCTAAAGAATACATGTAAAATCTATTCTAGAATTATTCAACCTTCCGCTAGAAACTCAGAATTTTAAACTCACGAAAAATATCAGAATTCTGAAGAAAAAAGAGAAATTTCAAAGCTTTGTAGCAAATTCAAAAATATCTTTTATAATGAAAACTGCGATCTCTCATTTAATAACACAGTCAAACACAAAATTAGAACCAAAGATGAGGAACCCGTTTATGTCAAGTCTTTTAGACACCCTCATCACATGAGAAAAATTATTAAATTATTAAAATTTCTTTTTGTTTGAAGTGAATATGTAACAGCTAGTTAGTTCTAATCTGACCATTGTAAAGCATAAGGGTTCACAAAATAAACAACTCATTCCGTAGTGTACCATTTCCTTTAGCTTTCAATAAAGTTGTGATTAAGAAACCTAGAAAGATACACTCTTTTTGAAAACGTACTTTCGGAGACGTGTTACATAATTATATAATAGTATATAATGAGATCATTGGCATTACTTATATTGAATATTTATTCGGAGTTTTTAGAGAAAAACGACAGCAATTTCGTGCGATAATGGATCTGATTAACTACTATTCAATTTCAAATGATACACTTCAAAAACGATGAAAAGGAAAAATTGCTGTATTCATCCTTGAATCTTGTCTTCTGAAGCCTGAAGAATCGGCATTAGAGATATCACATATTAGGTATATCTCATATCATATCTCAGTAAGAATGGTTGGCTCTTTTATTTCCAGAAACTAATAATAGAATGAAATAAAACATATCTATGGAATGGAAGAAACATAGATTGGAGAAAACTTTTCAGAACCACATCGAATAGTACGGTATGTTGAAAATAATCAAATAATTATTTTATTATTCTGATGAAAGTGATCTCATGATTGAAGGAATTATACGGAACAAATTGAGTATGCATCCAGACCGTTTGTATTCTTTAGGAGACCCCATATACTCTTCTCTTTCTTCCAATGACGAATAGAATTTTTAGAAAAAGGGTCAAATATCAAATCTACACTACAATAGGTACCTTCATCTGAAAATCGTATTCCAACTACTCTTGATGTATTATTTATGTTTCACAATAACAAATTCACTATGTTATAACTTCGATATCGGAAAACTGCAATTTCCTGAACTGAACTGAAGAAGCGATCAGATTGAAACTTTGTAATTAGCTGAAGAATATCAACGCGCAACTGAGTGCAACATTTGCTTCGGGTTAAGAAGTTAAAAAATTCGAAAAGAATGCATTCAAAAATTTTACATTTGATTTTTAAACTTTTTTTTGTCGGAGATTATTGATTAGATTTCAATGAAATTTGACACAAATTTCGTTTTTGTTTGAAATTTTGACGCTATTTCCTTGATATCTCAAAAAGTACTGATGCTATCAGAAATTGGAATTGGAAAATACCAACGCGCAATTTAATGCAGAAGTTCTTGTTTTCATCTCAGAAGAAACGAATAATGTCAAATTTCGTGGCTATTCGAAATTTTGAGCATATTTCCTCGATATCTGATAAATGATTAACGTGATCAGATATAAACTTCTTGGATAGTTGTGAAATACCGCTGCGCAACATTTCCTAAATTTCGTGGGGATGGTACAGATAGAAAACAATAATTTTTCTTTTGAGAATTTTTCAATTTTTAATAAATTTTTATTTCAGGAAACTATTCATTAGATTTCAGTGAAGTTTGGCACAGTTCTTGAAGTCACTACCTAGCAACAGAGTTTGAAATTTCAGGTGGATCGTATATTGATTTTTAGATATATGTCAATTTTTTTGGTTATTTCCTAGGTATCGCTTTTATTTCTGAAAAATATCTTGAAAAATACTTATCTGGTCTTGATGAACCCCAGTTCGTATTTTGAAAATGTTTGTGAGCAAAATTGTGGGAAATTTTTTGAAGATTTCGAGTATATATGTGATATTTGGCGATCTATTAATTATACATTTCCCACGAGATTCCGCATTCAACTTCAAGTTGACATTTTTCATTGAAGGGCTGGACTTTAATTCAATTCGATCTATGTTTTTTGAAATATCGGGATAATGAAATTTTGAATGCGTATAAATCTCTGCGGAATTATTAGATGGTTTTCACAAATTCGACCATTCGGCCTTCGTGATTGAACTCAAATTTTACTCTACAATTATCAAGCAAGCTACTGAATAGATTCTTCCAGAAGTAATTTTTTTCACTATCAGCGCTCAGGCCGGCCGTGAACACATCAACTCTAGGAAAAATCGACCAAGGAAATATATTTGTAGAGTAGGTTTTCAGTTTAATTAGGAAAGTCGGAGGCTTAAATGTGTTGAATTCGCCAATTATCTCTTAAATACTTAGAGAGCCATTCAAAATTTTGGATCGAATTGTAATCTAGTACTTGATCGAAAATTACAGCTTGACATTCATGCAGAACTTCGTGATGACCATATGAAAAGAAGCTCTGCATTAGGCGGGGTCAATTCATGTATAAATAAGCGCTTTGGAACGAGCGCGTAAAAGCTCCTGACCTCACGTCAGAGTATTTCTAGGTTTTTATATGAAACCTAGATAGAAACATTGTAGTAATTAGTCAAAATTTGAAGGCTGAACGAAAATTGTACAGGAATAACTGAATATACGGAAAAAAAAACTTTTGGTGATGAATCATAGCCAAATGAAACAATAACACATATAGATTTCAAACTATATACCTCTAAATATACAATTATTATAATATTTTCTCCTCTTTCTTGGATCATCGAAACAACTGTAGAGATCATTCAACTTCAGACAGTCTCCTTTAGAGAGAGCCTTCCTTTGTCCTAGTCTTCTTACTCCTGGCATGGTCGCAGTGATTGTAGGTTTGCCCTTTTCTTTACTAAAGTAATACTTTCCATAATGCATTATAGAATCATAATCATACTCGAAACTGTAGCTGGTGTTATCTAGACTCAATTTTTCAAAGTTTAATTTGAATTCTGTAAAAAAGAGCTTAGTATAAAATAAACAAGATTAAAAAGAACAATATACGAATGACTAGAGTACTTCGAAAGGCACTGAGGGAATACATATTGAATATAGGTAAACTTAATTGGATTTTATGGTAATTAAATTAATTAATTAATTTTACTTTTTTCCGTAAACATCTATATTATTTCGAAGAGTACAAAATAATAACTCAAGTAGAAGAACTCATATATATAATATATATATATATATATATATATATATTTCCGATCCATTAATTTTCGAAAACCGAGCAGAGCACGTTATACAGTGCGCCTAAATTATGGAAGAAATTCATTTTCTCAGAAGAAAAATATTTGACAACAAAATCCTGAAATAGGTCAATTTTGTTTCACTTTTACCAAATTTTTATACATTTCTGAAGAATTTTTGTTGCACTCTGTGCCATCCCCATCAACCCTCTAAATTTTTTGAATAGGGAAAGTAGGTCATGTGGTATTTTTTTGGCAAGGTCTTTGTATCTTCTTTACAGGCGCGCAGAAATTTTCAAGAAAAAAAATTTTTTTTTCAAAAAATTTGTTACTTCAAAGAGGTTTTCAGTATGTGCACTTTGTCATGGCTCATTTACTTTGATACGATGGTACCTGATGAAATTTGTCACCGAATGAAAGTCGATCATTACAGTTTTGTTCATGCACAACTTACAACCCCTTTCAACCCTCTCCCGTGAAATTTTTTTTCTCCATTAAATGGTTCGTAGGAGTTGAAAGTTGTGCAAGAACAAAGTACCACATGACCCACTTTCCCTGTTCAAAAATTCTTCAAAAATGCATAAAAATTTGGTAAAAGGGAAACAAAAATTGACCTGTTTCAGGATTTTGTTGCCATTTATTTTTCCACGATTTTGACGCGCTCTGTATATGAGGATAAAACTGCATAATCATATTCCAATAAGTATAAGAAAGATATCTTCGTGGGTATAATTCATTCCGAAGTACAGTGTTTTCATTTATATTGAATTGTGGACCATAATCTTCCAGCGAATTAATAGATTTTTGTAAATCGCAAAACTGTTAATATTTCAGTTGATTGTCAATTTATAGTTTCTGTTTTACTAATTTTCATTTCATTATGGATATTATTATTGTTGTTCCTTGCTGCGGTTGCGATCGTTGCAGCACGCATACCGCAGGCGGGTGCCTGTTCCCCTGTACTTGAGATGTTTATGACTTACGAACTACCTACAGATTACAGACGTTACATTGTTGATCCGTTTTGGTCTGTGGAACTACCTTACGAATCCGAATCCAACATTGAAAACGAAATATAACCCAATTTACTTTGAGCATAAGATGATTACCAATTTTTTTTCGAGAAGACATTGCAGGAGGGGAAAATTTGTTCGAAAACACGAGTCCTGAATAGTTTAATCTTTTTAAGTCTCAAGTTGAGCCCCGCGAACTCCCATGCAATGGTATAAATTTTGTTCCCGACTGATATCCTGGAGCATTTCGAGGGGAATTCGGCTACAATTCGCTGGCTTGGCATTCTCAAAGAACAGAAGAAAGGTTAGCTAACCATGAACACAATTGCCGATGGTTAAAGTAGGTGCCTGTGTCTTTCTAACATTTTTCTTCATTTTTTTCAAACTTCCGAATTTCAATTTACGCATCAGTCCGTAACACACAGTGTGGTGCAACTATTGTTACCAGAAATTATAACTATTGCTGTTGGAAATGGAGCTTTTTATTTATATTGGGAACTAATTTATCCTTATAACATTCTTCGATATGAAAATCGTTATTCGGAGCTCAGCCTCCGCTTCATCATGCCACTGCTGTCAGACAATTTTTAGAAATGAACTTTCCCAACCAATAGATTGGTCGGAGGGGGCCTCTACAATGGCCAGCCAGATCATCAGATCTATCTCCTAAAGACCATATATCTCATTCAAGGTCCAGCAGTGAGATGAAATGATGATGAGGGATTTTATGTGAACAACTATCCCTGAAGAATAAAATTGACGGGACCAATCGACTTTTCGAAATCTGGATTTTTCTATTAGATAAGATTTCTGTTTCCTTTTTAATTTGACATCCTGTATAATATGTGGAAGTCAGGTATTATTGGCAGCCACAACAATACCCATCTGAAAGGTTCGGTAGCGAGTGCACATTTTTTGACAGTCTGTTCAGAAAGGGAGTTCGTTTATGAAGAAAAAATGTAAAACCTATACTTACTAGGAATAATATTATCATAATGAATTTTGACGAACTTGTCTCTGTCGTTTCTCGATTGCTCATGGAAAATTCCCAACGCATGCATCAACTCGTGTAACGCTCGTCCTGAGGTTCCTAGACAATTTGGACTTGTCGAGTCTGGAGGCTGTAAACTGACGATTTGGGGACCGCCTTGTTTGCCGACAAAAGACCAGCAACCCTGAGGGTATTTTATGGGCCATATCAATAGATAGTCTTCACTCTTTCCATTCCAAGGGACGAATCTTATACAGGTCATGAAGTTGAGGGTACGTATTGCTTTACGGATGGTGGCTTGCTCTGAAGGTTCTGTATCAAGAAAAGTAAAAATGAAAATTAAATAATGTATACCCCGAATCCCGAAGTCATATTTCCAAATAGATGGCAATATGGATTGGTTTAATGAAATATAACAAAAATTCTTCAAGATCAATCGTTCCGGATTATTTTAAATTCAAAATTCGAAAAATATAGACATACACTAAATGATGTTGCTCAGAAATCAGCTGGCTATATGATTTATGGAGGTAGAGCCCAATGCTTTGTAGATGGAGGTGTAAAGTTGGCTCAGAAAGCCGTTTGGTCCAAAATTACATTATCTTAGTGTCTATAGAGGTTGTAATGTAAAATTATCTAACTATCATGTTCCAAAGGAACATTCTTTCACTTATATGTGGGTGAAAGTTGGTAAACTAACAGAGCCAACTGAACTGTAAGAAGCAGATATTAGTTATATGGCAACCACAGTTCATTTTCGCATTCAAAACCTCTCGTGCACAAGGTGCAACCAGATTTACAGAAACTCACGGGGGTAAAACAGATTGTCCTAGAGGGGTTGGGTTAGTGTCAGTCCTAGCAGGGAAAGTTTTCAATCATTATGTCATGGTCGAGAAAGCAGCGTGAGTTTGTCATTCGAAAGACTGAAAGTAGTGTAGTGTTTCTACACTTTGAATTAATGTGATGTTTCTAATGAGAGTCGTTCTATTTTTGCTACACAATTGACGAGCGAAAATGCTGACTTCTATCTCTCAGAAGTCAGGGTTTGCTAATAGCAACACTACCGTTACTGGACAATTAATCCTCGAGGGATTGATCAAAGCTTTCACAGAACAAAATTCACAGTGTGGCATGTAGTCTCGCGTGTAGACATCCTTGGGTGTCACCTTTTGAAGAGATTACTTTACCTGCGACTGGTATGAAGTTGCTTTATCGTTTCATCACAAATGCATCGCGTTTTCTTGCCCACAGTGTAGAAACACCCACTCTTTCACTTCTCTTCCCAGGAATTCAAGAATAGCGATCCTTGGCGATGTTCATCGATTTTTTTGTAACTTCGATGTTTTGTAATTGATGGTCGTTGTTTTCAACATCGAGGTTAGACTTCCCAAACATCGATGTCGACAACGATGTTATCTTATCGCTGTTCGATATATTCAAAATAACGGGTTCGAATATAACATTTTTTAAAAAGAGTTCCATTGTTATAGTCTCAGGACTATTTTTCCCCCGAAAGTGGAGCTCGTCTACCCAGATGTTATTTTATTGCCCCTTGCTTATGATTCAAGGGTTTGTATCATTTGCCGATGTTAGTTGTTGCTCAGAACAATTTCTTCATTTGATCATTAAGTTAGGGTTTTTAATCAATCTGTAAATGTTTTAATCAATTGTGATACAATTTTCATCACATCTTAATAGTACCCAGAGCTATTAGCTCACTCTGTCGACATATCTCGAACTTGAACTTAAGGAGTATCTGTATGGAAAAGATATAACTGGAACCTTTCCATAATGCTCTCGTTTTACATTTAATTGGGGCATTGTGCAGAAATAGCTTTTAAATGGCCTATGGTTTCTCCATTCCTTGACTTTTTGCGTGCATCTTCTGGGGAACAGCGTGCTATCGTTCTGTCCAAATGCCTGTAATTTTCGAATTTTTTCCTGAAAAATGGTCTCAATAGATTCCGTCTGTATGCACGATAATTGGCGTACGGAGAATCTTATCGACTTGAAACTTTAGGTAGGTTGCATTTCAAAATGCGACGGTCGATTCTCTACTGAGCAAAATCCGCCAAACGGTTTCGGACTTCAGTCTGATACCGATATAATTTTCTGAGATATTCGAAAATAATATGTCAAATTTTCTCGGTATCGTGTTTTTTTCCGGAATAACTCGAAAAATACTGATTTCATCAGAATGAAGCTTAGTAACAACTTTGAAAATGCTGGTGAACAACTTTGTGCAATATTTCGTGATGATAGAATTAGAACAAGTTGAAAAAAGAAAAATTTAAACTTTTTTCTTCATATACTATTCAATATTCTGCGATCTTCTGATCATATTATCTTCACAGAATCCAGTAAAAACCTCCAAGCTGTCTTTTTTTAATCGAATACTGGAATTCAATTGAATACCTGTATTTTTGGAAATATTGGGAAAATATAATTTTCAATGGGTATTTCTAACGGCTGATCGTAGACACAATATTCCGTAATAAACAACTTATCAACTCGATATTTGTAGAGTAGGTTGGGGGCCTAATTCGTGGATGGGTAAACCCCCCAGTGTTTCCGTAGATATACCTATTCAAAATTTAATTTTCCAGATATTTCTGAAAATATAGATAAGATCGTATTGACCGCTTTGGCAACAAATTTGAACATGCTCGTAAAAGCTGCTTACTTCACGCCAGTGCTTTTCTAGGTTTTTTATTCTACGGAAAGAATCTTCATTGGTTTATTTCTGCTGTTTTTATTGTTTTTACCAAAGTTCAAAATGTTGGAACAGTAAGTCACTTATTATTGCATAGTACGAAATTGAAACGAATAACACTGGCAAAAATTTTTCCAAATTCACCAAAATACCTTTTAAAACTAACATCAATATAAAGGACCGATTAGAAATCCAGAAGGGATGCGGCTATATCTCGAAAAATCAACGAACAAGATACTTCTATATACTTCTATATGTTCTAAACTCATCGAACATTTGGATAGCCTTACCAATAATTATTCAACAAACATCGATGTTCCTAGATGAGAAAAAAATCATTGGATATTCCAAATAGAAACTGTCGAAATTCCATTACCTTCAGCATACCGTAATGTACAATAAAGAGTTTATTGTGAAAGGTATCCTTATAGAGCATTCTAGGATGTCGCCCGTTCTCTCCTCTCAGAAATCATAAACCTCCAATTATTTTCGATAAAAAGAAAATAACGGTTGGCGTGCCTGTCACGGGGAAAATAGTATTCGAAAGAAAAATTTATGTAGAATCAGATGATAGTTACGACAAATTGGTATTCCATGTACAGATAGTTTTATCAGACCTGGGACTAGAAATCGAAATTTCCTAGTCCTGGTACGTATTATTTCGGAATGGTTCATATGAACAGTTCTATGACCTGAGTTGATAATACTTGCCAAATTTGAAGAGAATATGTTGAATGTTTCACGAGTTAAAGCCATCTAAATGTTTTTTCAAAATCAATGAATAACCTTGTAACCTTAGACCTTTGTCTAAGCTTGTAACCCTGTAAACGAATAGCCTAAGGCCATATTATATAATTGTTGTTATGAGCAGCTTAGAAACTGTATCTGACGACAACAATATGATATACAAATTTCTTTTGATGATCACTTTCCATTATCAACTTACCATACAGAGGACTGATCGAGTAGGGAACTGTACCATTGGGCCACATTTTTTCTGGAAACTTCTCCCATTGCAAGCCTACCCTCCAATAGTTAAAACTTTCTCTCGTCAATGCCATGTCTCCTTCGAATAAACCTGGAGTTACTTCCGGATCTTGGTTCTTCAAATCTTCCATGTCTTCCGTGTCCATTCTGTCTACGAAAAACGAACTATTACACATGCATGTTCGCAAGAATGTAGTATGAGTTCTTCGCGTTCGAAAGAAATTGCAAAATTTGTTAGAAAAAGTTAATGCACATTATATGAAGCTCCAGCACTCACTTGTTGTAGATGTCCACTAAATTACAATTGATGATTTTTTCTGTCATGAAGTTTGATTCGATTATAGTTACATTTTTGGAAATATTTTGATAATGGAGTCCTGAAAATGCAGGCTGGATAGATGATAACTCACCAAAGGATTGTTTATTTTCTTGAACGGATAAAATCCGTTTTTGAAATGTCATTTCTTTCAAGATTCCCAAAATCACATATACAATATAGCTATGTCTGTTTTGAATTCGGCAATTTGATGATTTGATTTGAGGTCCAAATATTTAAGTTTGATACTGGCGAATTCGTCAACTGATTATGATGTTATAGCCACCCAAATATTTTCTTGTCCTCGGCTTAAAACGTCGAAATCTGTGCAGTTTCGACAAGAAGACTTTTACAATTTCGTCGGAATTGTTACCAGAGTACATGGCGTTGAAGTTTGACCAGAAAAATACCTAGAGATGAACTGATATGAAGTCAGCATCAGCTTTTGCGTTCATGTTCAAAAGCGTTGCCAAAACGGTCATCTCCATTGAACATGCGCGCAAAAGCTGCTGACTTCATGTCAGTGCATTTCTAGGTATTTTTTTTAGTTTTTCTGGAAAAACCACAACATTTTACATAGTTTTTCTGGATATCTCCAAAAATTATAATATTATCGTATCATATGAAATATAAAGCTCAAGGTATGACCAGAATTTTTTCCCAGGATCTCAACAAAATTTTGCAAGAAGTTGTGAGTCTTTTATTTCAACTAATTGCCAAGTTCATATATAATTGCTAAGCGACAAAAGACAATTGAATGAAATTTGTAGGTCTCAATCCACATTTTCGTAGCAATCTGTCAATTGCACGTGATTGAACATTTTCAAGAAAAAAATTTATGCCTGTACGCTACTGCTTTTTATGAAAATAATCCTCAATTTGGAAATCCATACTCAATCTGGGAAAAGAAGGTTCTTCCTTATTCCGAACTGAGCACTTTTCATCAGAAACGAGTGAAAATTCAAATATTATTCCGCATCACAATTATATGTTAATACTTCGAACTGAATAACTGAAGAGAGCGAAATAATTCGGACAAACGTTTTATTTTTAACAAATTGAGTTAAAAATTCGAAATTGACATTAGTTTTCATGAAAAGCAGTGGCGTAACAATGTTTCATGGAAAAAAACAATTGACGCCTGTATTTTGCAAACGGAACTTTTCCGGAATATTGTTAAACTTCATATTATTTTTGGATTCTTCGTCGTTTCCTCGATTTTTCGCTTATCAAAGTAGACGACCTTGTGTAATACAATATAAACACAGTAAAGATTGTACTTGTAAATGTAAAATGAGTATAATTTTGCGATAGCTAACATTCTCAACTTTCGTCTACACCCTTCTTTTTGCGCGCTTGTTATGACAATTTTTATTTGCCAATATTTCCAAATAAACGGATCTGATCGAATTAAAATTTGGAACTTTGTTGAAAAACGACGGCTCAAAGGTTCATGCAAATTTCCATCGAAATCTCACAAACAGTTCACCAACCCAACTTCACTTCCTCATTAAACGGTTTTGTGATCTTATAACCATATTATCAAGAATTATCAAAAGATCGAAGTAAAGTTGCATACTTGGATGGAACCCTTCGTCTATTAATTTGAACAAACGCGTGAAAGCTCATGATTTGACGATCGAATCAGTTTATTTCGAGTTATTGATATAACTATATTTCAGATGGCAATAACTCAGA
Source organism: Myrrha octodecimguttata (assembly GCA_958510865.1). Taxonomy (NCBI): domain Eukaryota; kingdom Metazoa; phylum Arthropoda; class Insecta; order Coleoptera; family Coccinellidae; genus Myrrha; species Myrrha octodecimguttata. The sequence continues at coordinate 8,366,281 of OY294056.1, read as the reverse complement.
AACAGTTGGGCGGACTTCAAGGGTCTAGGTCTTTCCTTCCGAAACACATATACGGTCTGACCACCTTTTATCCATCAGTGAGTCCAACTCCATCGATTCGAACAATTTTGAGGATCTTAAAACCAGCGCGTAAAAATAATCATATTTCTGAAAATATGTTATTGGTTCATAGAAGGCATTTTGAGATAAGTAGTTCAAAACATAATTGATAGTTTTCGGGTAACTAACTAATCTATTCCACCAAAGGAAAACATACTTGGATATTGCTTATTGTAATTTGTTCCTCTTTTCCTTTGTTTTGTTCTAACGAAAAATCAGGGAAACTCACCATCGCCGGGTACCGGTGGATGAAGCACATCAGGTACATGTGGGAAAAGAAAACGAGCACGATTCACAGGAAGAAACACCAAACAAATCACCCACAAGTCGAGCATCTTCAGCGAGACGACTCAAAACGGACAGTCACCTAGTTCCTACATTCGTGACACCGAAAGTCTTCTGTACCGAGGACGGCATGGCATGTCTTTTCACATTGCGGTACAACTGTTATAAACTGAAAATTTATAGCGTTCGGGATTTGCATATCAGGTATCTCCTGATCGTTAGGAGTGATGAACTAAATTATTGATTGATTGGGAACAGTAGCGCATTCTTCTTAAAATTTTTGGACGGTTGTGCAAGTGAGCTTTATCTTTTCGATAATTAATTTTTGTGGCGAAAATAGACGATAACAGTTTGGGTGATCTTACCAAATCATTGTTTGTCAAAAATGAACCAGCTTACGTTGAAGTAAGCTTGTAATTGAAGACCACGGTGGAAAATCATGTCAAGTCACAATTTTTGCACGCATGTTCTAGGGGAACAGCGTGCTATCGTTCTGTCCAAATGTCTATAATTTTCAAATATTGAGCCAAAAATAGTCTCAAACGACTAGGTTGGACTCACTGATAACGGATCCAGAATCAAAATCGATTCTGTTCGACCGGCCGTCACAACGATTACTGGTGTACAGAGGATTCTATCGACTTGAAAATTTCAGGGTGGGTTGCATTTCAAAATGCGAAGGTTAAGTTCATAAGGGGGCTAAATCGGTCGAACGGTTTCGGAGTTAAAGCAATTTGGAGTTTTGAATTTATTTTCCTGATATTTCCAGAACTACTTGCGATTGGATTGAAACTTGGCAGGTGGTTTGACCATAAAGACTCATTACATTTTGTGAGAACTTCGGGCATACCTTGAGCCCTATATTTCACAGCAGCGTTACAAATTTCAATCCGATACGGCTATTACTTTCGGAGATATTGGGAAAAAATATGTGAAATTTCATATTTTGTTTCTTGATATTGTTGTTTTTTTCGAATGACTCGAAAAATGCTTATTCAATCATAATGAAACTTGGTATCTAGTTTGAAATTGCTGACGGAAACTTCGTGCAAAATTTTGTGATGATCGTGCCATTAGAACAATTTTAAAAAAACCTAGAAAAGCACTGCCGTGAAGGCAGCAGCTTTTGCTTGCATGTTCAATGGAGATGGACAGCTTTGACAATGAATTCGAACATGCGCGCAAAAGCTACTGCCTTGACGGCAGTGCTTTTCTAGGTTTTTTTCGTTTTGAGATAACCGCAATTGAAAGTTCGAAACGTCACTGTTAATTTGTTTTAGCTAAGCACATTCATATTTTTTTGGTTCAATAAACGCTTAGCTTTTGTGTGTCAGAGCATATTATATAAAAAAATAAACAGGTCAAATTCAATATTGGATATATACTTGAGAAATTTTTCATACTTTAGACTTTCCAATTTCATTAAAGGTTAATAGGGATGAATGATTCAAGAAACACTCAAAAAAACACACTTTTTCCAAAATTTATTCTATTGGCTACCGGTTTCGGCTTACGCCATCTTCAGGCTGAAATACAAAATGTATCGAATCTTACAACGACATTTAACAACAGAAATATACAAACATTTTGAACATATCACTGTTATTTAAAAAATACACATCTAAAAAGGGGGTTCTCAATTTATAGGTTAAATTAAAATTGAAAGGATGCAACTCACCGTCTCTGAAGTATAAAATCGTCAAAATTATTTTGTTAAGTTCTTGTAGGTTTTTTATTATATAGATTATATTTTATAGTGTTCACAATTGATGTTTAGACTGTCAAAATAAGTATATATTTCTTGGTGGATAAAGTAACAAGTATTTCGTTTTGTCAACACATGATAAAAGTCAACTATGGGATAAAGTTCATTAAAGGTGTTAGATCAGAGATTTTTAATTTTCTTGCATTCTTTTCAAAAGTATAGAGCTAGTTTAAGCCATTCTCTAACAGATGGTACCATACTCTCGTTTTTAGATGAATAAAGACTTAACATGATTTTCCGTTGGGGTCTTCGTATGTATGCTTTTCAGTAGGTATTGTCCAGAAATTCGAAATGAATATAGTGAGAATTATATTTCGATGAATTTAATGGAATTCTTGTTTGAAAAAATCCAGAAAACCACTGAAGTGAAGTCAAGAGATTTTACTCACCTGTTCGGATTCTGATCTTTTTCCTTCAAAAATTTGGCATCAATCACATCTGTATTTTCAAGAATAACTGAAGAACATAATTTCTAATGGGGCGGATTTTACCATTTCACGAAATCGACCTTTGTAATTAAACACCAACCCTGTTCTAAAAATATAAGGTCTTTAAGTTGTTTTTTTCCGGAAGTTATTGTGTTAACTGTCGGCCAAACGGCCCATCGTAACCAGGATGAGATTCAATATAGGGAACAGATGTTCGTCGAGCCAGTTCAATTACAAATGGTAGAATGGTGAACTTCACCCACTGATTCCACAGATATATCCATTCGAAAGAAATTTTATTTGTAAGACATGGAAAACACTCAATGAAACTTCATCGAAAATCTAATCACAATCGTGGCTCTGAAAGAGGTTTCCGTAAGTTGTAGGAAATTCTGTTGGTAACCCATTGTTGTGCAGAACCTATTCTGTAAGCAACAAAATTGTGTATTATCGTTAGGTTTATACGTAAAATATCTAAGATATTGCTGCTTCAACTGCACTTCACTAATGTTTATCAGTTTTTTTAGCTCTCAAAAACCTCTTCATTTTCTAAATCTTTTCACATTTATGGATCCCACATAAATCTCTCCCTTTCAATTTTGTGAAAGTTATACTGTGATATCATCTGACTAAGACCTTAGTTTACTGTAGCAGAGGAAATAATTTTGAAAGCCCTGTAAAAAATCAAACCATAAAATGACGAACCGCGATAGGAGGTCATGTCATATACAGGGTGGTCTAAGTAGGGACGTCAATAATTTTTTTTCAGATTCCTCACACCTGGGGGTATTCAAAAATACCCCATGTATATTACGCGATTATTTGTAGTTTTCGAGTAATAATTTTTTTGTGTTTTTTCAATTTATAACGCCAGCGAGGTTTAAAAAATAGTTTTTTTTATGTAACAGGTATTTTGCAGATTTTTTTTTGAAACATGCTCTTCCTGAACGTTGTTTTAATAACAAAAATAATACAGCTTCCCGAAATTACTCAAAAAAGGCTTGAAAGTTAGAACTTTAGTTGTCAGTAGGATTCACTAGAACATGTAAAAATACAAAACCTAGAAAAGCTCTACCGTGAAGGCAGTAGCTTTTGCGCGCATGTTCAATGAAGATGATCGCTTCGACAACGAATTTGAACATGCGCGTAAAAGCTGCTTCCTTTCCGGGAGTGCCTCTCTAAGTTTTTTCGATGATGAATTGGTTTTCAAATCGATCTAATTTGTATTTTTGAATTATTGGGAAAATCAAATTTTCAATGGGCATATTTGCGGAATCATCGAATGGATTTCACCCATTGACGAATCCGGCCTTCGTAATTGAGGTCCAAACCTACTCTACAAATATCAAGTTTTTAGGTTATTTCTTTCTTTGTGTTTACGGTCGGCCGTTATGGTCACAATATTTCCGAAAATACAGGTTAGATCGAATTGAAATCCAATTCTTCATCGAAAAATGACAGTTCGCATGTTCATGCAGAAATTCAGGAAGATGTTATGATCAGAAGATCAGGCAGTACTGAATATTTGAAAAAAAAAATTAAAGTTTTTTCGAATTGTTCTAATGACGCAATCATCACGAAATTTTGCACAAAGTTGTCTATCGGCATTTCCAAGCTAGCAGTAAAGTTTCATCAGGATTGAAATAGTACGACCAAAATTTATCCCAAAGGTAATGAAGAGTTTCCGAGAAAAAAAATTCGCATTTCGAAATGCAACCAACCCTGAAATTCAAGTCGCTAGATTCCTCCGTATGCTCGTAATCGTGCGTACAGACGGCCGGCCAGCCGGACAGTCTCGATTTGATACCGGATTCATCATCAGTGAGTCCAACCTAGTCGTTTGAGACCATGTTCGTCTCAAAATTACAGACATTTGGACAAAACGATAGCACGATGTTCCCTAGAACATGCGCGCAAAAAAGAGTTTTCAAAGCTTCTGGCTGAGTTTAAAAACTTTATACGGTCCTAAAGTACCAAAACCATAAGAGAAACTAGTACTTTATTGCCTTTAATTGGCGTTTCAGGGTGGATAGGCTGAACATCATTGAAACACGATTAAAATTAATTTTCTATTTTTCATAAATTAATTCAACTAATTAATTCAAATTGAAATTCCTATGCCTAAAGAAGAATACCGGAACAATAGAAACGATAAACAGAATGAACTGTGACCAGTACAAACCTTACTCTTTCATCAGAAAAACGAGAAAATTTTCAAAATTATTTTCTTTCGATTTTTCGTTTTTATTTGACAGAAGTCTTACAAAACGATTTGAAAAAATTCGAAATTTTTTTTGAATTGATCTAATGATATGATCACCAGGAAATTTTGCACAAATTTGTCCATCGGCATTTTCAAACTAGCTGCCAAGTTTCATCATGATTGAATCAGTATTTTCTGAGATATTCTGAAGAAAACAGAGATATCGAGGCAAAAACCACGAAATTTTACAAATTTTTTTCATGAATCTCCAAAAATTACAATCGGATTAAACTGGATTCGGTATACTGCTGTGAAATTGAAAGCTGAAGGCCTGAGAACACCTTTCTTCAAATATGGTGAACAGTTTTCGAAAAAAAATTCTTTTTGAATTTTCTGAGAGAACGATCGAAGCAAAATTTTGCTGGGTCGTTATTCTCAAACCAACCGCCAATTTCAATCTTATTGTTTCAGAAGTTCCCGAGTTATCACGGAAATAACCTCAACATTTCAAAGGACTCTAATTTCGAAATCGTTTGGCTGATTTACAATTAACGAACTCAATCGTCGCATTTTGATTTGCAACCTTCCCCTAGAAGGGGGCGATTGGATTTTCCGTACGCCCTTAATCGTGCATACCGACGGCCGGACAGAATGTCAGTACTTCACAAAAATTCGAATTCCATTGCGGATTCAAATCTGGGTCTTCTGCGCAGATATACAAAAGCGTTATAATATTTTCACAATTGTTTCGTGAATTCCTATTCGATAAAATCGATAGTTGGATATCAATTCCAAAATGGCGATTTAAGAGTCACACAAAATTTCAGAAATATCCTGTTGATAAATTCTGAAGAAACAACTAAATTTTCATTTTTTCAGGGACATGATTCTCACAAAATCAGGACTTTACAAATACTCAGTGAATTTCAATACCTTCGAATAGGAATTATAGCAAGAAAAACTTATTTCTCAACAAGTTAGTAGTATGATAGATTGATGACACAAAAGAAAATCCGAATGGAAACCTGGGTAGTTTCCATTGAGAACTCGTCTGTGAAGCGAAGTATTCATTTTATATTTTACGGAGTTACATGAGAAAAACAATATCTTAATGAAAAATAATTTTCCAAATACATTAGACGGTACACGGAGAAAGAAATGGATACCAGTAATATATCAGTTGTAATGGCCATTCTTTGAATTCCTCAGAAAATTTGATAATTTTGGACATTTTCTAACAACACCTTCACAATTATCAGAAATTTTGATGATACCCCTCTGCAATCAAGCCAGCTATAAAACTTTCGTATTGTCAAACCATTAATTCTGAGTTTTTGTGCAGAACAGGCACTCCTAAGAATACAACCCATCAATTTTCGATCACTCAATGGAACCTGTTTTTATCGTCGATTAAATTGAAAGCCTGATTAAATTACTTGTTATATTCCTCCCAGGAGTTGATGTAGGTTACCTATCGCAAATCTGTGAACGCAGAAAATTGAAAGCTATTCATCCTTATACCTACATTATATTATCACATCATTGAGAAGCATACCGTTACTCATACATTCAGTAATGACAATAATTATCTGATAAAATAATAGACCAATACGTATCAAAAACAAGTAGAAATTACTAAACGGTATGAAGTAGACGGAACAAATCTTTAATTGAATAAGATGAGTATAGTTGTCCTCTGAGATAAATATAGCCTAGAGATTTACGAATAATGAGAAGCGCTGACATCAGGTCGGGAGCTTTCACGGCTTTTACAAGTTTGTTGCAAAAGCGGTCACCTATTCACGTATTAACTCCACCAAACGCAACTTTACTTCCTGATGGAAACATTTAGCGATCATCTTTTCATATGATCCTCACAAAATTATGTATGAACCTCAAGCTATCAATTTTCGATATGACTAGATTTCAATGCAATCCTATCTTTATTTTTGGAAATATTGGTAAAAAAAATTTAGAATGAGCGTATTTTTGCACGCATGTTTTTCATTCACGAATTGTACCTTCGTAATTAAACCCAAAACCTTATCTACAAATTTCGAGTGGTTTCTTTCGGAAGTTTTTGATGAAGATTCATGCGGAATTTCGTGAAGACCATATTTAGATCGACAAATATGAATATTACTTAAATGGAACACACATTTATGTGTTGATTTCTATTTATTTTGAATTATATAATGTATTCTCACCACAGAAATTCCCTTAAATGAGGTTTTGAAAACAATTCTTGAACCAGTTGACCAATATATTGGCATCAGAAGATCCCTATTCTAGCCCTCAAGAAGCCTAATGGGTTATTTTAAAGCTAAAAAAATATAATGTATTCTCACCCAAGACATTTCCTGAAATACGGTTTCAATCCAATGCTTAAACCGGGTGACTATAGGGGTGATAGCATCCGAAGAAGCTACAACTTAGCGAAACGCCTCATGTTCAAACTCAAAGTGAATAGAAATCAACACATATCTGTTTCATTTAAGTAATAGATCACCTCAGAATTTTGCACGACTTTGCGTATCATTATTCGTCAACTAGTGGCCAAGTTTCATAACGATTGGATCGGTGTATTTCCAAGTAGTTCGGGAATATAGCAATGATTTTCGAAGATCAAAACTGAATTTCAAACACTTTCGCTTAATAGTTGCCTCAAGGCAATCTCTAATTTCATTAAAATGTGATGAATAGTTTTGAAAAAAAATGTTCTCAATCAAAAATGGCAAATTTTGGAAAATATATAATTTTGTTGATTTACATCAATACGATACCTACGAAATTTGATCACAATTTCTCTATCGATATTCTGCAGGTTTAAATCTGATCGCGTTAGAGTTTCTTGGGATATTGAGAATAAAACCGCAAAATTCCAAAGAGCCGTGAAATCTGACATATTTCTTTCCCATTATCTCCTGAAATGAATATCGGCTTAAATTGAAATTTGAAGCACTCGTGTGGAATATTGACTTGTAGGTCATGCGGAATTTCATTGAAATCTAATGGATTTTTTCCGGAAAAATATTTTTTCTGAAAAAAAATTTAGAATTCCAAGAAATTTTGCGCTTTGTTGTCAATTTACAACGAGTCACAAAGTTTCAATCTGATCGCGTCAGTATTTCTTGACATATTGAGGTTATAACTTCAAAATTTCAAATAACCGATGAGCCTCTCAAATCAATGGTTTTGCAAAAAAAATTGAGGAGAGCACTGACTCTCCTGTTTAATTTCGGAGTCATTCCTTTACGAAATTTTACATGAATCTTTACGACGTCATTTTTCATCAAGTACTAGATTCAGATTCATACGGAAATATTAGTGAAATAGCTAGCAAGTCGCGCGACCGAATATTCGCGATCGCCAAAAAAGCAACTAATTGTGATTATTCAGTCGTAGATGCGCGCATTCATATTGAAGAGTATGTGTGTGTTTCATTTTTGCGTCTGAACGATCGCGCGAAAGAAAATCGTATGTGCGTTCCTGGCATTTACGGAAGAATTTCTGAATGAGTAAAATTCATCCAATAATTCGGCAGATATATATTCGAAATTTCAGTTTTCCAATATTTCGAAAAATAAGGATCCAATCGATTCTAGTACTTGACCGAAACATGACTGCGTGAATGCTCATGCTAAAGTTCAGATCATTCATGAATTCTTCGTTCTTGATCCAGCCCAAAGGACCCTGCACTCTATGGAAAATTGGATCTCGGTGAAATCGGCTTATTTTTCAAAACTTTGTAGCTTATGACGTACTGAATGAAACACCTTTTGAGTTACATCTATTCAAACTCGAGATCCGATTTCCCGTATAATCAAAGCGCAAACCCGAATTGTTCGTGTTTGATTGGCTGTAGTTCAAAAAATGTTCATTATTTTTAGCTATAAGCTCATTATATTTTTTGTTGAGTAGGCCTTAAGCTACAAAATATCATAAGATACCCCATTTCACCGAGATCCAATTTCCCTTAGAATAGGTGCGGGGTCCTTTGCTCTATAAGTATTGAGTTTCTATGAAATGTTTTTCAGAAACTATTGTGTAGAATTCGTCCCATGATTTCGTAATTGATAGGAATACGAAATTTTGCATGAATCATCGAACTCCCATATTTCGACTGGATTCGATTCGATGTTCATTTTGCGCGCATGTTCTAGGGAAACAGCGTGCTATCGTTTCGACCAAATATCTGTAATTTTCGAATTTTAAGCCGAAAATGGTCTCAAATGATTAGGTTGGACTCATTGATGACGAGTCCGGTGTCAAAATCGATTCTGTCCGGCCGTCCGTCCGTAGACACGATTACGGGCGTATATACGGAGGATTCTATCGACTTGAAAATGAAAGGGTTGGTTACATTTCAGAATGCGAAGGTTAAGTTCGTTAAAGGGTGAAATTGTCAGAATGATTTCGGAGTTATAGTTATTTGAAATTTTGAGGTTAAATCTCTGATATTTCGAGAATTATTGAAGCGATTGAATTAAAACTTACAAACTAGTTGATGCATGAGGTGCAAATCCTCACTTTTTGCAGGATTTCGTTGAGATCGTGCTGTCAACAATGTTTTGGAGATATGGTGAAAAAATGTCAAATTCCATATTTTTTCTCGATATCGTTGTTTTTTTGGAATAACTCGAAAAATACTCATTCAATCAAGATAAAACTTGGCAACGGATTTGAAAATCCTGATGGATATATTTCATTTAAATCAAGCACTCAAATCTTCTGCTGGCTTTTGCTTGAAGAATGAAGAACGTACCATAGATATAGAGATATAGTCCATATCTCTATAACGCTATAACTTCACAAAATCAGTTACCCCTAGAAAAAGAAAAATCTATTTCCCTCCCATAGATCTTTTCCTACCTTGATACGGTTATGATGAATATACACTTGGCTTGAAGTGCATACGTCATTATCTCCTCAATGATATATTAATAATATGTATTAATATATTTTCATAATGACTTGACAGAATAGTTCGTTTCGTCTCTCTCACATGGTTACCAACTTCGGGTCACAGTTTGAAAGGAGGTACGCAGTAAATCTCTCCATGTCTTTGGAACGTTTGGATGCCCTTTTCATTCTTACCCAATGTCACTAGGGATCATAGATATGGGGGCATTGGGCACAGTCATCAGTTTTGTCGTTCATGTTGTGACGTCATCGATAGGTGGGCTCTACTTGAATGGTGTCAATAACACCATTTGATATAACATGCAGTAATGATGATAATAATAATTAATTAATCCTAATCATGCCTTTTTTCTATTATTTTTTTTCTCTCCCTTTTCTAGCAATTGTCAAAGCCGGATCGCTTAACATAATTGAAAATTTCGAGGCATTGGTGGTAGAACAGACCTGCGGTCCCCCTCAGTGTCTGAACCTTATGCCTATCATCAATCTAATTGTAGTGTAATAGATTGTAATGATTATTCTTTTCTGTGATTATCAATAAACGTTCATCATTATTATTATTAGCATAATTATTATTATTATTATAGAGTTTTATCGCACGCTTGCACGGTTAGGCTTTCATTGCTCTCCAGAGACCTAAGTCCGGCTGGATTCACAATTTATTGCAAGAATTTGCGCACAGTGTGGCAGGTGTCAATTATCACTGCTTTTTGCATTTTCCTGATAATGTCTGGATTCAGATGGAGGGATGCTAGATCACCTCTTAGAGTTTTCGATATAAGTCTAACACTTGATATGACCACCGGGACTATTCGGATGCTGTTCAGGTTCCACATCGTCGTCATTTCTACTGCAAGCTCTGAGTATTCTGACAGCTTCTCATGCCTACTTCTGGTCATGTTTCGGCTTAGGGGGATGGCTACGTCTATCAATGTGGCTGCTTTGGTCTTCTTGTCTATAACTGTAATGTTCAGGTTTAGAGGTGTATAGTCCTTATCTATTTCGACGATTGATCTGATCAGTTCTTATGTTAATGCTTTGTCAGTAAAGTTTTTCCTCAACTTCTTATTTGGTTGTCATAGAGTAGCTTAAGGTCCAGCAAACCCCTACCGCCTTTCTTGCGTGGGAGCATCATTCTCTCACAACAGGATTTAGGATGATGCAAGTTGTGCTGCGTCATCATCGTTCTGATGGTTCTCTGGAGATTTCTGAGGTCCACCTTATGACACCAAAGCTGTATATAAGGACAGGGATTGCATACGTGTTCACGGCTCTTATGAGTTTTTTTCCGTTAAGCTTTGATTTCATGATCTTATTTAGCCGGCTTTTGAATTCAATCGTGAGTATCCGTTTCATTTCAGCGTGGGCCATCCGTTTATTTTGCATGACTCCAAGGTATTTGTAGAGTTCTTTTTCGTCCATTGCTGGAATTGACATGGGTCCTGGTTCTGGAGAGCGTAAGATCTTTCCGCCTTGAATGCTCCGGGTTCTGCATTTCTCGATTCCAAACTTCATCTGGATGTCATGGCTGAATTTTTATTGGCAGCATAAAGTTTGAAGTCGTCCATGTAGATCAAATGGTTTATGGTGAAAATATTTCTTCTTTCGGATCTCATTTTGAAACCAATTTTAGTTTTCTCAAGAAGATTGCTGAGAGGGTTGAAAGCCATGCAGAACCATAAAGCACTGAGGCAATCTCCCTGGTATATACCTTTCTTGATCATTATTGGATTCGTCTTGGTTGGAGACCTACTATGAGAGTCCCTTGATGTAGTGGTGTTCTTTCCCGGACTAATCTCGATGACAGTTTTCCAGTTTTCCATAACAGCTTCCAGGAAGCTCTTTATGCTAGGGTTTATCTTGTAAATGGATAATACTTCTAAGAGCGAAGAGTGGGGAAGAGAATCGAAACATTTCTGATCAATGTAACAGGTGTATAGGTTTCTTGACTTCTTAAAAGCTCGTTCCAATATAGTTTGGTCTATCGTCAATTGTTCCTTGCATCCTTTGGCGTTCTTAACACACCCCTTCTGTTCATCAGCCATAATATTATTATCCATCAGGTGGTTATAGATAGTGTCGCTAATACAGGCTGTGAGTAATTTGTAGATGGTGTTCAAGCAAGTAATGGGTCTTCCGTTGGACGGATCGCCTTGGAATCTGCCTTTTTTTGGCAGCAGGTAAGTTTTACCTTGTGATAGGTGGGAGGGGAAAAGTTCTGGGTTTTTAATGCATTCCGAGAATATTGCTGCCATCTTGTTATGTGTACAGGTGAACCTCTTGTACCAGAAATTCTGCACTTGGTCGGGTTCAGGTGACTTCCAGTTATGAGTCCGTTTTAGTACTGGGTGAATTTGGGCGAGGCTTATTTCAGATAATTCCATCTCCCGGATGTCAGTGTGATTTGCTGCTTCCTCTCGCATCCATTCCCCCCTGTATATGGGTTTTACTTGTGGACCAGATTGTAGACCAGTAGGTATTCTTCAAATTGACTCATAGAGGGGATATCCTCAGAGTTCACCGTTTGCGAATCTGGATTCCTATAGAATTTCTTCTCGTTCGTTGCAAATACTCTGTTACTGCTTCTCCTCTTTTCTGAGGTCCTGCTTCTCCTCTTTTCTGAGGTCAGGTATTTTTTTCTCTTCTGGACTTGGACTGCCAGTTTCTGTTCTAATGTATCCAGAACACGTTTGGGTTGCCCATTGTTCTTTTCATATTTGGAGTGTGTATCGTGAGTCTTACAGATACGTTCTACTTTTTGCACGAGTCTTCTTGATGGCCTGACTGATACTAAGTAACTTTTAATTTTGGATATTTCACTTCTCAGGTCAGCAATTTTTTTGTCTAATCGTATGAGCCACGGTTTTATGTCTATCCTTCTAAGACTCAATGTCGGATTCTCATTGTTGGGATTGATGTTAACATTCTTTCCACTCTCATCGCGACAGTAACGGCCGCACAATATACAATTGTTTGTAACCTCTCGATATCCTGAGTATTCTCTAATAGGGGCGGCATTATGATCTCATTGAGATCTCTTATGATTGCACTCACTTTACTTGAAGGGTTCACTTTAGCGATTGGAGGCCTTTTCGTAGGTTCAGTTTTATCATAAAGGGATTAAATGTTCAAGAAGGCTTCTATGGTTCGTGTGTCTGCTTCCTTTTCTATGTTCACTGATTGTTGTGTGGTGTGTTCATCGATCTTATCTGATTGTTGGTTACTTTCGTTGTTTTGGTTGGATTCTACATTATTCCCAACAGTCTTGGTTGCTTCGTGCGTACCGGCATTCTCTAGGCTGTCGTCATTGCCACCAGTTTCTTGATCTTTAAGTTCCTTAGCAATCTCATCTTTTATCATATGTCTTCTAGTTTCCGAAATTAGGTTGTTACGATGGATAACTCGCACTTGGTCAGAAAGTCTTTGTTGGCTGACATTGTAATCCGGATGTTCTAATGTGAACAATACATGTAGTCTGGGTCGAAATGCTGTCAGGTTGGTCTCTAAGAGGGTTACTTTGTAATAAGTTCGTAGAAGAGCTTCATTTATTTCGGTTGTCCATTTTCTACGTTGGCGTGGCCGGCCAGTCAGAGTGGGAGCTGCATCAGAAGGTACTTGCTGTTCACTGTTGGACTGAAAAGGTACAGTAGGGCCTGTATTGGCTATAGATATCAATTGATGTAAAGCATCATTCCCAGTCTGGAGTCTTGATGTTTCTGAGATTGATGCTTTGGTTATGTCTTCAAAGACAGAATAATTTTCATCCGAGGCTCTGTATCTTCTTTGTGAAATTTTAAAAGGTTTTTGTTGCATTTTATACTGTGACGACCTTTTCTCGGGCTTGTGTGACTAAACGGTTTTGATTTATTTTCTCGGGCGCCAGTTGCAAATTTTGGTCCAAGGTTGCAACTCCTTGTCGTACACTTCTCTGTCCTTCCCAGGTAGCCTTTACACAGTTGGAGAAAGGTTCGATGCAATCTAAGACCTTAGCGATTGCTTGGTGGTAATTTCTTCGTTTATAGAGAAGACCAATATCACAGGAATGAAACTCACACTATATATGTACAGATATAATACAAATTTTCACGGTGTCACTTACACTGTTGACCACAATTATATTTACACAAAGAGCTGTCTGATGTTGATCGTCAATGTGTCTCAACTTATTATGATATGCACAGTATTAATATTTACACAATATAAGAAATGATCCAAGCAATGAAATAATGTGCAGTCAGATGTTAACAAAGCAGAAATATGTAATCTTGAACTAAGCAGAACGGTGTACGGTAGTGAGGAATGAGATGAGCGAGCAGAGCAGGTGATAAAAGCGGTGAAAAATGGCGGTATCGACAAAATGGTGAATGACGGACAATGAGAGCATATAATGAGCAAATACAAGTGAGAAAGCAGTAAGCGGACGGGGCCGGCTTTGACGACGGTATTGACCTGTGTTCCAAGAAAACAAGTTGGTCAAAATGCCTTAAACAACGATGAGTGTGCGGCCTGAAGGGCGCACCCACTCCAATTTATAAACGTCACGGCCAACTAGATCGACAGTACCTCCGTGTCCGTATTGCCGGTTCAAACCCTTAATACTAGGTTGAATGGTTCGCCCGAGCTTAGCCCAGGGCGTCCGACGCAACCCAATAAAAGAGGAAAATCCGGAAATAATGTCGATCTACTCCAAAATACTGTCGAGTATGACTAACCAAAATACAAGGCCGTGACGACAGAGCACTCCGTAAAACTAAAAGGAACTATCGGGAACGTTCCGCTAATTCAAACCCGAATCACCGTCTGTATCTTTCGCCCGTGCTTAGCCCAGAGCGTCGGATACAACCAGATAATTCGAGGATAACTCAGGTACAGTACCACCTTGATTCAACCCCTATGGGAGGGCAATCGAACAAAGGTTGTAGGCAATGTCCCTTACAACGTTCCCGAAAGCAATCCACAAATGACCTGCCAAAATATTACGCTAGTGCTCCGAATTACAGAATGAACAAACCGCCTATTTCAGGAACGTCTCGCTAATTCAAACTCGAATCACAGCCTGTATCTTTCTGCTTAGCCCAGAGCGTCGGACACAACCAGAAAATTCGAGGAATAACTTGGGTCCAGCACCACCTCAATTCAACCCCTGGAGAGGGCAATCGAACTAAGGTTGCAGGTAATGTCCCCCACAACGTTCCCGAAAACACTACAAAAATTATCAGCTAAAATATAACGGCAGTATTCCAACACACGAAATGAACAAATCAGATATTTCAGAAACGTCTCGCTAATTCAAACTCGAATCACAGCCTGTATCTTTCACCCGTGCTTAGCCCAGAGCGTCGGATACAACCAGATAATTCGAGGATAACTTGGGTACAGTACCACCTCAATTCAACCCCTATGAGAGGGCATTTGAACTAAGGTTGCAGGTAATGTCCCCCACAACGTTCCGAAAACACCACAAAAATTAACCACCGGAATACCAAATAATGCAGTTACACTATTACCCGACTTGCATTGAACGGAAAATAGAAATGGAACACAGGAAAATATACAGAAATCAAACGGAAAGCCGATTAAAGCCCAAAAGGTTCTTACCAAGTAAAACACCACTTTCACTCGCTGTATACGGTTGTCAAATTTGAAGATTAAATTACTTCCAAAATTTACTTGAAATAATTGTCGGATTTCACACGATAAAAATGTTAATAACTAATTATTGCAGAATAGTGAACTGAATCGGGAATAGCAAAAATCTGACTAGACTTGACGGCTCGAAATACTCTCCAAAAGTTGCCCATTCCGTCTGGACAAGTCCTTTTATAACTTCGGAAAAGTGGGGATGTCACATGTCCAAAATTTCGAGAAATTTCCTAGAGTAGGATGTTTAACGGTTCCCTGATTGGTTCATTCAAATTCCTTTGTTCTCTGAAAGAATTATACAGCGGGTCACGTAAACACGCATTTACCCGTTTTTCATACAATTCAATCTCCGAGACCGCCGTAAACATGTGAAAAACTGCGATAAGCGATAAATCGCCGAGTACGGCATGGTTTTTATACATAGGACGGAAACTGAAAATGCATCGAAATAAATATGATAGAATAATTCCTTTTGATGGGAAATTTCTCAAAACGAAATGTAATTAATTCGACAATTCTTAAAAGATGAAAATCACTTAGTTGAAATAGGTCGGAGATTGAAATGCATCGGAATAGATTTGAAGTAATAATTCTTTCATTCCTGTTAGGAAATCTCTCGAAATAAATGAAACAAAATGATTGATTTCTTAGTAACGAAAATCACTTCGTTACAATACCTATCTGCCAGGTTGAGATTCAGCCGCCCATTCTGGGTACAGACGCCGACCAAGAAGCCGCCCAATTTGGGTACAGACACTTCTGGATTTCATTTGCTAGTTTTCGCCCGCCCGGGTATTTTATTTCCCCGGTACCCGCTTTATCTAGCGAGCGTTCCCCTATCCGCGACCTTGGGGAGGCGCCTGGTAGGAGACTAGCAACTCCCCCAGGTTATTATTATTATTATTATTTTTTTAATCACCATATATCGGGGAATTCGACGAATATTATTATTATTATTAATATTATTATTATTAATATTATTATTAATATTATTATTATTATTATTATTATTATTATTATTATTATTATTATTATTATTATTATTATTATTATTATTATTATTATATTATATGATCAGGACATGAAAATTATGTTTAGGACATGTCAATGAATAATAAATATTCAACAATTTTCAAGCTTATCACCAAAACATTCATTTACTTTGTAAAATCATATTTTTTTAACAAAATTCCCTAACTACTTTCCTGAATATATTTATAAAAAGTGATTGTAATCGATGAGGAAGATGATAAGGAACTTTGATGCTCTGATAAACTGGAGACGATTCAAACTTAGTCCTGTGTGAAGGAACATTTGAGGTATCTTCATTTCTCATATTTTGAGAATGAAAGCTTGAAAATTTTACAAAATTGCTCTAATTCTCCTTCAGATATACAAGAAATCTCAAAATGAGTATACCTACATGCCCCAGGGAGGATACTAATTTCTAAGAAAACAGATCTGCAAGAGGATCGTGAGGCGCAGTCAAACAATAAGCAAATTATTCGTTTATGAATTATGATAACTCTGCCAAGGTCAGAGGAATTACCCCATAGTAGAATACGCTAAGTGACTATACCAAACTATAATATACTTACACTAATGAGAGATCTCAAAGGTAGTGAATTTTCAGTCCTGCTCAGACAACGAAAAGTGAAGGCATATTGGTTTATCAATGTTCACTATTATCTTATCCAACTGACACAATTCCTTGGAGCTGTGAATCAGGATTTCATATAACCTCCGCAATTCTTCCGAGGTTTCTGCAGTGATACAAATGAAGAATCATCAGTAAACAAGATAAATCTGAGTATTCTATGTGATAGACTGTTGTAGCTTGAAACTCTGATGAACAATTTTTGCAGACTTACTCGAAGGTCGTTAAGAAATACCAAAAATAAAAGTGGTCCTAACTCCGATTCCTGAGGCACACCTAACTTAATATCATGCTCACTGGAAAATCATTTAGCCACTCTGACGTTCGCGACTCTGTCTTCAAGATAACGTTGGGGTCCAATTCATTCAGCTCATCTAATATAAATTCATGAGAAAGACTACCAAATGCCCGTGACATAAAAGCCATTACCTAGACATTCATAGAAGTGTATAGCACCAGTCTGAGTTGAGCGGCCAGATCTGAAGCTATTCTGAGCACTATCGAGAATTTGGAATTTGTCGATGTCTCTCATCATTCTACTCAACACTATTTTCTCGAAAACTCTTGAAAAGACATTGAGGGTGTTAATCGGTCCATGGTTCGAAATAGCGTTAATATTATCCTTTTTGAAGACCGGACTAATGATGGCTTCTTTAAGTAGATGAGGAAATACACACGTGCTAACTGCTAAGTTAATTATGCGGGTTATATGTTCACATATTACCCCATTTATTGACTTTAATATCCACGCAGACATGAAATCAACTCCTGAACTTTTATATTTTTGAGTAGTCTTATAGTGTCAAACACTCCATATTGTAGAAACGATATTGGATATTGAACCTCCATAATATCTGTTAAAGGTGGTCTCTTCGACCGAAGTGAAACGATCAGCAAAAATATTCGCTAAGACCTAATGTTCTTCATATGGAACACCCTCAATAGCATGCTTGATAGATCTTTGATCCCTACTTTTGCGACCTGTCATAGCATTTACTGTGTCCCATATAGTTCTATTTTATTATCGGATTCTCCGATAATTTCACTATGGAAATAGAATTTCGTACTTAAAATTACTGAATTGTATGTTGAACCATTCTTTTTTGGCTAAATTCAATGGAGAAAGTTCTTGATGACCTGCACTCACATGTTTTGTACAATTCAATCACTGAAACTTATTTCTACTAGGAATATCCAGAAGAATTGCACGAACCACGTTAACATTATGCACCGTTCTTCGAATTCCAAAACAAAGCCTCAATAGGTCTCTTGCATGTAACGCCACTTATCATATTTTTATGTTTTTCTCATTCTATCTCGATACAAAATCATAATGTATGCTATCACACACTTCAACAAAATGCGATTTTTGAATCATTCGGTATTAAAAATGAACAAATCGGGGCTCAGGGTCGAAGCGGGAAAAACGCGTCAGATCGCCCTTACGTCACTCGTTATTCTACGATTCACCGATCGATACAGCCCGACGCTGTCTATTGGCTTGCTAGAAAGAAAAGTACACGAGAAGAGGGAGAGAGTGGATATATCCCCATACGTTACGGAAACCGCGAAGTTTCTTCCGTTTAAACAACCGACATGCGGAGCCAAATTTTAAAGAGCATTTTCTCGTTAAAAATTTAAATTTTTGATGGCGGTAAAAGTTTTTCAGTAGTCCTACTGATAGAATATTTGATTCCAATGATAAAAAAAATCATGCAAGAGACCTATTATAATGAAATCAGGATGATCAGGTTAAGATATCATCTGATTTCAATGGAATTCTTGCTTACATTTATAAACATTTTATAAAATTAATTTTCATCACAGAGACTCGGATGAAGCCATCAGTCTCTGACTCTGCCATATCTACTCTGTTTACCAAGGAGATGGTTCTGAATCTATTAATTGGTCATCACGGAGTTTACATCTCTGTCAGCGATGAAATCGTTCAAAGACACAATTAATTCTTTCTCCCGGTGCTCACAAAAGGGAGAAAACATTGAGATTTATTGACAATGGTGTAGTATGGAGTTTCTGCAAATCTGAACACAGTCGATTGGCAAACATTATGGACCGTTATAGACTCGATGTGGAGGGTATATCTTGACAGGATGAAGCTGTTGAGGCAGAAAAATACTTTGTGAGGAAAATATATACTCATTGGTTCTTGGGTTAGATACAGTCCCCAGTAATGATGGAATCACCACACGCCTGATCAAACACTGGTTCGAAACTTTTGCTAATCCCCTGCTCATAATATTTATGAAATCGATCAATTCATTCTGTATTTCATCTGACTAGTTCTCTGCTTCAATAACCATCATTTTCACAAAGGGGGAAAAACTCGATATCTCGAATTATTGACCTTCAGTATTCTTTCATCTGTTTCGAAGGTTTTGGAGAGAATGATATGCGACTACTTGCTGTAGTTTTGTTTGGATAACAAAAAAATTCAAATTTATCAACTTCTGCACCGTTCCACCACGAAAAATCTTGTGTCCTGCATCGATGGCTGGACTAAAGCATTGGACTCGGGATCTCCTGTCGATGTGATACACCTCGAATTTGCGAAGGCATTCGATCGAGTTCCTCATAGATGTCCTCTCGCTAAATTCATTCATGAATTAAGAGAAGACTGTTGAAGTGGATTAGTTCCTTTTTTGTCCAACCGTACGGTCCACGCAGCAGGTGAATCTCAGGACTCAGGTTTGGGAGCGATCCTTCCCTTCTGTACACCTCCTTGACTAATCCCCACTTCGTAAATCTGGACTATCTTCATTTACTGATGACACCAAACTCTGCAACTTGTCTCTTCTATAAGCTGCATCCTCCAGAAGGACCTGGATATCCTTTCTTGCGATATATTGGGTAGCAATCGCAAAATATTTTTGTTTTCCCGATCTATTCACCTTTTCGCACTTCTCCGTTTCTCCCCGAAATATCAGAAATGAGCCTTGTTTCTCCAAAAGTTTTTCTCAATAGAGATAGGAATTGGTTCAATGAAGAAGGAAGAGCTCCAGTAATACGTAAATAACATAATCACAAGGACGAATATCTGTCCATATATCAATAAACATTCCACCTTGTTTTTCTCAATTTTGTTATATGGTTCGGGACTCAAAAAACTTAGTTCCCTTCTGACGTGAAACAGCTGTGGAGCTGAACGTACCTATAACTCATTTTATATACAGAGTGTAACAGCCAAATGGAATAAATTCGATAACGAATAAATGAGGGGGTGTTAGGAAAAACGCTCGGACACGTCGATTTGTAATTTTAAATGCGCATAGTTTTCAAGAAAATTAAATTATATAGGGTGTTCCATGCGACCGTGGCCAATACCAACTTTCTTATTTCAAATGTAACCCCCTGTATATTATTTATTTTTTGGATTCTTCAGAAAATTCTAGACATAATTGATGTACAATGTCCTATACCTATCTTCAACTTTTTCGGAAATATTAAGTGTTTTCAGAAATGTTGAGTAACGTTAGAAGACAATTCTACACCAGATTAGCATGTTGCCAAGACGTTCGCGGCGAGCATTTTGAACATTTCCTACATTGACATTAATGTTTTTTTTTGTTTTTTTTTTAATTATTAAGAAATAATCTGTTATACTTATTAGGTTTTAAGTGTAATGTACCGAATTTGTGAAATAAAAGAATTTTTATTTAAAACGTTGATTTTTGCACTAAATCTGAAAACACTTAATATTTCCGAAATAGTTAAAGATAGGTATAGGACATTGTGCATGAATTGTGTCTAGAATGCTCTGAAGAATCCAAAAATTAAATAATATGCAGGGGGTTGCATTTGAAATAAGACAGTTGGTATTGGCCACGGTCACATAGAACACCCTATATAATATTATTTTCTTGAAAAATATGCGCATTCAAAATTACAAATCGATGTGTCCGAGCGTTTTTCCCAACACGCCCTCATTTATTCGTTATCGAATTTATTCCATTTGGATGTTACACTCTGTATACCCGTCATGTATAAACACGAGTAGCATGTGGCAAATTGTTTCTGAGATTTCGAAGAATTTGGAAAAAATATATATCCTTTAATTTTCTTATGATATGAACTTTCGGGAAGAAGCCATAAATCATCATGATGATACTTCACAATTGCAAACCAAATTTCAACTCGATTGGATCGGTTTATTTTTCATCATCTCCACATCGACATTTGAAATAAACACATATACATGACAAAAACATAATATGCTCTACAGCAGCTATGCAAGGATCATTCTTCAGGCGGTCTGACATCAAATCAAAATTTAAGACGTTGACAGTATGGCGGTTCTCAAGAGCTCGCACTACTGAAGGACGGTGCGCTCTCAGGGAAATTTGTTTCATTCTAGTGCCAGAGGTGGACTCATCAGATAGGATTAATCCTCTGGCACCTGCCTATGTTAACCGCAGACGCGGCGTAGTGAGCGACCATGACCGAAGCCCTTATGCTGTGTTGAAATGAAGTAGCTATCGTATCTAGAATAAGATTAATGAAATCCGTATAAACTCACGGGTACACAAATTTTCAAACGAGTCAGGTGAATATTTCTCGATATATTTAAAATTTGTTGATCAATCTTTCCATCTGCTTTGAGATATATGATTCTGGATGAAAAATTGTCGAATTATTTTACCGAATTCCAATTGATTTGAATCTTAGGACTGAATGCGATTATTTATTTTCGGGATATTACAATTTACAGCGTTCTTCCTTACAACTCGCAAACCGCTAGTTGTAGACTATTCGAGTAAAATTTTTTAGATTGGGTTCTGATATAGTAATCAATGTTGAAAATTTCATGAAATTTCGATGATAAATTTTCGAGAAATAATTTTTTCCCCTTTCAATCCCTCGTTTCGAGCCCCTGGGGCAAACCGATCCTGCTGAAAAGCTTGGACGATCAACCCTGAGTGACACACGATTTTTCTACCAAGTTTCAAGGATTTCCGTTCTGTACTTCCAGGGAAAAGCCCCGGACAACGGACGGCGGACGGGGGACGGCGGACGGACGGATTTGTTTTTGATTCGTTCATTCGAATCTACATACTTCAAAACGTAAACTGTGAAATTTTCAGATGGGGTAAAAATTTTTGTTTGTTGGTCGATCACTAAGGTTTATTATTTGATTTTATCAAATAATAAACCAAAACAATTCCATGAAAAAATTCATTTGAAACATTGAAATCTCAATAAATACTCTTGTATAACTGAATAACACTTTTACATGCAGAACTCGAATTATGTAGCGTAATTTAAAATTATGGAGATTTCCAAAAAATTCGGTTGATCGAAGGTGTCCATCAATTTTGGTTTGAGTAATACAATTATCGTCAACATGTGGATATCCATTACTGGTTTCAATCGAAATCCAATATTTTTCGTACTTAGAGTTTGAAATAAGGGTGAATATAAAAGATAATGAGCATGTACTCGTATATGAGGATATATGCAAAAAAATTAATAACAAACCCGAAATGTCATCATTTAGTTCTATAACTCAATTTTGGAAATCTTCAATTTTTCCACCTAGGTAGGAATTGAATATTCCGAAATGCAAGGGGCTTGATACGGCTGCTCGCATTTCAGAATTTTCTTCAGAAAAACTTTGAATCCCGCTATAATATTTACTAGCCGATATTGGCGGATAATCTTAAAAATTGTTTCATTCCACTGTCAAACTCCTCACTTGTGATACTCGCGACGATGAGAGTGTGATAAATATCGCTGAAGAATTTGCTCATTAAGCTGGAAAAACAATAAACCTTGTGTGAAATTTGCAGCGTTTTTCCACTAAGTAATAGATTTCAATTCGATCCCATTTGTATTTCTGGAAACATTGGTAAACTAAAATTTTGAATGGCTAACTCTGCTGAATTATTTTGCGCTTTTTACAGAATTAGGCCTTCGCAATTGAGCCCCAAAACTGCTCCACAGATGTAAAGTTTCGAAGTCATTGCTTCCGGAAATGATTGTGTTTACGGCTGGCCGTACCACCGATCTCAAAATCAATTACTACCGAAAGAATCTACTTAAATTGTACAAGTATTCTTTTGAAAATTGAAATGTGGAAACAATGGAATAGTAATTTACGTTACAAGGTCGGTAAATGGCTCATTGAAGTACGAGTCTGGAATTTCTAGACGAGTATTTTAATGACATTTCACGGCCGTGTATCGTACAACGTTTTATTTCATACTGCTCAATATTTTTTTCAAATTTTTGGTAGAAAAATTGAACTGTCTCTTCAGGTAGTTTGAAGGTGTCAGTAATGTGTCAGAACATGATGTAAAACCATCCATTAATATAGGGTGATAATGTAGTATGCTTCGAATCGGTTGCAGTAACAAAGATTTTTTTATTGATTATCTTGCGTGTCAGTTCAGCATCATTTTGATTTTTTGGTTTTGAATAATTTCGAATAAAATGGATCCATAGATTTTGAAAAAAATTCTGCAGTGATGGTGAAACTTATCCCGGCCAAGTCTTCCGGACGATATCAAAAGGAATACGAGATATTCTGTGAATGGCGCAAAACTTACAATGTGGAGAAAATCCTAAATGAAAACATAATGTTGGCTTACTTCTTGGATGCAGTAGGAGTTTATTTCTTTTTTTTTATGCTAAAATTGTTATAAAAATCGTTCATGTGTTAGTTAAAATATACCAGTCCGGTAAAGTTACTTCACCGTCCTAGTGATGTAATGTATCATTCCCCGGACTTAAATGAGTCCGGGGAATGGCACATTACAGTACAGTATGAAAAAAAATTCTACAAAATCACGTAGCAGAAAGTTTAAATGATTCCACTGACTCATCATCCTACATAGCCATTTTGTTCAGAGCGGCTACCCATTCAGATGACAGCCACGCTCCAAGCTGCCTGGCGGCCAGACATAAAAACAATGTCAAAATCGATATCTCGAATCTTCCGCTGGTAAATTTTCATTACGTAAAACGTGGGGACAGATGTGACACACTTAGATAATACGAATAATTTATTGGTAAACGATCGTTATGAAACACCCGCAAGAACATGAAGATAAAACGCAATAAATATCCCAGTTCAACAGGAAAGTCTCCACCTCTTTCTAATAGTTCTGAACTGATGAGGGTTTTATTTTTCAGTATTTCCCTCTTCTTCAAATTTGTTCTTCAATTTTCAAATCCGGGACAAAGAGAACAAAAGTAGGTTGTTCACCCTCAAGATGTTTGGATTGCGGTTGCCTTGGTTATGGGATTGATCAAACACAAGATAAAATTTCCCGCATGTGGTTATATACTTTCATTTTCAAATGGTCGGTGCATGATGATGTTGAAGCAATTTTGAGTCTTGCGGTGTTATTGTTCTTCTTCATATTCATTGGGTGAGTTCATTTTCTTTGAATAGAGTATATCGAGGAAAATTAGACTTTTTTTTCCTTGTCGATGCAAGTTTCAATCGATAACATGTTGCTACATTTTTAATATTGCTCATCTCTATGCTGACCTTTGGAATTCGAGTTTTTTCGATTGTTACCTATATCGATGTAAAGTTGTGGAAGTCATAGGTGGTAGGTGATAACTAATAACTAATACTAATATAACTTACTCAGATTTTCACACACGTTATGGCATGAATAGGTATATTGGAATTTCATGATATCATATCCTGTTGAAACGTATACAATTCAAATGAGAACTGATTTATGAGGTAAAAACGTACGAAATGGAATGGAACCTGATATTTTTAAATTATTTTTTCAAAAAACGAACCGACTGTGGAAATGTAGTGAAGGAGGAATGCTTGATTGCTACATACTTTTGTGAAGTTGATTTAAATATACTAGCTAGAATCACCACAAACATTTGAAAAATGACACTAAATATTCACAAATCATGTTAAAATCAGGACAGATTATAAATATTTTTGAGGTCTTTCAAAGGATTTATGAATTGCTGGAAACTGTGAGCTTGCTTTCAACGCGTCATCTCTTGAAGATCTGTGATAGATCGAATTACTAAATACATTGGATCTCACATTGTTATGAGTGTGCATAATTGGCTGACCAAACTATAATCCTGTGAATCACGAGCTTAAAGGAAAAATAATTGAACTAAACTCTAAAACTGAGTTGTGTATATTTGAATGTTCGTACCACCATATTCCAAATTCAAATACACCCTAAATTGGGGGTTTTTTATTCTTGTAATTTCTCAGAATACTTTGCTGACCGAAGGCACATAGTTGATGTGTGAGAAGTTGTCCCAGCACTGTTCGATTTTCGAAAAAAATTTTTTTTCCTGAATTGTACTAGGTTTGTGCTGCTTCGTGCCGCTGAAATTTCTTCTTTATACGTACCGTTCACCAGATATTGCACATGATGAATTAAATAGGCCAGCCCAGCACATTTCGAAAAATTTTAATGACTGTTTTAGATTGTGCTATACATATTCTGATTTATGTTGTCCGAATTTTCCCGAAAGTCAGTCTAATTTCTCGAAAAATCAAAAACTAAGGAAAAAGTTACCCAGCACGTTTGTTTGTTCTTCTCAGAAATGAGTGAAAAAGTTTGTGCTATATTAGTGCGCGAAATTGAAAAAAAATTGCCAACGCGTTCGTTCTTTGTGATGAGAATATATATGAAAAATCGTCTCTTATGCGAGCTAACGTGTGCCGTTGAACTTTTCACGAAAGTCCTGTTAATTTTATGAAAAAAAAAATTTTAAGAACATTTTGTCCAATATTGTACGATTATCGAATTTTTTTGACTGAATTCAGCTAGGTTTATGCTGCTTTGTGCTATTGAGATTTTTTCCTCATTCCCTACGGTTCTAGAGATATTCCACAAAATGTACGAAATAACAGCTAAAACTTTTTGAAAAAGTGGGTGTCAACAGCGGAAATAGATTGTGCTATCTACATACCGAGTTGTGCCGTTCGAATTTTTCCGGGAGTCCGCTCTATTTCGTTGAAATTTTCATAGGAATCCTGCTAATTTTCCAAAAGAGAAAAATTTTGGGAAAAGTCGGACTACTACTTTTGTACTGTTCTCTGTCGAAAGTTGTTTCATATAGTTGTTCAACATTTGTGCCGATTTGTACCGGTCAGATTTTAAGTATATGTATAGCACAATCTATAACAGCCATCAATATCCACTTTTTCGAAATGTACTGGGCTGCCCTATTTTCTTCATTTTGTGGAATATCTGGAGAACCGTAAGAAAGAAAAAAAATTCACACAATTTTTTCGAAAATCGAAAAGTGATGGGCTAACTTCACTTACATTTCCAGTTGGGATATTTTAATGAAATGATGCAATATGATTGGAAGTAACATATAATTTGTGCCAGAATAAAAAAAAATCCAGATCCGTCCCATTCTAAGGATACTTTATTCCAGAAACTTTCCGTAAATCTTTGCTCATCGAAACTTTGTAGGAAAGATGAGTCATCGAAACAATGCATTATGATTACCTGTAACATACTTTTTGTGCCACCAAAAAAAAATTTCAGAGCATCCTCAGTGTAAGAATAGTTTATTCTTGTGATATTCGGAAATCGTTGCTGACCGATATCGTCCAGTGAAGATATTTCATTATAACAATACAAAGCATAATGATTGTACGTCAGATCCCCTCCTTGCCACCATGCAGAGCTGTCAAGGATACTTTGAAAAAGGATCTAGATACTAGATAAGTTCCTTTTTGATGGAGTATGCGAAATTACTTTGGGTATCTAGATACTCTTCAAAAAAAGGGACTTAGATACGTATCTTAAAGTTCCTTTATAAAAAAGATAAGATACTTTTTAAGTTATATAAGATGTGGAATTTCTTAACTGTTTGGATGAAGTATTGTATTTCTTGTTTTCTTGACTTAATCAGTTTAGAGAATAGGAGAATTTGTATGCTCAAATTTCATTGACGCCAGAATTGAAGATTGGAATTTTCAAGTAAGATAGTTTCACTGTCGCGATTTCTCGGGAAACCCGACGAGAAAATATTTACTGCACAAGTCAGCACAAAATTAACAAACATTTTTCTACTATTTTTTGAGGAGAAAATTCTTCATTTATGATTTCCCGGAAAATTAGAGGGAAATTCGAACGGCACAATTATTTCAGTTTATTTAGTTTACAAAAAGAGCTGGGCTGGCCTATTTTAGACATTGCGTGGAATATCTCGAATAGGAAAAAAAAAAATTTCAACGGCGCAAAGCAGCACAAACCAAGAAAAATTCAGCACACAAAATTTTCTGGGAAACCGTAAAATGCTTGGCCAATTTCACACACGTTCGTCTAAAGGAATTTTCAAGATACAGTTCCGTTGGAAAAATATCTAAGATACTAGTTACTTTTCGCCAACAAAAAAAGGAACTAAGGTACTGTTAAGCAACTAAAATATTTTTTTCTGACAGCTCTGCCACCATATAGAAATTTTATCTCCGACTCTCTTGAAGGTCCGAAGCTGTTATCACGCTCGACGTTAAAAAATACTCAGTTTTCTCATAAGGTTTATCGGTTCCGTTGTAGTTCAAAAACTGGTATATAGCATTCTCAGTCACACATGGAAGGTTAAGGGAAAATATAGAAAACTCTCAAAATGTTGTGGGGTTTTCAAGAAAAATTGAAAAACCAAAAAAATTCCCATCATGACAGCTAAATCACATAAAAAAAGAAATTTTGCGTTCGACAACTTTGAATGATACAACGCATTGGAGCTTGGTATATGGTATTTTTAAACAGTAAAATAAAATTTGAAATCCGATATAAGGTGATATTTGAACCATGTACACTACTTATAAGGATTAATGAGTCCGATCCTGGAGTACCAAATAGGAATGATGAGTTGGATTCAGACAGTCGTGGAATAATTTTCAGTGAAATATCCTTGTTGGAGACACTTCGTGCAGTTCTTCGACAAATGATAGGAGTAAACTACCCTTGAAAGTGGTCGGAACTGAATTGTTTACGGTGGTACCTATGTTCACTCTTAATCCATAGTTCAAATAAAATATCTGCACTGATAACATTCGGCCAGCAAAGTATTTTGAGAAATTACGAGAATAAACTACCTTTAAAGCAGTTCGACATTAAATATTTTGACAAAGGCACAGAGGTTATCCGACTTTCAATCATTTGCTTCGTTTCAATGAAATATCTCCACTGGAAACCTCCGGTCAGCAAATTATTCTGAGAAATTACAAGAATAAACTATCCCCCAATTGGGAGGAATCGAATTTTGAGAATGTGGCAGGAAAGTAATTAGATATCTCGTTTGCATTAGGAATCTCATATTCGCACTAGAAGCAGGGCTGAAGCTACCGATGACTTAGGGCGGGTATAATGAAACTATTTTGACAAATAACAAGTTCATTTGTGAAATCTGGTTCAAAAATGAGAGTTAACTTCTATCTGTGGTCGAAATAAGTTTTACAATACCGGCCCTTAGAGGTAGGGCAATTGAAATTGAAGGTAGGGCAGTGAAACTTCACATTGATCTAATGAAATTTTAATTATCTTTTGATTTTTAAGGTAGGGAAATGGTGTTTTCTTGCTGTACCCTAGCTACGGCCCTGAACTTACAGGTATAATTCGATTTCAGTCAGCAAAGTATTTTAACCCCATTTTTATACATTTGGAATTACCAACTCGTAAATATATCTTTTTCGGTAGGAAATAAAGATATAGGAACGAAAAATAAATATATCGTTGCACAAAATAGGTATACATATGTAGATTTCTGTAACTGATGAGTATATCGACTAAAAAATGAATATATTCACAGAAAATGAATATGTCCCAAACGGCGCCTCATACTGAATGTTCATGCAAAATTTAAGTGGAATCTGGAAGATGAAAAAATCCTGAAAAAGTAGAATCTTTCATTTATATGCTGATACAACACTTAGTACTCAATTCATTTGCAAAGTTTGCATTTCACACACTTACTAACTGTTTTCAAGGTGATCATTAGTTCTCAAGTTAGTGCGAGAAGACAAAATTCCAGATGGCTATTGTTTAAATAATTCAAGTCTTTCGATTCTTTCTTTCGAAGTTTCTTGTAGGACGGCTGCCCAGACGAACGTTATTTGAGTCCAATCGAAATTTTCAAAAACATTTTGGGGTCAAAATTGAAAAATAACGAACTTTCGGTCCAAACAATAACGTTCTTCATCCCTAGGTAGAAAATTGTAAGAGCTATTGAAAGAAATGTCCTAATCACATAAAATGTCTTTGACCCTTTTTCTGAATGTGAGGGTAGTTTCTGAAAATGTCTCCATTTCGATTTCGGTTGGCTACCGTGCACCTGTGTCGTATGAGGAATAAAATAACACAATAACAAAATTGTTCAGGAACTGAACGTCGCCTATCACAAGCTATTAGTCATTTCAGCTTGTCTAACCACGAACGTCTATGAATATTAATCAAGAAGTCGTCCCTCTAACCCAAATCTTTTCCCACTTTGCGTGATGCATGACTATAATATGAATTTTGTCGGAAAAATAATCTATTGTTGTTCCAGTTTTGGTTCTACTTTCATTGCTGGATATTTCTCAGAATACTTTTTCACAGTTCATATTTATTGTGATTTTTCATTCTTTGTGATTCTCGATGGTAAATAGATGACAGCGTACGACGACAAACCGGTATCGTTACTTGAGAGGAAAAAGAGACAGTGGGCACAAGAAAAAGGTGAGTATGTTTTAATGATCATTGCTTCATTGTATTTCTAGCCGTTATCATTTCTTCCGAATATCGGTATATTCTTGATAAAAATAGAACATGGATGGGAGAAACCGATTCGAAGGTACCGCATTTGACATGTATGGATTCGATAACGAAGGTGCGTGCAAAATTTCGTATGAATCGTATGGCAAAAATATAATGAATTCATATTTAAAAGTCAAGCAGCATTCAGCGGGGTCGATACCTGAATGAGGGTTCAATATTTAACTAAATGAATAAGCGTGAGAAAGTCC
Source organism: Myrrha octodecimguttata (assembly GCA_958510865.1). Lineage (NCBI taxonomy): Eukaryota > Metazoa > Arthropoda > Insecta > Coleoptera > Coccinellidae > Myrrha > Myrrha octodecimguttata. Next base: position 8,336,296 of record OY294056.1, on the reverse strand, counting down.
CGGTACTAAGATGATGTGTCTGAAGCTGATTCAAATTCTTGAGTTTTCGTAGGGACATATTTTATCAAGAGATGGAAAAAATTAAGAATTCTCGAGTATCGAAACCTAGATCTATAGATTCAAAGTTATAGGATGAAATCAGAAATAGAACTATTCCGATCTTATATATCTATTACGAATAAAGTTACTGAGAATAAAGAAGTCAACACCAAAGAAAAACGCCATTTTTTTTAAAATAATTACTGAAGATTTCAAAGATGGTGGGATAATGACAAAAAATTCTAGAAAAGCATTGACGTGGCGTGAGCAGCTTTTGCATGCATGTATCAAGTTCGTTGCCAAGGAGTAATTTCGATTTAAGGTGATATTTTCATGAAGTACTTGAGTGTTTTCATATGAGCCATGGTTCATATGCTTGAATGGGAGCTCATTACCATCGTATATCCACGAGCTGAATTTATCCCAGATCGTGTCTGCATCTTTTTGGATATTGGGATGACGAAATTTAAAACAGGTTTATCTACTAAAACGTTAGGCGGTCTTTATAAACTAGATCTTCGTATTTCAGCCGCAAACATACCCCGAAAATTTGAAGTGTCTGATATGCCCATACGCATAGTTCGATCTGGAACTCTTTCCATATATATATCACAGAGCAGCTGGTCTGTGTTTATTATATATTTTGTCTATGACTCCTACTCCTACTTGAGAAACTCCCTGCTGAGACAAGCTCAAGTATTGACGCATGCTTATCAAAGGATTTATCCCTTAAACACACCCCAAGTAACACAAACTTCCCGGCGAGATATCTGAGAAGACCTAAGCCGGCTTTAACGCGAACTCCTCAAGTGATTTCATAAAGTGATCACAAACACTACATGATTTGGGAATTCGCAATGCGAGCTCCTAAAGTTATCTCGTACGTAACCAGAATGAGATATTCACGATGCGAGTTCCTGAAGTCATCTCAGAAGTAACCAGAATAGGAAATTCGCAATGCGAATTCCTAAACTCATTACAGACATAACAAGAAAGGGAAATTCGCAATGCGAGTTCCTGAAGTCATCTCAGATGGAACCAGAATAGGAAATTCGCAATCGAGAAATTGCAGATAATTTCATTTCGTTGTCCACTATTTATACCTATAGGCAAAATATGTGTTTGATTCATAAGAACGAAATAAATAACTTCGGAGAGGCTTCCTAGAAACCAATAGGATAATCGGCAAACATACCAAAAACAAATAAGTTAAAAAATAATTCGCATTGACTCTATCATATTTTGTTACTGGCTTTTATGGTACCGGATTATCCGGAAGGTTATGATGAAAAATTTTGTGGTACAAAATCACGGCGTTTTTATTACTTCGGTGGAAGCGTAAATGCATTTCAGGTTGAAACCTGTATTAACAAGTAAGAGGTGTCTAGAAAATTTATAGTTCTGTTATTGAATGAAGTCCTTCCTTATACAATGGTTTTATACTAAAACTATAGTTATCGACTAGTTTACTAGTTGATAACGAAACGAACCTAATTGAGTAGCATTTATGACTTCATTCAGCGCAAAGAATGCTCTCTTTTTCACATTATCATATTTCTGTATTGAAACTCACCACCAGTATCGGTTGGACAACGGCAAACTTGTACAACATTATGCGAGTGGAAATTACGTTCTCAAATCTGAAGAATTTCGAGAATTCTCGGAAGAAAACAGAAAAGCCAAAATTTCATCGAAACTGCTTCATATTTTTCTCAGATTCATCAGAATATCGATCAATCTGCGATCCGTTGTTTTTCCTCAAGAAATCATCAACACATTTCTCATTCAAACACTGACAGGGATTCCAAATCAATATTTTGTTTCCATATACCCATCATAGTATTATGGAATATGGATATATTTTTCTAATAACCGATAATTAATCTCCATTCATTTCTGAAATACAAATCAATATTCATCAAAGCCATCTAACCTCCAGATATAAGAACCGACAATCTAAGCGCTCATATTACGATTTCGTCTGGTATATCTTATTCACGGATCTCGCCATCTCGCGGATCTCATTCATATCCGAAATACGAATGAAGAGTGAATCAGTGTTGCCACCTTCCGTACGTTCAGTTTCGGTAGAAAGTTCGGAAAAAATCGGTAGATTTCTGAAAAACATAACTTTTCACCTATGTATGGGTTATTTATTTAGTCTGAATACCATTTATCCGAAATATTAAGCATGAAATTTACTACGAATGAAGCAAAATTGAAAATAGATTTTATTAATTAAAAAATCATTATTTGAAAAATTTTACTTTTGAACAAAAAATCAGTATTATAACAAAATAAATGAGTATAAGAAAAACTAATACCTATTGAAAACAACAAATATGCAAAAAAATAAATATGGTGACATGCCCTCATTGGGGATTCACAAAATTTATCAAGGGAATCACAAACTGCTCCCAGTTTTGAGAGAGGTATTTATCAACTTTATAAAGCGACAACCTGTAATACATAAATCTGTATTACGTGTGGTATGTTTTGCGTTATAAATCTGCAACGTATAACCATTTATAACTTAAATTACGTATCAAATTATGTAATGATAAGGAAACCTTCAAAATAATATCGTTAAAGTCATGATTTTGTAGGATACCAGATGTTACATTCACTCCATCAAATTTCGGTAGATTTATATGCTTTTTCGGTAGATCGGTAGATTGAAGAGCAAATCGGTAGATCTACCGAAAAATCGGTAGAGGTGGTAACACTGGAGTGAATATAAATTTCGACCGCGCTAAACAATACTCGAAGTCATCTAACCACCAGACGTAAGAACCGACAATCCAAGCGCTCATATGTTAAGATATCGCCTGGATGATTTGATCACGGAGCTCGCCATCTAGCGGATTCCTGGTAAAGTAGATCTGTAATTCCTTGTCTTTGGGTATAATACCTGAGGCGCTACTCGTGAGGATTTTTGATCGGTGTAGGCAAAGTGTTGTGTGTTAATGCTGCTATTTTCACAAAGCAAGTCGGCACAAAATCTATATAATTATCATCAGGAATCTTTCCAGAAATATAGTTCACAAGTTAATATCTGTACTTCCGGATATTTTCGTTAGGGGCATTTCCTGAAAATACCGTATGTCGTACTCCCTGAAATCTCGCGATGTGAAGTATTTGAGAATTTCTTAAACTCTCCGCCATGAGACTGTGTGAGCGAATTTCCCATAGACCTCCCATTGTGGGCAGTTTGAGAATTTCCGCATGCGATATCTTCAGGATCTCTTCGAGAATATCGCTGTGGCGGACATTTGGAGGAAATATAGCACTCCCTGTGACTTCTCAGAGAAGTAGAAAAAGTACTCTCAATATTTTGAGAAGATATCGCCGGGATATCTTTAAAACCTCTCTGTGTTGCCTGGGACCTTCCTCAAATCCCGGCGAAGATCATGGATATCGGTAAAATTGAGGATGTTTTGGCGTTTCATGCTTGTCGCACTGACATTTTTTCATTATATAACAATATATGTCAAAGAAGCCGGCTCATAAAACGAACCGAAATTCTGTTATAGAAAATGCCGACAAACTGGATGGATGATTTATGACATCTGTGTTACAACATGAAACACTTCTGAAAAAAGGAAATGGAAAGTGCCTACTAGCATTATTGTATAATTTTATTTTTTTTTATTTATACAATGCTAGCATGAGGGTCGTTGAGTACGGAGCCATTTAATGTTCTGTCTGCAGTTACTGTAATAAAGAAGGCCTGAAGAATATCAAGAATATGAAAACTTTCAACAGACGAATAATAGTCTGGATGAATTGTGAAACAAGACCATTAATAAACATTTTGATAAATAGTTACTAGGAGCAGGGTATTATCCAAATATCTGGAAACCAAAAATACCTGATGAGACATCATACTTACCGGACTAGACGTTATATCCGGTTTTGAGATTTATTCATACAGTAAAAACAGAAATTCGGCAAATTAACTGATTTTTATTTCACTTCTCTAATATTGTCATATTTCAATTGAATTACTGTTTTTTTTTTCAATTTTCATTCACAGAACCATTTTAGAAGAATAACTAAATTAATATCACGTACTGGTTATAATTCTATTGTATACCTCAGTGATGTAACTTGTTTAGTTACACAAATAAACTCTTCATTATCATACTGTGATGAATTCGTAGGAAATTATCTTCATTCTTCGAGAGCAATCTATTAATCGAACATCATTGGAACAGTTTCATTAAAATTTTTAGTATCTTCGAACACTTCAGCTGAATTTGAATTTTCAAATGGTAGGTTCCCTGAAATCATCGGACAACACTTTATTATCGTACCTGCCGTACCGTACATAGTACGGATCTCCAGAATTATCGGACAAATAGCAACGCTGGGTAACATTACAGAAATCGAATAATCTGTCATGCCACATTTCATGCTTGAGCACGCCTCAAGGTAGGTCGTTTGTGACCTGAGAAAGCATACCACCCATAGACAATATAAGTGTAACGTTTTCTTGATTTGTCAAAACGTTCAGAATAATTTAACTATTTATTTACACTAATGAAAAATAACTTAACTACTAATTCTATCAAAGTCTAAACAATTTATTTCCACACTATTTTTTTTCAATGATCACTTTCCGCTTCGAATAACTCCGTTCAATGACTCTGCTGAATGAGTCCCTGTGCTGCTCCGCGCCCATCCTTTTATCACTTGTGGAACTTTTAGCGTTTGTCAGATGCTTCTAGACAGGCAGATGACGCATATACATCCGGAGTTTTCTAGAAAACTCTCGCACAGACAGGAGCGTACTCGTCACAATATGGTGACCAATATGGGATGGAATATGATTCTCAAGTACGAAGTATTGACTATGTGTACGGGCATGAGTTATTTCTTGCTAAGTTATCGCGTTAAGTAGATGAATCCATTTTATATTCCGTCATCCCAATATTAAAAAAAATTCAGACATGATCGAGTAGAAATTCAGCACATGTATGTAAGATGACGATGGGCTCTCATATTGAAACATCAGAGCCATGGATCATATCAAATCACTAAATATTCCGTAAAAATTTAACCCAAGTTGAGCTCAAATTTATGTTTTTAAAACAACATTATGTTTTTCAATTTGCAAAATTGATAGAAAGCATCATCAAAATTTCTCCGAAATCTTAGATATTATCACCAGGTACATTCGAGTTAAATAGTATTGATTGATAAAGAATAAATTATCATCAGAAATTGAAATTGAATTTTTCCATTATAACATCAAATTTTTTTTTAATTGTTCTAATGACAAGATCAAACGAAATTTTGCACGAAACTGTGTATCAGCATTTTCCACACAATGATTCCACAGATGTAGAGTAATCATTCAAAATTAATTAATCCAATATTTCCAAAAATATAGATCGATTCAAATTGAAATCCAGTATAGAATTTCGTGCGCTTCCTATGATTGGTGGATCGCAAATAATGCAATATTCGAAAAAAAAAACAAAAATTTGACATTTTGTTTTCTATTGTTCTAAAAGGATCACCACGAAATTCCGCATGCGTAAGTCAATCGGCATTCGACAAGGTACCAAGTTTCATCATGATCAGATGAGTATTTCTTAAAAAAACACGAAATTTGACATATTTCATTCCTCAACATATATCTGCAGAAATAAAAATCGTTTTTAAGTGGAACTTAGTACTCTGTTTTGAGGTCTGTGCAAATTCTCACAGAAATCCAATGAAGAAAAATGTGGAAAATGTTTTTCAAATTTACCTCTTAACAATACGATTCCAACAAAAGTTTGCTAGCAGTTGCGTGTGAGTATTCTACAATCAACTGTCAAGCCTCAATCTAATGGCATGGGTAGTGGAGCAAACAATACCTCGAATATAACGGGGTGACTTTTGCTATTTCGGAAAAATAATAACTGAAATGGAGTGAAAAATGGAAAAATAACCATCATTGCGCATTCTCACAATAGAATTACGTCCCAAAAAACGAATTTTCGAAAAATGCTCACTGAAGCCTGCAGAACGACACCCCGTTTTCTCCTATAAACGTCGAAATTTCTCCGAATTCAAATATTTCACGCGGCTATTGGCAACGTTAAAGTATGCAGACAGTAAGCAGGTGCCCGATCTTGAGATATTAACTAGGTTCAATGAAATTTGAATGTGGCTGTGTTGCCTAGCCACGCGGTATTGTTTGCTCTTAAGGTATTGAGGGAATAACTTAACTCCTCAAATATTCGGCTGATTTGGCCCATTAACGAACTTAGCTGGCACATTCAGATACGCAACCTACCCTAAACTTTCAAGTGACTAGTTCTCTTCTTTCAATTGGTATCGTGGCAACAGGAAGTCGTTAATTGGATTCTACAGTCTAAAACCACCACATTCGAAACTACAGGCATTTAGGCACAACGATAGCACGCTGATCCCATGAATATTCCCGCGAAAACGACCTAAACCAGGAGAATATACATAGTGTAACAGCCAAATGGAATAAATTCGATAACGAATAAATGAGGGGGTGTTAGGAAAAACGCTCGGACACGTCGATTTGTAATTTTAAATGTACATAGTTTTCAAGAAAATAAAATTATATAGGGTGTTCCATGCGACCGGACCAATACCAACTTTCTTATTTTAAATGTAACCCCCTGTATATTATTTATTTTTTTGATTCTTCAGAAAATTCTAGACATAATTCATGTACAATGTCCTATACTTATCTTCAACTTTTTCGGAAATATTAAGTGTTTTCAAAAATGTTGTGTAACGTTAGAAGACAATTCTACACCAGATTAGCATGTTGCCAAGACGTTCGCGGCGAGCATTTTGCACATTTCCTACATTGACATTAAGGTTTTTCTTGGTTTTTTTAATTATTAGGAAATAATCAGTATTACTTATCAGATTTTAAGTGTAATGTATCGAATTTGTGAAATAAAATAATTTTCATTTAAAACGTTGATTTTTGCAGTAAATCTTAAAACACTTAATATCTCCGAAATAGTTAAGGATAGGTATAGGACATTGTGCATGAATTGTATCTAGAATTCTCTGAAGAATCCAAAAAATAAATATTATACAGGGTGTTGCATTTGAAATAAGAAAGTTGGTATTGGCCACGGTCACATGGAACACCCTATATAATATTATTTTCTTGAAAAATATGCGCATTTAAAATTACAAATCGACGTATCCGAGAGTTTTTCCCAGCACGCCCTCATTTATTCGTTATCGAATTTATTCCATTTGGCTGTTACACTCTGTATAAAACACAATTATCTAAATTCGAGTGCTCCTAATAGATGTTACAACTAGAATCCTCAAGGGCGGATTTATGAGGGTGACTGGTACAATCACCTGTATGAGACAAACGATGCCAGGTAGTAGGTATTCCTAAATTGTAGGTACAAACGAAAAGTTTTTTCCTTTGAGCATCTGTATTTTAATAGATATCCAGTTGAGATTCGGCGAACACCTTGAGGTTTACATTATATATGTCGATTGGCCGTGAAAATCTATATAGGGTGTTATTTTTTCTGGGGTAGAGTCACCTTCCTCTTTCCAGATTTTTTTTGTGTTAGTCCAGTGGTAGTTGGAAGAATATGAAAAACGAATTGTTTCACAGTAAAACTTCATGATTTTATGCAAAGTTTACATATCTGATACTGTAAACGAAAAAAAAATTTACTTTTTTATCTGAGTCTAAGAAGAATATACTTTCGTTTGGACAGAGTGTGTTCATTGTAAAAATTAATAATTCAAGTTCTGAAGAGACTGGCTTGAAGAATGCATAAGGAGAATTAGTCATGCTTCTTTCCTAGAATGGTGAAGAAAACGAAAAAGCTAAAAAAGCATTTACTTGAAGTCAGCAGCTTTTGCACAAGGTTCAATTTTGGTGTTATCCTTTGAACATGCCCGTAAAAGCTGCTGACTTTACGTCAATGTTTTTCAATTTTTTTTCAATTCAACTCGATCTGATCTGTATTTTTGGAAATATTGGAAAAAAAATTTTGAATGGGTATATCTACGGAACCATTGGGCGAATTTCACCCATTCACGAATTAGACCTTCGAAATTAAGCCCCAAATCTTCTCTACAACTATCGAATTTCTAAATCGTTCCTTCCGGAAGTTATTGTGTTTACGGTCGGCCTAATGGTCCCACACAATAACTTCCGGAAGAAACAACTTAGAAACTTTTGAGAGTAAGTTTGAACCTTAAGTAAAACGGCCGAATTCGTGAATGGGTAACATCTGGGGAATGATTCCGCAGATATACCCATTAAAAATTTTATTTTCCCAATATTTCCAAAAATACAGATTGGATCGAATTGAAATCAAGTACTTTATCGAAAAATGGCATGGCAAAGGTTCATACAGAATTTCATGAGAATGAGATGATCAGAATATTGAATATTTGAAAAAAATGTTAGACATTTTTTTTCGAATTGTTCTAATGACGCAATCATCACGAAATTTTGCCAAGAAGTCGTCCACCAGCATTTTCAAACTAACCTGCAAGTTTATCATGTTGGAATCAGTATTTTTTGAGTTATTCCTAAAAAAAACAACGATATCAAGAAACAAACAAAAACCACGTAATTTTACATATTTCTTCCCAATATCTCCGAAAATAATAACCGTATCACTGCTGTGAAATGAAGAGCGTCCGGTGTAAGCAAATAGTTTTCCGAATATGATGAACAGTTTCGAAAGAAAAAATTTTTTCCAAGGAAAATTTGAAAATTTATTTTTTGACAGCACGATCACAACAAAATTTTGCTAGAGGTTGCTTATCGTTATGCTCTGCCTTACTGCCAAGCTTCGATATGATCGCTCCAGTAGTTCCTGAATTGTCAGGAAATAACCTTAAAATTTCAAATGGCTATAACTCCGAAACCATTCGGCCGATTTTTCCCGTTAGCGAACTTGGGATCAGTATTATAAAAACTATTTTGACAGATGAGTAGAGATTAACTTGTGAAGTTTGGTTCATTAGTGGGAGTAAACAGCTCTTTAGGGTCAAAATGAGTTTTATAATGCCGGCCCTTAACCGTCGCATTTCTAAATGCAACCTGCCCTGGAAGTTTCGAGTTGATAGGATCCTCCGTAAGCCTGTTATCGTGTATACGGCCAGACGGCCGAACAGAATCGATTTTAACACCGGATTCGTCATCAGTGGGTCCACCTAGTTGTTTGATACCATTTTCTGCTCAAAATTCGAAAATTAGAGACATTTGAAGAAAACTATAGCACGCTGTTCCCCTAGAACATGCGCGCAAAAATGAGAATTAACTGCCATGTTCGAAATAAGTTTTATGGTCCAGGCGCTGAAGATCCAGTTGGAAGGCTGTCCTTTCGTTGCCACCATAACTTTAGAACAGAATAAGCTAGACATTTGGAATATTTATGGAAGATAACGCTCGTAAAACCTACGATATGATTCGCGACTTGAATATTTTTTACTTCAATTGGATTTGATCTGTGAAAATTGGTTTAATGTTGCAAATTATATTACAGACGAACTGGAGAACTTTTGGGCGCCTTGGGAAAACAGAACCTCCAATCATTGGCCACTATCATCAAGGTACTCTTTTTACGCGCTTGCTCAGTCCTTTTTTTGTTTCATTTTGAAGGGAGTTTTTACTCCCAATATCTGAAAGAGAACTATTAAATTGTTTTTCGCATGGAAAACGACCTTGCGGATTTCAGGATTGTTATTTGTTAAGGGCAGTTTCTTGGAAAAAATAGATTGCCTAATGAACAATACCGAAAAATTCAAACGATAAACAGAGCGAGAACGTTTCAGAGTACAAATATTACTCTTTCCTTAGACAAACGAGAAAATTTTCAGAATTAATGTCAGATTTTTCGAACGTTTGGATAGAATTTGTTTTACTTTTCTCTGTGTGATAGAAGATGGATATTTATTGGTCTTGGAATATTTGATAACATCAATAACAATATCTAAAAGTTCATTTTTATATTCAGATGAATACATGATGACAGTAGCTCATATTTTCTTTATCAGCCGGTATTCTCAAATTGATTTCCCCCTTTTTTTCAAATTCATTCCTATATGAAATATTCATAAAATGAAAAATATGTGCAGAGTCGTCTATGGAGAAATGATCAAATATTTCATCGTGATATATCTATTTCCTGTAATACCTCATATTGTCTGAGAAAACTTAATCTGTTTCTAATCAACGCATAACTGAACTTAGTTTTGATTTTTTGGTTACTTTGGAAAAGTAGTTCGATTTTGTGAAACTTTGGAATAACTTTATTATTTCTGCATCTGCACTTTGAAGTGAGGTTGTTTACTGCGTGTTATGTAAAATCCTACCAAAATAAGCTTTAATCGCTACTCAATATTTTTGCTCGCTAGTTACAGGAAGATATCGTTTTGATAACTTTCCTGAATTTTCCGAATGTTGAGAAGAAACTTGTGTCGGACGTGCTTCTCTCTGATGAATAATTCTATACCATACTAACTTTTGGCAGGAAGTTGGTTTTCTGAGGATTCTGAGAACTTTTTAAAAGCGTGTGCACACAATTGCTCAAATGGATGACCACCTTAAGATTGCTAAAATGTATATTTCAGGGCACAACATTCGAAAATCAATACCGTTTCAAACCAATCGAACAACCGTAGAGATTCTTATTCATCCCAGAACTCTCACAGAAAGAACAGCCTGCCTCCACTGACTCAAAATCAAACTGCCTCCAAAGAAAAATACGAAAGAGGCGGTGAAACATCCGGTTATGCAAGTGACAACCCTGTGCAGTCTGGATATCTTCCCCCGTCGAACTGGCGCAATAAGAACAATTCACAATCCGGTTACGAATCATCTTCAAGCAGGGACGACAGACCTAGATGGAAAAGCAAAGTGATGCCTTCTGAATGGGAGAGTAAAGATACCAGCAGAGATACCAGTAGGGATACCAGTAGCACTAGTGAACCACCAAACTGGTTGAAACGGGGACTGGAACAGGACGGGCATATAGAAGTAGCCAATTCTTCTCCTTCGGAATCACCTGAGCAAGAGTACACTGATCATGATCGACCGTTTACTGGTTCCAGTTCAGTACGTAGCAGGTGAGTTCACAAATGTTCTTTTCTCTTGATAGAAACTACTCCAGATAAATACATACCGGATCTAGGGCGTTGCGAAGGAGGCATTTGCCACGAGCGGAAGCTAACTGGGGGCGCAATATTATAATTTTTCTCTTGAAAATAATAGATTTTCACTACAAGCTTCATATATATTTCAGAGTGGTGCTGTGATGCATCAACCTGTTTCACACTGTGAGGCAACAAGTAGTTACCTAATAAAATCCCAGATAATAAAGTTTTCATTTCTGGGCAAAGATAATAAACTACAAAGACGTTTACGACCAAGGCCTTGGGGCTAGATGAGGCCACCCTTGTCTGAGTACTTTTCTTTTCTCGCATTCAGAATAGTTCTATGCAGCGGAAAGTGAATCAAAGTTTATATCGCAATTTGAAACATGTTATTAATTCTTATACATATATTGTGTGCAATACGGTTATTCACTTTGGCCTGGAAATTATTCTTGTTCGAAAATAGTTTTGAAATATCAGTCATGTATATTCAACTCATAGAATTAATATTATGCGCCTAGTAATAATATTCATGAGAAATTTCGCACGCCTGACGCTCATTCAGGGCGCTATCATATCATTAAGAATCAGAACATGTTGACAACTTGCCACAGGTGCTGAAATCCTAGATCCGGACGTATGATTTTCGAATTTTGGGTACAAACAATCTTGAACGTTGAAGTCGCCGATGAAAAATTCATTATCAAAGTCAATTTTCTCCGCCAGGACAGGTTCATGATCCAATGGCGCCAGTCAGTTTCGGAATTTTCGGAGCCATAGGAAATTTTGTATTCAATTCGATTGAATCAAAACTTATAAGTCGTCGTTGGTGACAAAAGTGTGTTTGCAAAAAAATTTATTTTTGAGACGATATATTTATCAGTTCCAGCAATATCAACATATATTGTGTAACGATATATATATATATATATTTTTCTTCGTTCGGAAAATTTTTTCCAGCAAACACAGTATAATTACGAGTTGAGAGTTTCAAATATATGAAAATGGGAGAGCCAATATATTTTAATAATATGTTATTCATGCGATAGATGTTCTATCGTATAAGGTCAAGAGACGGCACTTCGAAAGGACGCTTCCAGTTCCCAGCACCCTAGATATACAAGTTTGAAAAAGCTTCAAAATATTGATAATCACTCCTGTTTTGGTATGATTCATAAATATTTAGTGTTATTCCTCAAATATTTGTAGTGATAATCGTCGTAAACTCCGATTTTAATCAAAATTGCTGAAAACTGCATACCGTAGAGCGTTGTTACTCTGCACTTGCGGGATACTTTGCCATTTTACGGCAACAATCGCAAATATGAATTTCATTTTGGTAAACGATATCGCTGCTGTCCTTCGAGTGTCAAATCGCCAATCGGAATGTTGGAAGAGAGATTATGGCTAGTGGTGTACAAACGTCACCTGCGTGGGGTGGGTCACATATCAATGAATATTTCGAGAGAATGAATTTTGTGTTTCCATTTTGCGGTTGTTTTGCCGGTTACTTTGCCAAACGTCTATTATTGATTTTTCTAATAATTTAACCCTGATTTTCGAAAACATATATAATGATTCTCTGAAAAAAAAAAATTTCTATCAACCAAATTCTACACAAATCACTCAAACACTTGATAGTAATTTCAAAGCTCGAATCTGACTCTTTCATCAAACAAACGAGAAAATTGATAGAATTATTTTCTTTCGATTTTTCGTTTTCTGAGACTCTTGTAGCAATGACATTTTTAAGATACCACATCAAAACAGATTCACTGGGTTTGAACTTTTTTTGATTCTACCTCTTTTTGGCTGAATTAAATCAAAAAAGAAAAAGAATTGAAAAACTTTCAAAGCAACTAAATCTGTGTTGCTGTGGTTTTCTAGAAATGTCGATTTGACAAGAGTTTCAAAAAACGAAAAATCGAAAGAAAACAATTCTGCTAGTTTTCTCGTATGTCTCATGAAAGTCAGATTTGTACCCTGAAATGTCAAAGTTTGCTTTGTTCATCGTTTGTATTGTTCCGGTATTGTTCATCAGGCAACCTATTTTCCTAGAAATTGCCCTTGAAAAACAGTTCAATCCTGCAATCCGCGAGGGCGTTTTCCATAAGAAATTTTTTTATTTGATTTTAATAGTTCTGTTTCAGATATTGGGGGAGGGGGGGGTATGACATTGGGGGAGTTGAATTTTCTGTTGAAAAATGCAGGTAACTTTATATGTGATGGAAATAGCTGTTCAGTTGATATCATATAAGAATATATTTTTGTTTTCATATTTCATTATGTAATAGCATTTTTCTGTATTTTGTCTTTCATTCGTCACGAACAGAAGATAGTAGGTTGATTATAATATTTTTGAATATTCTCCTTTGGCAAAGAAACTTTCGAATCCATTATAAGGAACGGCAAAGTAACACCAATTTGAAGGTTACTTTGCCATGATTTCGTCATAATAAAAAATATATAAGTACTCAAAATTTTTGAAATTGTCTGCTTCCAAAGCAACATCATCTGAAATTATAAGATAGAATCAATAATTATATTGGATATAATATTTCATATTTTCGAAACTCTCAACTCGTAAATATATTGGGTTTCGTAAAAAACAAATCTCTATATCGAAACGGAAAATAAATATATTGACACACATAATAAATAATAATAATAATGATATAATAATAATAATTTATCCGCACATGATGAAGTATAAAAATTTTCAAGTACAAATAATTTGCCATCAAGAAATTTCATGGCTTGTCAAAGGGTTCATATAGATATATTCAATACATACAATCATTGTATAAATGTTTACAATGTTACATGATTTCGCATGAAACAGCTGTACCTAAAGATGGTTTTTCAAATAACTAATTTCATAAATGCCCCTTATGTAGAACGAAAATTTCAGCCAAAATGTCGCCAATAGTTTCTGAGATATATCGTAGTTTTGGAATAGCATATTTGTGTAAATTTTCCACTGAAATGATTCAAACTGAATTTTTCATAAATGGTCATGTTGAAAACCGAATTTCAATCCTATCGGATCAATATTTCTCGAGCTATTAAGACATTTCAGAAGGCTATAACCGAAGCGAGATATTGGAGCTTCAAACATATCTTCAAAATTTCACTGATTTAGTTCTGTGCCTCCAAAAGTTGTATCACGTGCAGACAAATGACCAGCCTGACATAATTGAATCTAACCACAACTATTTCTTCAGAGAGTCAAGCCTAATCATTTAACACCCCTCTTCTGTTCCCTTGAAAAAACACGAAAGAACAGGGAGGTATAGTGTTTCACTACCTCGGACCAGCTGATAGAATCGAAAATAAGTTCGAAACTTATTATATTAAGTTATGAAATGCCTACGCGAAACTATGCGAAATTTCGTGAAGCTCGTATCGTTAGAAATGAGTTTTAGCCAAGTTAAACTTATCATTATGTATAAACGTATACATGTGAATATCCCGACGTGACTTCATTCGTTATGGCCCTGAAGGATTCTTTCTGCATTTTGTTCATATTTCAAGGGTATCACTGCCCTAAATTTGTATTGAGTGCGGTCGTCACATTTCTTTATATTACTCCTATAGTAGCTCTATCTTTAATGATCGTTTCACTCTTTCACCTATAGAAAAATCCTAAGCAAGTATATGCAAATCTTGAAGTATTCCTCTGCATGTTGGTGTTACCTATTTCGATGTCAAACTCTGATTTCACGTTTTGAATTTTCTCCTGATAGAATTCAAATTGATGTAACTTTTTACAGAACCTACATCAGAGGGCAAAACGTTCGTCTTGATTCAGTAGAACTGGCTGAACGAGAACGAAAACGAGAGATAGCACTCCAACATCAAGAAGCTATACGCAAGCAGCTGGAAGAACGAGAGAGAAAAAGATCAGAAGAAAGAAGACGACGCATCCAAGAGGAATACGAAGAAGAACTGAGGATATCAAAAGAGCAAGAATTGGAGAAGATACGTCATGAGCAAGAAAAAAAAATACTCCAAGAAAAACATGAAAAGGAAGAAAAGAGAAAACAAGCAATGAAAGAAGCAATAGAATTAGCTGAAAAAGAAGCGAAACTACAAAAAATGAAACTCAAAGTGATGAAACAGCAGAAAAATGATTTCCATTTCAACAACGAACTGAAGGAAAATCCGCTGATTGGTACAGCTTGTTCGAAAGAATGCAAAGACAACAATGAAAAGTTTGCGGATACTCGAAAAGATAAGCCTAATTTAACACCTAGAAGTATGTCGAACCAGAAGATTGTAGAAGAAAATAAAGAAAATTTGAATAATACGCACCCAGCTAAAATTGAGAATCGCACTACAGAAATTTGTTTCAAGAATAATCTCGAAACCGCTAACTGTTCGAAAGATATTCAAAATAACTTAAACGACATTTCCAAAAACTTTTCGGTAGCTCTCCAGAACCAAAGGAACGAAACAATGGCCTTCATGATTCCTTCTGCTATCGAATCACTACAGAATTTTCAGTACGCAGTTCTGATGACAGTGCCCTCCAGTAGTCAAGTTCCCATAGCTATTCCACTGTCTGTTACCTCAGAAAAAACTCAGCATCAGTTTAGCACGCCTACTTCTACCCGCACTGAAAACAGGATATTAACGCCTACCCAGTACCGACAGAAGAATAAGTTAATGTGTGATAGCAGTACACAAACTGATGACTTGAGAATGGAAAAAACGTCCAAAGATAAAATTACCAATATAGATGTAGTATACGAGAATCGAAGTAGAAAAGGTAGAAACAGCAGTAGAAGTGAAAACGTTTCTGATAGACCCAAGTGGGGTGCTAACAGACCACCCACAAGATATTTAAAACAGAGTGAAAAAGACTTGATTTATCAGCGAAAGAAACATAGACAAAAGATGGAGGAAAACTTATACGATAGCGACGAAAGCAATATAGGAACACCAAGGTACAGAAAAAGAGTTCATATGGAAAAGAGGCATCCTAGAAGTTTGTGGAGGAAGCACACAACCGAAAATGTTTTCAATAGAAATATCAGGATGTACCAAAGAGAAATCATCCCAATTGAAGCTGACAAGAACAATGTTTGTTTCGAACATCAGTGTTGCTGTAAATGTAGATGCACTGGAAAGCATTTAGTGGAGTCCAGAGTTGACATTCTAACAGTTAATCATGATTCACTGGAAGGACCACCTGCTGATTCAAATGTGAATCTGAATAGAACAGAAGGAAGGCTTCCTTCTTTGCATGATGATATATCAGAACAAGACAAATGGGATTCGCCGAGACTTCCAAGTCAAAACTCAAATGCCAATAACTTTTAGATTCTAGTTTTTTTATCACAACAAGAGGGAGCAATATTAAAAATGTACATTGATTATAATTTAATTTTCGAACTGAATAAAATTGCTTGTTTCATTAGGCACGTTTGACGATCCAAGATGGAAGACCTGTTTGCTAAGAAGAAAGAATCTAGTGCCATTTTGGACCTGTCGAAATCGGTGGCGAACTCCAAGGAGGAACTAAGGAGGATCTTGGACAAAGTGCCCGATTTCAAGATAAGAGCTGAAAAAGTACCGGTCGAGAATATACGAGTAAAAGAGAAAACTTTCAAGTTCAAATCGTGCAAGAACGATCTGAAAGCTATGAAAGAGACGTATCCGTTCTTGAATCCACTGCCAAATGAATTGAGTTCATTGAAAATCAGTGATTTGGCTGCCGTGTCGATTGACTGGAGGATGTTGACGTCGGCTAGACCAAAAACTAAGTTGGAGGAAAACTACTTTAGTAGGTGAGGTTCTCCCAATATATCTACTCTATATGTACCATAATTTTAAGCAAACAACAGGACCATCAGCACAAATGACTCTAATTATTAATTTTTACCAGGAACGTAGGAAATGGCCTTATAAGACTAGGCTAAACTACTGACGTTGGATTCATGGTCAAACTTCTGTTCACAATTAACTCAATCTGTTTTGACACGTCCTGAATACATCACCTATCATATATCGATCGCAACCGTGGTTACTTGCTATCTGAAATCCCCTTAATTTTTCTTACAATTTTCTATTTCGCGAAACTTAGGTAATTAGTAGGCCATCTACTTCTCTATTCTAACGGAATTGTACTTGTCGCAATCAAACTCTATGACTTCCAAGATTATTCTTGTCTAAAAGCTGGTCTCCATCTCAGCTGAGCTACTCATGACGCAGCAATATTTTTTTTCTTTAAATAAAAGTATGCAACGAAAGTATGCCCCAGATAGTTTTTAATTGCTAGAATAATATGCCAAACCAAAGTTACATGCTCCAATTTGCCATATAAGTACATAGTATATTATAGCGGAGCCAACTAAACGTTTTCGAAAGGCTGTGGTTATAGTAATTTATATCACCATTATTTTGAAATATAAACCAACTAGGAAATGATTTTCGTGGACACTGAAAGCTTCTAGGTGGATATAAAATTATTACAATGGATATTTCATAATTCACAGGGATATGCCCAAAAGATGTAAATCTGTCATTTCTGAAGTATTTGATGATTCTAATGCAAAATTTGGATGAAGTTCTTACTGTTGATTTCCGAGATTTCCTCAGAACGAGAGTGTAGTAGGCAAAAATCGAAAAAACTCATTGGTTTGAAGCTGAAATACTAAAATGATTTCGTGAATGGGTAAAATCCGCTCACTGATTCCGTGAATATACCCATTCGAGGTTTTGTTTTCTAATACATTGAAGAATCCGGATCCAAGTGATCCGAACGAAATTTTGCGTGAGTCTTCGTTTTGGTTATCAAATAATAACATTTCAATTCGATCAGGTCGGTAGTTTCCGGATTATTCAGAAAATATACTTCGGGTGGCTTTAACACTAAACCGAACACTAAACTGAAGAGCAGACTTCGCCTTTGAGCTAATTTGACAGACGTGGTTGTACAAAACTACCCTGAGAATTTACAGTACCTTAATCTTTTCTCCGAATAGATCCAACCAAAAATTATATTCATATCGTTCTCGTGTTTACCGTTGAACTCTCGACATTAGCGAAAAATGAGCTTTCAGCTCTTTATATGGATTCGATTTGATCATGATCATAATATATTTTTGGGGGAAATTCGTTCTTTCTCGAAAACAACCAATAATAATTCAATGAAACTGGTCACATACCCTGAAGTCCTCATTTAACAGTTATGTTCCAAATTGCAATTAGATTCAATGTTTATTTTTGGAGATAAAGGAAACACTATATGCCGAATTTCGTTGATACTTGAAATTTTAAGTTTATTTCCTCAATAGCTCAAAAACTATTGACGCTATCAGATCGAAACTATAATCTAATAAGATTCTTCTTTGATTATTGTAAAATACCGATGTGCAGCGTTTTGCAAAATTTCGTTAGGATCGTTCAGAAGATTGAAGATTAAAAAAAATATGTATGTCCGAAAATTTTCCAATATTATTTGAAAAAAAATATTCAACGAAAACTATTCATAAGATTTCAATGAAATTCAGCATGGACCTTGAAGCAACAGTGTATAAAATTTCAGATTAATCATCCTAAATTAAATAATATAAATAAAAAAAATGTCAGAATTGAAGGTTATTTCCTAAGTAGCGTTGTTATTTCCGAAATACGTCAGAATAATATCATGGTAACTTGGTACAGGTTGGCAAATGCTGACTGGCAGATTTTTACAGAATTTCTTGGAGTACTGTCAAGTCGACACGATCAGTACTTTCGGTAAGACATATTGAGCAAATGAGAATATGAATAAGTATATCTGCGGAATCATTGGGTGATTTTCCCAATTCGCGAATTATGCCTTCGTAATTAAACTCCAAACCTACTCTACTCAATTCTCTCAGTAGATGGTTCGCTTTTGGTTTATTATTTGATAAAATCGAATAATAAACCTTAGTGATTGACCAAAAAATTTAAAATTACCCCCCCTGAAATATTCACAGTTTACATTTTGAAGTATGTAGATTTGAATTTACTAATTAAAAAAAATCCATCCGTCAGTTGTCCGGAGCTCTCCTCTAAAATTACTGAACCGAAATCTGTGAAACTCGGTAGAAAAATCGTTTGTCGCTCGAGATTGATCATCTAAGCTTTTCAGCAGGATCGGTGAACCCTAAGGGCTCAAAACTGGGGGAAGGTGGGAAAAAAAATATTTCTCGAACACTAACCACCGAATTTTCATGAAACTCTCAACGTTGATTACTGTTGCACAAAGACCAACGCTCACTTATCGGCAACAGCCCGGACGACGACAAAACGGAAACTTATTTCCCTATTAATTTGCCTTGTTCCGTAGCGGTCAAGTGCGCGCTGTCCCATTCAAATCATATGGAAAAAATGAAATTCCGGTGTGCCGTGGGCTGGTTTGTTGCCGATAAGTAAGCGTTGGCCTTTACGCAACCTCAAACTTTTCACCCGGATTATTTCCGACCAGGGGTCCCTGAGTCATAAAGAGATACGCTGCAAATTTCCAATAATCCCGAAAATGAATCATCGCATTCGGTTCTAAGATTAAAATTCAGTGGAATAATCGGTTAACTCTTCATTCAGAATCATATTTCTAAAAGTAGATGAAAAGATTGACTACCAAATTTTCAACACATATCGAGTTTTTTATTTGTGAAAACCAATCAGTTTTGAATAATATATAAGTTTTATTTAAGAAATCAATGGTACTGGGTTATTTATCTGAGAAAATAATACACCCTTGTGTAAAATTTGCAGCATTTTTTGTTTACTATCGGCGGTTAGGCCAAAGCAGAGACTTGATATTTGTAAAGTAGGTTTTCAGTTGAAATGGCTGAAATTCGCCCTATGTTCCTTTGGAAAATGATATTTTGTCAATATTTCCAAAAATACAGATCGGACCGATTTGAAATCTAGTACTGATAGCTTGAGGTAGGTTTATGCAGGATTTAGTGGGGACTTTATGAAAAGAATATCGCCAAATCTTCCAATCAACAAGTAAAGCTGCTTTTGGTGAGGTCTTGAATAGGAGACAGCTTCCGCAACGAATCTGAAAAGCTTTTGACCTCACGTCAGTACTTTTCTAGGTTTTTTTCTTATTGTAGCATGGCTTCCTTCTGTACTTTAGTTAGTGCGCGGGAATTATAACAACCTACTAGTGGTATTCTTACGCTTAGTATACCAATGAAATGAGCATGAGTATTCTAGCGTTTCTTCAAGATATTCTGTGTCTACTTCTGAAACGTGCCATTGAACGATGTAATCCAACTGAATAATGCAGTGTTTTATTCTTTCATGCGGCACCTTATATAGAATATCTTCTATTTAAAGAACCGCTAGAATACTCATGCTCATTTACTGGTAGAAGTACTGATAAATACCTACTAATATACTATTATATAAGCATACCTACTACTATAGTAGGTAGTTATGGTTCTTGAACTAAAGTTCACTGTTCTTTCAGAACTTCGAAGTTTCTCACTGCTGTATGCATTAATGAAGTGATGTTTCAGGATTATAGAATTGGCAAAACTTGAACGCAAAACTCGTGAACAGGAAAAGAGGCAATATGTGAAGGATTCTCAGATAAGAAAATATAAAAATAAATCTGGAGTTTTGGAAACGAGAATAGCATCCTGTTCTGAATGCGGAGAGGAATTCTGCAATGGTAAATTTGTTGATGAGTCTGCTTTAAATGCACTGATTTCAAGTTTTCATTCGGAACTTCTTCATTCACACAATCGATAAGACTGAGGATCTTTTAGAAACTCGACGTATTTTTGGAAATGAATTTGTGGAGGAATTATCAAAAATTCAATAGTTACCTTGTAGTTTCCATAAATAGAACACAATCAGTGGCAAATTAACCGGTACGCTTAGTACGCTTAAGCGTAGGACCCCGAGGTCCACAGGGGCCCCCGATCGAATCAACATTTTTGCAGAATAAAATTCGCCCTGGAAGCAGAATCAAGAATAACGAGAAAACTGTCATTCGCAAGTAACGCAACCAGAATAAGTGTAAAATTCAGCTGTCTGAAAAAATAACATCAGATCTAAGGTTCCGCTTTGGCATGTTTTCTCCAATAATTCTTATCTGCCTGCAATAAATACCCGAAAGGGTGTAGTAAAGTTATTTATAATATCAGTACAAAAAGAGTGGAGGTATAAACCTATCAATACTCAATTCACCAAAAAAAAATGACTCAAGTGAAAAAACTAAAACTGAACTACATTCACAAGATCAGCATCTCTTTGAAATCTAGGTACAAACCACCGTCAATCTTTTGTAGAGGGAGGGGTGCAAAGAGCATGACTTTCTTGGAATTCAGATTACGCACTGATTACAGTTATTTGTTAAACAATTCTAGAACGCTTTGACTAAGGTTCTTCCAAACTTCAATGTAATTTTCGAATTTTTTCCCGTTAATAGTCTCAAACCATTAGGTTGGATTCAATGGGAACTTCCAGGGTAGGTTGAATTTCGAAATGCGATAGTTGAGTTCGTTAATGGAATAATCGACTGAATGGTTTCAGAGTAATAGCCATTTGAAATCTTGAGATTATTTCCCTGATATTTCAGGAACTACAGGTGCGATCGTATTGAAACTTGGCGGTTAGTTGGAGCATAACGATGCCCAAATAATTTTATCGGTATTGTGTTGTTAGTCCATTAGAAAAAAAATATTATTCAGAATTTTGTTGAAAATTTTGTTTCGAAAACTAATCATCATATTCGAAAAAAATTTTGCTCATATCATGAGCTCCATTTTTCACATAGTTCAGTTTGATACGGTCATTATTTCCGGCGATAATGGGAAAAACTATGTTGAATTTCGTTGTTTTTTCATCTGCATCATGGTTTTTCCTTCGGTATCGTTGTTTCTCCGGAGTAGCTCAAAAATACTGTTTCAATACTGATGAAATTTATTCGAAAAAACTGATGAACAACTATTTTCTGAACAATTTTCCACGCGAAATTGTGAACCCTTAGCTGTCATTTTTCAAACAAGTAATGGATTTTAATTCGATCTTATCTATAATTTTGTGAATATTGGGAAAATGAAATTTTGGTAGGTACATTTGAACAATCCTTTTAAGAATTCGGCTTTCTTAATCAAGACCAAATCTCTCTACAAATATCGAGTTTCTTATCTGTTCCTTTAGGAAGTCATTGTGTTAACGATCGGCCGTTGGGCATATTATAACGAAGAGTCTGGATTATGATGCTGCAATAACAAAATTTGCGGACATGAAAATGAGGAAACAATATCTCTCAGATTATTTCTTCGACATTTTTAGTATTCACTAATTTTTCATGTTCATTTTTGTATGTTTTTTTGTAGAAAGGAATATTGTCTGGTAGTTTTCAGCAATGAATTTGAGCAAAAAAATGTTATGTTCGTGCTGAAAAATCCGAATTCTCATTGAAAAATTGTTTCTAAAGAAGTTGAAAGAGTGGAGGGGGCCCCGAAAATTTCCAAGCGTAGGGCAACGCAAATCGTCGATTCGCCTCTGAACACAATTCCGGAAAAAAAATAACTGGAGGAAAAATAGCATGAAAAATTGCCAAGTATACGAAACAAATCTTGGATGTTCTGTTTAGACAAAAGATAGCGTTGGGAGAGCCCATTTGTGGTTAACATGTCCACTCCGTTGTTAAAAAAAATGTGTTAGTAATTTCCAATTATAGATGAAGGCCAGGGTTGTCTCCATTTCAGCAATCAGATCATGGTTACATATCAGTTATGGAATCAAAGATCATTATGCCTCAGGTTGAATTTTTTACTAGCATAACTAGTAGCAGAAAAGGGAGAGAATGTCGAAGAATAATGCCAAATTACACTTACCTGTTAGGGAAAATATGCAGTGTGTTTCATTGGTAAATGAACATAAGGTAACCTGAGGTGATCCTAGACGAGTCCAAAAACCTATGTATGGTAAATCTAATCAATTCCATAACCAAGATACAGGGTGTTTCTTGTATTCAACAATATTTTATTGCTCATAACTTTGGAATTACCTAGTATTTATAATCCGTTAACATTCAAAACGTAGGATTCACTTATACCTAGAGGTCAATCGATTCATATTCGAATATTTGAAAAAATCTAAATCCGTACTAAAAAAATATGGGACTTTAGTCAAGCCAAGATTCAACACCCTGTTTATTGAAATTTCAAAATTGGATTACAATATTTGAAAAAAGCAGAAAATTGTCAATTCGACTCAGTTCATTTTAATCCCGCGCGTTGAATTGGTTATCGATAATTCCACGGAAAAATTCAATTTAATATTGACATTCCACTAAATTCGAAGTTCATGATGGAATTAAAAAATTTCTTGTCCTTTCAGTTGAAAATAAGTGCTTCATGTAATATCGAAGAATTTCCAGAAAAAAAATTATTTTCAAACATGTATCTCAAATAAACAACAATCAATATTTAAATAAATTAAGGAATAGGAATCCCAAAAATGAATCACAGAATGACTTTCAAGTACTCGTTCGATATTTTATTTTGATAGCACCGATCTATAGCGGAAATCAGGTATACCTGGTTTTCGCTGTATCGGCATACTCATATTTTTGCAGAAGTGCACGGTTTCATTCCCAAATGGAACTTCAATTTTGTGTTGTCTCGAAGAATACCGACCCGATCGAATTGAAACTTCCTAGTTCAATTCGAGATACATAAAGGTTATTTTAGAAAAATACCCAAAGTGAAAAATACAAAAAACATTTGAATCTTGAAGTTCCTCATGAAATCTGACATCAACATCAAAACCACAAACTCTCTGGGTTGAATCATGAAAAACTATAAACCCAAAATCCCCAAGGAGTTCACCAACTTTCCTGTAGTTCATTCCATGAAGTGTTCATGCTCCGAAAGTTTCATAGGTTAAATTAAGTTCCACTTACGCAGAGTACATTTAATAAGAGAAAAACACGACTTCGACGAAAATTTCAAGATTCTACACATCGAGAACAAAGGGAGGAAGTTAAATTTCTTGGAGGCATTGGAAATAAACCAGGACAGTTCTGTTCTGAACTCGGAACCAAAACAAGGCTATTATCGAACGACCATTCAACTTTTTCGGCTAGGAGCCTGTGGGTTCTTGCAAAATTAACCTGAAGGAAATATCTCAAGACCTCAATTTGGTTTATATATGCAATTGTTACACAATGTTTGAGCATCTGAAAAACTACATCAAATTGACATGTGTTTGTAATATAATCAAATCAACCCCATATGTGTCTTTCAATAAGAAAAATTATCATCCTTATTGAAGAACACTTTCACACACACACAATCTACAATTCTTTCAATTTATCGACCCAGTTCATCAGGTTTGTGTTTTCATTCAACAGGTGAAGTTTGCACTAAATTTTCCTACGATTCATTCGCAAGAATTCCTGAAGCTGTGCCTAAAGCAACCATGAAGAAGAATGTGGTGAATGTTGAGAGTTTCAAGAAGAAGATGAAAAGGAGAGGAAGGTCCAAGAGCAAAGCAAAAAAAGAAGGCTCTCCACGAAGAAGAACTAAATCACCTAGAAAAAAATCCCAAAGCAAAAAAAGATCAACAACAAATAGGAATAAATAGTATATTATTCAATGAGCATTCATCGTTTATTCCTCAAATAATGCTTATTCACGAGGGGCTTTCAGCCTTTAAAAAAGCTTTGTGTGTTCCAGGAGGAAAAAATGTTCTCATTTATGTACTCTTGTCAAAAAAATTCATTATATAAGTATATAATCTATAAAACATTATGAACCTGCATTTTTCGATATTTGTATTGATTTTCTAATAAAAAACTAAAAGTGATCTATTTTCCTCTAATTAATTGACATTCTGTTCCATTCTGAAGAATTTTAGAGTATGGCCACGATACCGGCGATCATGAGATTATACAGATCTATTCCTTTTTCAGCGTTCGTCCACGATCGCTTTCAGCTTCAAAATATCCTGTTTAATAATAACAATTAGCCATGGAAGTTTGACACATTCCACTTTGTAATTACATTTTTGCGCGCATGTTCTAGGGGAACAGCGTGCTATCGTTTTGTCCAAATGTCTGTAATTTTGGATGATTGAGCCGAAAATGGTCTCAATCGACTAGGTTGGACTCACTGATGACGAATCCGGTGTCAAAATCGATTCTGTCCGGCCGGCCGTCCGTCCGGCCGTTGACACAATAACTGTCGACAGAAGCAAGCTAGCAACCTGAAATTTTCAGGGTAGGTCGCGCATCAAAATGCCGCGGTTAAGTTCGTTAATGGGCCAAATCGGTCGAATAGTTTCGGAGGTATAGCCACTTGAAATTTTGAAGTTATTCATTTTTTATTTCAGAAACAACACGTGCGATTGAATTCAAACTTGGCAATTAGATGTAGTATAACAACGCGCAACTTTGAGCCAAATTTCGTCAGGATCATATTGTTTTTTTTCGGAAACCATCCATCATATCCAAAAAAAAATTATACTCACTCTTTGACCTTCTAATTTCACAGCAGTGTACTAAATTTCAGTTCGATACGATCATAAGTTTTGGAGATATCGGGAAAAAATATGTCAAATTTCGAGGTTTTCTTGTCGATATCGTTGTTTATTTCGGTATAACTCGAAAAATACTGATTCAGTCCAGATAAAACTTCACAGCTAGTTTTGAGATGCTGAAAGACAACCTAATGCGAAATTTCGTGATAATCGTGTTATTAGAACAATTTGAAAAAAAATGTCTATGATTTTCTTATCATATCATACTCTGTATGAAACTTCGAACTCTTATTTTTCGATGAAGTATTGGATTTCAATTCGATCTGATCTGTATTTTTGGAAATATTGGAAAAATAAAATTTTGATTGGGTATATCTACGGAATAATTGGGTGGATTTTACCCATTCACGAATTCGGCCTTCGTAATTAAGGTGCAAACCTTCTCTACAAATATCGAGTTTCTAAGTTGTTTCTTTCGGAAGTTATTGTGTTTACGCAGTCGGCCGTTAGGTAGGTGTTGCCAGAACAGAGGTCTTCAGGTAATAGGTCAGGGTTTTCAATCATATTATTTACATATGAGAGGAGTTTTGGATGGAGTGAGTTAAATTTCTTTATCCAGTAGCCTTGAATTTTATCCGGGCCTGGGCATTTCCAGTTATGTGTTTTTGCTATAACATATTGTAGGTCATCTATTGTCAGTTTAGCGGATCGCATACGGGGTATAGTCTGTGAATTTTCTTCTATCGTTCTCATCCACGATGTATTATTCTGGTGTACTGAGTTTATGGACCAAATATTGGACCAGAATTCTTCTTGTCTTTCTCTGTCTGGTGGTCTGCCTGGTGTTGCTGCTTTGGTTTGCATGGATTTGTAAAAGTTTTTTTCGTTCTTTTGAAAAAAGTTGTTTTCAGCTTTTCTTGCCATACTTGTCTTATACTTCCTTAGCCTTTTTGCATATACGCACAGTTTTTGTTTTGCTGTATCTATGTGTTCTTCGATTGTATTGTTCGATTCTTCGTCTGAGTGTGCTTTATGTATCGTTTCATTATCTCATTTATATTGTCATCCTGACATAATACATGTCACAAGTTTTTCACTTTATTCCCGATATTTTATTGGATTTCTAGTTCGAAATGAACAATTATGGATCTATGGGAGATGATTCCCCAATTAAGGGGCCTGTAGCGTTCTTCGTTTATCTGAGGATCTGAAAATCATCGCTTGGAGGACTGAACCTGGTCGAAAGACCCTCTCGGTCATGAGCAAATGTAGGTGATATTATTTACTGCTTCCTTCTGGTTTTCTGTCCCTCTTTCTGTTTCAGATATTATGTCAAGATATTTTGTCGAAATGAATTCAAGATGACGAAAAAATTATTTTCCGATGAAAAAGATGCCATCCATCTTCTATAAACACTTATACGGGGAGACAGAATTTTTCCTGAGGTTTTTATCTGTTCTCTTGTATCATACGCAAATATGTATGGTACCCCGTTTACATTTCCTCTGCTAACACTGTGATATATCTTAGAATGTAATGCTCATTCTCAAAAGAATATATATATATATATATATATATATATTTATATTGTTAGTCACTCTGCGTTCTCTATTACCATTCCTATATTGATTCATTCGTTCCAGGTCTTGTCTTATGGTCTCGATTCTCTTCTCTAGTCGTATCATCCAATAGGGTCTTTCAGTTGCATTTTCATTTCCATGTGACATTTCGGTAGGTTTGTCCCTGCAAATCTCACATATCGTAATGGCTGCACAGTAAGTTAGATTTCGAAGATCTCCTAGCTCTTCTATGTGTTCGTCATACTGTGGTAAAATATGCTGATTCATGAAGTTCGTTACCTCAGCAAGCTTTTTCGACTTGGATCTTTGGTATTGTTGGTCTATTTTCAAAATTAACGTTTTGATATTTGAATAAACTCGCAGTTAGTTGTTCCTTCATTTCATCTATCTCCTCGTCAGATGGGTTCGTTTCTTGTATTTCATGTAGGGATTCTCTTGGTGTTCTATTGTGTTTAGGTTCTCGTGGGTTCGATGTGCCGTCATCCGCCTCCTGTCTCTGGTTTTCCCGATCAATTTCTACATCAGGTTGAGTTGTGTTCGATTCTAGCAGAAGTTGTTGTTCTAATATTGGTGTCGTTTTCTCTTGATTTTCTTGTTGTACTTCCTGCTGAATTTGGTCTATTATCGCTTATAGTAGTGGTCTTCTTTGTCTTCTGGCGTTAAAAATGTAATTTTTCCTATCTATGATGTTCTGTGTTGTCACATGAGCGTACATGGATAGTTCTGGACAAAATGTTTTCGTACAACCTCAGCGTATCCACTAGTGTTATGACGATCTTTCATAAGAAGGAAGTAATGTTTGACGATGAATTCATTCATATCGTTACTCCATTTGATTTTCCGTCGTGGCTCTGCGGGGGTGGGCTCTGGTGTATCATCCTAAGCAACACCTCTCGCTGGTGCAATTCTGCGGGTTCTTATTAGCCTATTCGGCGCGGTGTTAAGCTGAGGATTTCGCTGGATGACGACCTGGGGTACCTCTAACCCCCTGACGGGCGCGACACCTCTGAATTTAGGATCAGCGGTTCCGTTTACACCGTTCAAAGTTTCCGAGGCTTTTGAAGTTCATGTCTCCATTTGAAATGGGTGTCGCGTTTTATACCTGCCGCCAGGTAACTAGGATCCGTGGTGTCGTCCCTCACCAAGTAGTATAAAAAACTACCCCTTGCGGGTGTTATTATTATTATTATTTTTTTTACCACCATATATCGGGGAATTCGACGAACTGCCGGACTTATTATTATTATTATTATTATTATTATTATTATTATTAATATTGTTCTTCGTATCACTCTATTAGTTTTGTCTGGTTTTGGTGGCTTACCATCTGCCTTCCATTTCAGAGACTGTCTTATTTTATATCCTCGTGATTTACAGTATTTACAAAATAGATTGCTTCTTTTGTTTACTGTATACAAAACTTCCTGTTTAGTCTCTATTTTGCTTGATAATGCTATTTCGTAAGCAACCAATTGATTTGTCAAGTTATCGATTGTTCTTTCTTTGTTTGATATGAGCATCCAACTTGACTTGAACGAGAAGTAATCAGAAGGTAGAATTTCTAGTATTTTACAGATTAGTAAAATTCCAGGTAAATTACATTTACACTCATTTCCAGCAGTCATGTTGTCCTTCAAAATATCTGTCAGAAGTTTGTCCCAGAGATTCTTCAGTTTTGATGTATGTGTATGTATGTGTATGTGTATCGTCATCTGCTTGTTTTACATAGCTGTAGAATTGCATGCATAGGTCATAGGCCTTGTCCTCGACATTGCCATCATAAAGTCTGTGCAATTCCAGCCAAACTTCTCTAGCGGAGGTGAAACGCATTACTTTTTCTAAAGTTTCTTGTGTCATATTTAGAGTCAGAATTAGTTAAGCATTATTATCGGCTTGATTGAAATCTGATAAGTCTTTCTCGTACCTGGTTTTTTCAACTGTTGTATCATCTTCTGGTAAGGATTTAGGGTCTTTTAAATTTCCTTCGATAATTTCTAGACCGCCTTTAATGACTCTTAATAAAATGCATAAGATATATTTCCAGGTTGACCAGTTTGACTTTCCCTCTATCAAACTAATTCGTATTTTGCTTGTATCCATCTTCTGAGTTTACTTCTATTTCAATTTGTAAATATCTTCTCTTCTATTCTGTTTCTTAAACAGCAACCATGCTCTGCCACCACGTTGAAGGTATTTTTATTCAGAATAAGGAACTTATATTTTATTTATAAACTGATTGACACTTTTTTTATATTTGATATCTCAATGTATATGGATATTATGAAAATAATCATAGAACCAAAATAAACTAATGCTGCTAACTGAGAAATATCTCCAGCCTCAATAGATTGACTTTAAAGAGGTGAATATAGTATAATTGAAATTCAACTAAACAATTTTTGACAATGAAGTAGTTTGGAAATTGTTCTTGGTTATAAAGTTTGTCCTATTCCTTTAATTTCTCGTCTTTATTTCAAATCGCCATTTCGATAATGGTCTCGAAGGACTAGGTGGTGGTAATCCTTTTCTTTGTTGGGTTCAATTAAATCCCTTCATCTGGCCTTCCAGTCTTGAGCACAACTTCCGAAAGAAAAGAGCTGAATTCTTGAAATTTTCAAAGTAGGTTGCAGTTCCTTCCACCCTAGGTTTGTAAATGGGTAAAACCCTCTAAATGGTTTCAGAGTAATATCAATCTGTGTGAAGTTTGAATATCCACAGAAAAAATTAATTTCTGCTGAAATTGGAACGGGGAAATTTTTAAACGTTGAATAATACGAACACGAATTTCGTTAGCTTTATAATAGTGTGGCGAGTATGGCCCTGTCTATTCGAGAATGTTCCCGAACACTCCAGACGCGTATGAGTCACCCGCTCTCCAAAATCTTCCCGTAATCGCTAGAAGTTGCACGAGCGATACAAGGGCAAGCGCGGAGCAGCCCAGGGACTAATTCAGCAGAGTGATTCTTAGCGGAAAGTGTTCAGTGAAAATAAATTAGTGTGGAAATAAATTGTGCACAGTCTTTGATAGAATAAGTTGTTTAGTTATTGGAACAGTAGTGTGTAAATAAGTGTAAATGAATAGTTTAATTATTCTGAACGTTTTGATGTACTAAGAAAACGTAACATTGGTGTTAGGTGTACGGTTCGACATCGCTCGAATTGAATAAATAAATTCTATCGATTCAAATTTATGCCAGTGACCCCAAGACTCCCGAAAGCAATGGAGGCGCAGGCAATCATGGAATTTTTGAGTAAAATCAATGAGAAAATGGAAGAGAATTCTCGAAAAATGGATAAAATGGAAGAAAATTATTATTATTTATTGAAGATAAGAGTTAAGATTGAAATCTATAAAACTCAGTATACATATAAATGGACAACAGATACAGTGTGAAACTTCATACATCTAACTAAAGAGAAATAAAATGGTCCAAATTGTTCTTAAAGGAATTCACACTACCACTGTTCACTACTACCGAGGGTAGCTGGTTCCAGGCGTGGAAAACTCGATTAGGTAGGAAACTTTCTATCGCTGCGCAATGAAAATTCTCGCGATAAAGCTTGAACTGATGACCTCCCAGACGCTGATCGGGATTGAGTTGATATAAGCTGGTAAGTTCAACTCCAAATAGACCCTTCAAGGCTCTATATGTTGTAATGAGGTCACCACGCATTCGACGATCCTCAAAACGGGGCAATTCCATCATTCTAAGCCGATCTTCGTAACTGGGACGGTCGACACCAAAAGCCATTCTTGTTACCCTCCTCTGAACATTTTCCAAGGCAGTTCTATCACGAACCAGTCTCGCATCCCAAACAGGTCCAGCGTATTCCAATATTGGTTGCACATAAGTCGTGTACAAGTATTGATGGAACATCTTCCAAACACTCTCTCCAGTAGATAGCAAATTCTGGAGGCTTTGGAACAGGTAGACTGTATATGATCCGACCAACTGAGATCTTCCGTTATGGTGACACCCAAATCAGTGTGACGCGAGCATTGCGATAGCGTGACACCATTAATTGTGTATCTCTGTCTAGGATTCCTCCTTCCCATGTGTAAGACAGTACATTTATCAATATTGAGGGGTATGAGCCAGTCATTGCACCACCTCTGGATGGTGTACAAATCTTCCTGAAGGCAATCACCATTAGTTCCAGGCGTAGCATATATTTTTGTATCATCAGCGAACATGGAGACACAGGATTTGACCAACCCAGGCAAGTCAGATGTGTACAAAAGGAACAAAAGTGGTCCCAATACTGATCCCTGGGGAACGCCACTCAAAACGGGCCTTGAAGTTGAAAAAGACTCACCCACACGCACATAGAACTGACGTTCAGATAAAAAGGCCCCAATCCATGAGAGAAGGCCTCCCCGAATTCCAAAGTACTCAAGCTCAGCAAGCAAACGTCTACGTGGAACCTTGTCGAAAGCTCGGGCAAAGTCCAGGTAAATAACATCGATTGGTGTATTGGAATCCAACGCCTTCGTCCAATCTTCCAGACATTTGAGGAGATTTGTAATAACCTATCTACCAGGTAAGAAGCCATGTTGGTTTTCCGGAAATTTATTATTTGCAATAGCAAAATTGAGAATCTCAGATGTTATCATTCCCTCGCATACTTTGGCAGCCACAGACACTAGGCTTATTGGTCTGTAATTAGAAGCAGATGTCTTACAGCCCTTCTTAAAAATCGGTGTAACTGATGCTCTGAGCCATTCTCTAGGTAAAGTTGATGTGGTGAAAGAGCGGTTGAAGACTAAAGAGAGGGGCAGAGCAATAGATTGAGCACAGTTCTTCAATACATATGGCGATATCTTGTCAGCGCCAGGAGCAGACGAGACATCCAAATCCAGCAAATGTTTTTCTACATCACCTTCAGAAAAATACATTTGCTCTAAACTTTCTATAGATCTGGGCAATGATATGGTCGGAAGTGGACCGGGAGGTTCTTCAGTAAAAGACGAGGCGAAGGAATCTGCCAAAACCTCAGCAGAGCGTCTGTTATCCGCGCATAATTCTCCAGCGGCATCGCGCACTATTGGAGTAGAGACTTTTGTTTCAAGGGAGCTTCGAACATACTTAAAAAATTTCTTTCTGCCATCCGGGGCACTCAAAAGTGATGCTTCATATTCTCGCTTTGCTTGCGTGAGCCTGGTTCTCAAATCCATAGAGTATAGAGTAATTTCTATGATTATTGTAATCATTTTCAGTTCTGCTGCGTCTGTACCGTTGCCAGAGGGTCCTCTTCAATCGGATCATCTTTCGAAGATTCGAAGTTATCCATGGTTTCGATGGAAAGTCAGTGTTATTTACGACGCGGGTGTGCTTGGATACAAAGGAGTGCAATATTTCAGAGAAGGACTTCCACATACCGTCAACCGACTGGTCCCGAAAAACTGAGTCCCAGTCAACTCCCTGAAGGTCAAGATTAAGCTCAGGAAAACTTATGATATTTTTGGTTTTCGTTTGCCTGCGAGCAGGAACAGATGGAATGAACTGAAGTGTAGAAGCTAATGTCGCATGATCGGATAGTCCAAAAGGAGGATGCAGCGTAATCTCGGAAAGGAGGCTATCATCGTTGACCAAAATGAGATCTAGAAGTGAAGGATTTTGATTGCGTCGGTAACGAGTTGGTCTATCCACTAGCTGTTGTAAATTTGAGTCCAATAACATAGCGCAAAAATTATAAGAGGGTGAGCTGGAGGAAGGCAAGTTTGATGTTAACAATGGCCATTTCACATCTGGGCAGTTAAAGTCCCCGACGATAAGTAAAGGAGCATCGGAATTCGATAAAGTTTTTATAAAATCGAATACGCAGTTGTCGTTTTGTGAAGGTCGGGGTCTGTAGATGCATCCCAATTTCAGTGTGAAAGTTGTGCTAGAAACAGTTAGAAAAAAATTGTCAATCCCTGGTGTTGGTAAAGAACTTGCTGTGATCGTGAAATTAGAGCTTATGGAGGAATGAACGTAAACACAAACTCCACCATGACCCACCGTAGTGACACTGTCACATCTGAAGATTGAATACTCCGGAATAGCATAAAGGGCATCAGGAATCGTAGGCTGGAGTCTCCGTAATAAATATTAATAGAGGCCTCTTTGCTTTCACGAAGGTTAATAATTCGATGAACTTTGAATGAAGTGATTGTGTTGGTATATATAAACTCCATTCTTTGAGTGGAAAATATCGACCACTTTCTAGTTTTTTTGGGTAGAAGACGATGTTGGGGTCCTAACAATGGTAGGCTCTCCTCGTAAGTACTTTATAGTGATGTCCACCTCCCCCCTCTCCTGCCTTGTTCGTAGTTCGTCTCGTAAACTCCTCAACTGCTTCCTCTGTAGTGGAGTTTCATCATCCGAAATCCTCACCTTGTTGAAATCCCGGTGTCCCAGCAAGACTTTTTATTCCTTAGAATTTTTGTGACAACCTGTGGGTTTGAAAATCCTATCTTCCAAGAATCAACAGCAAGAACAGCAGTGTCAACGATGAATCTCGAAGAGTCACTCACCACCCAATCGACGCACCGACCAAGAAGATCAGAATCCTCATCCTCATTACCGGAAGAAACAATTCCACGGACGATGATATTATGCGAGCGTTTCATTCTATCTAATAACTCGGATGTTGACGCAGCGCTACCAGTGGTAGCACCAGTAGATTCCGCCGAATTCTCAGAAAATTAATGAAAAAATGGATTAAATGGAAAATAAAGCAGAAGACCATTCTCGGAAAGTAATGGAAACCATCAAGGAAAAAAGGAATGGAAGAAGTAATTGAGAGTTGACGAAAAATTTGACGAAGTCAATGAAAAATTCGATCAAGTTGGCGAAAAATTTGACCAAGTTAATGAAAAAGTTGACGAAGTTGACGAAAAATATGAAGAAATCACAGAAATAATGGAACAGCATTCTAAGTTGATAGAGTCCCTGAAAAGAATGGCAATGAAAATATTTTTCGGCAACATCACACTATAACATCATGAAAACGGAAAATAGCAGTGAAAGTGCAAAAATGAAGATGAAGCCTCCAACATTCGATGGAAAAGTGTCCTGCGCTAGCAATCAGTTGGAGCGATAACGAAAAAGCCACAGCATTAATGATAGCTCTACGAGGAGACGCACTCATCATTCTGCAAACGATTCCGGAGAGCCAACAAGCCTGTTATGAAGTTCTTACATCGAAACTTCAGATGAGATATGGCGATGCTTATCTACAACAAGTTTTTCATGCCCAAATCAGAAACCGGGTGCAGAAAACAGGAGAAAATCTCCAGGAGTTTGAAGCCGATGTGGCAAGATTAGTCAGGCTGCCCTGCTTCAGGGACCCTATTCTTGACTGTGATGGTATGAACGTTCTCTATTGTTCCATCAAAAACGCACCGTGTTTCCTTGACGACAGCGTCGACACGCCTAATTTCTTCTATCCCCGATTCAAGAATAGTTACCAGAGCTCTTTGTGGTGCTCGAAAGCATATTTTCAAATTACTAAGCATTGAGCCTTCTCTAAAATTGAGCGATGCACTGAGCATTAAGCACTGGCCTGAGCACTAGCGCTAGTGCTCAGATTACTTTAAAGAATACTAACTATTGGGCTTTGGGACAGCTCTGCTTCTTGTCGCAGTTTGTCATGTAATTTTGATTATTGCAGTGTTTCGAAAATCCTATAATCTCTATAATACCTGC
Source organism: Myrrha octodecimguttata (assembly GCA_958510865.1). Lineage (NCBI taxonomy): Eukaryota > Metazoa > Arthropoda > Insecta > Coleoptera > Coccinellidae > Myrrha > Myrrha octodecimguttata. Next base: position 8,301,372 of record OY294056.1, on the reverse strand, counting down.
AGAAATCATGTTGAGGGTTGAGATGAAACCATTTGTCATCAGTTTTTTGAGTCATTATTTTGCATTTAAAACAGGTTTTCACATTCATCGAAATTTCCAGTTTGATTTTCGTCTTATTGTGATTCGTGATAAATCAGTGTTTCAATTTCAACAGAGCCAATCCCCTTGTTTCAGTTTGTGTTATTCAGAATTCAAGAAGTCGAATCTATTCGACTAATGGATTTTGTTTGGAAGATGAAGAAAGTAAGTTATTCTTGGTTGAGATTGAGTGCGTTTTTATTTACATCGAGTTGATTAATCGGTATATCTTCCTCTCTCTTCTTTTCTTCCTTACCAAAGAAGAGTGAGATAGAGGTTAATCGATTAATCATTTCGATGAAAATTAAAATTTCAAAAAGCACTGCCGTGAAGGCAGCAACTTTTGCGCGCATGTTCACTGTAGATGACCGCTTCAGCAACGAATTAGAACATGCGCGCAAAAGCTGCTGCCTTCGCGACAGTGCTTTTTGAAATTTTTTTCTGATAAATTACTGGATTTCAATTCGATCATATCTGTATTTTTGGAAATATTGGAAAAATAAAATTTTGAATGGACGTATATCTACGGAATCATTGGGCGGATTTTACCCATTCACGAATTCGATCTTCGTAATTAAGCCCCAAACCTACTCTACAAATATCGAGTTTCTAAGTTGTTTCTTTCGGAAGTTATTGTGTTTACGCAGTCGGCCGTTAGGCTGAAGAAGGTTTGGACCTTAATTACGAAGGTCGAATTCGTGAATGGGTAAAATCCACCCAATGATTCCGTAGATAAACCCAATCAAAATTTTATTTTCCCAATATTTCCAAAAATTCAGATCAGATCGAATTGAAATCCAGTAGTTCATGGAAAATAACAGTTCGAAGTTTCATACAGAATTTAATGAGGATGATATGATAAGAAAGTCATAGAAATTTATTTTTTTTCAAATTGTTCTAATGACACGATTATCACAAAGTTGTCTTTCAGCATCTCAAAACTAGCTGTAAAGTTTTATCAGGACTGAATCAGTATTTCCCGAGTTATACCGAAAAAATCAACGATATTGAGAAGAAAACCTCAAAATTTGACATATTTTTTCCCGATATCTCCAAAACTTATGATCCTATCGAACTGAAATTTGGTACAGTGCTATGAAATTAAAAGGTCAAAGTGTGAGTGGAATTTTTTTTGGATATGATGAATGGTTTCCGAAAAAAAAAATTTTTTGGAAAAAAATTTCGAAAAAAAATTTTTTCAAAATTTACTGACGATATGATCCTGACGAAATTTGGCTCAAAGTTGCGCGTCATTGTACTCCACCTAACTGCCAAGTTTGAATCCAATCGCTAAAGTAGTTTCCGAAATAAAAAATAAATAACTTCAAAATTACAAGTGGCGCGACCTACCCTAGAAGTTTCAAGTTGCTAGCTTGCTTCTGTCGACAGTTATTGTGTCAACGGCCGGACGGACGGCCGGCCGGACAGAATCGATTTTGACACCGGATTCGTCATCAGTGACTCCAACCTAGTCGATTGAGACCATTTTCGGCTCAATCATCCAAAATTACAGACATTTGGACAAAACGATAGCACGCTGTTCCCCTAGAACATGCGCGCAAAAACGCAACCATACTCAATGTCAGATAGATGTGATTAATGCGATCTTCAAGTATGTATTCGGTCCTGTTATAAATTTGGTGTTTAAAAATAAAATAAAACTTGAGCAATGACTAAATGCCGTAAACTTGCACGTAAACAATGATTTCGAAGATATAAATGTATATTCTCGAAATTTCATTTCTCCAACATTTCAAAATATGAGTGTTTTGAAGAGAATGAAATATTTTGTATCCGAAGACCAAACAATTCAAGCTAACTGCTGAATATCATTATCTCATCTGTATTTCTGATTGAATCAGCGGTGGAAAGGAACCTTAATATATAATTATATAAATATATCATTCTGAACCATAGCTGATCTAGTTGAATATCACACATTTTGATTCTGAATTACCACGTTGATGTAGGTGTATCGTGATTAATTAGCAGTGAATTATCCAGAAATGAGATGACTCCAGTGAATGCTTCATTTCAAATCTAATTAACTGTAACCAATTTAAAATATTTTAATGAAAGGACGACAAATCTTCAAAGGCACGGTATCATTTCAATATGACAGGCATGACAGCTATGTGCAGCTGCGCATACATAGATCATATATATAATATGTATATTTGATATTCTGTGGATCATACGTTGCGCAAATACGTGGAGGGAAACGACGAAATTGAACATATGTATTGTGTTTACGTCATAGCCGCGTCACCACGGTTGTAATTCTATTCTGTATTGTTGTTGGTTGATCTTTTGAAAACTGCATTTTATGTTTCGAAGCAGTTAGGCATACAAATATTGTAAGAAAATGGAATTGGTGCGAGAACTCGTTCAAAACCAAGTGGTTTACATACCAGTACTTCTTGTGATTTTCCTGGCAATTTTAGTATTCGTCTTCGGCTTCCAAACAGCCAAAGAACCACCTTTTGTTAATCTCACAAATGAGGACAGAAAACAGCAAATCAAAAAGAGAAAATTGAAGGAAAAAGTGAGTATCCACGATTCCCCTAGATTGTTATTTCAAGAAAAATGTCTCAGTCGTGATATTCAAGTACATATTGATTCTCATATAATCAGTGGATTCTCCTCAGATGAATTGCCGAAGTATTCTAAGGATTATCTCAGCGATATATTCCCATATTAGAGTTCTGATCGCATGTACTAACTGATCCATCTACTTTTAATCTTATACGGAATTGCCTAAGCATATGTTTTACCTAAATAATTAACCTATATTATGTGACCTGGTATAAGTTGTGTGTAATGTTTAATTAGTAAGATATTTATAATATTGCACTTTTATTTCTTCATTTTATAATTTGCACAGAATTCTTGTCAATTATGAATACAATTTATCTGTTAAATAGTTTGGATGGTATTTCTTTTCAGAAGCTAAAAGCATAAATTCCTGCTCTACAGATTGCAGCATTCTGTTGAATTAACTTGATTTCGAATTTTCATAATATATACAGATTCGATTCATACTTGCATTCACTACAACCATCTTGAAATGTCTGAGGCTTTTCATAAAATTACACAATACAGTTGTAGATAGGTATAGATGGATATTCTCTGCATTTTGATCTGAGTCGAGACATATAGAAAAAGCATTCTGCACATTTTGTTGAATGCAAATTTTCAAATTTAGCACCACTGTTTCTCTCAATATTATGGTGGTTGGTTTGATTTCATTAAAGGTACATAATGGGTTGTGATTTATAATTCGGTGGAAAAAATCTATTGAAGTTTTTGTATGACTCGCTTAATATGAAATGTCTGATGTTTTTCAATTTTGCCAAAGTCCCTTAAATTACGACAACTATGGCTCTATTAGAAAACCTATTTGTATCGGTAAAATACGCATTAAGGAGGTCAATGTGGATATATTATTTTTCTTAATATAACAGAATGGTTATGCTGGAAACGAATAATCTCAAAAATGTTCTAATTAGAATAACCAATATTGAGTTGTGCCCGAATGTCTATGATTTTCGAATTTCGAGCCGAAAATGGTCGCAAACGACTCACTGATGACGAATCCCGTGTCAAAATCGATAGTTTCCTAGCGGCTAGCCCAGGACACGCTGACTGTCGAAAGAAACAAGCTAGCGATTTGACTTTCAGGGTCGCGCATCATAATGCGGCTGAAAGAGTTCGTTAATGGGCCAAATCGGCCAAACGGTTTTGTTGTTATAGTCAATCGGAATTTTGAGTATATTTCCTTAATATTTCAGGAACTTCTTGGGCGATTTGATAGGAACTTGGCAGCCAGTTAGAACGTAACGATGCGCATTTTTTATTATTTAGTATTATTCATGAGCTTGTAAAAAAATTCTGCACAGACCTTGAACCCCATATTTCTCAAAAGTGTGCCAAATTTCAGTTTGGATCTATCAAAACTTTTATAGATATTGTGAAGAAAGTCTCAAAATCTCAATCTCATAAAATACCGATCCAATCGTGATGGAACTTGGCAACTAGTTAGCAATTGCTTATGCAGAACTATCTGGGAAATTTCTTGAGTATAACCCCATTAAACAATTTGAAAAAAATTAAATTTTCTCGGCCGATCATAAATACAATATTATATCTTCCGAAAGAAACAACTTGGAAACTCGATATTTGTAGAGTAGGTTGGCACCTTGATTACGAATGCTCAATTCGTGAACGGGTTAAATCCACTCAATGATTTGGCAGATATAGCCATTAAAAATTTTGTTTCCCGAATCATTCTGAAAAGACAAAAGAACTGCAGTCTAGTACTGGACTGAAAAAAAATTACTGCTTGAAGGTTCATGCAGAGTTCGTGAGGATAATTTATCATTAGAAAATCGCAAAATCTTTCCATCCGCAGGTAAAGTTGTGTGTGGCAGGGTCCATACGTGAAGAGATGACCCCTTTGGCAACAAGTTTGAACATGCGCGCAAAAGCTGCTGACTTCACATCGCTGCTTCTCTAGTAATTCTGAATAAAACTCGTTACGCTATTCCGAATCTAATATCATTTGATTTGCAGTTAAGTTTGAAAAAAGAACGGATTAAAATACGTTCTTGTTTATCTCTTTTCCGATTAAACTTTTATTTGTGTAATGTACATTTCATAAAAAAATTTTAAACCTGTCTATAAAACACCAGTTATTCAAAAGAAAACTGTTGAGTTATTTGCTAATATATGGTGAATTCAGATATTTTCATATGAATCTTCTGGATTTAAGATCAAGAGGTTTCTTTATAAAATAGGCTGCTTTAATAAAAAAGTAGAAAATTAGAACAGAAGTAAAAATACCTACTCAAGATTTAATTAGCATCTATTCAGTGTTCATGCCTTTATACTTCCATAATATGATTCAGTTACCATTGTTTATCATGTGGTCTTGCTGTTCCATGTTTTACATATCTTTTCTCAGAAGTTTTGGGTCGAATTCAGATTTCATATAATTGTCAGGCACACTTATTTTTCGGGTTATTATTTTCAGTAAATGAAGATTTAGAATCAACTGTGAAGGGGGATTCATACAACAAATTGCGGCACTGTGAGAATCTGTGAACGATTATTTGGAAATCGCAAAAATCACCGTATTATTTGTAACATGTAGAAGCATTAAAGGCAGTTATATGAAAGGAAACTATATCATAGGATACAGGTCCATTGTATTCTGACCCTCATTAGATTAACACTGGGTTTCGGATCTTACCAACTGTCTTTTCCAAAACTTTATACTAAACAAAAGCACGTCATCCGCTAAATTGAGTATTCATCAGTGAGAACAGCGGAACTCAAATAGTCGACTCCAAAGACCTGATGTAGATCTAACATAAGTCTCTCTTTTGCAGAAACCTACAGCCAATGGTAACGTCACAAACGTTCAACTCAAAGGCGAAAAGTCGCCTCAAAAGGAATCTAAACGGTCTCCACAGAAAGAAAATGACCAGAAAGCAAAGGAAAAAAAACCGGAGCAAAATAACAAAGTTGCTGAAAAAAATAAAAAGAATGAAAATATCAAAAATAAAGTTGTCGATGAAATCAAATCCAAAAAATCAACAAAAAAGATATTGAATGAGAAACCTGCTGATTTTGATGAGGGCGATTGGGAAACTGTTCCCACCAAAGGAGATAAGAAAAAGAAGCAGGATACTCCAACTAAAAAGGAAAAGAAGAACAAAAAAAACGACCAACCCATAGAAATAGAAAAAATTGAAAAAGATTCTGCTAACAAAGAGATACAGACCGAAACTGAAAAGGAAGTAAGTGTGGAGAAAGTTGTTGAAGAAGTGAAGAAAATTGAAGAAGCTATTGTTGAACCAGTTCTAATAATTGAGGAGAAAAAGGAGAAGAAAAAAGAGAAGAAAACCAAGAAGGAAAAGGAACTCCCTAAAGAGGAACATATTGAAGTAGCAATTGTTGAAGAAGTTAAACCTGTTTCTGATAAGAAGCCAGAAACTAAGAAGAATACCTCTGAAGCAAAACCTGTAGAGGAGAAAAAATCCAAAAAGGCAGAGGCTAAAACTATTGAAGTTCCTGGAACTGTCGTCTTCGATGAATTGGGTGGTGAGTTTCATGACTTCTGTTGCTTCTCCAATATAGAGTGAATTAATATTTTGATTAATGATAGTTGGTAACGTTATAGATGTGCAAATTCTTCAGAATAACAACGGTTTTTATTTTATAGGACTTCATAAATAAAGGTTCTGATTTCGACCCAACTATTTATACAGGGGCTTTATAAATTATTGTAACATTGCAGTAGGCTTCGAATCAATGTTTGCCACTCATCACTAAGGACACAAGAAAATATACATGGTGTTTGGGAACGTGAAGATAAGAGGCATCTGCGTAAATTGAGAAATACTGTTTAAAATCTTCTCGGGACGCATTGATTTAGATATACAGGGTGTTTCCCAAAAACTGTAGACAATTCAAATAGCTCTAACTTCAGCAATACTAAGCAGATAAAGTTTTGTACTATTGGTGATGTGGTTTATGCATTTGAGCTTTAATAATATCTTTTACAATGTCTTCGATTTCATGCAGGCCTTGTAGTTTGTCCATGTTGTCTTTCAAATTTTTGTTGATTGTTATAACCGCTAGGTAAGCAATGCATTTGTTGTTCTGCAGATATCATATACATAGATATTATATATTAGTGGTTACAGTGGAGAGTCTTATGGTGTATAAAAATTTCATAATAATGGTGACAGTGGAGAGCCTTGTTGGGGGGTAGAAGAAGTGTCTATTGATTTTCACCATCCAGCAGTTTTCTATGATTTTTTGTAGATAGACTGGGGGTTCAATTGCTGTAGTTTTTACTCAAGACCATCATACCAGACACTGTCAAATGTTTTTTTGATGTTCATGAATATTGCTGCTTACTTGTGCCCTTATGCAGTTTGGACGTTGGAAACCAAGGCTACCCATGGATGGATAGCAGAGTGGTTCTTCTTGAATCCAAACAAGGAGACAGGAATGTTCTGTTCAATTGCATTTTCAAGACGTCTTTTAATTATTTTTTTAAACGGTTTTCTTATGATTGCCAGAAGAGTGATTGGTCGGTAGCTGGATGTTTGTTTGAGGTGTGAGCCCTGCTAATGAATTGTTGTGATAATGGACATAGTATTTTTCTAGTTAGGTTGTCATAGCCAGGTGCAGAGTTTTTTCCTCATAGAGTTTCTTTGTATTTTATTTGTGTTCATTCTATTTTATTTGTGTTCATTGTTCATCGATCAAGATATTCTGCACTCGAAGGTAGGATTCGCAAGATGCTCCTATAAGATGGCGCGCTGTACGTAGTTATACTGCAGTATTCCATCTAAAAGGTGACAAGTATCGAGATTTCTATTTAGCGGTTTTATCCAGATAAGATGGCCCGAGGATCAGTAATAACTGTGAAGCAGCTGTAGCTCCTTGGGTCCTCTTCTTCGGTGTAGATGTTTTGGTTGATTGGATGATAAGCTCTTATCAAGATGGAATATTTGTTGATTTATCGACAGATATTCGTCCTCGTGATTATGTTACTAGACTTCAAGTTTTATCAAGATTGAACCAGAATTTTTTGAGTTATTCCGGAAAAAAGCGATATCAAGAAAGAAATACGACATAGTGTTTTCCAAAGTATGACCGTACCGAATTGAAATTTGTTACACTGCTGTGAAATATGGGGCTCAAGGCATGAGCAAAATTTTTCTCGAATATGTGAAATACTTACAGTAAGATCTCAACAAAAGTCTGCAAGAAGTTGCCAGGCGATATGCTCCAACTAACTGCCAAGTTTCATTTCATTTGCTTGAATAATTCCTCAAATATCAGGAAATTACCCTCAAAACTTCAAATGGCTATATTTCCGAAACCGATTGGCCGATTTGGCCCGTTAAGAGTTAACAATTCGTCGAACGGTGACTTTTGGAGGCCAGAGTTTGTTTTTTTTTTCAAAAAAATTTTCGGTGCAAATGGTTGAAAAAAATCTTAAGAATGCGCAATGTTTTTTCCTATAAACGTCGATATTTCTTCGAATTCTAAGATTTCACGCGGCTATTGACAACATGACAACGTTAAAGCATATTCACGGAGATGCAGGTGCCTGAAGTTGAAATTTTAACGAGGTTTAATGATTTTTTAGGTCTAACATGGGTTTTCACTCCCAACATCTGGAACACAACTATTAAAAATTGTTATTTTTTAGTTTAATTTTTAAAAGTTCTCTTTCAGATGTTGTTACGTTCTAATTTGACAGGATGAGGTCGAGTTTGACTCTCCTTTTTTTTCATCTCTGATTCACTTAGGAAAATAATTGAGCTGTGGATTTTCAAAAGACCTATTCCTTACCAGACTGATCTTTAACAATTTTATTTTATACAATACAATTCCTGTTGTACAGTCTCCCCAAATTCCATGAGACATCAAGACATGGCAGAGTACAAAATGGCCTAGACACGAATGATTGCAGACCATGAAAACTCCAAAGCACTTTAGGAGAATGACTCCTTTGTTCGATCCTGGTGCTCCTCGATAAAGGGTGATGTTAACCCTCGTGCAACAGTCCTTATGGGTTCTCCGTAGAAAATTCAAGAATGCTAGAAGATTAACAAGGTCGACACATGTCATTTCAAACTGACAATAATTCTCCTCGTACCTGATTCTAAATATCAACTCACAAATATAAATTGCTCCGCAAATTTGTGATCTGATTACCTACTAATAGGTATCAAATAAGACTTCACCTAGAATCCGAAAATTCGATTCAATATTATTTTCTAGATTGAAAGCATATATCACTTGGGAACAGCGTCAACCAGAATCACTCGAAAGAATCTTTATTTCAATCCAAAATTACATGCGTGTGTGGGCCTGGCGAATCAAGTTTTTTGTTTGTGTCGATATCATCGGGAAGGCGCGAGAATTCAATATTACAGGATGTAACAATGTTGGGAGTGAAAACCCATAAAAGACCTAAAAAATGATGCGAAATACTCCCAAAATAAGCTATAATCGGTACTTAGAGGTTTAATGAAACTTGAATCTGGCTGTTCAACACCACGTGGTATTATTTGCTCTTAACGAACTTAATTGCGGGATTTTGATGCGCGAACTTCCCTTCAAGTTTCAAGCCGCGGAGGCAATTGTCGTGTCCTCGGACGGCCGGACAGAACCGATTTTGTCCCAGAATTCGTCATCAATGAGTCCAACCTAGTCGTTTGCGACAATTTTCGGGAAAAATTTCGAAAATTGCAGACGTTTGGACAAAAAGATAGCTTGCTGTTCCTCAGAACATGCGCTCAAAAATTATATGATTTTAATTCCGATTCCTAGAGTGAGTGGACTGAATTAGTTTCTATCACGCTGTAACTTTTTTGGAACCCATCATCATCAGGCACAGATTGAGAGATGAAACTATTGAAGCTGCGTTAAGCGCATCTTTTTTTAACATGTTGACTGCCACGGCCATTTTCAGAATTCCGATCTATTTTATTTTTTATTTATTTAAGTAGGTACTGTTTTGACCTGAATTGGTTTATTCAGGTGTATTGGGGTTTCAATAATAGAGACCCCGTTTGGATGAATTAATCGCACTTGATTAATTCAGTCTTTATCAAAATGAAGACACGACCGACGAATATTTTCTGATCTTTATCAGAAAATGTTGATGCTTCTAAAATAAGCAGATAATTGAAGAACTTATTGACCAGTTGATCAATATCGTTGCACTTATGACACGAAGATGTTGTTAAGGTGTATTAAAAACGCACTTTTAACACGTAACAAAATGTATTTTCTTGTATCTGTATTAGATAACAAGACCGAAATGGTATACAATTTATACAATAGAATCTTCCTTCTATATCTTGCGATAGCAAGGTTGAAGCGACATTCAAATGAGAAGTTACGATTTTACAACACAAAAATTAACGTAGAAGTCTCGTTTATAAAATTGAAAGCGAATTGTTTTTTACTGTACAACGGTCAAATGAATAGTGCCTAGAAACTAACTAAATCCAAATTAAGAAAATTCCCTTCTTCACATTTTAGAGGGAGAATATAAATTTTGATTGGTTTTTTGAATTAAGCGACGCCCCTCTAAGATCCGAAAAAACACCTCGGATTGGCTGGTGCAAAAGAGAGAGCACAAAATGTGTGAAGAAAATTTCCCTAAATGGCCTAATAAAATAAATCCTATAAGCTGTCACAAGTGGTATCTGAAGTATGCCACCCATCACGCTTCGATTCCTGGAATGCTAAGAGCTTGAATTCTATGTGGGTGTTTTCTGTCATACAAAATTATACTTTATTGTTGGCTTGAGATAAAATGCTCTCAAAGCCGGTGTCAATTGATTTAAACCAAAAATATTGAATTTCGAGTATATTCCTGGGAAACCAAAAGAATTCAAACTCCCACGTTGCAGAAGCAACAGGTACAAGGATTGAGTACAACCTATAAACCAATAAAAAATATCTTGGAATAGATCTCCATATATCCAAGCCATTCCTGAAGACAAAACGAGCCTCTATAACCACTGATGGTAACTGGTTCGAGGGGTTTAAAACCCTATTAGGGAGAAACATCTGGCGCGTCGAAGATCTGAATGCTTCCTTCCATAGCTTTAAACATATTATTTTATCAAATACCCTAATCATAAAACACAGCCATCAACAGAAGGCCAAAAAAATGTATTTTTTTTCGAAGAAAAAGGTCCTATGAGTTATCTCGTTGTTGGCCTCTGTAACAGGAATTTCATCGCGGAAGCCAGCTGTGAGTTAATTGGTACACCCAGAGAAGACGCAAACTGAAAAATCTTAAATTTCAATGAAGTATATTTTACCATGAAGAAATTGACGGACTTGATTCATTTGGGAGTGTGTTACATAAAAACGCTATTTGTAGTAGAAATCATTATTTAGCAAAAGGGTTATTTTTACTGGGAATAGATTTTGTTTTTTATTTTTCTCAATAACTCTTCTATACCGTATTTCAGGATTATTCATTCACTCTGGACACCCTGTATAAAGATGCTAATTTCGTATTGATCCATAATATCTCTTGTCTGATTTTCGTGGAGGTTGTGATAGTCAATATTTATATGTTTATTTAATTTAAAATTTCTTGTAAGCTTCGGGATGGTACCTAAAGGCCCTGAAACTGTTTTCCTTCTTCCCTTGGAACTACTGTCTTTGAACCATTGTTAAAAAAAATTCTTTTCCAGATTCTTGGACCGAAGCAAAAGTAGCAAAGAAGAGTAAAAAAAAGGCTCGTAAAGACAATTAGGAATAATACAACTCTAATGGCAACATTTTTGCCGCCAAATTTGTGATTCCCTTGTGCTACGAGACATACGATCTCAATACCCACGAAAGACTTAGTAGCCATTCTAGTAAAAGAAGATTCATGACTTTTATATTGAAGTATTCAGAAAGCTTAAGAGCTTCTAGTTTTAGTGAAATGGTAAGATTAAACGTTTTTTGTATATTGAGATATTGATGCCTTTTAGTGGGAGATTGTTAATTTCATTTAGTAAAGCTTTATAATTGATGTATACACTCCTCAATGTTCCTTTATTCATATTAATTATTATGTTGATAATTATTGATTTATTTCCATGATGGAAACCAGATTAAACAAATAGAAAGTTGAAACGATTGAGGAGTATAATATATTGCATGGTTTTTCCTATGGGAAATAACAATTTGTAACTGTTATTTTATATTTATTCTCAATTGTAATAATTGAAAGTTTTGTTCGTTTCTATTAATTAGTCCTGGTTTTGACATTGTTTTGTATGCATACATACATTCCCTAATCATTATGAATTTTCGATAGTTAACTAACTCTCCTAAGAAATACTGTAAGTTCATTTTGTCAACATCTAGTTCTTGTACTGATAAATCTTTATTTTATTTCCTGTTAAACTGAATATTGTTACTTTTATTTTCTTGTTAATTACCTTGACTATCTTGAAACTTTGAAAATATGTTTATTTGTTTAGACAACGTGAAAAATAATCTATCGATAATTCATTCATAGTTTTTCATTTATCAGTTCTAGTAAATTTCATATTTAGTTATAGTAAGAGCATATAGATACTTGGATCCTTCTGTGTCATTAATGACGTAGTCGACCCAAGTTGTTAATAAGAACAAAAGTCATTTTTGATTAGTGGGTATCGCAGCAAGATGAGAATTTTCATTTTGAATAAGGTTAGAAATTTTCGCCAAAAAAAAATTGGATACATGAGAAATTGACATGAAACAATGTGTAGCTGTTGAAATGGTTTTAATATTGCACAGCAACAACTTAAGTGGAGACTACTGAAATTTTTGCTCTTGATGGGACTCCCTTCAGATAAAAAAAAGTTAGATTCGGTAAAGGTGTTGTAATAGATTTTCGATTATGTTGCATTTTCAATAGAAAAGCTCTAAGGTGAATCAATCTGTTATTACTGTTTATTTGTGTGAAAAGATAAAGTGAAGAATGGTTAACATTAAAATAATGACTGACTGTCGATATCACGAATGATGTGTTCCATATTCATTACATTTCAGAAGCAACACTTATTGAATTTCTGTATTTCATCTTACAATTTTGATTCTGGTGATTCCTTATGGCGTTCTAACTCCTTTGACGACAACCATTTTCTTCAGCAACATACTAGTTCAAATGTAACCTCCGCTAGTGCTAGAGTTTTGAACAAGGAACCAAATAGTCCCTAGGTTCCAGTTTCACCTGTATTGGAACCAACTTTTGTAACTACTGTGTATCACATACGATTGGCTGTCAGATATAACATAAGCAATGATCTGCCTGTGGAGGCGTATTGGAAAGCAGTAGTAATGAATAACCAGAACTTAATTGATACCCTTAACTGATGCTGGCTCCAAAAGAGCTCTAGCAGGTAGTTGACAATGATATAAAGATTTTGGAAATGCAAAAATTAGCTGACGATAGTTTAGTAAATGGTTAATTATTTCGCGCTTTTACTAAGGATGTCTAGTATTCCCAATGTGTACCTTTCCTACTATCAATCACAAATTTGAATTTGTGGAGGTACTTTTCTGTACTCAATAACATTCTCTCCAATTACGGCGACAAAATCTACTTTTCTGTTTAATCTGAATATCAAAGTTGATGACAATTCTGTCTGCAGTTATTTAATAGCTGTCAAATTTGACCTTGATGGTGTTTGTAACCGCACTCCCCCAGAATTGTCTAGATTAAGTTAACAGATTGTCATATCTACTATGAATACACAGTGAAATTCCTTAGTTAGGTGCTTGAAAGTTGTCCAGTAGTTTTGTTCTATTTCATCTTCAATATTCATAAGAAGAATGTATGGCCAAACTGTAAACAAAATCTGCTACGTTTTTACAACTTTTTATTATGAGACCAGTAAAAACCATGTCATTTGTTATATCAATCCATGTTAACCTTCACAATTCTTGAATCTTTATCGGTCATATAAATTGTTGCTTAGGTTAAGTTTTTGACTAGTACTTTTTTTTGTGTTGATCGTATAGGAACCAATAATATAAGGTGATAATAGATTTTCTAATAATAAACTCCTTTAAGAATAATAAGTGAATAAGGAAATAATCGAAAAAATCAGATATAATATAGTATGTGTAATAATATACTTTACAGTTAGGTAAGCGATTTGCATTTGTCACGCAATTTATTTAAATTGGCTTGAATGAATTTCTATTCTGGACAGTGGTTGTTCGTGTGGTTCATTGGGAGAGGCAGATAGATAAAAGGGTTAAATCACTATTGATCCATTTTAGGTAAACGAATAATCTGCTATTCAGATATTAGAAAACAAAAGCAATCTCTCCGGATCAGCAACTTGCCTGTTAATGTCTAAAATATTAGATGAAATCAAATCAGCTGAATATCTAGGAGTGATCACTTTTGTACTAGACAATAAACTAATCATAGATTAATGAGAACATTTGCATGAAAACGACATTTGTTATATCATTATACACATAAAGGTTGGAACATATCTATTTTCTCAATGAAATTTTGGGAGAAATCCTCAAACAGCTCAAATTTCATTTTTAATTACCCCATTATCAACATTGAACATTGATTAGGTAATCGGTGAAGCTGAGGTGATTTCATCAAATTTCTTCATGTGATGCCATATTTGGGAGGCCTCAGCCCCCTAATCACAAATGGTACATCTGAAAATTTCTTTCTACAGGGTGAGCCAGAATAAAGCAAGTTCAAAATGAATTCAATATAAAATTATAGAATAGATTTGAAATGAATCAAATCATATAGTGAGCAGAATGAAGCTGGATTGAAAGTGACTGATTAGTGAGCACCTATAGGTTGGAATATGTTTGAACCTGTCTATTTTCCTTTTGATTTGCGTTTTCAAACTCATTTTGCTTGAGACAACTTGTAGTTTGTTGAAGATTGACGATTTAATACAGTAAATGAAGATCATTTCTGAAGGAAATATTGTTTTGAACCTGCTAAATTTTGGCTTACCATATGTCCTTATGTCACCGAGATGGATATTGTACTCGAGAACTTTCAAAATAAGATATGACATGACATTTTTCCATAAAAAAGAAACGCTCGCGTCATTACAGCTTCACTGAGAAGGAAATCACTTATAAAGTTAGGCAATTGAGCATAAGTATCCCGTTTCAGGGTATTCCTTGGAGGTGGATTTATTCCGGAAAAATAAATAAAATAATGTTTTAATCTCTGTGCTACCACATACTGAACCAGGTGAATTTGGACACATTACACGAACTGCCACTGTAGTATGATAATGATAATTTTGCATAAAAATGACAGTTATCTTTTGTACACTTTACATTAGGATTTGGAATATGTGTGCCAAGAGTCTTAAGCGTTATCAAAATGATGTATTACTTAATCAATGAAATCAATGGCCTTATTACTGTGCGGTATGTTGCAAATATTCATATTTTTAATAATATATTTCTAAGAGGTAGGAACACTTGCTGTTTGATGTCTTCCATATTTTTTGTTGTACCTTAGTTATAAGCATGTCGGATTTTGCAAGTGGTAAAGGCCGATAATTTTGCGTAAATCATTCAAAATTTTTGATTTGGAATCTGCTACTTTCAGTGTACTGAAAGAAATCAATGTGTGTGAAATTTCTTTGAAAAGAATTTTTTAAAGCTTGAATTCGAAGTATTGAAAATGAGAAAGGGACTTTATTTTATAGTGTTTGAGTTCAAAAACTTGCGGGAAGTAAGTCTGTTTACCATTTTGCAAATTAATGTTGATTACTGGATCCTCCTTATGATATAGGTAATATTCACTGTTGGCTAAATAAGCTGAGCTGGGCATAATCGAAATCATAATTCCGTCAACACATGATGCTAATTCTACATAACATAGATTTCTGTTGTTTGGATATCGAAGAACCTCAATTCGTTTATTTCAGCCATAGTAACAAATGAGCAGATGTACTATAGTACTTTTTAATTCATTTTCGTTTTTACCCTCAACTCATTCTGAGCATGCTTCATCATCATTACAGATGCCACCTTTCTTGAACATAGAACCACACTGTTGGGATTAATTTCAGAGTTACATCCCTGATACATAATGTGAGAAAACATTGTGATGGTATAGTCCGTGAACACCCTCATAAGTTGCATTTCAACTATCGCGATATTCATCCCCACAATATCTGAATTTGATAACAAAGCTTCCATTCAGAATTGCTGCAATATGTCATTTCCGACATTTCTACAAATCAAGTTACCTACCATCTTTCTTGTTCTGTTTCCCTCATTGAACAGTTTCAAGAAGACCTCTGATATTTTAAAGATATTCTGATCATTTTCGTCATTGCCAAAAATGTTTTTTATGTTTTAAACTAGTTTCTTCGGAACAAATTCAACCTATATTGTTCGTTAGCTATTAAATACATCATTGTGTGGTTATTTGCTATTGCTCTATTAATTTCAGTTTCTTTGAATTCCAGCCGTTTTTAGTGTACCTGGTGTCCCCGCATGCCATTGTAATACGAGATCTTTTTCTTTCCTGGTATAATCTCGAACATAGTTGCTTTCACCAAATTATTCTGAAATATTGAGCATTTATGAATGAAACCATTGATTCTCGTTTTCATACCTACTATTTCCTGGAGTTAATTGCAAATTACCAAGAAGCCGGATATTGAAATCAAATTTCAATTACCACTGTAATATGGGAAGAATATAAATAAGCATTTTCCATGCCCTCCTTGGAATGATGCCATTTATGATAATACATATTTCATTTATTTAATTGAAACCTTCTTACCAAACAAATAAGAGAAGAATAGTCTCCTCCTTTTTGATAAATATGAGAAGACTGACACATTGGTTGTATTTGGAAATTGCGATTTTTGTGAATATTTATTAAGCTTGAGTTTGGGGAAAATGGGTTACATTTTTGAAAACTAACTGCTTTGAAATTATTGATGGACATTTCCGCAGACACTGTTGTGAAATATGTTATGAATACTCGCAGTTGCTTTTTATCTCTGTGTTCAAGACTCCGATATCTTCATTTGGCGTTCTACGTCAATTTTAATTTTGTATACTTGTGAATGTGTTGTAAGTGAAAAACTTGCAGGGTGTTTTTAGTACCAAAATATACATATAAATATTTTATAGGATAAATGGCGAGGTAGATTTAGTTTGTAACAAATGATCCTTGTTGATTTTCATTTTGTGATGTCAATATTTTGTACATAGGTATTCTGTGTAGCTTAAGTTGTGCATTATTTTGTAAGTTGTGGAATGTTTTTTTGGGGACCATTGTGAGAATATATTTTAAAATTTGAATGTTTTTCCCTTTGAAAATAATTATCACGATCGATATGAAATTTTTGATCTAATAGCCTCATGAGCTTTTCACAAAGTTCGTGAATTCTGAAATAATCTACTAGGGATATTTGAAGTATCAAAATTTGCGTTACATTGGCCTTACTGATGAAGAATTCCTTGTGAGAGATGATATACAAAGTGAGAAATTGAAATTTTCAGGGTAGGTTGGGGGATCTAAAAGAGTTACTTCCGTTCGTTTATGGGCTAAAATCACCAACTTAAGGATTTCGAGTTATGGGTATCTTGTTTATTTTTTTCTTAATTATCCGAAATTCTAACAGTCTAGAAAACAGTGAGGTAAAATCTTTTACATGTAAGTCCAAAATTGTAGCCGAAACGGCCACCCAACCAGGAATTGACCCCGCCCAACGCGGCTTGACTTGTTGTGATATCAACATTTTTGCGCGCATGTTCTAGGGGAACAGCGTGCTATCGTTTTGTCCAAATGTCTGTAATTTTGGATGATTGAGCCGAAAATGGTCTCAATCGACTAGGTTGGACTCACTGATGACGAATCCGGTGTCAAAATTGATTCTGTCCGGCCGGCCGTAGACACGATAACTGTCGACAGAAGCAAGCTAGCTACTTGAAACTTTCAGGATAGGTTGCGCATCAGAATGCCGCGGTTAAGTTCGTTAATGGGCCAAATCGGTCGAATAGTTTCGGAGTTACAGGCACTTGAAATTTTGAAGTTATTTATTTTTTATTTCAGAAACTACTCAAGCGATTGGATTCAATCTTGGCAGTTTGGTGGAGTATAACGACGCGCAACTTTGAGCCAAATTTCGTCAAGATCATATTGTCAGTAAATTTAAAAAAAAATTTTTTTTCGAAATTTTCTTACAAAAAAAATCTTTTTTCGGAAACCATTCATCATATAAAAAAGAAATTATACTCACACTTTGACCTTCTAATTTCACAGTAGTGTACTTAATTTCAGTTCGATACGATCATAAGTTTTGGAGATATCGGGAAAAAATATGTCAAATTTCGGGGTTTTCTTCTCGATATCGTTGATTTTTTCGGTATTACTCGAGAAATACTGATTCAGTCCTGATTAAACTTCACAGCTAGTTTAAAGATGCTGAAAGACAACTTTATGCAAAATTTCGTGATAATCGTGTTATTAGAACAATTTGAAAAAAAAATTTCTATGATTTTCTCATCATATCATCCTCATTAAATTCTGTATGAAACTTCGAACTGTTATTTGAAAGTACTGGATTTCAATTCGATCTGATCTGTATTTTTGGAAATATTGGAAAAATAAAATTTTGATTGGGTATATCTACGGAATCATTGGGTGGATTTTACCCATTCACGAATTCGGCCTTCGTAATTAAGGTCCAAACCTTCTCTACAAATATCGAGTTTCTAAGTTGTTTCTTTCGGAAGTTATTGTGTTTACGCAGTCGGCCGTTAGACTGACCGTAAACACAATAACTTCCGGAAGAAACGACTTAGAAACTCGATATTTGTAGAGTAGGTTTGGGGTTTAATTACGAAGGTCGAATTCGTGAATGGCAAAATCCGCCCAATGATTCCGTAGACATACCCATTCAAAATTTTATTTTTACAATATGTCCAAAAATACAGATATGATCGAATTGAAATCCAGTAATTTATCAGAAAAAAATTTCAAAAAGCACTGCCGTGAAGGCAGCAGCTTTTGCGCGCACGTTCAAATTCGTTGCTGAAGCGGTCATCTACATTGAACATGCGCGCAAAAGTTGCTGCCTTCACGGCAGTGCTTTTTGAATTTTTTTTATTTTTAGATGCATCTCCATGTCGATATTTTTCAAACAAGAACGAAGCACAATTCCATTGGATCTGCATTCTCAGAACTCCCTCTCTACCCAGCAAACGCAAAATAATCTCAGAAATATTAGTTGGCATCACATTCTCATCTGAGATCATATCAGTGACGTGAATTGCAACTCCAGAAACCATCCCAGCAACCGCTATTCGGGACCCTTCTGGTTATTATTTTCTTCACATCCGAACTCGAAATTTTCGGAATGATATTAATGTGAATCACATGGGGGCTAAATTATTGCAAGGAAATTTAACTCTCATGAAGGTATGAACGAGTGACATTGTGAAGTAAGCGAAGTCTTTCATGATTAGCTAATGTGAGTAACTTTCTGAATCTCGTAAAGCTCCTCCTTCAGATGAATAAGGAAGCACTTTGAGTCTTTGAGAATATATCGTGTATCCTAGGAATATCACATTCACTTTCATTTCTGATCACTGAAAATCAGTGTTACTCACATTTCAGTTTTGAAGGTTATCAGGAAATTTCGAATTTCTCCTCACATTCACTTACAAAAGTATCCTCCTATTAGGTTTTACTTGCTTATTCTTTAATTGGAAATGGGTGGCATCACGAAATATCAGAGCATATGAAAAAGAGTTCTAATCAGAGAACCATGAACAGAAATATCCATAGGAATTGGTTATCGGAGAAGAAAGAGCTCCAGTAATAATAAATTAACATAGTGACAATAGGATGAACGTCATGCACATCGATGAAAGTATTTTGCACTCGAAGGTGGGAA
Source organism: Myrrha octodecimguttata (assembly GCA_958510865.1). NCBI lineage: Eukaryota > Metazoa > Arthropoda > Insecta > Coleoptera > Coccinellidae > Myrrha > Myrrha octodecimguttata. The sequence continues at coordinate 8,281,831 of OY294056.1, read as the reverse complement.
TCGCAAGATGGTCCTAGAAGATGTCGCGCTGTACTGTATACTGATGCCACAGATCAACCAGATAAACCACTCGCGTCATTTACTTAGGAAATCTATGTCAACGCAGATATGACCCTGAATCGAGCTAATCAGAATTTTAGCAGGCGTTTGGGGTGCTTTGGGGTGCCAATCAGATTGCAGGAATAGGATTTCGTCACTCTCGCTGTTTTCGGACTCGCTTGAAGAGGTTATAAACATGTAAACAAACTGAAATGAATTTTTCATCCTATTAATTGATGAATAATTTCGTATCTGTTCCATTTAAGAATATAATCCAAACAGTTTTTTACAACCAAATCAATTGTTTAGTCATCTTTGAGGTTCTATTTTATGATGACAGTCCTCATTATATCTTTTAATTATACAACAAGAATTGGAATCGAACTTATTCAATTAAAACGATGGGATGTCTAATGAAATTGTATATGGTTGCACAAACACTAGGATTGGAATCGAACAAATAAGTTGGTCTATTCATAATTTGATTTTATATTGAAATGAATCTCATTTGATGTGAAACTACGAAGATTCTCTTATTAAGGTAAACGGGTTTTCCATAACATTTTTCCAAAATTTTCATTTAGTCCAACCGAGTTCTTCTACAAGAGTTTAAGGTGTGACAAAACACTCGCTTTGGTGTTGGAAATTTGCTTGTTGGTCTGTGCTGATGCAGCGATCCATCTGAAAGGTGTCAATTATCGAGATTCCTTCTGCGGGTTTATCCGAGGGGTAAGGGCCGGTATTATAAAACTTAATTGGAAGTTATCTTTAACTTTAACTGAAATTTTGACAGTTTTGTTAAGACATAACTGTCAAAACTGTCAGTTAAGGTTAAGTTTTATAATACCGGCCCTAAGGGCCGGTACATAACTGTCAAAACTGTCAGTTAAGGTTAAGTTTTATAATACCGGCCCTAAGGGCCGGTATTATAAAACTTAACTGGAAGTTATCTTTAACTTTAACTGAAATTTTGACAGATATGTTAGGACATAACTGTCAAAACTGTTAGTTAAAGTTAAAGTTAAGTTTTATAATACCGGCCCTTAGTCGTAGAAGACAGACGTATATTATTGTGCTCCTAGAATTCTTATGATTTCTCGGTACTGTACTCGTTTCCGAATTTAACCAGGTAACTGATAAATTAACAAATATTCATCCTGCATTTTTTGTCCGAATAACCGCAGTTGGATAATTATTTTCGGGATATTTGTTGGGTTTCATCTTTGTTTTGTTTACGTTCAACCGATTGACAGCGTGTGAGAAAGCGGTTCATCTCATCGCGGCGCGCTGAGCGTACTTGCCGGTTTCTACGCGTAGTGTGCTTCCTTGATCCAGCCTTCACATATTTTCCTTATTCCGTGGCCCTCCAACCTCTGTGTATAAGACTTTCTTATAGGCCCAAGAAAGTGAAGAGTCGTATTCGTTTTTCCTTTCTTGTTTTCATCGGTTTCGTTTCCAATATGGCTCGTTCTTGTTCCGTTTGCGCCAGTTCTATCACGGCCAACCAGAAACATATTTCGTGTGTCAAATGTAGGAAGGTTTTTCATTTGGGTTGCGTCAATCTAACTGATAGGGAGCTAAATTTTCTGAAGGGAGCCGGTCCTGTATTGGTTGTACTACGAGCGAACGTATTTTACGTAGTAACTTCGGGGTCGCTCGCCCGATTTCGCCGACTCCGTCACAGCCTTCCACACTCCATGTTCCATCGGATGGGCCTCTGACGGTTCAACATTTTGATGTGTTGATGGAGCGGATGATGGACTTGTCGTCGAGTGTTGGACGAATTGTTCGAACAGCTTTCCGCATGTACGGAGACTTTAGCCAAACATTCAAGAATCCTATCTGATCATGAATCGTCTTTGGCATTACATGGTTCCCAGATTGAGTTACTCCAGCGCGATCAGTTGTAGTGTCGGACAAGGTATCCGAAATTTCGAAGGGTCTGAATGAGGTAAGGTGTCCACAATCTCTTGCCATTCCTGAGCGTGTTGAAAAATCCCATAACCTTCTGGCCTTCAATGTCCCGGAGGGTACTCGCCCATTTGATGATGTTTCCATCTCCACTGCTATCATTAATTGTATTTCTGAATCAGCTGTTCAAAACCTGATTACCGCCGTTCGGTTACCATCGAAAGACAAATCACGCCCTGCATGGTTGAGACTAACATTCTCCAACCCACATGTCGTTTCCAGTTGCTAAGGAACAAATCTCGTTTACTTGCCGATGGAAGATTTCGTGACGTACTACGGGATGACAAAACAAAAAGTCAAGTAGCTGAGCTCGATACATTGCGGAGGGAACTCAAGAGGAGACAGTCTAATGGTGGCAAAAATATCAGAATAATGTATGTGAAGGGATCCCCAACAATCGTACAGACTCCTACTACAAAAAAAGTACAGTCCTACCTGACGATTCGGGGGACTTCAGGTGTGGCCGGTAGTTTATAGTAATGTCCAGTCTCTCTCTTCCAAATTTTCTGAAATTTTAACTTATGTTCAGTTGCATCAATCGAGTATTATGTTATTTTCCGATACTTGGCTAAAACCAACCTTGCCTGATAGTTCATTCCACATATCAGGCTATACCTTGTATCGGGATGATAACAGCGTAACTGTGGGTCACTGTGGTGTATGTGTTTATGTGCGAGACACAATTGTTGATTATTTCAAAATTGATGTGGCCCACTATGACTGGTCTGGCATTGATAATATTTTCCTGATAATTCATAACTCTCGATTTTCTCTCTTAACGAGATGCATTTATCGTCCTCGCCCTTGTCCAGGCGACTACCAATTTGTAGAATTCCTTCGAAATGCTACTACTCGCCACAGCAATATTTTTATAACTGGAGACTTCAACTGTTCGGACATTAAATGGCGTCTCAACAGTTTGCCACCTGTTGGTTCCCCCTCTTATTCCTATGCAGACCTCATCAGCAAGACTGCCATAGAACAATTAGTCGATAAACCAACTAGATTCAGAGCTGGTCAGTTGCCATCTTTACTTGATCTTATCTTAGTTTCCGATTTCAATCTCATTTCTGACATTGATTATTTACCACCATTTGGGAAATCTGACCATAGCACCTTGGCAACAGAGCTACAGTTTCGTCTTCTGAATTCAAATCCTAAATCCACTAAGGAAATCCGCAATATTGACTATAGCAAGGTATCTGAATTACTGGAATCTAAAGACTGGTCACCAATATTTGAAGATGAGGAGGATGTTAACGGAATGTGGAGTTCCTTTTTGAGGGTAGTTGATGACGCTGTTAAGTCTTGCACAACTGTTCGTTCCGTTAGAATTCACACTGCGAAGCCATGGATTAACGATGCAGTCTTGAGGATGGCGAGAAGGAAGAAGTCCCTATGGCAGAGATATCTCCGGACTAGATCAAGAACCGATTTTCAAAATCACCGAACTTATTCCCATCATTTTTCTAATACAATGAAACAGGCTAAGACATCGTATGAGAGAACCCTGGCTTCTGCCAAGAGCAGGCAGAAATTTTTCAAATATCTGAAAACTTCGATGAACGGAGGTGTAAGTTTTCCGACCATTCGAGATTTGTCCGACAAACCGTGTGGGGATTCGCTCGAGACGGCCAATGTATTAGCGGAGGTGTTCTCTTCCGCATTCGTTAATGAACCTGATGGATTTCTTCCTGAAGTTAGGTTTCCTCGAATCTCCGATGAAATTTGCCATGTCGAGATCAATGAGGAAGTTACCAGGCGGCACTTACTACAGCTCAGAGATACTGCTCTAGGACTAGATGGTCTTTCTTCTAGACTTCTCCGGTTTTGCGCCAATTCCCTCGCTTTGCCACTCTCTAAGATATTTTCAAGTTCCCTTAAATATTCCATTCTGCCCAACGACTGGTTGTCTGCCTCCGTAACCCCGGTTTTCAAAAAAGGAGACAACCTATCACCGCACAATTACAGACCTATAAGTATATTATCAGCAGCTTCGAAAATCCTAGAGAGAATTGTGTCTGAGCATATAACTCAGTTTGCTTTGTCGAATGGTATTATTCCAACTGAACAGCATGGATTTTTATCAGGCCGCTCTACTATGACGAACCTCATTTCATGCGTTAATGAGTGGACTAAGGCGTGGGACCGGGGAGTGCCTGTGGATGTGATTTATCTGGATTTTTCAAGGGCCTTTGATAAGGTCCCTCACCGGCGGCTGCTTGCTAAGCTTTACCATCTTGGAATCAGGGGAAGTGTTCTATCTTGGATTGAGGCTTTTCTATCAAACCGTACCTTTCGAGTTAGAGTGAATCGTTCTTTTTCTTGTCCGGATAGACCTATGACGTCAGGTGTCCCTCAGGGTTCCGTTCTAGGCCCTATCTTGTTCTTATACACCTTCGATCTCCCTAAACTTCTCCACTCAGCTTGCTCATGTTCGCGGATGACACTAAAATATACAATTTTTCTTTGTCCAATTTCGAAACACTTCAACGGGACCTGAATGAGATTGGCGTTTGGTGTGAAGACTGGTTACTTCCTTTGAACGTGGACAAATGCTCTGTGCTTCATATTGGTGGAAACAACCCGAGAAAGGAATACATCATCAATGGTTTCACGCTGTGCAGTGTATCAAGTCACTGTGACCTGGGTTTGTCTGTTACCGAAGACCAACGTTGGTCTAACCATGTTTCTTCCATAACTGCTAGGGCTAGACAATTGACTTATGCCATCCAGAGGACATTTAGCGGATGTGACATTGCCACGTGTAAACTCCTTTACACGAGTTACATAAGACCACTGCTGGAGTATGCTGGCCCGGTTTGGTGGCCCTCTACCCGTGCCGACGAACACCATCTTGAGTCAGTGCAGCGTTGGAATACACGCATACCATACGGAATAACTCACCCTTCATACGAGGACAGACTCATCGTTTTCGGGTTGCCATCTTTTCAATCACGACAGGAGAGGGGAGACTTAATATTCCTTCAGATCACTCCGTGGTGACTTCGGTGATCGTATTCGTGGCCTATTCACTGTGAACAACAACAATCTGAGAGGACATCAGTTCAAGTTGTCGAAAGAAAACTTTCGAACATTCCAACGACACAGTTTTCTGACTAACAGAATTTTCGAGAGATGGAACCGTTTGCCGAGTATTGTGGTCGATGCTGGAACCGTCAATGCCTTCAAGAATGCGTTGGATCTCTTTGATGCAAGAACTACTTATTTGTAAACTTTTTTCTATTTTTATTTTCTTTTTGAGTATATAGGAATTTCCTTAACTCTACTTGTATGTTTAATAACAATAATAAATAATAAGTCGACCTGACGATCAGTAATAACTGTGTGGAGATCATACTTCGCAGGATCATTTCTGTAGTATATATTGGTGAGTGTCCATCATAAAATTAGTGAGTTAGATAGTATGTGTAGATCTGGGTCTATCCGAAGTGATCGTTTTCATCATCAGTGGTCAAACCCACTGAGTTGTTGTGTTTCGTGCTTGTGAAATAGGGTCTCTTCGCTGTATGGAAAACCACGAACTTGGTCCATCACACAAGATGGACGTCACGACAGATACCGAGAGAGCTGATACAGAATACAGGAGAAATTATCAAGAGAAGAAAGATTACTGATGTGGACAATGAAAAAATTTACCCACCCTTCAACAGCAAGGGTAAGAACGATTGAAACGTTGAAAAATCTAGAAAAGCAATGACGTGAAGTCAGCAGTCCAACCTGTTCCCCAGAACAAGCGCGTAAAAACCACCACCAGTTGTTATATCCACGGAGTCATCGGTGATCACAAATTGTTAACTTATTAAAATCAAAGTGCGTAGGCAAATTCCTCATAAAATACGGAAAAGCGAATATAAGTTATCATATGGAGAACATGGATGACTACCGATCTATGAAAACCTACTTTATAGAAGCGGAACGAGACTTCCACACGTATACGCCGAAAGGCGGAAAAACCCTTGCCTTTGTTTTGAGAGGTCTAGGTAACAATCAAGACTTTGACTAAATCATAGACAAGATGGACTAAATAAGCGGAAAACTAAAAGATATTTACAAGTTATCGGTGAAAGCGATCTACAGAATGTAAGGGACAAAATCGCCCTTGTTTTTAGTCATAACTAGCAATCAGGTGACTATTCGTCAACTACAACTAAATATCAAAGTGATTTCGTATACTGCAATAGAATGGAAGAGGTACAGCAAGGTGAAACAAATTATTCAGTGCCACATATGCCAGAAATGGGGACAAGCTACCTCCAGAAATACGCCTGCGAAATGCGCGAATTGTGATGGAAATCATCCAGCAAATAACACAGAGTGCGAAGTGTATCGCAACATACTGGAAAAAAGACATGAGAAACCGAAGAACGTACCGAAAAAATTTGTTCCGGCTCCCCTTCCGGAAGTTAACGTCTGGTAGACCAGAAAGAAGACCAGAGGAATCTCGGCAGAAGGAAAAACCGCAAAACTGTACCACGAAGGCAGGTTCTGGTAACTCTTTTAGCACCATATTCGAAATTCAGGGCGAATTCGGAAAACTGAATGAACACGAAAAAATATAGAATTATTTTTGAAATCAATTAAAATTCTAAATTCAAAAATAGATCAGAAAACTAACTAATAAAGAGAAAAATTTTCAATGTTTTTCAACTTCATCATGAATCTCGAATATGGTGGATTCTATGCCCAATCTTGCTACCTGGAATGTAAACGGAATGAAATCCAAAATTGACGAGTTTCATTATTTTTGAATGCAGAAAAAATAGATGTCATGCTTTTTAACGAAACTAAATTAAAAAGTTGCGATGAATTTCGCCTCGACGGATATCAGGTAGTAAAAAATGACCGACCAGATGACTCAGGTTATGGTGGAGTCGCAATAGCCTTTAAAGATGGTATTCCGTTTGGAGAATGTCGGCATTCAACTGTGTGATAACCTAAAAAATTTCTGTTTATAATAGCCCAAGTAATATCTTCACACAAAACTGTCTAAAAAGCCTACTTTTCCTTGAATGCAAAGCATGAACTGTAAGGCCGGTATTATAAAACTTAACTGATAATTATCTTTAACTTTAATAACTGACGGTTTTGAAAGGTATGTTAGGACATAACTGTCAAAATTGTCAGTTAAAGTTAAAGATAACTTCCAGTTAAGTTTTATAATACCTGCCCTAAATCGAGAAATACAAATGGAAATACCCTTTACAGATTCGTGGAAAACAATGACGAGTGCATCCTGCACACACTTTCCCTTCAACAATACAACCCCAAGTAATTTAAATCTCATTTTATCAAATAACGTCAATAACCTCAGCAATCCCCAAACTTAACCTGCATTCCCCTCAGACCCTAACGTTGTTACCATCACTGTTGGTGGGTTTACTAAGGATTTTTCAACGACGATGGTTTTTGACTACGCCAATACTGACTGGGACAAGTATAGTCAAATATTAGACGATAAAATTACCATGAAGGATGAAATTTCCTCGATAGACGATTTGGAATCGGAAGTATGCAAATTCACTGCTAGATCCATCACTTATGCTCGTAAAAAAAGCACAAAGATAACAAAACATTGTGTAACTCTCTAATCCACCTACACTTTCTGCGTCTAATGCATGTTTCGGAAACCTAGTTTCCTTTGTCAAAGACATATCGTTACTAACTACAGTTACAAGTGTACATGTTGAACCAGTGAGAGGATGGTATACAGGACCAATGGGAAAGGGTTGTTAAAGGCCATTAGGGTAGTGCTGAGCCATCAAGGGTGGTAAATATTTGGAATAATGGGTTACTAAAGGGGGTGAGATCATTGTTTAGCAATCTGTCTTTTTTCTTGAAGATATGTATGTATACCTACCTTCAAGAGTATGTAAGTAAATTTTGCCCTAGCTTTTCAATAGCTTTACGGACTTTTCTGATACTAAATGAACGGTTGTTGAAACGTGATTAGCGACCGCCGATTTGTCAGGATGGTTGTTACGGATATTGCTCATGTGTTCCTTGATTCTCGTGTTGATGTTCCTCGCTGTTTGTCCGATGAAAGATTTATCGCTGTCTGAACATTTCAATTCATCCGGTATTTTATCAAACGTATTTCCCAAAAGTTGTCTGGTTTTCGTGGCGGTTGTGCAGTTTCTTGTAGGTTTCTGGGTGATACGTAAATGCCCTGAAATCGTTATCTTTTCCCGTTTCTTTCATTAAAGTTATATCTTTGAAAAATTGTTCATCTTTATATTCCAAACTATAGGTTCTCATTTTTTGGCAGGCAGTACATGCGTGGTGGATTCGGGTTTTTTACTTTTAATCTATAAATCTCTTGCGGCTTCAATATATGTGTGCATTTTTTAAGGGTCTCGTTGACTTTAATCGCGCATTTGTTAAGAGGGTTCAGTGTTATTTCCACGTAGGGTGCTTCATTAATAAGTTTGTTTAATGACTTCACGTACTCTGATTTTGAAATGATCACGACGAAGTTGCCCTTGTCCGATTTCAAATTAAAACACGGTTTGTTTCTAAGATTGGATAATTTTATTGTTGTTACTTTTTGTTTTTAAGGGATTTCTATTTCAATTCCATCAAGAAGGATTTACTTTCAGTTCGGACTAAATTTTGTTCGGGTTGCGGCAATATATAAATATGGCGTTTTCAATCTCATCGACGACGGTTTCGAAATCCATGTTTTCTGGGTATATACTATATTTAAGTGCTTTGCTCAGGAACTGAATTTCTTCCTTCTTGAAATTAAGACCAGATTTGTTAATAACCATATGTTTCTGTTCGATCGCGGTGTATTGTGAATGTTTAACTATGGGACTCGGATTTTCTTTCTCGTTTCAATTTGTATTACTTTTTTAATATATGTATGCGAGAATTCGGAATCAATTTTGCAGGCGTTTTTTTAACATAAAACAGCCAGCCTACACTTATTGCTCGATCGTTTATTCAGGATACCGCTCAGTGAAGTTAATTTCAATGAAGAAGAGAACAGAATTTTCCAAATTGCTAAACAAAACGGTTATAATAAACACTAAGTACGAAAATTGATTACCAAACATAAAGATAAACAGTTTTTCAAAGACATAACTTCAATGAAAGAAACGGGGAAAGATAACGATTTCAGGGCATTTACGTATCACCCAGAAACCTACAAGAAACTGCACAACCGCCACGAAAACCAGACAACTTTTGGGAATACGTTGGATAAAATACCGGATGAATTGAAATCGGGCATATATGAAATAAAATGTCCAGACTGCGATAAATCTTTCATCGGACAAACAGCGAGGAACATCAACACGAGAATCAAGGAACACATGAGCCATATCCGTAACAACCATCCTGACAAATCGTCGGTCGCTGATCACGTTTTAACAACCGATCATTTAATTTCAGAAAAATCCGTACAGCTATATTTAAATGCTGGGGCAAAATTCACTGAAATACTCTTGAATGTATACATATATTCAAGAGAAAAGACAGGTTGCTAAACAATGATTTCACCCCCATTAGTAACCCATTATTCCAAATATTTACTACCATTGATCAGAGCCGGATCTAGGATTTCAGCGCCCGTGGCAAGTTATCGAAATGCGCCCTTTTCAATTTTTTTTTCAATGACTACATACTTTTCATAAATGATAGTATTCATTCTATTCCTAAGATATTTTACTATCATTATATTCTCTTGAGAACGAGTATTAGATTCTTAGGTATATCCAACAATATGTGTTTAGAAATTACTATAATCTCCCATGTATCTTATAAGGTAGTGAAGAGAACTCACAAACGTTTTAATATACGATAATGAGGGTATGGAGAAAACAAAAAGGAAGCGAAGGGAATAATTTATTCTCAGAATAATATACAGGGTGACCCATTTTAACTTAGGCAGCCAAATAACTCGAAAAATAAGCACACTACGAAAAAATGTTTAGAATCAAAATTTCGTCATTTCGAGGGGGACGTACAATGACGTTAAAATGAGCCCCCCCACCCTTCCCCCTGGGCGGTGAGGGGGGGCAAGTTTGAATCTTTGGCTGAAAACACATACAATTTGTCTGAAACATTTTTCTCGATTCATGATAGATGGCGCTGTAATCGACGAAATTCAATTTCTTCGATTTCTCTTACTGAGAACCCATGCTTACGATTCTGCAATAAATTAACAATAAAAATACCACGTTTTCATTGTTAATACTCGAAATTAGTCTTAAAACAAACTTCTCATTATTTTTTATTACTCATTAATTACTTCTCAAGAAACTGCATATCGACTACTTCTGTAGGCGTATAATTTGCCATTTTACCAAAATTTTATCAGAGTACAAATGTTAAAAAAATTCATAAACACTTGTAACAATGAAAACGTGGTATTTTTATTGTTAATTTATTGCAGAATCGTAAGCATGGGTTCTCAGTAAGAGAAATCGAAGAAATTGAATTTCGTCGATTACAGCGCCATCTATCATGAATCGAGAAAAATGTTTCAGACAAATTATATGTGTTTTTAGCCAAAGATTCCGAATATGCAATAAAAAATAGGGGTTCCTATTTGAGATTTCAAACTTGCCCCCCCTCACCGCCTAGGGGGAAGGGTGGGGGGGCTCATTTTAACGTCATTGTACGTCCCCCTCGAAATGACGAAATTTTGATTCTAAACATTTTTTCGTAGTGTGCTTATTTTTCGAGTTATTTGGCTGCCTAAGTTAAAATGGGTCACCCGGTATAAAAAACAATAAATGAAAGTGTAAATGAAAAACTGAGATACATTAGAGAACACACATGCCAACAAAGGTCATAACGAACATTTCAATATTACTTTTTGTAATTCGCCATGGTGTAGGGTCATTAAAATCAACTGGTTCAGGTTTAACCTTAGTGAGTCCTGATTCCTCGTCAAAAGAATTTTCCTTGTCCGAATTATCCGAAATGGAATACTTTCTTACGAAAGTCTCGGTACTTGAAGAAGTAGAAGGAAATTCCGCTACATGATGGGCTTCGCTATTGGAACCACTTTTTGCCGTCACAATACCCGCATAGTTCTTAAAGTAACTTTAGATATTACTAGTATTTTTTTTAGGTCTAATAATTTTTTATCCCTGATCTTCCGAGATTGCGATCCTGATAGTTACTTGGGTGGCATTTCAGTTGGTTATAAGTTTGTTCCTACACACTCTGGAATCAGTTCTGAATCAAGCGGAGTGTGCGCATATTGATATGAGCGTCCCAACGACGTTAGAACTGATTCTGGAATTCCGAACCAAGTGTTTCAACGTAAAATGAATTTTGGTTAAATCGGTTCTAGAACGGTGAATTCAGTTTTTGGTTATAGGCAAGAACTGAGAGGGACGACTTGAAACGGTCAGCTGTTACATGCCATTCGAATGCAGCAAGGGACAAACTACCCATAGGCTATAACAAGGGAATTTCTGAGAATGAGTCGTTTCCAACATTTTCGAACTAGCTATTCAGTATTAGTCCCGAACTAGGATGAGCTCAGACTTGTGAATTGATTCAGTTCTGAATGAGTTCAAGACAGTAATAAAACTGGGTGTTGGAACAAGCCTATTATCAACCTAAAATTATATAAGATTCTGAAAATGCGTGGACGAATCGGAATGTTTTGCGCGCTCCGTTATATTCATATCTGAATTGTCTCAATGCTCGACAAATATCAGGAGGACAGAAAAAGGTTTCAAGTTTCAGTGAAACTCAAGAATCATTCTATTCATTTGATCGACATTCGATCCTCTTTCTGTAGTACCCATAGCTAAGAAGCTGATTAATAAAATACTAGAGATACGATAAATTCATCTTATTCTTTTCAACATTTTGATTTTGTTGTCTTCTTCTTATACCTATGAAAACTCGTGTAATTAGGGTACAACGCAACTTTAATTGAATCGGTATATTTTGAGATATCGCAAATGAAATTCGAACCATAATATCGCCGACATATTCCCAACCCAAACATAACCTTATAAATTTTGCAGTCTCTAAGTTATATCTTTCGAAAATGATTGACTCTCGTGTGCACGGACAGAATATAATTTGACCGAACGCACAAAAATCCTCAACTCATAATTGAATTATTCAAACATACCTGATTGAAATTTTTAAACTTTTTCCAGCACGAATTATTTCCCGGCCCGCTTGCATGATCACGTTATTTGCGGTATTGCACATAATATAAAATATAATAATAAGTTCCTGGTTCCTTTTTTTCTTATTGATGCCTTCAACTGCGCCGCTGCATGGAACTCAGGGAAGCACCCCACATGCGAGAAAAAAAGTAGTATTAATCAGACTGGGGTGATTTCATCAAGCCTATCGGTCGTTAACGTCTTCGAAATACATTACCCTTATCAAAGCCGGTGTGATGAAAGATTCGGCGAATAATGTGGACGGTCTGAATCTCTTTGTCATGCCGCTAGCTGGAAACATTAAACTCCCTCTGAACTTGCCGCTAATTGAGGTCTTCAGTGTTCGAATAACAAACATCTGAACGCGATCGGGAATCGAAATGCGACCGACAAGTGTAAATTTATCATCTGTTAGTTTATTGGTAACTACTTGTCGCCTCATATTTTACAACAGGTGCATGCACTATGGCACCGCTCTGAAATATGAATGGAGTTTGAAGTGAAAAAACATCATTTCAAGAAAAAAATCATAATTTTGCGCCTCTAGTTGGTTGGCGCCCGTGGCAAATGCCTCCCTCGCCACGTCCTAGATCCGGCTCTGCCATTGATAGCCCAGCACTACCCTTGTTGTGAATTCCCCGCCGAAGTCCTACGCACCGTTAGGAAAATACAAATAAGATCGAGTCGAAACCCAATACTTCATCGAAAAAAACCTAGAAAAACACTGACGTGAAGTCAGCAGCTTTCGCACGCATGTTCAAAGGATATGAATATAAGGGAACATGCGCTCAAAAGCTGCTCACGTCAGTGCTTTTTTAGGTTTTTTCAATGAATATGATGTATACATTGTTTTCGATATTTTATTTTTATCCAAAATTAAATAATTTACATAAATTAACCCTTCGATTCATTCAATTTCATTATGTTATAATATTTTCATTTATTCGAGGATATTCCTGAACTCTTAAACCGTAGAACTATATGCTCCGGTAAGACACTCGTGCAATACACGTACTTACTCTAAGTACCATTGCTGTGCCCTGCTCTTCAGTGCAAAATAAAGAAATTATTATAAAGCAGCGATGAATTATTTATTTTTCGACTTGATAAAAACTGAACAATTTAGATTGAACTGAACAAAAGGCCCCACCTATTTGTTTGCACTAGGGCCCGTGACACCACTGTTAAAAACTCCAGAAAATTGATTCGATATTTCAAACTTCGTATTAAGTTGTGAATTATCAAACTATTGAAAATTGAATAAGAATTGTTTTTTCATGAAAAACGCCCTTGCGGATTGTGAGATTAAACTATTGGTCTAGGGAAACATATAGTTTAATCTCGCAAACCGCAGGGGCGTTTTTCATGGAAAAACAATTTTTATTTAAATTCAAGAAGTTCTGTTTCAGATATTGCGAGTGAAAACCCAGAAAAAAACCTAAAAAATAATGCGAAATCATCCCAAAATAAGCTCTTATCGATAATTAAGAGCAATCAATACCTCGAATATGACGGGGTGACTTCTGGAGGCCAGAGTTCGTTTTTTTTCAAAAAATTTTTTGGTGCAAATGGTTGAAAAAAATAGTAGGAATGCGCAGTGTTGCCACTTTTTTTATTCAAAAGTTTTCGGGAAAATAAAAACTGAAATGGAGTGCAAAATGGAAAATTAACTAACATTGCGGATTCTCGCTAAAGAACTAAATACATCCCAAAAACAATTTCTTATAAAAATACTTAATGAAGCCTGCAGAACGACATCCCGTTTTATACTATAAACGCCGAAATTTCTCCGAATTCTAATATTTCACGCGCCTATAGGAAACGTTTAAGCATGTAGACAGGGTCCAGCGGCCTGACCTTGAAATATAAGCGAGGTTTTATGACATTTAAAGGTGGCCGTGTTGCCTAGCTGTAATTTACTACCACGTGGTATTCTTTGCTCTTAAGTACTCAATGGTTGTTAGGTTCTGATGCTAATACTGTAATGCAAAGTGAAAAGAATTGAATAACAAGAAAATAAGAAATGATCTTTCAAAGCTAAAAAATTATGCATCAAATTCTGCTGAAATTTTGCAGAATCCTTGATGACGTATTATGTCTTCATTTGATCAGATTTTTCTTAAGAAATTTTGGGAATAGATATGGCTCCAGGATTTAGGGTGGATTTCAAATATTCATGAATTGGCCTGCTCTGCAAATATAGGGTCTCTAAGTTACTTCTTTCGGAATTCATTATGTTTTATTTCGTGCGTATTATATAATTAGAAGATCGCGAAATTATTTTCATTATGATATGAAGCTGCGTTTGGCAGGGTCAATACCTGGATGATTGACCGCACAAGCGCTTAAAAGTTCTTTACCTAACGACAGTGGTTTGCCTGTACTTTTCATTAGTTTATTGCTCATTTTATTGGAATTCTTCCATTTTACTGAAAAATCTCTGGCATCGTCTTGAAGAAGATGTTGGCTCTGATTTTGGATAGAATAAATATCATTGATGAAAGTGGTTTATGGAATATATACATAATTTTTCAACCAGATATCATTACAAAATTCCCCGACAAGTAATTCTGAACGAGCAGGAGAGGATGATTATTGAGAACAAAATCACATGTTTTTTTTTAAATGTGAGCTCTCTCTAAACGCAGAATTCACATATTCATTTGAATTATCGTCAGATGTCTCGAAGCATTTATTTACTGTATAATCTTATCGGTACTCGGCAATGTGTTCAAATGCGAGTCAATCAACATTCTTCTCCATAAGAGTACTTACCTACGCTGTGAAGGTAAAAGTTCGCCTTCAAAATTCAAGTTTGCTTGTGAAATTCGTAACGAATTTGTTCTAATTTGTACAATCGCAACTGTGAATTATTATTTTGATTTGATGGGCCATCGTCTTGCTAGAAGATCAAGAAGTCCTGTAAAAAATCAGTACTCTGGCCAGTTGGACCTGTGAAAAAAAACAAGAAAATTCTCAAACTCTAAGCCCGGAATCAAGTCAGGATTGGTTCTTATCTCTTGGACTCTTTGACTAACAGAATCCAACATTCGCACCACTCGGAAACTGAACGATAGAGTAAAAAAAAGCAGCTTGAATATGTATCATCTAAAAAACTCACTTGAATCAGGTCTTCAGGACTATTTGGTATGGAAACTTTTTTCATAGAACTTTCATAAAACATAAACAGTTTGAGCTGCGCATGCAACAGTTCCAAGAGTTACAGTCGACTTGATCGACGAATATCCCTTTGATTATGCTTATTTAGAAAGGATATTCTTACATAATTCTAACAAATCTTTTTCGTGAATGAAATCATTTTTACGCGCTTGTTCTGGTCAGTTAGCAAAAAGTTTCCCGCAAATCGGTGGCGTAATGTGTACCTAACATTCAATCTTCCAGTGAAAGCCGATTCACATACTAATGTTTCTGAGATACCTACCTACAAAAAAAACGAGGGTTCGCTAGCTCAGGTGTTATACAGGGTGTAAGTAAATAGTTGCGAAAAGAATTAAGAGGAGATTCCTTGACATTCGTATACATTTTTTCAAGCAGTCCTTCCTTAGATACAGTCTCCTAATGATGTCCACAAAAAAGCAATTTTTAATTTCTTCCCAAATAACAAACATCTCACAGAAATGAAACTAAGTCGACATTTTAGGTGAGCGAGAAGGCCCCCAAAATATTTCTTATTGTGTTACTGTATGATTTCCAAGGTCAAAAATACGAGTCATGCTACGTATCAGTTGATAAATTATTTTTTCTGGTGAATTTTAGCGAAACATCACGTAGGACACTTGTTTTTTTCAGAATAAATAAAGCTATCTGAATTTTTTTAAGATGGTGTTTATGAATGAGAAAAAACTGTTTCGTGCAAAATGAATTTTAGGGGTTATTTTTTGTACCTCTTGAAATCATACAGCAAAACTTCGAAAGTTCATTTTGAGTGCCTCATTGTACGCTTGAAATGTCACCTTAGTTTAATTTTTGTGACATATTTGGTATTCGAGAGACAATTTCAAAGCCCTTTGCTGTTGACATCTTCAGCAGGCCAATAAAAGAAATTTTGCATGAAGGACCCACCCAGGCTGTATTGTATATAAAAGACGCACCCTATTTTTTTGATAAGGAATCAACTTCTAATTTTTTTCTGAAGTATTCATTTATACCCTCTGATTATATATTCCATGAAAATTTTTTGACATTTCTAGCAACCATTCAAATTATGTCATTTTGTGTCATATGAAAAAATTCCACCCAAGTATGGATTAAAGTTTATTTGCGAGGACTAAGTATAATTTTGTAGGTTTCTTGGGTTTTCACTCCCAATATCTGGAACTATTAGAATTAAATAGAAATTGTTTTCATGAAAAACGCCTTTGTGGGTTGCAGGATTAAACTAATTGTCAAGGCAGTTTGGAAAAAGGTTTCCTAATGTACATTACTGTAACAATGCAAACAATCAAAAAAGCGAACTAACGTTTCAAAGTACAAATCAGGTTTCTTCATCAGACAAACAAGAAAATGTGCAGAATTATATCCTTTTGAGTTTCTCCAATTCTACCTCTGTTTCTGGTAAATTCATTCATCATTATTTATTCCATGATCTAAGTCTTAAAAATAGAAGAATCAAAAAACATAATTCCGCGAATATTCTCGTTAGTCTGATGTTGGAGTCAGATTTGTACTTTTGAACGTTACAGTTCGCCTTGTTGATCGTTCGTATTGTTCCGGTATTGTTCATCAGACAAATTTTTTATCCTAGAAACCGCTCTTGACAAATTGTTCAATCCTGCAATTCGCAAGGGTGTTTTGATGAAATGAACAATTTCATTTAATTTATAACAGTTCTGTTTGAGATATTGGAAGTGAAAACCCAGAAAACACCTACAAAATGATTACACTGAATTCTTCCTGATACATAGAATGTCCCATGACAAGAATCGAATTACCATCGAATTACCATTACAGCGGTAATTGCACCATTGTATAAAGACAACAATGATTGCACTGCAGAGCCAAAATGCATCGCAAAAACATCCCGTTGCCTTGACAACACAAACAATACAAACAGATAAACTTCACAGTGTCGCAAAATATCAAGTTTTGGTGAATGCTCAATACAGTTGATCGAGGAAAATATAAATAAGTCTTCATCAGTACTATGATATTTCTCAGACAATATATCTTTATTCCTAAAATATTCCAATGAATTATAATCGTGCATAAAAATGACCAGATAATTTAACTTTTAAAGGTATTTTCTTGCAAAATTATCGGTAATATTTATGCACTTGTGCAATCATAGCCGATAATTGCATTCAGTTCAATTATCAATAACCCTGACAAAACCATTATTTCTTAAACAATGACAACATGCTAGAAATTGACAACGGCCGACCGTAAACACTATAACTTCCAAAAGAAACAGCCTAGAAACTCGATATCTGTGGACAAGGTCTGGCCCTTAATTACGAAGGCCGAATTCGTGAATGGGTGAAATCCACTCAATGATTCCGCAGATATACACATTCAAAATATTATTTCCCCAATATTTCCAAAAATACAGATTATATCGAATTGAAATCCAGTACTTTATCGAAACATGGCAGTTTGAAGGTTCATACAGAATTTAATATGATAAGAAGAGCACAGAATATTGAATATTCGAAAACAAATTCGTAAAAGTTGCGCGTTGCTATACTCCAAATAACTGCCAAGTTTCGATCCAATTGTTTCAGTAGTTCCCGAATTCTCATCAAAATAACGTCAAAACTCCGAAACCGTTTGGCCGATTTTGCCCATTACCCAATTTAACCGTTGAGTTTTGAAATGCAAGCCTCCCTGACAGTTTCAGGTCGATAGGATTCTCCGCACGACTATAATCGTGCCTACAGACGGCCAGCCGGCCTGACAGAATAGTTTTTGACACCGGATTCGTCATCATTGAGTCCAACCTAGTCGTTTGAGACCATTTTCGGCTCAAAATTCGAGAATTAAACACATTTCGACAAAACAATACTACCATGTTCCCCAGAACATGCGCGCAAAAACTGTCAGTAATATTTGTAAACGGGCAAGAATAGAGGACTTCGGTCCAAGTTGTCAACCCACGAGTTTCTTCAAATCAAACCATATAATTCTTTCCAACTATAGGTTTTTGATAATCCCCCTAATGTTGAGCTGAGTTGACAAATTTTCAAAGCATTTGAAAAACTTTCAAGGCTGTAGGAAAAATTTCAAAGCAGTCGGCAAAATTTCGAAACAGTTGGAAAAATTTTTATATATGGGGTTGAAATACATATTTCCAAGAGAATTGTGAAATATAAAGGAATTTGAATCTTTTCCAATCTTTGCAATCAGTGCTTAACAAACCCACAAACCGGATAAAAGCATGCAGAGAAGAGACAGAGAGCGGGATAACATGAAATAACTCCAACTGCACAAAGCCGTGGTTTGTGTTCACATAGATTCAGGGTTTTTAGTCCGATATGTATAGCCGGCAATAAATAATAATATAATATAATAATATTCATCCCAATAACAAGTGTTTGAAAAGATGAAACATTCTTCTCCTTTTGCGTTAACCCGCAGCAGGTACATTGTTTTTAGTTCTGCAATAGCACCAGCTGAAATTACTGCTTCCGATTCCTTTTTCATTTTGTCCAGAATCAAAAAAACTAATGCAGAAATGCAAATGATTATTAAACTCAAGGAGTATAAACGTGAGTTTGTAACACAAAAACTGACGACTCACATAACCTAACCAAACAAATTAATAACTAACGCAACGGTAACAAAAACGTGTAGCAATAGGTCTACTTCTGGAACGACCGTTAAAACCAAAACGTAATATTTAGCGTAACTGTAATAACATAACGTTTGCGCTATTCGAAAGTTGCAATATCTCTCTGATAAATGAAAAATGAACGCGAAAAGGATTCACTTTGGCTCAAAGATGTAAATTAGGAGCAGGCACTTCCTCTTCGAATGAGATTTTTGCGCGCATTTTCTGAAGAACAGCGTGCTATCGTGTAGTCCAAATGTCTGTAACTTTCAAATTTTTTCCCGAAAATGGTCGCAAACAACTATGTTGGACTCACTGACGAATCCGTTGTCAAAATCGATTCTATCCGGCCGCCCTGTCGTCCATCTGGCCGATGGCACAACCGTCGAACGGAGTAAGCTAGCGACTTGCAACTTTCAGGGCAGGTCGCACATCGGAATGCAGCAGTTAGGTTCGATAATGGGTTAAAACGGCCAAATTTTTTCGGAGTAGTAGTCGCTTGAACTTTCGAGATTATTTTCCTGATTTTTCAGGAACTAACTCCGCGATTGATTTAAAACTTGACAGTTAGTTGGTGCATAATGACTCTTAACTTTTGAAGAACTTTTGTTGAGATAGTAGGTACTGTTAGTGAATTTGAAAATTTTTTTTTCGGAAACAATATCAGAGGTATTCAAAAAAAATTTCCCATTCCCTGAGCTCCATATCGTTTGACACGATTATAATTTTTGGAAATATTGGAAAAAAATTATGTCAAATTTTGTGGTTCCTTTCTCGATTCAATTTTTTCTGGAATATCTCGAAAAATACTGATTTAATCACAAGAAAACTTGACAGCTGATTTGTAAATGCTGATATTCAACTCTGTGCAGAATTTCGTGATGATCGTGTAATTAGAAAATTAAAAAAATAATTATCCAGTCATTCAATGTTTTGCGATTTTCTGATCATTTTATCCCCATGAAATCCTTTATGAACCTTCAAGCTGTCATTTTTCGATAGAGTACTGAATTTCAATTCGATCCAATCTGTATTTTCATAATATATTTCCAAAAAAAAGATTGGATCGAATTGAAAGCCAGTATGTACTTGATTGACAAAATGACAGCTCGAAGGCTCATGCAGAATTTCGTGAAGATAATATGATTAGGGGATCACAAAAAGTGTGTTTGTTGCGGTCAATACGTGAAAAGATGACGATTTTAGCAACGAATTTGAATATGCGCGCAAAAGCAACTGACTTCACGTCAGTGCTTTTTTCATTTTTATTTTTATTTCAAATTTTTCGATACTACGACGGCGTAGAAGGGCCACTCTCTGTCAACAAAAATTTTTCCACCCAATTCCGACTTTAATCTTGGAATTAGACTAATTTCGACTTTGAACTCGGAATTATAGACTAATTCCGACTTCAAACTCGGAATTATACATTATTCCGACTTTGAACTCGGAATTATACTAATTCCGAGTTCGAAGTCGGAATTAGTCTATAATTCCGAGTTTAAAGTCGGAATTAGTCTATAATTCCGACTTCGAACTCGGAATTAGTATAATTCCGAGTTCAAAGTCGGAATTATGTATAATTTCGAGTTTGAAGTCGGAATTAGTCTATAATTCCGAGTTCAAAGTCGAAATTAGTCTAATTCCGAGATTAAAGTCGGAATTAGGTAGAAAAATTTTTGTCGACAAAGAGTGGCCCTTCTACGCCTTCGTACGATACATTACTTGTTGAATAAGGTAACATACTTTTATCTCAATAAATGTTGAGAGATTCGACTATTTTTCGGTTATTTATTTCTTCAACGTACAGTTGGAAAATTTTCGATGATATAAAAAATATCATATCATGAAAAATTCTGTTTGTCGTGGTGGACGTGTTCTCATCTCAATTTTTACTTCCAACGTTATTGATATTTCGAATTAAAGATGGGTTATGTTTGCTGTATGACGGTGTAATAACAAATTTGGTCAGATTGATATGCCCCACAGGATTATGAGGTGAGTTGAAAACCTTGACTATGATTAATCAGTGATATTTTGGGTTTATGATTTCTTGTTTTAGCTATACGGCACGTGGGTGAAGAGCAGTGAATGTTTGAATTTCATGAAAGAATCTCAACAATTCATCCTTGAAAAAAACTTGCATGGGCGTACACACACTATTATGAAAGCTTTTCTAGATTTTTATAGTTTACTGAGTATATTTTTCCTATTTCAGATAAATATGAAACTCAATTAGGGAAGAATTCCTTTCTGATATATACCATATTTGTAAGAAAACACAAAAAAATTAAATTGTTTGTGATTTTGCGTGTAGATAATAAATAGCATCAGAATAATCTATTCATGAGATTATATCCATTATGGTGCAAACGACACAAATCCTTCCCCCCAACCTTCCTTAATACGTCGTCATTGGTAAAAACGACCACAGAAATGCAGGTGAGCACACCATGTTATTTACATCATGATGTAAGCAAAACATGGTGTGCTCATCTGCTCATCTGTGATCGTATTTACCAATGATGACGTCACTTTTTTCATTCGAATTCATAGCACAGAATATATATTTCCTTGAATTCGAATGAAAAAAGTGTCGTCATCATTGGTAAATACGATCACAGGTGGGCAGATGAATATACCATGTTTTACTTACATCATGGAACAACCT
Source organism: Myrrha octodecimguttata (assembly GCA_958510865.1). Classification (NCBI taxonomy): domain Eukaryota; kingdom Metazoa; phylum Arthropoda; class Insecta; order Coleoptera; family Coccinellidae; genus Myrrha; species Myrrha octodecimguttata. The sequence goes on along the minus strand of OY294056.1, from coordinate 8,260,197 downwards.
ATGTTTACTTTATGATCCATATCCATAGACCACAGCTAGTTATAGTTTTTTCATTGTTGTTGTCATGATGTATAAAAAACATGGTGTGCTCATCTGAAAAAAGTCACGTCAGCAAGATTAAAATACAAGGAAATATATATTCTGTGCTTTGAATTTGAATGAAAAAAGTGACGTCATCATTGGTAAATACGATCACAGATGATCACACTATGTTTTACATACACCATGGTTGTTGTCCTTGTTATGGTCTATGGATCATGAGGTAAATAAAGATAGTTCTATGCTATGAATAATCCAATGTCGTCCTGATGACATATGGATCACTTTTTCATCAATCAAATTCCGTAAATGACCTTTTTTCAGGAACCAACCGAAAATGTCATATTTGCGGAATGAAAAACCAGCAACCGAAATAACCAAGTTGATTTACGGAACATATCCTATATAAACTTGACACTGTTGACGTGGAATCAGGAATCCCAACTTGATTTCAAGCCAAATCTGCACGCTGACATTTTAAACCAAGTACTTATTAACAGCTCGATTAAATCTTCATTTTTGAATAGTAAGTTCGAATAGATATATCTACGAAATCATTGGGCGCATTCAACTCAGTCAAGAATTCGAACTTCGTAATTAAATTCCAAACCGATTTTTCCGGAAGTTATTGGGTTACGATCGGCCTCTCTGCCTCTCGTAAATACAATGATAATTCATTGACAGACTTGATATTTATAGAACTGCTTTAATTAGTAAGGTGAAAACGCTAATTGGTAAAACCCACCCTATGATTCCGCAGATTTTTCCATTCGGAATTTCATTTTTCCAATATTCCAAAAAAAATCCAAATATGAATGTTCATGCAAAATTTGAATTTTCACATTCAAGAAAATTGTAAGAAATACTATAGTAGACCAACTAAAATTTCAACTTATACTTGCCTAGTTTCATCCAAAGTTATTTCAGAATTTTATTTAGCATGGATATGTGTATATAAATAGTAGCAGTTCATGACATTTAAGAGATTGGGTATATTGGAAATGTATTTCAATCTTATTCTTTTTTTGATTCGGAGGTAGGTGTAAATAATTAGTTTTCCATAAAGGCAAAAAAACTTCATTGGAAATCGATTTTTGTAAGCAACTAAGTTGTCGAATGAATCATTGATAATGTAACATATTGTATTTACTTGAAAGGTTTATGCCTGATATAACAAATATATTGCTGTGAGTGCACTTCAACAATAATAACGATTAGTTCAGCACCAAAATAATTCTTCATTTTATGCAATTTATATCGTATACCTCTTTTTACTGTTATATCATCTAATAAAGTATTTTGTATCGGAGGAAAGGATTTTTAAAATCCTTCAAATATTAAATGGTAAACCGCGACAGGTAGTTATGTTACATCAAAATAATACGAAATGACAAATTCTCCACAAAAATATCATCTTTTTATGACTTTGCAATAACATGTCTGAAGGAACGAAAAAGAATCAGGAAACAAGGAATGTATCATCCCGTGAAGGACTTGACTGTTTTCCGTTGGAAAGTTACGGTCATACATTGGCAACGAATCGTTATCGAGAGTATTGCATTTTTTGATCAATACACGAATTCATCTAAAATATACTTGACTTTTTGTCACGGTGCATTGGGCAGAAATCAAAATTTTTGTTATTCCTGTATAGCTATCCACATATCCGAAATAAACCCTAATAAGACAATGAGAGAATTATCAGATCTTTTCACTGGAAATAGCTGTGAAGATGATTTTTCATAATATTTTTTTTATATTTGCCCCTTATGAAGACACAAAATTTGAGCAGCATGTAAAAAAGTTCGAAAGATATCGAAGAATTTGAAAATATATATTTCTAGTTTTCTAGTGATCTGATCCTCACGAAATTTTTCATTCATCTTCACGTTAACACTCTACAACTTCAAACCAATTTTCAAACCAATAATACAATAATGCATGAATTCAAGGGAGATATTCAGGCATAAAACCCAGCCTGAAGATTTCAAGACTCCAAGTATATTCCTTCGAGAGTGAGAGCACATACGGACGGCCGGACATAATTTGGTTTGACCATGGGGCCTTTTCTTGGGTCCAACTTAATTGTTTAAAACTTCCCAATATCAAGCCTGCAACAATGTTCGTTCGAGTTCTTAAATTCAAAATTTGGAAAAAATTTACCAATGCGTACCTACTGAGAAAAGAACGAATCCTCCAGGTAAAAATTAGCATTTCACAACGATCTTCTTTATAGTAGGTACTTACAACGTCGAAACCTGCTTAAGCCGTACCTACTTTAGGGGCTTCGTAAATCTGAAAATGAATAAATTTATTGCTTGGTTCAGGTTGAACATTTTCAGTGATAACAAAAGAGGTAGGTAAATTTATACCCATTCAGTCTAACTGACCAAAATTTGAACGTGACGTCTATTATGATCCTGTTAAAGCATTCCTACCCCCATTTACATAAATATTTCCGTTAAACGTTTGAGGTACAGAAGAAAAAAAATTCAGTTTAAAGTGCGACAACTGTCTGTAAGGACTATTACTAAGTCAGTGCCAAACATGGAAACAGCAATATCGATCTCCACCAAAATAGTTGGGACCACAGCGAGCGTTGTGAAATTTTTTGTACCCAGAGTTTTGTACGATCCACGAATAGTCATAAGAAATTCTGCAAGGATAGTGAAATATTTTTTGCCGAAGAAGGTGGTTAATTTGAGTGTCAAATGTTTGACTTTAATTACTTCGTTTCTATCAATTGTGCAACAAGTAAGTCGATTTTCCTTAATTTTAACATTCATCAGCATAGCCATGCATATCGTACCTATATGTGTGTTTTTTCTTTTGGACCCGCATACAAAGAAAGTTGTATATTTTCGACATTTCCAATTATCCATCTCTCACGTCAAACGATTGATTCGTTCATTTGATAAATATTATAATGAAGAATCTATAATATTAAGTATTTGAATATATAACATCCATTACAATGTCTGATATAATAATCCTAACTACTCCATTTTTTGATTTAGATACGAAAGCCGACTTCCATTCCTTAATATTCCAAAAATACATGTGCATTCGACTGAATTGTAATCCAGTCCTTTTTCTTTGGTTACACCTTATGCGTTTTCCCTCCTTATACAGGTGGTCCAAGTAGTGACGTCTATACATTTTTTTTAATTCCGCATATCTAGCGAGAAGATTTTTCATAGTTCTGGATGAGGTAAAAACCTTTGCACGGTCTTAAACTATCAAAATCATAAGAAAAAAATGTTACTTTATTATCCTTTTTTTTTTGTAATCGGCCTTCGAAGGCGGATAGACTGAAAATAATTGAAACACGATTAAAGTTATTTTTCTATCTTTCATCATAATTATGGTAAATTAAATTAAAAAATGTGATTTCAAGGGAATTTCAATTGAAATTCTTGTGAAGTAACAGTAGTGTAATTTTTACAATAATTTTAGTCTCACCACTGATTAAAAATGTTAGCATATTTCAAAATTGGTATTTGTGAAATTACTTGCATTTGGAAAAGAAATTAAAAGCAAATCCCCTCCAACTTGAATACATAATCGTCAAGGTTTTAAAGTTTAAATTTAAATTTATTTCAAGTAGCTCGAGCTACTTTAATATTTTCGTTTTATTCTGCTTCGTTGTAGCTCATTGTGAAATTCTCAAATGAAAAAAATCAATGGGGTTTAGGTCTGGTGAATGCACAGGCTATTCGATCTGGCCTGCACGCCCAATCCATCTTGATGTGAAAATGAAACGAGTTACAATTATTTTACAGGAATTTCAATTTAAATGACTTCAAATAAAGTTTCAGTGAAATATGACAGTTATATTCTGAGATACGATACTCGCAAAATTTTGCATGTGTCTAAGAGCCTCCGCACACGGGTCGACGCGATGTGGACGACGCGACTTGCTCGACTCGAACAGTGCGACGTCGGCGAGTTCGTGCGTCATATGATCCGAGTTTCTACATTATTGACAATAGATAGTTCCAATTCAAAATCGGCAAGTAAAAAATAGGTTCTCAGTTCATAGAAAACTATTTTTTTTGTTTGATAATTATTTTGCTCATGGGTTGATTCCCATGATTCCTTTTGCCAGTCGAGAATAAAATATATTAGGCATTCCGAAAGAGATATGAGTATTGTTGCTTTATTCATTGGCATGCACAAAATTTCTGTTGAATAAATAGATAGAAAGAATCCTAGCTATGGCGAATATACATGGTGTACCAAATAGTTGATTACCACAATTCTGTTGTTTATGCATCTATTTTGATGATATCTCTTGTTCTACATTCAGTATAGCTTCAGGGTGAGCTCATTTCAGAATGAGATATACAGGATGTCTCAAAATATTAAGTAGCACCATTCACCAGTTCATAAATCCATGTTGATGATTTATCTTGCTCTGTGTTACGTATGACTACACAGTGGTTTTATTTCAGAATGAGATATACAGGTTGTTCAAAATAAAATCTACAAAATGAGGTCAGGAACTTCTAAGTGCTTGTTCAAATTCGTTGTCAAAACAGTCACCTATTGACTTATTGACCAGTCGCGTGAAATGATGCATGCGATCGAAACCCAAGCGTACGTTTCAAAACGACCCGTGTGCGGTACCAGCTTGAATTTATTGGGAAGCCGATTCGAGAGACGAGACTGGATCGCGTCGAGTGCATCAGATCGACCCGTATGCGGACACCTGACGCGTGAATCGTGTAACCCAATTGTACGTTTCGAAACGACCCCCGTGTACGGCGTTAACTTGAATTGCATAGGAAGCCGCACACGAGTCGATCCGATGTGCTTGACGCGTTTCCAGCCTCGTCTCTCGATGCGGTTTCCTATGCAATTCAAGCCAACGCCGCACACAGGTTGCACGATTCACGCGTCGGGCGTCCGCACACGGGTCGATCCGATATGCTCGACGCGATCCAGTCTCGTCTCTCGAATCGGCTTCCCAAGCAATTCAAGGTGGCACCGTACATGCCTCGTTTAATGCGACAGGCATGGAAGCAGAAAGTTTGAGGGGTTCGTACGTCGCTAGCTTTCCGATATAACGAAACGATATGAATTTGATTTTTTATTATTTTCAACATGATGCTGAGTTTCATGCATAATTTGCCTTGGAATTGATCATATAATTACATGTAATGATGGAATCTTTCTATTGATTGCCCGATTTCGTCCTCACGCATGGAAAATACTATGTGGGATAATACTGATTTCATAATTAAAATTGTGAATTCTTATAATCTTTACCTCATCGAATAAATTGAACGCTGTCTCGGCACAAAAAAAATATGTATAATATTTCAACCTATGAAAAACGAGAGAAAATCACGGCCGTTGTATGTGCTTGGACAAGTTCTCAAACAAATCGAAACTTATTATCCGAAATAACATGTACTTGGTAGCTCAATAACAGCGTGCTTGTGTCTAGAAGTCTGGTTTTTGAAATTTTCAGACAAAACCTTGAACGATTAATATCAACACATTTATGGAAAGTTTTGGGGTCAAAATCAATTCTGTCGGCCCCTCCGTCCTCTACCAAGATGATTTACAAAGGAAAAATGCCAGCGATTTGAAATTTCCAGGATAGAGAGCACATCTGAATGCGATGATTTTTTCCTAGATAACTCGGAAAATACTGATCCGATCAAATGACTCTTGGAAGTTTGTTGTCAAATACCTTTCGTGGGAATCGTACCACAAGAAAAATGAAAAAATCAGGGATTTATATTCAAATATTCGAATCTCATTTCCAAGCGATATACCTTATTTCCATTTGATATTTGGAAATACTAGCGAAATAAAATCTCGAATGCGTATATCGCTGAAATCATTAGATGGATATTGATCGAATATTCTCTGTATTTAGGGTCCAACTAACGACTGACCAAACGGATAAATTGCAAATAATCAAAAATTCTTCATATGCGAGTCCTACCTAATCGTTCAAAACTATTCTGTGATGGAATTATTCACTCTCGTTTTCTAGGACATGCGCGTAAAAACTATCATCTAATGCGTAGATGCTCACCAAATTTGTACGTCCAGCTTCGTATAATTCACATTTTTTGTGCGAGCAATGCACAAAAACTCCTCACCATTTACCTAATTGTACGAGGTGAGTATATGAAAAAAAAAACCATAAAGTTTAGCATAAACCTCGAGGTCACTATTTTACTGCTATTTTAAAATTATTTATTTGATTGGATATTTATGTTCGGAGATCGAAAAAAATATAAGTTTCGTACTCATTTCCTCATTATCATAGTTTGGTATTCACGAAATTGTGCATCAACTTGCAAGCTCTCATTTTCACATCAAGTTCTTGTTTTCAATTCGATTCGAACTGTATTTTAGGAGATATTTGAAAAATAAAGTTTTGGATGGATATACCTGCATTTGGTGAATATACCTAGCCAATTCATGAATTCTGCCTTCCTTATTGAACTCCAAACCTGTTCTGCAATTATAAAGTCCTTGAGTGGATTATTTCGGTGGTTATTGTGTTTATGATCTTAGGTTAGGCAAGTCGTAATCACAATCATTTCCGAAAGGAGCTTCTTTGAGACCCCATAATAATTATATATAAATTAATAAAGTCGCTTTCGGGCTTGTTAATTACGAAGGCCGGATTCGTGAGAGTTGAAACCGTCCTAATGATTCGTAGACATGCCCATTTGAATTTTTATTTTCCCAATATTTCCAAAACTAATGATCGGATCGAATTTAAATATAGGATTTGATTGAAAAATGACAGATTGAAGGTTCATGCAATATTTCGTGGGAACCATATGAAAAGAAGAACGCCAAATCTTTCCATCAGAAAGTGAAGTTGCAATTGGCAGGGTCAACATAAACGAGTGACCACTTTGTTCAGGAATTTGCACATCGGATCGACCCGTGTACGGACACCTGACACGTGAATCGTGTAACCCCATCGTGCGTTTCGAAACGACCCCCGTGTACGGCGTTAGCTTGAATTGCATAGGAAGCCGAATCGAGAGGCGAAACTGGAAACGCATCGGGCACATCGGATCGACCCGTGTGCGGACACCTGACGCGTGAATCGTGTAGCCCAATCGTACGTTCCGAAACGACCCCCGTGTACGGCGTTAACTTGAATTGCATAGGAAGCCGAATCGAGAAGCGAGACTAGAAACGCGTCGAGCACATCGGATTGACCCGTGTGCGGACGCTCTAAGTGTCGGTACTTCATAAGTCTATAATCTTTCGATTCGATCAGATTGGTATTATTTGAGATATTCAAAAACAAGGCAACAGATGGCTGTCCCTGATTGTTGGCCCAACCCAACCTTCAACAATTACACCATTCTCTTATAAAAATTCTAAAAATTCAGACAGTTGGGAAAAACTTTGAGTTTTCTCATCCTAGAACAACCGACTAAAACGTGTTGTACCCATGAATTAACGATTCCAGGTTCAACTACTTGAGCAAGAAGTAAGGGATCTCCGAGCATCATCTGTGGAAAATGAGGAAAAGTATACCAGGTCGAGGTTAATCAACTTCAGTTTGAGTTCAAGACTCTTATCTCTTCAGCAGCAAATCAAGGAAATAGAGAATAAATACGAGGAACGCTTACAGGTAGGTTTCTTGCTCACTATACGTTCCTTAACCTTCCCATATCCTTTCTGTTTTGTATTTTTGTCGTTCGATTTCGTAAGGTGTTAATGCATTGATGTATGCACCCTATACGTCCCGTTCACGTTCCGTCTGAATGACATTTTGCCTACTGAATTTTGACATGAATCATACGAAAGAATACTGACAGGTTACGTTACGTATGGTGAGAATCAACCTTTATGCTCTCTGTGAATATTTCACCTAATTTATGTAGGAGCTCAATAATCTTTATAGACAGTGTTACCTTTCTTTTATTCATACACAGAATGAATTGCCAGCGTACATGTATTATACATATGTGCAACCACGTTCAACATGCGCACTGTTATCAATATAAAATAAAATTCAATTCTTCGCTATATCACATATTCCCATCCTTAAATAAACAAAAACATAAAATTCTCCTAAGCTTGGTATACTTCAATCTATCCACAGGTTTTATCATTCTTTTTGGCCTAACGTTACTATAACTAGCATCAGGAACATTTGATTCACCTATATCTGACTCAAAATTTTCTTCATTCAATTCATTGTTCTGATCTAATGTTTCCTGTTGCTCGTTACTACATTTCAGTTCATTACTATTCCTATTGTCAACATAAGTTTCAAGATTACAATTTTTCGATTCAGAAATTGTTGCAAAAGAGGTGGAAGTAACTGGACACGACACATTTCCTGAAGGGATATAATCATCACTTGAGCCGAATATTGATATTCAATTTTTTTCAATTGATTCGAATGTCGTCTTCAGTCCCTTACCAGTTCGGGTATTTTCACAATATATGTGCACTTTCCAATATTTTCACATATTATGGCTCTAATGAAAACAGGTCTATTAATATTTCTATAGTCTTTAGCTAAAACTTGTTCCCCTATACTGAAATCAATTTTCCTATTTCCTTTATAATACTTCATTTGTTTCGCTTGTGCTTTTTTTACATTTTTGACAATAATTGGGTTATTTTTCGGTAAAATCAAATCAAATCTTGTTCTGAGATTGCGTCCAAACATAAGGAATGTAGGGCTCACCCCAGTAGTGCAATGTGAAGTATTTTTGTAATCGAAAAAAAACCTATCCAAATTTCATTGAGATCAAGTTTGCAATCATTAACAAATGCCTTCTTGAGAGCGTTCTTCACATTTTTTACACGATTCTCCGCTAAACCGTTCGAACTTGGATTGTATGGAGCACAAGTTAAATGCTCTATATTGTTGTTCTTCAAGAACATCTGGAATTCCTGAGATAGAAAAGTTTGAGCATTGTCAGAAACAAGAGTCTTGCACAGACCAAAACGAGCGAATAAACTTCTCAGAACATGAATAGTGGCACATGTATTAATAGAAGCCCTTTCGAAAATTCCAACCATTTAGAATTTCCGTCAATTACTAACAAGAACATACGACCCATGAAAAACCGAAAAAATCTATGTGTAATCGTGACCCAATTTCCTCGGGCCATTCCCAAGGGTTGAGTTCGATTTTTGCCCGATTTTTTTCGTATAATTGGCAGACTTCACTTTTCCTTGTCGATGCCTGGCCACCAGAAATAGGATCTAACTAATTCTTTCATTTTGGGAATCCACAAATGAGAGGAATGCCATTCTTTCAAGGTGTCTCTTCAATGGACAACCGGCAAAACGAGTCTATGATTCCAGAATATGCAATTATTCTGTATAAATAACTAGCGTCTTTTAGAAAAATACTTGCTGCTATTTAAATCGACTTTTTTTGGTGAGTCTGGCCATCCCCTTTCAATATAAAATTTAACATTTTCCAGTTCATCATCGCACTCTACAGCTTTCACAATATCAGAATAGTTCAAACCCGTTCTTATTTCTTTAAAAAAAAAATTTATATAATCAATTTCGATGTCGTCTACGTTAGATTCCCCATGATGTGATATTTTTACTGGCATCCTTGATAAACCATCTGCTTTATTATCACTTGATTTAATATAATCTTTTTCTTCCATCATTTGATCCATAACTGGCCCAAGCCCAAATCCAAAAAGGAATTATACAAATTTGTTGAAAATTCACAGTTAGTTGCCAAACTACGTACTCGGGCAGCCCAATTTTGACTGACTTCCGGTTATCTTCTTGCAGCGTAAAATTTATACCTTGCAGCAAATGTACTTTTTTGTGGTACAAAATGGCTATCATACAATAGTAAGAGTTCCTCAAAAGTCTTTTTCTCTGGTTCCGTGGGACTGCATAAATCAAAAATTAATTTATATGACTCCTCATCGAGAAGATTCAAAAAAATGGCTCGCTGTCTGTTTGTATCTATGATGTCATTTGCACAGAAATAGTGCTTCAATTTCACCTTATAAATGGTCCATGAATAGTTCAACCCAAATTCTCTGAGGTGTCCGATCACCAGAGAAACTGTTTCAGTCATTTTCACTTTTAAAATACTGCACCATGAATCGAATTTATCGATTACCTACTAATGCACTCTTCTAAAATTTTTCACATTCAAAACGTGTTTTTCCTCGTCGCCAGTGTGAATATTACACCTAATTTATGTAGGAGCTCAATAATCTTTATAGACAGTGTTACCTTTCTTTTATTCGTACACAGAATGAATTGCCAGCGTACATATGTGTGCAACCACGTCCAACATGCGCACTGTTATCAATATAAAATAAAAGTCAATTCTTTGATATATCCCACTCTCGAATTATTTTCACATGAATTTTCCATTCTAGCTCAGTATTTTGAAAAAAAAAACAATGAATTAATTGAGCCGTAGCATAGGGAGGTAATCTTTTCTGAAAGTGTTTTGAGTTGAGTAACGAAAGAAAACTCGAACTATGAATTTCAAGTGTACAGGGTGGGTAAAATTCGTTGTCTACTGAAGGGATCTCGAGAACTATAGCAGCTAGAAGAAAACTGATAACACATTCTCGAGCTCTTTTTTCCTGACTTATCCGAATCTGACTCAGCTTATCGTTCATAGAACTTGAGTTATGAGAGAAATTTGATAAATTGTCATTTTCAATAATGCTGAATAACTCGCTTGTTTGAACTCTTATTCGAAATCTGTTGATACATTCTAAAGGCACTTTTTTAGGAGTAATTCAAATATAATATGACTGAATTTTTTAATTCGGCCATTTTCGAGAAATGAGAAGGATTTTGCTTTTTTCAAATATAAACTATAGTCGAAAGTAATATAATCTTGCTAAAAAATTTTTGCCGATTTCAAAAATGTATCATATGTCGCTATTTATATGAATATAACATGAGAAAAAGTTCAAACTTTTTTCCCGCTTTTCTATTCACTGTTGAATTATTATAAGTAGGCTGGCTTTATCATAGCGACCATTTAATATGCAATATATATATATTATTATGTCGTTCTGGATATTTCTCGAAAAAGACCTCCCTTGCAACTGGGCTATTTCCATTCGCTTGAATATAGCATACCAACATATCGAATTTTTTTGTAATTTGGAATATTTCGGGCCATTAAGGATAATAAATAGATTTGCTATTGCTAATCTTAAGAACTATGACAAATTAACCATAGAAATATTTATTCAGCAATCGCTGATTCCAATCATAGAGGCGCAAGTTCACACAAAGATAATGCATATTCAATCGTCGCTATGGTAACATCAGCCTGCTTATAATTCAAGCTATGTGAACCTAGCAATTGACCTTGAAATTTTCTCGTGAAAATTTTGTGATCGATTGTACCCGGTAGGTACCCGATTGTACCACAAAAAATTTCGTTTGTACCCCTAACGTTTTCTCTATACAGCCATTATAACTTTTGAACCCACCGGCACCCAAAAAAAAAAATTCGAAATTTCCTCATGAAAACTTGGTGAAGGATTATATCAGGTAGGTACCCGATTGTACCACTTTTATTTTTGCTGAAATCCCCATGGTTTTTTTTTACACATCAATTCGATTTTCTTTTCTCTTCAACTCGTGATTGGCCTATAGTTGATGGAATTTTTGTATGAAAATTCTGTGGTCGATTGTACCCGGTAGGTACATATACCACAAAAATTTTAGTTTGTACCCCTAGCGTTTTTTCTATACAGCCATTATAACTTTTGAACCCACCAGCACCCCAAAAAAAAACATTCGAAATTTCATCATGAAAACTTGGTGAAGGATTATACCAGGTAGGTACCTACCCGATTGTACCACTTTTATTTTTGCTGAAATCCCCATGGTTTTTTTTACACATCAATTCGATTTTTTTTTCTCTTCAACTCGTGATTGGCCGATAGTTGATGGAATTTTTGTATGAAAATTCTGTGGTCGATTGTACCCGGTAGGTACTCGATTGTACCACAAAAATTTTCGTTTGTACCCCTAGCGTTTTTTCTATACAGCCATTATAACTTTTGAACCCACCAGCACCCCAAAAAAAAAATCGAAATTTCTTCATGAAAACTTGGTGTAGGATTGTACCAGGTAGGTACCCGATTGTACCACATTTATTTTTGCTGAAATCCCCATGGTTTTTTTTGCACATCAATTCGAAATTTTTTTTTCTTTAACTCGTGATTGGCCGATAATCGATGGAATTTTTGTGTGAAAATTATGTGGTCGATTGTACCCGGTAGGTACCCGATTGTACCTCAAAAATTTCTGTTTGTACCCCTAACGTTTTCTCTATACAGCCATTATAACTTTTGAACCCACCGGCACCCCAAAAAAAATCGAAATTTCTTCATGAAAACTTGGTGAAGGATTGTACCAGGTAGGTCCCGATTGTACCACTTTTATTATTGGTAAAATCCCCATAGTTTTTCTTAGACATTCGAATTTCTCTCCTCAACTCGTGATGGGTCGACAATCGCTGAAATTTTTCTGTTGGCGATTGTACTCGGTAGGTACCCGATTGTACCATTTCCATTTCTGTTTGAAACATCATTCTTGTCCCTACACACCAATTAAAAATTATTGAGTGGAAATTTGTGGTTCATTGCACCCAATTTCACCACAAAAATATTCGTTTCTCTACCCGAAGTTTCTTCTATACAGAGTGTTCTACAAGCTCTATGACAAACTTTGACAGATGGTAGCTGTGCTTATTCTGAACATTTTTTTCCCATGAACATAGGTCTGATTCGTTCTCGTTTCGAAGTTACAAGCATTTGAAAAAATGTATATCCATGTTTTGATCAGGTAGACCGACATAAAATATAAATATAAATGGAAAGGTCAAGGAGGACCAATACAATGGGCACCTCGTTCGCCTGATCTAAATCCCTTAGATTTTTATTTATGGGGACATATGAATCAGCTTGTTCATCATGTAGAAATCGAATCGCATCAACAATTACTTGATAGAATTCAAGATGCAGCAAACCAAATACGAAACGACCCAAATCTGATCCGCCGAGTAACGAAATCTTTAGTTCGTCGATGTGTAGCTTGCATTCAAGCCGAAGGTGGATATTTTGAACAATTTTTATAGTATCAAAATTTCCATTTATAATTATGATTTGAAAATGAAAATATAATTTTTCAAAGGCTTGTATCTTCTTAACAAAAACGAATCGGATTTATGTTCATAGGAAAAAAAATGTTCAGAATTAGAACAGCTACTATCTGTCAAAGTTTGTCATAGAGCTTGTAGAACACCCTGTATAGGAAATGTGAGACTAATCGTCAGCCCACAAAACGGATTGAATTCTTCTGTTAGTATTCTGTGATCAGTTTTACCAGAAAAGAACCCGAGAGTACCTTTGATATTTTCATCCAAATACCCAATCGTAATAGGTCAGTATCGAATGGTATTTTTATTTGAAATGTAGGTTTTTTTTCAGCTTTTATAGAGTTCTCTCAGCGTACTATAAAATGCTGAATCAGAAAAAATGTATCCTTTTGCGCATTTGTTGCTAAGAAACGTATTCTTTTCGCAACGGGAACTTCTATCTGGCTTTAGTTAGGTTCCTGTGTGTCAGCGAATTTTTAAATTAAAAACCCTTCTGGACCTGCTTCAGTTACTCTAGTATCGAAGCTGATATGAGTGAATTTTAAGACAATTTGTTATATCTACTTCAGAAAAACCTTGTCATTAAAACCAACGTGGATCATTGGGATTCTGGATATAAGGTAATATATTATTATTTATTTCCACCGAATTATTTTTATTTCCAACTGACATTATGCTTGTTTTATGAACTATAGGTGTTAGAAATTCTTTTTTCCTCATACATACTTCTGAATTATTTTCTCAAATATTGAACGCGTTTCGAAAAAATGTCCCCACTCTCACCTTGGAATATTCACATTACTGGAAATGATGGAGTCCTCATGGCCGATCATAAACACAATAAATTCCGAAAGAATCAACTAAGAAACTCCATATTTGTACAGTAGCTTAGAACCTCAATGAGGAAGGCCAAAATCCAAAATTTGATTTTCCCAATATTTCGAAAAAATTTCGTGGGAATAATTCGATCAGAAAATAACGGAATATAGAATATTTGAAAAAAAAATTTGAAATTTTTTCCTCAAATTGTTCTAATGACATGATCATCACGAAATTTTGCACAAAGTTGGCCGTCTGCATTTTCACACCTAAATTCCATCGATTATCGGCCAATCAGGAGTTGAGGAGAAACAATTTTCGAATTGATGTGTACGAAAAACCATGAGGATTTCAGCAAAAATGAAGATGATACAATCGGGTACCTACATGGTACAATCCTTCACCAAGTTTTCATGGAAAAATTTTTTTGGGTATCGGTGGGTTCAAAAGTTATAATGGCTGTATAAAAAAAACGTTAGGGGTGCAAACAAATATTTTTGAGGTACAATCGGGTACCTACCGGGTACAATCGACCATAGAATTTTCACACAAAAATTCCATCGATTATCGGCCAATCACGAGTTGAGGAAAAAAAAATTTCGAATTGATGTGCAAAAAAAACCATGGGGATTTTAGCAAAAATAAACGTGGTACAATCGGGTACCTACCTGGTACAATATATCCTTCACCAAGTTTTCATGAAGAAATTTCGATTTTTTTTTTGGGGTGCCGGTGGGTTCAAAAGTTATAATGGCTGTATAAAGGAAACGTTAGGGGTACAAACGAAAATTTTTGTGGTACAATCGGGTACCTACCGGGTACAATCAACCACAGAATTTTCACACTAAAATTCAATCAATTATCGGCCAATCACGAGTTGAAGAGAAAAAAAAATTCAAATTGATGTGTGAAAAAAACCATGGGGATTTCGGCCAAAATAAAAGTGGTACGATCGGGTACCTACCGGGTACAATCGACCACAGAATTTTCACACAAACGTTCCATGTATTATCGGCCAATCACGAGTTGAAGAGAAAAAATTTTCGAATTGATATGTAGGAAAAACCATGGGGATTCCAGCGAAAATGAAAGTGGTACCAACGGGTACCTATCTAGTACAATCCTTCATTAAGTTTTCATGAGGAAATTTCGAATTTTTTTTTTTGGGTGCCGGTTGGTTCAAAAGTTATAATGGCTGTATAGAAAAAACGCTAGGGGTACAAACGAAAATTTTTGTGGTACAATCGAGTACCTACCGGGTACAATCGTCCACAGAATTTTCATACAAAAATTCCATCAATTATCGGCCAATCACGAGTTGAAGGAAAAAAAAATTTCGAATTGATTTGTAAAAAAACCATGAGGATTTCAGCAAAAATAAAAGTGGTACAATCGGGTACCTACCTGGTACAATCCTTCACCAAGTTTTCATGAGGAAATTTCGAATTTTTTTTTTTGGTTGCCGGTGGGTTCAAAAGTTATAATGGCTGTATAAAGAAAACGTTAGGGGTACAAACGAAAATTTTTGTGGTACAATCGGGTACCTACCGGGTACAATCAACTACAGAATTTTCACACTAAAATTCAATCAATTATCGGCCAATCACGAGTTGAAGAGAAAAAAAAATTCAAATTGATGTGTGAAAAAAACCATGGGGATTTCGGCCAAAATAAAAGTGGTACGATCGGGTACCTACCGGGTACAATCGACCACAGAATTTTCACACAAACGTTCCATGTATTATCGGCCAATCACGAGTTGAAGAGAAAAAATTTTCGAATTGATATGTAGGAAAAACCATGGGGATTTCAGCGAAAATGAAAGTGGTACCAACGGGTACCTATCTAGTTCAATCCTTCATCAAGTTTTCATGAGGAAATTTCGAATTTTTTTTTTTGGGTGCCGGTTGGTTCGAAAGTTATAATGGCTGTATAGAAAAAACGCTAGGGGTACAAACGAAAATTTTTGTGGTACAATCGAGTACCTACTGGGTATAATCGACCACAGAATTTTTATACAAAAATTCCATCGATTATCGCCCAATCACGAGTTGAAGAAAAAAAATTTCGAATTGATGTGCAAAAAAAAACATGGGGATTTTAGCAAAAATAAATGTGGTACAATCGGGTACCTACCTGGTACAATCCTTCACCAAGTTTTCATGAAGAAATTTCAATTTTTTTTTGGGGTGCCGGTGGGTTCAAAAGTCATAATGGCTGTATAGAAAAAACGGTAGGGGTACAAACGAAAATTTTTGTGGTACAATCGAGTACCTACCGGGTACAATCGACCACAGAATTTTCATACAAAAATTCCATCAACTATCGGCCAATCACGAGTTGAAGAGAAAAAAAAAATCGAATTGATGTGTAAAAAAAACCATGGGGAGTTCAGCAAAAATAAAAGTGGTACAATCGAGTACCTACCTGGTACAATCCTTCACCAAGTTTTCATGAGGAAATTTCGAATTTTTTTTTTTTTGGGTGCCGATGGGTTCGAAAGTTATAATGGCTGTATAGAGAAAACGTTAGGGGTACAAACGAAAATTTTTGTGGTACAATCGGGTACCTACCGGGTACAATCGATCACAAAATTTTCACGAGAAAATTTCAAGGTCAATTGCCAGGTTCACATAGCTTATAATTCAACAGTGAATAGAAAAGCGGGAAAAAAGTATTGAACTTTCACTCATGTTATATTTATGTAATTAGCGACATATGATACATTTTTCAAATCGGCAAAAATTTTGTAGCAAGATAAGAGAACTTTCGACTATAGTTAACATTTGAAAAATGCAAAATCCTTCTCATTTCTCGAAAACGGCTGGATTAAAAAATTCAGTCATATTATATCTGAATTACTAAAAAGTGTCTGCAGAATGTATCAACAGATTTCGAATACGAGTTCAAACAAGCGAGTTATTCAGCATTATTGAAAATGACAATTTCTCAAGTTTCGCTCATAACCCAAGTTCTATGAACGATAAACTGGATCTGTTTTCAGATTCGGATTAGTCAGGAAAAAAGAGCTCGAGAATGTGTTATCAGTTTTCTTCTAGCTATTTTAGTTCTCGAGATCCCTTCAGTAGACAACGAATTTTGCCCACCCTGTACTTCTATGAAAAAAGGTCTAGTGCTATTCGAAAGAGCAATTTATTGCATTCATATATAATCTTCAATGGCAGATAAATTAGTGAATTTTGCTAGACCTGCTAAAAGCTGACCGTTGTGAAAGTTTTATTTCGTCATTAGAAAAGGCAGGATAAACTTTTGAATCTGTCACAGTGTAAGAAATTCTTAAAGAGCACTGAAGTGGAAAGCTTTTATGCGCTTTGCGAGATCGTAGCCTAGCCAGTGCGGTTCCCCATCCAGTCTGCTTCACTTAGGGTTGAAACGATGTGTGTATTAGCAATATTCCGAATATTCCCAATATAAATCTGTATAACATATTATATATATGAAATATCAAATTTCACGTAAATTCAATGAATTTCGAATAAATAAAATTGTAGAATCGAGCATGTTTATAGCTTTTTTACGGAGGTCGCTTTCGTGAATAGGTAAATTCCACACAAAGATTCCTCATACCCATATCTAAGTTTTTATTCTTTACATTTTTCTATAAATAGATCTATTTCTGATATAACAATAATTTATGGTTAATCGGTACCCCAAGTTTCACTTCGATTAGATTTTATTTTCGAATTATTGAAAAATATAAAATAACAATTTTTCTTTGGGAATCGAACTCGTGTCTCATTCGATATTTTAATTTCATAAATAATTTTTATTTTCCTATCAAGTGCGGAAATTGTTTGTTTCCTGCACTTTAACTGAGGTTATAAGTACGCATATTTATTGATCTCATGCAGAAGGTACTTTTTATTCACAAATTTAACAACTATTCAAATCTTCAAAAGTTTTTTTCGAAATTGAAGAATGTTTAAATACAATACATTGCCATTGAATTCGTGCTGATATCTACGAGATGTTCAGTTGAGAATTGTTTTGTTGAACCACCAGTTCTCATTTTTATGTTCCCCACTTTACAGGATGAATTCAATCGATCGAAGGAACTCGAATTAAGAAATAAGTTAGAATTAGAAGATGTCGCTATGAGATTACAGTGGCATGAAACACAAAGTGAGAAACACAAGGAAGAATTGGCTGCACAGAGGAAAGTTATTGACAAGTTGGAAAACGATCGAAGACTTCTCATGATAAAAGTACAAGACCTGACTGAAGAAATCATTTCAACCAAGATGGAGGCAAATATGTCAAAAGATCAAGAAAGAAGGTACGTATATTTTATATGAAATTAACAAATCCAGAGTTTTTAAATTATATTGATTCATTGTGTAACTTTAACTATATTCCGCAATACAACCTAGGATTGTGAAAAGGTCGACACTAGTGATTTTTTCGGATTGTTTTTGATTGAAAGGTTTTAAGCTTTATCCACAGATCAACTGGTTGGCCTGTGCTTTAACCATTCGGGAAGAGAATTACGATCACACTTTACACCACTGCACTTCCACGATAGGTATTCTTTATTGTCCATGCAGTTTCCTGGAGATATTCATCGTATTGCATTATTTATATTCCAGCTAACTAATACATAACTACATTCCATTTAGATCAAGAAAATATTTTTCGTAATATTGCCAAAATATTCCTCCGGAATTGGACGAAAAATGGACGGATTGTGCCTTTTCGAAAAAATGCACCGATAGACGGCGATATGTGATTTTTCAGATATATTGTAGTGTAGATGTTATATAAGAATATTTGCATCTCTGAACCTTTACTCAAAATTCTATCTATTATTAGAAGAAATAGGAAAGTATAAGAATTCTCCTAAAGAAGGAAAACATCCCGGATTACCACCATAAATTGTGGAAACTGTCTTTGGCTAGAGTTTCCGCACTGGTGAATGAATTATGTTGGGCTATTTAATTCGCTTTGTATAATGGGTTGAGTCATGATGAGATAACTATGATAAAGATAAATCGTATTTATTAATATAGGTACTACATTTCAAGAATTAGGACTTTCGATACAATGGGATAGCTGGCGTTAGGATGGACCAAACTCATCTCTCCATATATGATATATGTATAAAGCCAACCGAGGCAATTCCTTATGTGGTAGAATCAAATTTAACTTATTCACATGAGGAGTGGCTATACCCAAATATAATTTTTCCTGCATTGTTGCTTGAAATATTATTCGAATGGACCTAAAATTCAATTAAAGATTTTGGAAGCTCTTGCATAATAAATTTTTTTTTTATGGTATAGTGGTATAATAAGTAACATATAACACCTGCTAGTAGCTATTAGTTTGCAACACATAACACCATTTGAAATACCACTGAGAAGTTTTCTGAAACCTATTTTTGTCCATTGCATCCATATATGTAGGATTCCATTTTAAGGAATAAGTAACCCTACTTTTTTACTGATTAATTTTAAATAGTCGTACTTAAAACAAATTCTATGATTAAATATCAGTTCATCAGATTCTCTGTCTCGAAATATATTCGCTCTTCGCCATTGTAGAAGAAGCGAATGTCTTACCTCCAATGCAGTTTTTTGAATAGCTCAATTTGATTGAAAGTAATATTCGTCTTTCAGAACGAGTGAAGAATGTGAAGCGAAGACTCAGTTTATCGAAAAACTATTGAATAATTTGGATAAACTGAGATTCGACGAAATAGTACCACATTCTTCAACTCCAAATGCAAGTTTGGACCTGGAAGATCTATACAATGACTTGTGCCTCCTTAAGGAAAAAAATTTCATGCTTGAGGATGCCAATGAAGATCTTCGAGCCAGCCTGTTATTGGCAGGGATTGAACATGGGCAATTCTTGGCAGGCCGGGAGCATAGAGTTTCTTCCCCTGATCTGGAAGCAATGAGTAAAGATGAGGTGAGTATTCGATTTATATATTTTTTACTTTCATAACCATTTTTCAAGAACTAGGAATCGAACAGTTTTGATAAATTTCATCAGCGAGAAACTGAAATGTGTCGAATGGAAATCAGATTTTTCTCAAAAGAATGAAGTACATTTTTTTTATGCCCCACTGCGTATTTTAGTCTGCAATGAATTGATAGCAACTTTGTTTTCTGCTGTTTCAAAGTTGCTATAGTCGGCTGTGCTTTCTTGAGATGATTCGTTTTCTGGTACACACTTGTAAATATTTTTTAATGAAATTATGTGGTCTTCATCGAATTCAGATATTTATTGCATTTTTAACATCTTTATTCTTTAGCAACATTTCGAGAATGAGAACGCCTCAATTAATTCTTGGTTCAATTAGCTAAAAACTAGTGAAAATATACAATTTGAAGGAAGATAAAATGGGGAAAAGGAATTTTCTTTTGGTGCACCTAGAGAAAAATCACCATATACATTCCTAGGGAAATCTTCGACTTATTTGTGATATTTGTTTGAAAATCATCAAAAGGCACTCTGTTTGAAGCGCTTCAAATTACTATATTATTACTATATATCATTATTTAAGCATCGACTTTAATTTTCAGATTCAAAAAGCGTTGAAGGAGGAGCAAGGGTTCAATGCACATCTGAAGACATATATTGACAATATACTTCTCCGGATATTAGACAACTATCCGCAGCTGTTGGAAGTACAACGAGGGTCTCAATCATTGCGATGAGAGATCATTTTTCCAATAGCGTTGAGTGGGTAGCTTGAATACTGATTCAGGTCGATTCTGTTTGCTATAAACATTGCTATTGAAGTCATATTGCTATATTTCTAGGTTATAGCAATATGCCCATAATATTATGTATATAGCAATGTTTGTTATGAATGTTGTCATAGCAATATTGAGATCGTGAACTTCCAAAATCCGTAATTTGGCGCTGTCACACTGTATTTTATGACTTAAAAGTGACAACGAAGAAGAAAATATCCCTACTTTTCTATGATTTGATGAGTACATAACCTCTATCTATACGGTTCCCCTTATTTATGTTAAGAGCAAACAATACCACGATGGTGCTAAATTACGGGTAGGCAACACATCCACAATCAAGTTTCATTAAACCTCGCTAATATCTCAAGGTCAGGTACTTGGACGCGGTCTACATGCTTCAACGTTGCCAGTAGCCGCGTGAAAAATTTGAGTTCGATTATAGGAGAAAACAGGGTATCGTTCTGCAGGCTTCAGTAATTATTTTTTGAATTTTTTTTTGTTTTGTAAATGATGTTCTTTTAGAGGAATAGAACTTTAAGTGGGCAACATTGTTTTAACTAGCGGCCATTTTGTCAGCTGTCAAGTGATTTGTGTTAAGTTTGGTCTGGCATTTCTACATGAATAGACACCTGCACAACGCTTTTAAATTGTGCAAATTCATTTTAAAAAATAATGGTTCTCTTCGAAATACGTATCGCGCTCTACGTCCATTTTACGGTCAACATAATCGTCCATCAGAGCAATTAATTCGACTAGCTATAGATCGTTTTCGCACCACGTTTACCCTAACTGATAATACGCATCCATATAGAGACATCGTACAGTGAGAACAGAAGAAGCCATTGCTGCTTTAGAGCGTAGCGTAGAGGAAGACCCGAATCTATCCCAGTGAGAATAGAATATAATTCTATTCTCAGTGATCTATCCGCCATCGTCCACAGGAATTGAATATGTGTCCAACCATCTATGGACTTATTTGCCGAAAGATCTTGGTTTGCGTGCTTACAAAATAGAGTTCCTGCGAGCATTGAAGCCATACGATCACCTAACAAGGCGTAGATTCGATTAATGGACCTGAAACAAGATTGCCGTTGATCCCGATTTTCGTAAGAGAATTTTGTTCAGCGTTGAAGCTCACTTTTGGTTGAATTGCTAGGACAATAAACAAAATTGCCGTATTTGGAGTGAAGATAATCCTCAAGTGTATGTTGAGACACCGTTACATCCAGAAAAACTGACTGTTTGGTGTGCTTTATCGGATGGTGGAATCATTGGTTCGTATTTACTTAAAGACGATGCTGGCCAGAACGTTACAGTCAATGGTGACCGCTATAGAGCCTTTTTCGTTTCTCAATTGAACAACAATGATGTGCAGCCGCTTTGGTTCCAACAAGACGGCGCAACATGTCACACTGCTCGTGCCACAATTGATATACTGAAGGAAACGTTTGATAACCGCATAATTTCACGTTCCAGGCTCGTGAAATGGCCTCCAAAATTGTGCGATTAAACGCCGCTAGACTATTTTCTGTTAGGATATGTGACGTCGCTAGTCTACGCCGATAAGCCCGAAACGACCGACCCCTTGGAAGACAACATTCGCCGCGTTATTGCCGATATACAGCCACAAATGTTGGAAAAAATTATTGAAAATTGGACCTCCAGATTACGTCTGAGCCAGCGGCGGCGGTCTTATGCCAGAAATTTTATTTAAATTATAATGCCGAAAGATTATCTTTTGAATAAAGTCAATTTCATGTCAATTTTGAAAATTCATCCTTGTTTCATTCCATTCCAAAGTTCTATACCTCTAAAAAAACACCCTTTACTTAATTCTTTTGTGAGAATGCGCAATGTTAGTTATTTTTTCATTTCTCCCTCCAGTTCAGTTTTTATTCTCCCGAAAATTCTTGAATATAAATGAGTGGCAAAATTGCGCATTTCCTCAATTTTTTCTACCATTTTCATCGAAAATTTTCAAAAAAAATACGAACTCTGGCCTGTAGAAGTCACCTTGTTATATTCAAGGTATTGTTTGCTCTTAATGTTATTAAAATTAAATATTTCAGAGAACCTGGAACCCATTTCCATTACTATATAGGTACTTCCCTGTTTTCAATATTTTCGAATTATTAGAAGAAATAATAATGAAACAAATGTTTCACTGCCATGTTCCCTTTCTCATGATAAGTACAGGGTGAGGCAGTGAACAAAGTGGAGAGCAAATTGGAGATATTTCTCCGATAAAAGAGTAGACCATGCGAGTAAAGAACGAAGCGTAGTCATAATAGGGTGAAGAGCAAGAATTAGTTCAGGTTGTTTCCGCACTTAAAGCTTTCGGGCGACATGTTCCCGCCTACTTTACTTTTATTAGAAAACTCGTCACTCAAAATGTGGTATTTGTCCAGCAGAAATCGTGATAGAATAGATTTAATTCATCAATCGCAGGGTATCCACTTGGAATTTTTTGTATAAAACATACTCCCATTGTTTCTGGAAGAGGTGATTTTTCCGTTGCAAGAGAATGTGAAGATATTCTGGTCTATCCTCAACTTTCACAATTTTGACGAAAAGAGGTATTGAATTGCCAATTTATCGGAACAAAAATTATGGAAAAATGTTAAATAGCAATGAGTTCATTGCTTAGGAATTTTCAGAATAATAAAAATACAATTAAATTTTTTTTATCAGATAACATCTCTAAACCGGAGTTTTATTGAATGAAATGAATGCGGATATCCAATTAAGCTATATCATAGCGAAAGAATTTTCGTAATTATAAACATTTTGTGGAAACTAAATACTGATAATGAGTTTCCACCAGGACCGAATCTATCAAACAATAGATGAGATAACTATTTGAGTTCACTGTGGATAGAATACTGATAACAAAACACTGTGTAACTATACTCACAACTCCACTTACATTTTCTGCGTTTAACGCACGTTCCGAAAACCAAGTTTCCTTTGTCAATGACATATAGTTACTAACTACAGTTACAAGTATACATATTGAACGAGTGAGAGGATGGTATACATGACCAATGGGAAAGGGTTTTCATAGGCCATTAGGGTAGTGCCACAGCCGTCTTTAATGCAATTCTAGAGACGGCTGTGGTAGTGCTTGGCTATAAAGGAAAAGTCAGGTAAATATTTGGAATAATGGGTTACTTATTGGGGTGAGATCATTCTTTAGCAATCTGTCTTTTCTCTTGAACATATACCTTCAAGAGTATTTAAGTAAATTTTGCCCGAGGTTTTTAATAGCTTCACGGATTTTTCTGAAATTAAATGATCGGTTGTTGAAACGTGATCAGCGACCGCCGATTTATTAGGAGGGTTGCTGCGGATATGGCTCATGTGTTCCTTGAATCTCGTAATGTTCCTCGCTGTTTGTCCGATGTGAGATTTATAGCAGTCTCGACATTTTATTTCGTATATTCCTGATTTTAATTCATCTGGAATTTTATCGAACGCATTTTCCAAAAGTTGTCTGGTTTTCGTGGCGACTGTGAAAGCTAACTTAATATTTACTTTTTTCAAAATGTTTAGCATTTTCTTGTAGGTTTCAGGGTGATACGTGAATGCCCGGAAACCGTAATATTTTCTCGTTTCTTCCATTAAAGTTATGTCCTTGAAAAATTTTTCATCTTTATGTTTGGTAATCAATTTTCGTACTTTCGTGTTTATTGTAACCATTGTGTTCAGTAATTTGGAAAATTTTGCTAGGCTATAAAGGGGGAGTAAGGTGAATATTTGGAATAATGGGTTGCTTATGGGGGTGAGATCATTCTTCTGCAATCTGTCTTTTCTCTTGAACATAATATGTATACCTTCCAGTGTAAGCTTTCTAATAGCTAAACGGATTTTTCTGAAATTAAATGATCGGTTGTTAAAACGTGATCAGCGACCGCCGATTTGTCAGGATAGTCATGACGCAGATAGTGTAAGTGGATTAGAGAGTAGTTACACAATGTTTTGTCATCAGAATTCTATCCACAGTAAACTCAAATACTTATTTAAATATGGCTTCTCAGTTAGGTGAGAGCAATCTATTGTTCAAACTACTAACAAAAATTTCATTGCTTAAGGTCAACATCAGGTTTTTTAAAGATTGTATTCGAGCGAAGGTTTTTCCAAAATTCATGAAAATAACAACCCCGCAATTGAAGAACATGGATAAAATAATTTTTCCCTCGAAACTCAAATGGATAAAATGGGATATTGGCGGGAAATACCACGAATTAGATATCCTCCAAGTGAAAGCGTATAAAATTCATTTGAAATTAGCAGAAAACGCGTGCAAAACTGGTTTCGATTTCTGGCATACATATTAAAAAGTATTAGAAATTAAAAGGAAAAAGAAAATCCGAATCGTTAACAACAAATTCAGGAAGCTCCTTACTACTGTTGAAATTCAAGTCCCATAGTTAAACATTCACAAGACACCGCGAATGAACAGAAACATATGGTTATTAACAAATCTGCCCTTAATTTTACGAAGAAAGAAATACAGTTCCTGAGCAAAGGGCTTAAATAAAATATCTACACAAAAAACATGGATTTCGAAACCGTCGTCGATGATATTGAAATCGCCATATTTATATTGGGCCGCTCGGGCGTGATCATTTCCAAATCATAGTACGTGAAGTCAGTAAACAAACTTATTAATGAAGAACCTTAGTGAAAATAAAACTAAACCCTCTTAAGAAATGCGTCAACGAGATCCTTGAAAAATGCACACATATATTGTAGACGCAAGAGATTGATAGATTAAAAGTAAAAAACCCGAATATACCACGTATGTAGGTACTGCCTGCCAAAAATTCACAAACCGGGAAATCAAATCAGGCCTATAGTTTCGAATATAAACGCCCCGACTTACAACATCGCGAAATAGTTAGTTAACAAATTCAACTCACTAGGATCTCCACCTTCTCTTTTTTCAAAAACTCGTCGGAATTAGTAGAACAGTTGAAAAGGTATAACGTAAGTCACAAGGACCGTTTAATGAATATCCTGGGATGTCGTATCCCTATTTCCAAACACCCCAGTCGATATCGCTTTACAACAATTAGAATAATGGTTGCTCGAATTGAATCTTCCTCGGATAGAAGTCGTTGAGTTGCTGATGTTGACCTCCCTTTGCATGGAGCAGAATGTCTTTTCTTTTGATGTTAAGTATATCCAAAAAACATTCGTTACGGCCTTATAAGATCCAGTCTACCCTCTTTTAGCTAATTTTTTTCCTGGTAAATTAGAACGGAAATTAATGAAATCTAATAGAAATTTTCCAACATTTCGGTTCCGGTACGTGGACGACGTTTTCGCTATAGTCGACGAAAATTTTGAAGTAGAAGAATTAACCGATATAATGAAGAGTCAATACCCTTCCATTAATTCACGTACCAATTCGAAAACAAAGGTTCCCTTCTATTTTCAGACTTAAAATTATCTAGAGACAACACCACAACAATTAGTTTCGACATTTTTAGAAATCCCACTAACTCGGACTGTCATATTCCAGTCGTCTCAGTGGAACCCTAGTCACATAAAACAGCCAGCCTACACTTTTGATTGATCGTTCATTCAGGATACCGCTTAGTGAAGTTAATTTAATTGAAGAACAGAACAACATTTTTCAATTTACTGAACACGACGGTTAAAATAAACACTTAGTGCGAAAATTGATTACCCAACATAAAGATGAACAATTTTTCAAGGACATAGCTTTAATGAAAGGAACGAGAAAAGATAACGGTTTCAGGGCATTTACCTATCACCCTGAAAGC
Organism: Myrrha octodecimguttata; assembly: GCA_958510865.1. Taxonomy (NCBI): domain Eukaryota; kingdom Metazoa; phylum Arthropoda; class Insecta; order Coleoptera; family Coccinellidae; genus Myrrha; species Myrrha octodecimguttata. The sequence goes on along the minus strand of OY294056.1, from coordinate 8,233,693 downwards.
TACCAGAAACTGCTGAACATTTTCAAAAAAGTAAATATTAAGTAAGCTTTCACAACCGCCACGAGAACCAGACAAGTTTTGGGCAATACGTTTGATAAGATTCCAGATGCATTAAAATCGGGAATATACGAAATAAAATGTCCAGTCTGCGATAAATCTTACATCGGTCAAACAGCGAGGAACATCAACAGCAGATTCAAGGAACACATTTGCCATATCCGTTACAACCATCCTGACAAATCGGCGGTCGCGAATCACGTTTTAACAACCGGTCATTTATTTCAGAAAATCCGTAAAGATATTAAAAAGCTTGGGGAAAATTTACTTGAATACTCTTGAAGATTTATGTTCAAGAGAAAAGACAGATTGCTAGAGGATGATTTCACACCCATAAGTAACCCATTATTCCAAATATTCACCTGACTCCCCCTTTATAGCCCAACACTACCCTAATAGCCTACAACAACCCTTCCCATTGGTTCTGTATACCATTCTCTCACTCGTTCAACATGTACACTTGTAACTTTAGTTAGTAGCGATATGTCTTTGACAAAGGAAACTTGGTTTCCGAAACGTGCGTTAAACGCAGAAAGTGTAAGTGGATCAGAGAGTAGTTACACAGTGTTTTGTTAATGGATGGGATATCCTAGACCAACCTCAGGGGTCCGAGATCATTGACCTAAAATATTTTGATTAACTTCACTTTGGCTGTTTGATAGAACATGTTTAAGCAATAAATGCTACTGACATAAAGCAACCAAAATGGTGTATCCACAGGCTATTAGAGAATCGTTTTAAAAGGGGCATAACATCATTCATAAGTTCCTTCTTGAAGGAATCTATATCTACATCAGAAAGGACTGAAAACAATTCAATGTTTCCCCTAAATATTACTAGGTGCAGTTCATTACTTGAAATTCTAGTTTGAAGATATAGATTGGAAGAAGATTTGAAATTGTATTTTTCTTCTGAATATTCCTAAGCAATGAATTTATTATCAATAATAATTTCATCATTTATTTGGATAAATTCGCAACATAATACTTTTTTTGTCAGAGTCATGAAAAATTAGACTGTGGTTTATACAATTTTGAAGACTGAATTAAGTGCGCATATTTTCCTAGTGAATGTTAACATTCAAGTGCTTATAATTCTTTTCAGAAATCGGGTCAAAGCGACGAGAGTAAATAGATAGAATTCAATTTTGTCATTATCAGTTTTCACAGATTTATGTATATCAATTTTTGAAAATTGTTTTTTACATTCAAACAGCAGTACTCATCAGCAATGATCAGTGAAAAAATTCCGAATAAATACCAAAATTTCCAAAAAAAACCCATTATCTCGAAAATGTTACGATATTCAGAGTTACGAAAGTTACGATATTCAGAGTCACCATGACCACAGCCGTCGTGCATTAAAGACGGTTGTGCCATGACCTAGTCTATCACCAATTCAATTATTGTTTACCGGACACCCGGAAAAAGTTGGGTGGATTCATGGAAGAGTGCGAGCGTAGCAAACAAATATGTTTGGTTTCGCCGCTTTACTCTCTTCCAGACTATCTTGGCTATACGCTCCACTCTGGCTATGGTCCGTATATATTCTTTTTTACTAATCAATAGAGCTGTCAAATTCCTGACACTTCGGTTCATTATCTGTCATTACCTGTCACATGGCACTAACCATTAGTAACCAAGAATATATACGGACCATACCCTCTGTGTGCCTGACTTTATAGAACAGTGTTTGATTTCGTCGCGTTGCTCTTTAGTCGTAACTCATTGCTCGCTCATCTTAGCTCTCCGCTCCACTCTGTACGTAACGTTAATTATCTTGTTATCAATCATAGTAAGTACTATTTAAACGTTGCTAAGATATTTCTAATTTTGTCATGAAAATACTCTTTTCCTGGCAATATTGCTATTTGCAAACAGAATAGGCCTGAATGGGAAGTATACTGATCATGTAAGGAGATCCTCAGATGCCAAACTAGAGCCCTGTTTACCCCCACCTTCAATAAATCTACAAATGACACATGAAATGACAACTCGAGATGAGCTAAGAGAGAAAATAGAAAATGTTCTCAACATATTGCGCCATGACCAAACATTAATCCGTAGGCTGACCATTTCGAACAGTAACTGAACTTGATTGGTTTTTTTTTCTATTATATCTACACGTTGTTTTTACTGCCATATTTCTCTGAAAAAAAAATGTATTTATCGAAATCAATAAACTTCTGAAATTGATTCCAATATGATTTTAATATGACTGATCAGGCAATATCGATTCGGTGAATTCATTGTTTGTTCAGATTATGTTCCGCATTTTTGCGCGCATGTTCTGGGGAACAGCATCCTATTGTTCAGTCCAACTGTCTGTAATTTTGTATTTTTTTTTCGAAAATGGTCTCAAACGACTGGGTTGTACTCACTGATGACAAATCCAGTGTCAAAATCGATTCTGTTCGACCGACCGAGGACACGATGACTGTCGAACGGATTGAGCTAGCGACTTGAAACTTTTAGGTATAGTCGCGCATCAAAATTCCGCAGTTGAGTTAATGAATGGGCCCAACGAATTCAGAGTTATAGCCATTTGAAATTTCGAGATTATTTCCCTTATATTCCAGGAACAACTGAAGCGAGTGGATCGGAACTCGACGCGCAACTTTGAGCAGTATTTTGTTGAGATCGCCCAGTCAGTTAAATTGAAAAAAAATTCAAAATTAAAAAAAAATTTTTTTTTCGGAACCTGCTACTCCTACCGAAAAGAAGTCCGCTTACACCTTCAACTTCATAGTTCAAATCCGTGTACCTAATTTCAATTCGATACATTCATAAATTTTGGAGATATCAGGAAAAAACGAATCAAATATCGTGGTTTTTTCCTCGGTATCGTTGTTTCTTTCGGAATAACTCAAAAAATACTGATTCAATCATAATGAAACTTGGAAACTGATTTGAAAATGCCGATGGACAACTTTGTGCAAAATTTCGTGATGATCGTTTCATTAGATTAATTTGAAAAAAACTTTCAAATTTTCTTTTAATATATTCAATATTCTATGATCTTATGCTCAAGGAATTCTGTATGAACGTTCAAACTGTCATTTTTCGAAAAAGTACTGGATTTCAATTCGATCTTGTCTGCATTTTTGGAAATATTGGAAAAATAAAATTTCGAATGGGTTCATCTGCGGAATCATCGGTTAGATTTTACAATGAACAAATTTAGCTTCCATTATGAAAGTCCAAAGCTACTCTACAAATATCGAGTTTCTAAGTTGATTCTTTCAGAAGATATTGTGTTTACGGTCGGCGGTTAGGATAGATTAGATCGAATTTAAATCCAGTACTAAGTCGAAAAAAACTTAAAAAAGCACTGATGTGACTACAGCTTTTGCGCATATGTTCACTTTTGGTGATATCCGTTGAACATGCGCGCAAAAGCTGTTTTTCTAAGCTTTTTGTGACCTCGTTCTATTCATCGTTCGATATCATCGTGGAATTCTTCTGGCTAATGCAATTTCTTTCAAGCAAAAATATCACATACAGTCAGTGTCAGCTTTCTGAAGCTACTGAGATTTTTCTTGTCCACTCAAACCGGAAATTGTATTGAAAGTTTCATTTGTTATATGTATTATCCAGATGTCCATAATTTTCGAATAACTTGACAGAAATGTGGTTGGAATACTGTAGAAAAAAAAGAAATAATTCTTTTTACAATGGTTGAACTTGCTGATGAGGAATCCGGAGCCAGAATCGATTCTGTACGGCCGTCCGAGGACACGATGAATATACAACCGAGCAAGCTACTGACAAGAAACTTTCAGGGTAGGTCGCGTATCGGAATGCGGCGGTAATAGCTATCGACATTTTTGAGATTATTACTTCAATATTTCAGGAGGTATTCAAGCGATCCGAATTGAACTTTGTGATTAGCTGTAGTGTACTGACACGAGAATAATTATGAATTTTTTTCAGGTTCGTCAGGTCTTTGTTAGGAAAGCGTTTTTTGAACTTTTTTTTCGAAAAATCTTCATCGGATTCTGACGTCTTCATATTTCAGGAGAGTGTATCAGATTTGAATTCCATTCGTATATAACATTCAGAGATATCGAAGCATAATGTGTCAAATATTGAGGTAAGTATTTCACCCAGACGACCGTAAACACAATAACTTTCAAAAGAAACAACTTGAAAACTCGATATTTGTAGAGTAGGTTTGTACCTTAATTACGAAGGCCAAATTCATGAATGGGTAAAACCCGCCCAATGATATGATATACCCAGTCAAAATTTTATTTTTTCAATAATTCCAAAAATACAATTTAGATCGAATTGAAATCCAGAATTTCCCGGGATTCTTTTTTCTCCGTGTATTGTTAAGTTAAATATAAACAACAAGTAGACATGACCTGCGCATGGAGCAGAATGTCACTCAACAATCGAATGTTATATCTCCTATAGTCCGTACAACTCGGTGCTAAGTCGAACGAAACGGTGATAAGGTTATGTTTATATTCGGATTTGAAATTTCTCGATGTTTTCAAACAAATATTGAAGAAATAAACTGAAAGCAAGATATTTAGCTCATTTCTTGAATGTTTGCTTGAAAACATAGTCGAAATGGCGAATAGAACTCTTACAAATTGTGCAGATGCTCGAGAAAACTACGTAAACATAGGACAATTGTCATACTCTTCAATTCTTGATCGAGATTCAAGAACGGCCCCCACTTTTGCTATCTACATAAAAGAAAAGGTGGCCGGTTCCAATATTTCGAATATTATAGAATAATATTGAAACACAAAAAAAATCTATATGGTCCACCAGTCTTCCAGTGAGTAACGTTACAATGTTCCTTCTGCTAACCAAGTTCAAAGAATGATATTTTATATCTGCAGATTCGCGAGTGAAAAACTCAATGAACAATTGGTAACTAAATACTCTACTTGAGCGGTACTGTAGGCAAACGCATATACGCGAAGTTATAAACGCGGGTTGCCTGTCGACATTTCCGAGGAGTAGGCAAGTACAAAACAAAAATAAACAATTGGTTTGGAGTATTTCAGCACACGCTACAGACGAAATAATAAATATCAAAGTGTTGAAAGAATGTTCAGACTCTATAACGACCTAACCCTTTAGTTTACATTATATATCAGACGATGGTTTAGGGTTTTTATCCGGAGGTATTGACACTCACCAAAATCTTTCGAATTCTCAAAAAGTAAGCTCCAGAAATATCTGAAAACCAAAGACCTAGATAATATTCAAGGTGGTCGAAAAGATATCATATTTATGATAAAACAATCTAGTTTTTGAACAAATATAAACTATTTCATGAGGGGCAAGTCGATATGACTTTATGAGAGAATCATGTGACAGCGTAGATAGTAATATAGAAAAGAGTTTATTGAAAGTTAAAAAATCACAGAAAACCCCAAAAAAATATAACAGCTGAGGAGTATTCCCTAGGATGGAAAACTGTGTAAAGCAAAAAAAATCTCACTCTAAGGGTTACAAACAAATTAAACGGAAATTTTGTTATTCAAACTATCAATGCATCAACTAAAAATGAATTTCCTTCAATGTGGTTATTGTGTCTCAAGATCTTTAACACGATCTTTGTGATTCAGTGATTGTCTTGATCTCGGATATTATTTCGTCTTCATCGGTAGGGGGAACGGGGGTAAGATGACGATAGTGAGCTCAAAAAATTTATAATTCTGTTATTTTTTCTCCAAGGCAATACTTGTTGTCACGGATCATCGGCTAATATTAGTACTTACAAATCAAATTTAGATAACTTGATGGTGAATATTTAAAGTGAAAAATTAGAAATATATCAACCCGTGTCATATTCGTCATCTTATCCTCTCTGGGGGTAAGATGACGAAGTGTGTAGAGAAATATGACGAGGTACGTATGTCAAGAAAAAAGAAAGGTAATCCTGAAAGTAGACCAATGAGAGCAAAATACCTTTATTCATGAACGAGTTCAACATTTAAAACGTACATATTCACATGCATAGAAATAAACAAATAGATAAGTAAGATTCAATTTTATTCGACGTATATTTTGACATTCACCAATCACAAAACCATTAATTGTTCTACCCATGATGTAAAAAACATGGTGTGCTCATCTGAAAAATCAGTGAAGTCGGCAAGAGCAAAATACGAAAAGTTGTATATTCTTTGCTTTGAATTTGTATGTTAATTCAAAGTTTCCTTCTTCTATTCTGCTCTCTTATTTTCCTTTTCCTCTCCTTTTCCAATTTTTCTGCTTTGTTTTCTTTCGAGACCTTTACCACTGGTGTACTGAAAATAACGAGAGACACAGTCAGTCATCTTACCCGCAAGTGTCATTTTCAATTACAAAAATCATAAATCGAAATTCATTATTCATAGAATATGCTTGCTATAAATTTGTTGTTCACAAACGAAATTTGGTATATTTTTTCCTTATATCTCCGAAAATGAATGCCAGATCGAATTGAACTTTGAACTGGTATTGTTGGATACCGATTTCCAGTTCCTTGTGAAATTTCATCTCAGAGAAGAAAAAAATTTAATGGAAATTACTTCATCGAAAAATGATAGGGTTCATATAATTTCATGAAAATAACATGATTAGAAGATCGCAGATTATTGAATATTCGAAATAAAAAAAATTGAAATTTTTTTCGGATAGTTCTAATGATATTGCGACGAGTCTGTGAGAGAGTCTTCTAGAAAACTCCGGATGTCAATGCGTCATCCGCCTGACTAGAGATTCTGGCAATCGCTAGAAGTTCCACGAGTGATATAAGGAAAGGCGCGGAGCAGCACAGGGGGTCATTCAGCGGAGTTATTCGAAGCGGAAAATGATCAGTGAAAATAAATAGTGTGGAAATAAATTGTGCATAGACTTTGATAGAATTGAATGTTGAGTTATTTGTTTTTAGTGTAAATAAATAGATTATCTATTCTGAACGATTTGACAAATCAAGAAAACGTTTCAATATGATCATCACGAAATTTTGATCAAAGTTGTCTACCCGCATTTCTGAACTGGCTGCCAAGTTTCATCTTGAATGAATAAGTATTTTTTGAGTTATTCCGAAAAAAACAACGATATCAAGAAGAAGGCCTCGAAATTTGACATAATTTTTCCCAATATCTTCGGAAATTATGATCGGTACACTGCTGGGAAATCTAGAGCTCCAGGTACAATATAAGTGATAGGTCCTCAAAAAAGAAATTTATCGATAAAAATTTGAAATTTTTTTTTTCAAATCCAACGACTGTACAATCTCAACAAAATTCGAGTCAAAGTTGCGCGTCATTATTCTCCAAATAACTGCCAAGTTGTAGTTTCTGAAACATCAGAGAAATCACCTCAAAATTGCAAAGGGCTTTAAGTCCGAAATCTTTTGGCTGAGTCAGCCCATTAAAGAATTCAGCCGTTGCATTTTGAAATGCAACCTATGCCAAAAGTTTTATTTCGAAAAGATCCTGCGTCCGCCCTGAATCGTGCATAAGGACGATCGGCCGGCCGGTTGGCAAGCCGGACAAAAGAGAATTCGTCATCAGTGAGTCCAAATCAGTCTTCTGAAACCATTTTCGGGAAAAAAATCGATAGCACGCTATTTCCCTAGAACATGCTGTCAAAAATTTCAAGGCTCTTGGTCTCTTGCAAAGTTAGACCAGATCCGGACGGACGGCCGGCCGAACAGAAGTGAATTTGACTATGGGTTTTTTATCAGTGAGTCCAGCCTAATAGTTGAAGACTATTTTAGGCTCAAAATTCGAAAACGCGTAAAAGGGCTGTGCGAACTATGGCGAGTGTATGGAGATATGCACCTAGTAAGCAACTGTTTATCACTGTGCCTTGAAAGCACCGGGTGTCCCACGAATACCGTTTGGCAGAATATTTTTGGAAAGGAATCCAAATTCATGTTTGCAATTTCGGATTTAAGCTTTTACTAGAGAGATGACTGAATGTTAATTTTTCCAGATTTCGTTTTTCAAATGGGAAGCCCCATATTTTATAATGAAAATAGATTCCTTATGAAATTCTTAGTTGTCTCAGTGTGAAATTTTTGAATTTCTGTCGAAAGATTCTTATTTATTGTGAAATCCCAATAAAAGAATCGAAAATGGCGCTCTGTTGAAACATGGATATCTTCCAGGTTTTCCATTGGAACAATGCCTATTTCAGGCTTCCGTGAGGATTGAGAATAATGTTTCTGTCGAAATAATCAGAATTGAAGCTCATGATATAGGAGGTCACAAAAGCGTTGACAAAGTTGGCAACTTCAAAAACGTGAAAAGTCAGATTTCTCAAATTAGAACCACATTTTTTATGCCATATTCGAATCTACGTTGAAAAATAATATAGGTCTGGAAGTAACATCAATGCCCTAAAATTCGAATTTTCTGAGATATTCGTGAAAAATAATGTACCTACGCGATCATATTTCGAGTTTTGTTCTTCTCAGAAAGAAAATTATTGTCTCGAAGAAAATGGAGGACATACTGAACAATTATTTTAGATCTTATCGATAGAAATTCTGAATATTTAGTTTTGCTTGTATTTTTTAGAAGATTGATATTAGAAATGTAATCGTGACGGCATATCTCAGAAAATATGCATTTTAGGTCATTGGCAATGTTTCCACACCTACATCATTTTTAACCTGGATTCCAATATGGCCATAAAAAAATGGGATTATAATTTGAAAAAATTGAGTTTTCCGGTTTCGAAATTGCCAACTTTGAAACGCTTTTGTGACTCCCTATGTCTTGCATTTCACCTCTGACCATTGTGACAGGTGGCGTTATGCTTACTCCTCGTGGAAGCCTAAAAACGACATTTATACAATGAAGAACCTCGAAGATATCCATGTATCAGCAGAGCACCGTTTTCGATTTTTTTATTGGAATCTCACTCAAGTATTTTTCGACAGAAATTTGAAAATTTACGTTAAGACAACTCAGAATTCCATAAGGAATCTATCTTCGTCAAAAAATATGGGGCTTTCCATTAGAAAAAACGAAAGCTGATATCACTTCCGGTGAAACCGGAGGTCCCACAAATCTGAAAAATTTACATTCAGTCATCTCTCTAGTAAAAGTCCGAAATTGCAAACGTGAATTTAAATTCCTACCTAAAAATATTTTAACGAACTGTATTCGTGGGAAACCCGCTATATCATGGAAGTTTTAACATGGAGGTAAATTTTATAATTTACGAAAAAGCGATAATAATGATCATTCAACAAGACACGGTGAAGATTATGACCAAGTATAGAAAATACCCCGTCATAATTTCAAGATACCTGAGCAAGACCCAGCATATATGGGTATAGTTTCATACAATGAATTGCCTAATTCAATCAAGAATATAAAGAATATTTATGCTCTCAAGCGAATTTTAAAAAACAAATTGATAGAGAAATATTACTACTGTATTCAAGAGTATCTGAATGATGATGGACTGCATTAATGTTTGTATTATTGTTATCCGATTATTGGTTGTTTTTTTCCATCACTTTTCGACCTGACCCGTGTTAGGGAACACAACTCTTGTGATACATTTCTGTGTTCATATGTCAGCAAAGTCGTTAATTGTTCTGTGTGTACTGAGTCTATGAGAAAAGTCTAGAACTATATTTTTTTTATTCTGTGTCTAAAACCACGTTGCTGTAGAAGGTTACTTACGTAAAATGAAACTACGTCTGTTAATTCCAATATTTTTATTTTCCTGCTAGAAAAATACCCAGAGTTTTGTGCATTCCAATATCTCATATTGTATGGTCAATTCAGAGGATCAATAAATATTATTATTATTAAGGTTTACTCAAGAGCTCCACAAAATCTGGCAGATATTCTGAAATACTGACATTTTTCCACGTCATTCGGATTCGGCTCTTCACAAAATATCAGTGACGTTGAAATGAAGAGTTTCCGAGATGACCCTATTAAACAGAATGTCTACTTTAAAAAGTCCAAAACTTCAAGGCAAGATTCTACATGTGATTTCCAACAAAAAAAGTCGTATAACACATGGTCGAAATATTGAGGGCAATTCTTCAAATCAACATTTTGTGTTTTTACGGAATATCTCAGTTTTTTTCTATGAAATCAATAACGTTCCAATATCCCTGTGGCCTCATCAATTTTGATCACATATCTCAAAAGAGCATTGAATTGGCTATAACACAAGAATTTTTTTGTGTCAAAAAATTCCTCACTGCGGGCGTGGTAAGCAGATAAACGAGAAAGTTTTCAGGTGAAAATTATCAATTATATTTTTCCAATAGGTTTATCGATGAAAAATGAATAATTATGAACATGTTTTCTCTTCAGCAGAAACTTCCCCATTTAGTAGTCTTTCGAATGACATATCAACTTTTTTACTAGCTGTTTCTTTTCAGCCTCAATATCATTGCTAACATGATAACAACGAAAAATAAGAAATTATTCAAACCTGATTTTCTTCCATTTTAATGCTCTTAATGATTGAATCAGTTTTTTTTCTGTTTGAATATTGAAGTAACTCTCACTGGAACTGTTAATTTTTCTGTCGAGTCAAACAAATGAACTAAATTTTACTAATATATTATATAAGAAAGAAGTTAAGAGAATTCTGAAAAAACTCGCTACAAATAATTAAACAATAAACTCATAGCAAATGTTCTAAATGGCTATCGCCTTGTTCAATACATCTCCCACATTTACTGCGCACATGTTTTAGGGGAACAGCGTGCTATCGTTTTGTCCAACTGTCTGTAATTTTCGATGATTGAGCCGAAAATGGTCTCGAACGACTAGACTGGAGTCAGTGACGACGAATCCGGTGTCAAAAACGATTCTGTCCGACTGGCAGTCTGTCCGGCCGGCCGTGGACAAGATATCTGTCGAACGGGGTTTAGCAACTTGAAACTTTCAGGTTAGGTCGCTCATTGGAATGCCGCGGTTAAGTTCGTTAATGGGCCAAATCGGTCGAATAGATTCGGAGGTGTAGCCACTTGAAATTTTGAAGTTATTCATTTTTTATTTCAGAAACAACACGTGCGATTGAATTCAAACTTGGCAATTAGATATAGTATAACAACGCGCAACTTTGAGCCAAATTTCGTCAGGATCATATTGTCAGCAAATTTTAAAAAAGTTTTTTTTAGAAATTTTTTTCCAAAATATTTTTTTTTCGAAAACCGTTCATCATATCCAGAAAAAAATCCACTTGGACTTTCAGCTTCATATTTCACAGCAGTGTACCAAATTTCATTTCGATACTATTATAAGTTTTGGAGTTATCGGGAAAAAATATGACAAATTTCGAGGTTTTTTTCTCGATATCGTTGCTTTTTTCGGTATAACTCGAAAAATACTGATTCAATCCTGATAAAAATTCGCAGCTAGGTTGAAGAAGCTGAAAGACAATCTTATGCGAAATTTCGTGATGATTGTGTCATTAGAACAATTTGAAAAAAAAATTTCTGTGATTTTTTTATTATATCATCCTCATTAAATTCTGTATGAACCTTCGAACTGTAATTTTCCGATGAAGAACTGGATTTCAATTCGACCTGATCTGTATTTTTGGCAATATTGGGAAAATTTTGAATGGGTATATCTGCGGAATCATTGGGTGGATTTTACCCATTCACGAATTCGGCCTTCGTAATTAAGGTCCAAACTTTCTTTACAAATATCGAGTTTCTAAGTTGTTTCTTTCGAAAGTTATTGTGTTTACGCAGTCGGCCGTTGGGTAAGGTAAGGAATTTTTTGACACAAAAAAATTCTTCTGTTTTAGCTAATTCAACAATCTTTTGTGATATGTGATCAAAATTGATTAGGCTACAAGTATAACTGGAGTGTTATTGATTTTATAGAAAAAAAACTGAGATATTCCGTAAAAACACAAAATGTTGAATTGAAGAATTACCCTAAATATTTCGACCATGTGTTATATGATTTTTTTGTTGGAAATCACATGTAGAATCTTGACTAGAAGTTGTGGACTTTTTGAAGTGGACACCCTGTATATTATTATATTATAAATTATATGTGTACAATAAGATTTAATTCGGAATAAACGTGCATAATTATTCACTCAAGAAGAAAGGACCCCATTCGCCCATTGCAATCCCTACCACATGAAGAGAAAGAAATACTAAAGATTCCTTCTTCCGCTGCGTAGCCGACTTGCCGACTATATTAATGGCATTGAGAATGTTGTGTTCGTTCATATTCAGACTCAGGTTTAATCTAGTGTATCTGCAGGGTCGAAAAATGTTGCACGCAGTGATGTTTTGAATAGAATGTAGTTCAGAATTTTTTACTCCCTCCTTCCTTTCCTTATCCTTTCTTTGTCTTCTGGATTTATCTCAGGTTTTTTATGTGCAACAGAAACTTATTCTAATTCGGGGATTGGACAGATTTCGGTTGTTCATATAATATGTTGTACAAAATTAATAAATTAGCGATTGTAATATGATGATGAATTTCAAGGAATCAATTCTTCCTGTATAAATGCATTCGTGTCAGTAACTACTTCACAAACTTAGTCATTCAATTCTATTTCATCCTTCCCTTCGAAAATTAACGAAAAAATAAGATGGTTATATTCCCGAATACATTCGACTATTTAACATTCCAGGTGTCACAGGAATTAGGTTCAATCCCAAAAAAATCTACGTTATATCGGATTGAAATTTTGGACATTGATACCACATATTGTTTCTCATTGACAGTAGTGATAAATGAGTGTCTATGACTTCCGGTCTAACTGGAAGTGAACTTAACTTTCGATTTCCTGATACGAACTGATGTATATTTTGAGGTATTCGAATTATGCGTAGAATTTCGAGTGGAATGCCGTGTGCAGAAGAATGAAATTCAAAAAATCTTAGGTTCGATTGAGATGCTTGTTATATTAATTTATGCCGTTACAACAAATCATTGAAATTTATTTTCGCTATAATAAGTGACCACTTCGGCAAAAGTTACACGTATTTTGTTTCAGTCCCATGCGAGGCCTCAGCTTTCTGCTCTAACTCTAATTCTACAACATTCGGGTTCATGAAATTTTGCACGCATATTCTCTAATTATACAGTAGCTGGATAAAGAAATGATATTATTTAATTTCCAACCATAGAGCAAGATTATAGTGAACATTTTCTGCAGCATTCGATTGTTTACCTGTTTTAACAAAAGTATAATCACTTACATTATTTCTCTACCCAATTATTGTGTAATTAGAGAGTATGAATGCAAAATTTCATAAGCCTGGACGCAGTGTAATAAAAGTTAGAGCAGAAGTTTCTTCCCAAGCAAGAGACTAAAACAAAATACCTGTAACATCTGTAACCTGTAACGCAAAAGCTGCTGCCTTCACGGCAGTGCTTTTTGAATTTTTTTTGGATAAATTACTGGATTTCAATTCGATCTAATCTGTGTTTTTGGGAATATTGGAATAAAAATAAAATTTTGAATGGGTATATCTACGGATTCATTGGGCGGATTTCAACCATGCATTCACGAATTCGACTTTAGAAACTCGATATTTGTAGAGAAGGTTTGGACCTTAATTACGAAGGCCGAATTCATGAATGGGTAAAATCCACCCAATGATTCCGCAGATATACCCATTCTAAATTTTATTTTTCCAATATTTCCAAAAATACAGATCAGGTCGAATTGAAATCCAGTACTTCATCGAAAAATTACAGTTCGAAGGTTCATACGGAATTAAATGAGGATGATATGATAAGAAAATCACAGAAATTTTTTTTTCACATTGTTCTAATGACACGATCATCACGAAATTTTGCATAAAGTTGTCTTTCAGCATCTTCAAACTAGCTGCGAAGTTTTATCAGGATTGAATCAGTGTTTCTCGGGTTATACTGAAAAAAACAACGATACCGAGAAGAAAACCTCAAAATTTTACATATTTTTTCCCGATATCTCCAAAACTTATGATCGTATCGAACTGAAGTTTGGTACACTACTGTGAAACATGAAGCTCAAAGTGTGAGGGGAATTTTTTTGGATATGATGAAAGGTTTCCGAAACAAAAATTTTTTGGAAACAAATTTCGAAAAAAATTTTTTTTTATCTACTGACAATATGATCCTGACGAAATTCGGCTCAAAGTTGCGCGTCGTTATACTCCACCTAACTGCCAAGTTTGAATCCAATCGCTCAATTAGTTTCTGAAATAAAAAATAAATAACTTCAAAATTTCAAGTGGCTATAACTCCGAAACTATTCGACCGATTTGGCTTATTAACCAACTCAACCGCAGCATTCTAATGCGCCACCTATCCTGAAAGTTTCAAGTTGCTAGCTCACTTCGTTGGACAGTTATCGTGTCCTTGGACGGACGGACGGCCGGCCGGACAGAATCGATTTTGACACCGGATTCTTCATCAGTGAGTCCAACCTAGTCGATTGAGACCATTTTCGGCTCAATCATCCAAAATTACAGACATTTGGACAAAACGATAGCACACTGTTCCCCTAGAACATGCACGCCAAAAGAAAAAAAAAATTGATTGAAACCTTTATTTTCTTTTTTTCATTTTTATTTTGGCATTCCACTCAGAATCCAGTATGTGATTCGAAATTTAAAAAATCAAGTACCTAATGAATATGGGGTTCAGGCTCAGTTCGTCGAATGCTTCTAGCATTCGAGAAGATGTTTAAGACTATATCTGCAGACAAGTCTCTTATTGGATTGTATAAAATGGGAAAGATTTCAGAGATTACACTCACACAAACTCAACACTGATCTGGAGAGTATAAGTAAATGGGTAGTATGAATGGAAATGAAGTACAGCTTCATAGTGGATACGTAAAAACTGAGTGGCAACTTCATTTCAAAGTAGATATGTACTTGTTTTTTCCCGGGAGCTACTATACCAACTTGCACCCTAGTGAAAATGATTGAAGTCTTTACTACACTTTTAACTAGAAGTACCTACTTCTTACTGCGAAAACTTCGATTCAAGAAGAAATGTGCTAGACGTTAGCGGGGTCGATTTAATAGCATCTTCCCTGGGCATTCTAAGGTTAGTTCGAAAATGAATGGAATTACTAGATTACGCCCCAAATGTTTAATTTTTTTCTGTTTCGATAAGGGTAATATCACTATTATTATTACGTAGCATCCTCAGCAAACACATTTTGAATAGAAAGAAGTAAGTTAAACTAGGGGCTGTGCGCTCACACACATTAATAAAATTGAAGTTCATTTGAGAAGCTTCGATATGTGTGAATAAAAAGTATGGTGATTGAACTGATTATTTCTTGTGTAGTGCTTTTCGAGAAATGGGAAGATCGGAAGTGGTGCAATAGACTATAAAATGTGATTTTGACTATTTTCCTCACAATGATGATTATTTAGGAATATATATCTCAAGGAAAACCTCACATATAAATTTCATTCAAAAAAATTTGAAGTTTTCCTGAGAAGCTGATCTTTACTAATCATATCTTTTGAATTTTAGTAAGAACATGTAGATCATTTTCAGACCTATTTTTCGAAACCTTAATTTCATTAACGAATAAAGTTTTGTTTGCCAGGAAGACTCCAAAGTTTCGGTCAGATCAAATTTCAATGCCGTAAATGCCAAAAAGACTCCAGCGTTGGTATTCGAAAATATTTGAAATGCTTGGAACTAATTTTAGATGTTTTACGAGGATCAGAGGTTGAATACCATCATGGCAATTATTATTCACCACATTAGATATTTTACGACGAGTTTCACGAAAGTAATTGAATTTCAAAAAATAACAATTTGTGTTTTTCCAAGCTATAAACATTCAGAAAGAGCCGGCTCTTTTCAACTGGTGAAAATGTTTTAAGAGTAGGCCAGGATAGTTCGTAACATTCAATTAACAACCATCAAGGGTGATTTTGCTGGTTCAGTAATAATTGGTTTGGATTTTATTGTGGAAAATGCTCCAAAACACATTCGGAAACTTGCTTCAGAGTTTCTGAAAATACTTGATTTTCATATCGAATATTCAAATATAATATATTCGTGATAATTGTGTTCAAGAAAAATCTGTATCAAATCCTTGAAAACAATTTGGGAAGTGGTTCAAAATTTCCCGAAATTTACATACCCGAACACTTTTAGAATTTCAAAAACGGAAAATGATTTGTCCACGACCACCGAATAATATATATATTTCGATGGCTCGTGTTGATGGAAAATGACAGTCATTGATCGAGCCGTGGATAATAGGTGTTATAAATAATATTATGCATTCCATGAGATCAGGTGACGTTTTGACCATTTCCAGCAATTACAGAGAACGGAGATAAGCATTCTTACAACTTTATTGTAGGTTCTTGAAAATGCAGAATTATTCCAACTTTACCAATGAAGTCGTGGACAAAGTATAGTATTTATCTCGCATATAATAGCTATTATTCACTTGGGTGTAATGCGAGATTCGCCTGCGGCTTGTGTCGCAAACTTCACCCTCGTGTATAATAGCAGTCATTATATCCTCGTTGAATAATATACTATTGCAGAACTTAGCCTCCAATTCTGTAGAGACCTCTTTTCAGAACAAAATTTGAAAAATCAATATCCGTCACTCGTAGCTCCGCTTAAATGGGCAGAAACGATATGAATTTATTTTGAAAAATACTCAGAGCCTGATATCGAATTGGAAATTTCACCCAAAATTTTCGAAATAATATTTTAACTTCATTTTCTGCCAACTAGGACAGTCTTTTTGGGCGCATGTCCAAGAGGAACAGCCTGCTATCGTTTTGTACAAATATCTGTTATATTCGAATTTTGAGCCGAAAATGATATCAACCGACTGGGTTGGACTCACTGATGACGAATCCGGTGTCAAAACCGATTCTGTCCGGCCGTCACCAAGATAACGGCCGTACGGAGGACTCTATAGACATGGAAATCTCAGGGTTGGCTGCAATTCAAAATGCGAAGGTTAAATTCGTGAATGGGCACAATCGGTCGAACTATTCCGGAGTTTTCCGGACCATTTTTTTTCGAAGAAACTTTTTTTTCGGAAACTGTTTCATTTGGAAAAAATGAGTCTTGGCTTAAACTATATATTACACAGCAGTGTATGAAATTTCAGTTTGATACGATCGAAAGTGTTGAAAATATTGTGGAAAAACATGTCGAATTTCTCGTTTTTTTCTAGATATCTTTGTTCTTTTCGTGCAGCTTCGACAACTTTTTGCAGAATTTCGTGATGACCGTGTCTTAGAACAATTTGCAAAAAATTAAAAAATTTTTTCTTTCAAATATTAAATATTCTATGATCTTCTGATCATAATATCCCCATGAATTTCTGTATGAACCTTCGAACTGTTATTGTTCGATAAAGTACTGGATTTCAATTCGATCTAATCTGTATTTTTGAAAATATTGGGATAATAAAATTTTGAATGAGTATATCTGCGGAATCGTTGGGTAGATTTTACCTATTCACGAATTTGGCCTTCGTAATTAAGATCCAAACCTACTCTACAAATATGAAGTTTCTAAATTAATTCTTTCGGAAGGTATTGTGTTTACGGTCGGCTGTTAGGATATCTTTAACGCCTCAATGTCAAGAAAACATTAGAGATTTACGATTATCAGAGTTATGGTTCTGGGGTTGAAATTATTGGAATATTTTCTTCAATAATTCGAAGAACCCTAATTTGTTCGAATTAAGGATCGATGGATAGTTGAGTAATACCGACAGCATGAGCCAGGATCTGCTTTAGTTTGCTGATATGTTGCAAGCCCTTATTATTCAAAAAATAAATAAATAGATTTGAACTCGATTATATCGTCATTTTCAGAAATATTAGAAAAACGGAAATTTTGTGGATGTATCCGAGGAATTATTTGGCGTATTGTCCCCATTCGTGAATTTATGAATACATAATTGAACTACAGACTTACTACACATATAACAAGTCTTCAAGATATTTCTTCTGAAAGTTTTCGTATGTATGGTTGATCGTAAGGAAAAATTTACGAAAACCAATTACAATATGGAAGATCCTTTTGCGCGCATGTTCTAGGGAAATAGCGTCCTATCGTTTTGTCGAAATGTCTGTAATTTTCGGATTTTGAGCCGAAAACGGTCTCAAAGGACTAGGGTGGTACTAATGGCGATTATGGCGAATCCGATGTCAAAATCGATTCTGTCTGGCCGTTCGTATGCACGAGTGCGGGTGTACGCAGAATTCTATCGACCTGCAACCTACGAGTAGGTAACATTTTGAAGTGCGCCGCTTGAGTTCGACATTCAAAATATTCAACATAAATTTTTTTCATTTCTGGTATGATTAGAATGCTTTGAATCAAGGAACGTGAACATTGATATGAAATGTTCATTGAACTAGGATACATACTTAATTCAAATAAAAATTATTTTCAAAACTATTTTTTCGCGAAAATGCGTATAATTCGACTGAAATCCGCCCGTACAGGGCTTCGTATTTAATATCTGAGGACTCATGCCAAAAATCAATCGATTTGCATGAGAATCATTCCAGTAAATGATGAATTGAATATACATTATGCAGTATAGGGCGAATGCAAGTATCGAACAACCTTAATGGGCAAAATCGGCCGAACGGTTTCGCAGTTGATGACTTTCGAGATTATGAGGTTATTTCCGTGATAATTCGGGAATTTAGCAAAAAGTTGATGTATAACGACAATTTTACGCTGAATTTGTTTTATTTTTCCGAATTTTTTTTTTGCAAAGTGCTTATCATATTCGAAAAAAAATCGCTTAAACTTTGAGCTTCATATTTTACAGCAGTGTACCAAATTTCAGCTCGATACGAATATAATTCTTGAAGATATCGGAAGATATTATATATTTTCCTCGGTTTCGTTGTTTTTTTCGGAACAACTCAAAAGAATCCTATAAAAGCACTGACGTGAAGTCAGCAGCTTTTGCGCGCATGTTCAAATTCGTTGCCAAAGTGGTCATCTCCTTTGAACATGCGCGCAAAAGCTGCTGACTTCATGTCAGTGCTTGTGTAGGTGTTTTGAAATAAAGACGAAAACATATCCCTGAAATTATGAGCCAGGCACGCAAACTGTAATGAACGTATTCAGGTGACATCAGTATCTCGTATAATAGCTGATAAATTGAACTATTTTGAGTAACAATTTTGTCGATTAATAACAAGCACTCGATAATGAAGATAATGGGAAGATAATATTTCAAACTTTCTGTATAATTATGTTTATTGGTGTATGCATTCAAAAACCCTATTTCACATGAAAAATTTCCTCGAAGGAAAACCCAGTGGTAAAAGATTGTTGCCAGGTGTTTTAACCACAACCTGGGGAAGTAGCATAACGGAAGATTATTGCATTCCATCGGCAAAGTAATAGTCACGAATTCAAATGAGTGTGTACCATTAGCAGTCAAACGAATTCGCAGAATATGAAGTAGGCAGTTTCAGAAAGCGTGAACTACCGCACTGTTGGATTTCTTTGGGTACCATAGTTAGGAAAATCCAAGAACATAATAAGTTCCTTTCTTCAAACTAAACCTTCGAATTGTATTACAATACCTGAAATACCTATCACAACATGTCTTTTTGTTTCCTTTTTTGTCTGCCTGACTTAAGGCCGGTATTATAAAACTTATTCCGATCACAAGTAGTACTTAACTCCCATTTTTCAACAAGATCTCTCAAGCCAACTTCTACTCAACTGTCAATATAACGTGCAGTTTTGACAGTTGAGAGCTAATGGAGGACCAACAATAACATGAAATTCATTGTTTACTATGGGAAAAACGCTGTAAATTTTACACAAGGGTTTATTATTTTCTCAGTTAAATAACCCAATACCATTATTATCTCAAATGAAACTTATATATTATTCATGACTCATTGGTTTTTCACAGCACAAAAACCAATTCCATAAAAAAAATCATGTGAAACATTGAAATCTCAATAAATACTCTTGTATAATTGAAAAACATTTCCATGCAGAACGCTTATTGAGTAATATAATTCAAAATAATATTTTGAATGAGAAGAGACGGACCACAGTCGTTTTACCTCACGCGTTTTTTTTTGAGATGGTTTTCCCTGTAGGTCTTATCCACATTAAGGTCTCGTATTGAAATGAAAATTCTCAGAAAATTCTGTCTATTGGGGGTTTCCCAGAATTTTGGTTTGCGTAGTACATCAATCGTAAAAATGCGAATATCCTTTTACTGGATTAAAACGATATCCAATATTTTTGTTACAGAGACTTTGAAATAAGGGTAGATATAAAAATAATGGATACAGATGATAAAATACGACACTATGAATACAAACAATTGATGAGTTTTCCGGTTTGTTATTGATTTTTTTGCAAATATCCTCTCATTTGGTTTATCATATACAATCTGATTATCTTTTATATGCACCCTTATTCCAAACTCTCAGTACGAAAATATTGGATTTCGATTGTAACCAGTAACGGATATCCACATGTTGACGATAATTATACTACGCAAACCAATTTTTTGGAAATCTTCGTCATTTTAAACTACTCTACTTAATTCGCGTTCTGCATGTTAAAGTGGTATTCAGTTATACATGAGTATTTATTGAGATTTCAATGATTCAAATGGATTATTTCATGGAATTGGTTTTTTTTTGTGTGGTGAAAAATCAATGATTTATAAATAATATATAAGTTTATTCAAGAAGTGAAGAAATTTAATCTTGAATCCCGTGATCCGCAGGGTGATTTCTATAAATAATAATTTTATCCGTTTTCAATAGTTATGTTTCAGATATCGGAAGAGAAAGCCAAAACTATTTAATTTGAACTATTCACGATTATGAAGTTTTACAGAATATTGATGTGGCACTTGCACATTGTGTTATTAAAGGAATTAACGAATCCGTTCAAATTTCTCGATACGTGTTGAAAATCTGGTAATCAAACTCTTCTGAATGAGAACGGATTATTCCACTGAATTCCAACCTTGGAACCGAATGCGATGATACGTTTTCGGGATTATTGGAAATTTGTAGCGTTTTTCTTCATACCTCAGGGACCACTGGTCGAAAATCATCTGAAAAGCTTGGAGGATCAGTATCAAGCAACACACGATTTTTCTACAAAGTTTCATGGATTTCGGTTCAGTACTTTCAGAGAAAAGTCTCGGAGTACTGACGGAAGACGGACGGATTTTCTTCATTAGTTCATTCAAATCTACATACTTCAAAATGTAAGCTGTAAAGTTTTCGGTGGGGGTTATTTTTTTTGTCGATCACTAAGGTTTATTATTCGATTTTATCAAATGATGAACCAACGAGCGATTTGCCTTTTGATTTTGTATTAATTTGGATATTTTGTACTGAAATACTTATTATTGCACTATCTTGGAACTATATCCCAAATATTTAATATCTTGTTACAATAACAGGTTTACTAAAGATATCAAATTTTTGGAATAAATACAATCCTTGCTAGTTGATACCGTATTTGCATGTTGCTGGGTTTAGTGAGGCAGGAAAAACAATTAGAAATCTGAGGTTTTGAAGTTGATTTAGATATTCAAGCTAGAATATCCAACATCAAATCGATGAAATCTACAAATGAGTTGTTGAAGTATTTTTATAAGGAATGGTACTCTCTGGATTTCAGAGGAGAGAAATAACAGGAATTTATATGGGTTCTGAAAAGGAGAATAATATTTTCTGGATTCACTCAAACTAGTAACTTCGTTCGAAAACTGGAAAATTTTCCAGTTTTATTGGTTAATTAACGAAATAAAATATTACTCTCCAACTTGTTACTCACCTCGGTATAGAAAATAGGGTGGAGATGAGACTCTACAATTAATAAAACTTGAATTAGACAGAATGAATTCAAAACATTGACATTCAGGTATGCAAGGAAATCGAATTTTGAGCTGATTTCCATATTAACTCGAACACTATCACCTACAATGTTTTGGTAGGGCAAGACGAATGATTCTGGGTGTGAAAATTTTGAAAAATTTTATTAAGTTTTCAATAGGCATTTCCTAATTACTTGAAAAAGGCAGGATTCATTCAAAATATTTTCATTCAAGTATTCAATGCAATCAAATTTTGAACTGATTCTCACTCTATGTATGTGCATAACAATTACCGATAATGTATTATGTCATCCTGACATGATACATGTCACAAGTTTTGCACTTTATTCCCGATATTTTATTAGATTTCTAGTTCGAAATGAACAATTATGGATCTATGGGAGATGATTCCCCAATAAAGGGACCTGTAGCGTTCTTCGTTTATCTGAGGATCTGAAAATCATCGCTTGGAGGACTGAACCTGGTCGAAAGACCCTCTCGGTCATGAGCAAATGTAGGTGATATTATTTACTGCTTCCTTCTGGTTTTCTGTCCCTCTTTCTGTTTCAGATATTATGTCAAGATATTTTGTCCAAATGAATTCAAGATGACGAAAAAATTATTCTCCAATGAAAAAGATGCCATTCATCTACTATAAACAAATTACTACACTTATACGGGGAGACAGAATTTTTCCTGAGGTTTTTATCTGTGCTCTTGTATCATACGCAAATAAGTATGGTACCCCGTTTACATTTCCTCTGCTAACACTGTGATATATCTTAGAATGTAATGCTCGTTCTCAAAAGAATATATATACCGATAATGTTTCGTTTGAGTATGCCGATTGATTCCACGTGAGCTATTTTGAGGTAATCGTCACTTTTTGATGAGTATTTCTTCTCGTTTTCATGAAGAAAAGGTCCAAATCATCACTGGTCGGCATTTAAGCCATATGTGATCACCCTTTAGTCGTATTTCACAGTAAACACAAACCATCCACTGTGTCAATACACAATTCCTATCTACTACAGCCAGAAATACCTGGCCGTGTCTAGAAACGAAAAAGTAATTAGCACGATGATGTTACAAAATATTTTCTCTATAATTCAACTCCTTGAGAAAGTGACGGGGTGCCTATATGTATAATAAACTACAAGACAGCCGGCAAACTGAACTGAACTAACGGAAGGTCTGTTCATTTGCAATATTCAACATGTTTATGAAATCAGTGACTAATATTATATTAAGTAAACCAAATTTATTCTATTCTCATTGAAAAAAAGGGGAATATATCAGTCCAAAATTTCCAAATGCATAAGAAATCACAAGAGAAATCGCTGTTCGCCATAGTAAACAATACATTTTGGGTTATTGTTGGTCCTCCAGTCTCTCCCAAATGTCAAAGCTACTCGTGACCTATACCATTGTATACCTCTTTATACAGGGTGATTCCGGAGGAGACCGTCAGATTTAAGGATAAGTTCACACTAGTCAAGACAGTCTCGAAACAATGTTTGGTTTATGGTTGGAGGTCTCTATTGAGAATATAAAGGGTAATTTGTCCGATTCGACCGATTTTACTTTTATTGATAACTTTTGTATGCCTCATTCGATTTTAATGAAATTTTCAGTGAAGTACAATATTGGTGAGAACATTCATTATTTCTAAAATGTTTTCAAAAATGAGCGGTAAGTATTTTAATAATTTCAGATTAATTGTGCAGGTTGAAAAAACACCCTGTACATCGCGTTTCCAAAACCTCGCTTTCTGTTTGCGATTCTACTATAATAAGTCATTATTTGAGAGTCTCTAATTTTTTGGTACACATATAGTTTTCCGAGCAATTTTTGTCAAAAAAAGACAATGTCGAAATTTCGCTCCAATCGATTCTACTTTTATTGATAACTTTGGTATGGCTCATCCAATTTTGATGAAATTTGCAGTGTAGAATGATCTGAACGAGTACATTCAATAATTTCAATAATTATTTAAAAAACAGGGTTGTAAGTGTGATAATTTCAGAATTTCAAATTAATTGTGCAGTTGAAAGAAAAACACCCTGTACATTTCTTTTCCAAAACTTTCTGATTCGTTTCAGATTCTACAATAATATGTCGTTATTCAGAGGTTTTCAATTTCTTTGGCACACCTCCGGTTTCCCGAGAAAAAATGTTTGAAGGATAGCATAATATAAGTTTGGCGCAAAAGCAGTGAGAGTATTCTACACTAGGTCGTAGAGCTGTATATTCCAAGGATGCAAAGTAGTTCTTAAGTTCTAAACTATTATTTTCAAATTCCAAATTCATATTTAATCGCTCATATTCTGTATGAAATCATTCAATTCATGATATTACTTTATATGTGCATATGTTTATGTGCATAAACCAAACAAATCTACACACATGGAAACAAATTTCGAACAAACACACGAAACAAATAATGACAAGTAGAGTTTAGGATCAAAAAAAAATTCACATTGAATTTTCGAAATGGTTTCTTTTTTTTCGAACTCATATTTTTCTTGAATTTCTAATCGACAGTATTGAACGAAATCACATAACGTCACTGCTTCATAGAAATAACCCTTTTATTGAAAAGCGGAGGTTTGCAAAAAAATGAAATTTAGTAATTTTCTGAATGGAATGATTTTATACAGAAAATGAGCAATTGAAAATAAATTTCTAATTCGAATATAATATTTGACGAACAACTTTGTATCTCTGGATAATACAGCTTTCCTTCCTAGTGCGGGATACTCTCACTGCTAGTGAGCCAAATTTCGATTATGCTCTTCTTCAAAAATGTTTTCTAGGAAAACCGGAGGTGTGCCAAAAAACTTGAAAACCTCTCAAGAATGACATATTATGGTAGAATCTGAAACAAATGAAAAAATTTGGAAAAGCAATGTACAGGGTGTTTTATTTTCCATCTGCAAAATTAAACTGAAATTCTAAAATTATCGCAAATACAACCCTGTATTTTGAGGGGTTGTTGCAATTAATGGATGTACTCAATTAGTTCTACACTGCAAACTTCATCAAAATTGAATGAGCCATACCAAAGTTATTCATAAAAGTAGAATCGATTGGAGCGAAATTTCGAAATTTTATTTTTTTGATAAGAGTTTCTCGAAAAACTAGAAGTGTGCCAAAAAAATTAGAAACTCTCAATTAATGACTTATTATAGTAGAATCATAAACAGATAGCGAAGTGTTTTTTCAACCTGCACAATTAATCTGGAATTATCAAAATAACAACCGCTCATTTTGAAAAAAATTTCTGGAATAAATGAATGCTCTTATCAATATTGTACTTCGCTGGAAATTTCATTGAAATCGAATGAGGCATACCAAAGTTATCACTAAAAGTAAAATAGGTCGAATCGGACAAATCACCTTGTATATTCTCAATAGAGACCCCCAACCATAAACCAAACATTGTCTTGACTAGTGTGAACTTATTCCAAAATCTGACGGTCTCCTCCGGAATCACCCTGTATAATGTCTATACTGGCCCCGACCCTAAAACTTGCTGAAATCCATGGGAAATACGCATGCGCTCGAGTCTGTTTTGTTTTTTGCTTCAGACATGACGAATAGACAAGAAAACGGCATTTCATTTGTTATTATTGCTTATCAGTTTTATCAAATGGATTCAATTTGTTGATGAAATATGATCTGACTTGAATTCAAAAATTTTAATGATTTATTGCAGAAATCTCTGCAGATTCCGAAGAAGCAAATTCAAATTTCTCGGTGGATAATAATTCACAATATTAAATTAATGTTCTATGAAGCACCGAGAAAATGTTATACTATATAGTTTGGAAAAGCAGTAAGTTGAATTCAGGAACTTTCGAAAACTTTTTCGGATTTATAAGAAACTGTGGTCACTTATTCAGGTACTTCACCCAACGCTGCTTGAACCCCAGATAGGATAGATTTTGTGATCCACCAATTGAATGATACTATAGAAAGTCTGCATGAAGCCACCCCTTCACAGCCGACTGCAAGACTTCAGTTTCTTCCAGAAGTAATTGTATTAATATTTTGCCTAACAAAAATCCTAAAATATTCAAGTCACAAGGTGCCTTTCTGTGGTAGTTAAGTTTATGCGTTCGGTTGACTTATTGCAAATATAATGGTTTCCAAGAGAAAAAACTGAGGGACTCGATATTCCGCAGATATCCTGTGAATACGTTCAATCTGTACTTCGGTACTCTGTTGTGAAATGTCAGCTTGAACCTAAAACGCTGCAAATTTTACACAAGGGTTTATTATTTTCTTAGTTAAATGACCAATACGATTGATACCTTGAATAAAACTTATACAGCGTGCCAAAAAAGTAGCGTAACTTGTCAATAATTCTTGTACGAAGAATCATTAAGGAAAATCCTCGCACCCGTCGATTTTTTATCTCAAAAGCAATATATCTTGTGCTTTTTTGAATTTGATATTTCCCACCCTCTACGCCCAGCACCCCACTGCTTCAGTTTTTCAGAAGGGAATATATGGAATGTGATACATCAAATGAAAGGTAATTTGATCACCTATTCAGCGATGTGGCTTGAAGTAGAATTGGTTGGGCCGTTTTTATGAGAGATTGGGGAGTACTGTTATCAGACCATTATTCTTTTACTAACTATTGTTAAGGAAAATCCTCGAAATCCTGGATATGCAATTTAAATTAAATTAATAATTAAAGTGTATTTCCGTTCACATAACTGAATTGGTCATCGAATGACTTTTGTTGCGATATATCACATGCAATATTTTTCCAGAATAAAACTGTTGAGTTTCAAGGGTATAAGCCCCGAACTTTAGAACTGCATGCATTTCTCAAACGTCGAAAATAGAAATCAGCGGGTAGAAGCATATTTTTCAATATTCATTTTCATTTCAAGAATAAAAACCTGACACCAATCAAAAATTGTTAATTGTGTGATAAAAAAATAGCTTAACAAATTCTTTTTTCAGTCACACCGCCCAATGTACAATCAAATATCCTTCAATTTGATATATCACAATCCCTATATATTACTATTTGAAAAAAAATTAAAGGGGTGTGGAGCGTAAAGGGTGGGAGATTTCAAATTCAAAAAGGCATATGGGGAGACCTGCTTTTGTAAATACAAATCCATAGATTTGTGTATTTCCCTTGATAATAATTAGTTGAAGAATAATGATCTGATTGCAATACTCGCCAATCACAAATGTAAATTACTTCCTAATTTTTCATTGAAAAAACGGCGTAACAAAAACAAAAAAATTCTTTTTTAGTCATATCGCTGAGCAGGTTATCAAATTACCCTTCATTTAATGTATCACAACACATATATTCCCTTTGAAAAAATAAAGAAGTGGGGTGAGAAATATCAAATTCCAAAAACAAAGAATAAATTGCTTTCGAAATTAAAAATCCATGGATGCGAGGATGTTCCTCAATAATTCTTCGTACAAGAATTATTGACGAGTTACGTTGCTTTTGTGGAAAGCTGTATACTATTCATAACTCATTGGTTCTTCACCCCATTATTTTCAGCATTTTTTTTTATACCTCAGGAACGACTTGGTCGGAAATCATCCGGGTTAAAATTTTTAGGTTGAGTTATGCAACAGTAATCAATATTGAAAGTTTCATGAAAATTAGGTGGTAAAATTTCGAAAAATAATTTTTTTTCCCTCCAACCCCCAATTTTGAGCCCTTAGGGTACACTGACCCTGCTGAAAAGCTTGGAGGATCAATCCCGAGCGACGAACGATTTTTGTACCAAGTTTCACGGATTTCGGTTCTGTACTTTCAGAGAAAAGCCCCGGACAACGGATGGCGGACGGCGTACAGCGTACGGCGGACGGACGGATTTTTTTTAATTAGTTGATTCAAATCTACATACTCCAAAACTTAAACTGTTAAATTTTCAAAGGGGGTTAAAATTTTTTTTTTTGGTCGATCACTAAGGTTTATTATTCGATTTTATCAAATAATAAACTAAAAGCAATTTATGGGTAAACTGGGCACAGTGTTGACTCTCTACGGAGCATTCCTGCAAATGCTACATTTTTTCATATTGGATCTTCATTTTTTGCACGCATGTTCTGGCGAACAGCGTGCTATCGTTTTGTCCAAATGTCTGTAATTTTTATGATTGAGCCGAAAATGGTCTCAAACGTCTAGATTGGACTCACTGATGACGAATCCGGTGCCAAAATCGATTCTGTCCGGCCGACGATTACCGTCGTACGGAAAATCCTATCGACCTGAAACTTTCAGGGTAGGTTGCATTTCAGAATGCGGCGATTGAGTTCGTTAATTGGCAAAATCGGCCGATCGGCCGATCGGCTTCGGAGTTAGAGCCTTTTGAAGTTTTGACGTTGTTTTGGCGATAATTCAAAAGCTGCTGGAACGATTAGATCTAAACTTGGCAGTTAGTTGGAGTACAGCAAGTCGTAACTTTTCGCGAAATTTTGTTGGGATTATACGATCAGTAAATTTTGAAAACATTTTTTTTCAGAATTTTTTTCGAAAACTGTTCATCACATTTTTTTTCTGAATTTTTCTCGAAAACTGTTTATCACATTTGAAAAAAAAAATCAGCGCTTACTTTGAACTCCATATTTCACAGCAGCTTACCAAATTTCTATTCGATATGGTCATCAGTTTTGGAGATATTGGGATAATATATATGAAATTTCGTGGTTTTCTTCCCGATATCGTTGTTTTTTTCGGTATAACTCAAGAAATACTAATTCAATCAAGATAAAACTTCGCACCTAATTTGAAGATGCTAAAAGACAACCTTTGGCAAAATTTCATGATGATTTGAAAAAATTGAACAAAATTTTTCTGTTCAAATGTTCAATATTCTGTGATTTTCTTATCATATTATCATCATTAAATCCTGTATGAATCTTCGAACTGTTAGTTTTAGATAGAGTACTGGATTTCAATTCTATCCAATCAGTATTTTTGAAAATATTGGGAAAATAAAATTTTGAATTAGTATATCTGCGGAATCATCGGGCGAATTTTACCCATTCACGAATTTAGCCTTAGTTAATGAGGTCTGAACCTTCTCTACAAATATCGAGTTTCTTTAGGAAGTCATTTTGTTCACGGTCCAGCCGACCGTGAACACAATAACTTCCGGAGGAAACGACTTGAAAACGCGTAGAGTAGGTTTGGTTCTTAGTTGCGAAGGTCGAATTCTTGAATGGGTAAAGTTTGCCCAATGATTCCGCAGATCATGAAGAGGATGTGATCAGGAGATCACAGAATTAGGATATTTGAAAAAAAAATGAATTTTTTATTCTTATGGCACGATCATCAGGAAATTTTGCACAAAGCTGCCCATCAGAATTTTCAAACTATCTCCCTAAGTTTCTAAGTTTCATTTCGATTAAATCTGTATTTTTTGAGCTAAGCCGAAGAAAACAACTGAATTAGGTGAAAAGTTGTGCGTTGGTAAGCTCCAACTCATAGTCAAGTTTCAATTAAATTGTAAGTGTAGTTCCGGAAATATAAAAAATTAATCTTAAAATTTCAAATGACCATAACTCCGAAAACATTTGACTGATTTGTCCCATTAACGAACCGCATTCCGCATTCCAATGCGCGGCCTAATCTGAAAGTTTCAAGTCGCTAGCTTGCTTCTGTCGACAGTTATCGTGTCGTCAGCCGGCCGGATGGCCGGCTGGCCAGACAGAATCGATTTTTACACCGGATTCGTCAGCAGTGAGTCCAACCTAGTTGTTTGAGACTTTTTTAAAAAAAATCGAAAATTACAGACATTTGGACAAAACGGTAGCACGCTGTTACCCAGAACATGCCCGCAAAAAGGACCGACTTAGTCTTGATTCTTTTAAAATCAATGAAAGAAATACCAGTTCGAGATGAAATACTGTATGGAACCAAAGACACACCATATAGAACAGTCATCATTCACGTTGCTTCAATTCAAAATTACCGCCATTCCGCGTTTTCTCTGATTGGCTGATTTCAACCTTCATGTCCCTGTCTGAAGTCGCATGTAGGAATTTATAGGTTGAATGAAATATGCGCAGATAGATCAATAGATTAAAATCGCCCACAGAAAAATTAATTCTTATGGATTTTCGAGACCTTGTTAATTCATATGTATACCAATATCCCATGACTCGTAAAACTTTAATTAATGTCAATTCTAAAATCAATTATTGGAAGAAAGTGAAATCTGAATTGGAGATTTGAAATAAAAAAAATCGACTCTTCAAGGCTTGAACAATGCTATTCCGAAAATTACTATTTCTTTCGAATTGAATCAGGGTTGTCCACTTTCAGCTCCACAATTGGATCGAGATATAGTGAGGGTAGATACAAAAACACACACTCGGTTGTTTTATAATTGACCTTCCAAGATTAAGAATTAAGTGGTTCAAATATGAGTACATAATTATATAGTGTTTCTTGTAATAATTCGGTTGATTATAATTCGTTCGGACAGATTCCACTCGTGGAAGCTCGAGTGCAAGATGAATGGGGTTATTGAATCATAAATGCCAACACGATAACAAGTTATTCTTCGTGCAAGGATCGAATTATTTCGATCTAGTATATTGAAGATACATCATGTTGCACAATATGATGAAACTTGACTCAATCGATATGTAATGAAAGAACATACAAAATAGTTATTACATCGAAATTGGAATCAGATTAATTACTCTTTCATTAGAACTAGGTACAATTAAAAGCTCTATTTGGCGTTTTTGCATGGAAATGTAATGGAGTCTAATCTGGAAAATTTTAAGAAAACACTTAATGGAATGGATACTCTGCAAATATCGATAGTTTCTGTCGGAAGCTATCGCGTTTATGGCCGCAGTAACTACCGATAGTGAATGAAATAACTTCCGGAAGAATGTACTTATAGACTTGGTATTTGTACTGTAGGTTTGGGAATTAATTACAAATGTTGAAATCCCTCGATAACAGCTTTTAATTTAATGTGGAATTCGGTCAAAACCATATCATTAGTATATCACCAAATATGAAATATATTTGAAGAAAATGTTTGAAATATTTTGTTTTAAATTGATATAATCGAACGATCATCCCGAAATAATGCACATTTGTTTATCAGGATATGCCAACTACTCACCAAGTTTCCTCCTGATCGGATCCGTATCTTTTCAAGTGATTCAGAAATAATGACAATAACTCAAGCAATTAGCCAAGCTCTCCGAAGATCAATATACGATCGAACTGAATTTTAAACACTGTTGTTGAATAGTGTCTCCAAGTTCTATTCCAAATTTCATTGAAATCTGATGAATAGTTTCTGAGAAAAAAAAAGATCTTGAAATGAAAACAAAAGATTTTTTCAATTTCCTTTCTTACCTGTTCAACCCTCACAAAATTTCGACGAAATCGTATCGATATTCTGAAAGTTTGAATCTGATTGCGTGATTTCATCTGGAGATATTGAGGAAAAATTTCAAAATTCCTAATAGCCATGAAATTTCAGACATTTCCCCTTCAATATCTCGGAAAATATATATCGGATGAATTTGAAATAATTATGCTAAATACTAGCTTCAAGGTTTTTGCTACATTTCATATTGGAATCTGGTTCATAGTATCCGAGAAGAAGAAATTTCAACAGAAATTTAGAAAGATTTTGAAAATTTTTCAAGTACCAGATGAACATCAAATTTGCATTAATCGTTCATGAGATATCGATTTACTTCCCTCAAAATTTCAGAAACTGTCCGGCAGGTTTTGTTCCCTAACGAACTCAACTGGGATATTCTGACTCCACACCAAACCTACAAATGTCAAGACTCTAGCTCGTTTCCTCCAAAAACAGAGCATATACAGACGGATAGACATAATTGAATTTTACTACGGATTCTTGATCAGTGAACCCAATCAAGTTGTTTAAGATCATTTTTGGCTCGAAATTCGAAAATAGCCTTGTCGAGAAACGATAAGGCGCTGTTCACCGTAAAAACCGCGTAAAAATACAAAATCTGTTCGATGAAATATTATGGGTGTGTTCGAGTAAGATTCGCAATTCGGTGAAAAAAAGGAAATTTTCGGAGTGAATAATTAGGAATTTATTGAAAAACATCTAGAAAAGCACTGACGTGAAGTCAGTACGTCACGTGCTTTTCTAGGTTTTTCCTCAAGTTATTCCGAAAAAAAACAATGATACTGAAATTAGAAATATTTTTCCAATATCTCCAAAAATTATGATCGTATCAAACTGAAATTTGGTACACTTCTGTGAAATATGAAGCTCAAAGTCTGAGAAAAACATTTATCCAAATATGTAAATTTTTCGGAAAAAAATTGAAGTGGAAATATTTTTTGATATATCGGCAAGTAATCATCCTTGTAATTTTTTATTTTATTATAAACTAGACCTTTTTATCTAACTGAACCATTCACCAATCGATGCAAATATGTCAAACTTCGTTGTTATTTCCCACTTATAGATATAATTTCCCAGATTACTCAAAGAATATCGTCTGAGCCTCGCGCAAATGCTACTTATGACTTCTCCCCAATGCTGTTTTAGATTTTATATGAAAAGATAACAAAAATAAGCCGATCAAACTCACATATCACCCCAAATCAGAACATTTAAATCTGTCACTTAAATTTGATGCAATTTTAAAGCAACGACAATAGTGCAGCTTACAACAGAAATCCCCGAAGATTCTTAGTGATGCAATATTGTGTGGATGAGGGTATAATTCTGGTGCTGAATGGATATATGTACCTGGTGGTTCATTCATTGGTCAGCGACCATATTTCGAAAACCATTTTTCATATAATTACTACTGGAAAACTACGAACTTGAAAATATTTTTATTCATTTTTTGACGGCTGCTTTTGCCATAAAATTTTTTTCGATAGGATATACCAGGTTTTTGAGATACGGCCAGTGGTAGCCCTCAATGAATCACCAGGTATATACCGAGTGCTTCATTGATAAATGAACATACGGTTGCTTCAGGTAGAGCTATCCGAGACCGGTCCAAAAAACCAGTTATTGGTAGATCCAATCAATGCCGAAATCAAGATACAAGACTTTTTACGAGCTTGTTCTTGGGAGCAGCGCCGTTATCATTTCGTCACGATGTCTGTAATTTTCGAATTTTGAGCCGAAAATTGTCTCAAACGATTGAGTTGAACTGAACCTGAAGAAGAATCCGTGGTCAAATTCAATTCTGTCCTTCCGTCCGTATGTGCTCTAACTTTCGAAGGAAAAGACTTAGCGAATTGAAATTGTCAGATAAGGTTTGAAGACCGAATATATCGGTTAAGTTCGTTAATGAGTAAAATCGGCTGGATAGTTTCGGAGTTGGGCCCATTTGGAATTTTGAGATTAATTCCTCGATATCTCATGAAGTAATGACTCGATCAAATTGGAACTGCATGGACAGTTTTACAATACTAAACTTCACTGAAATCTCCAAAACGCCACTTCCTAACAGAGTACTACATTTCAGCCGAATGAGATGCCCTGACATTGCTGAAGAACAAATAAAGAGAAAAATTCAGAGAATTTATTTCAGAAATTTATATGTTTCGAAAAGCATATCTCCGATTTTGTTTAATTTTTTTCTAATCGACACTGGAAACTCGAAGACTTTTCTTCAGTCCAATCAGATATGTATTCTTTGAATTTTCCTTATAATATGTTCAGAATATTCGTCCGCATCGACCTTTCACGGCAACTACTGGTGAATAGTTGAATCATTTACTGGATCCTACAGTGACAATATGCAGGACAGCAGCGTCAATAGATTGTAGATCGACGTATTGCAGTCATCTGTTTTCACTCTACACCTCATGTGGCGATTCCCTTGAAGTTTCATCGGTACTTCCCCGTAGCTCATGAGCAGTGTATCGGAATCGTCACTACTTAGCAACAATGCTTAAAATTTCAGCTTGATCGGATATTCGTCTTGGGAGATATTGGAAGAAACCTAGAAAAGCACTGACGTAAAGTGAGGAGCTTTTACGCGCTTGTTTCGTCGCCAAAGCGGTAATCTATACAAGTTTTGACCCTGCCAAACGCAGATTTTTTCATATGGTCCTAACGGAATTCTGTATGAACCTCAAGCTATAATTTTCGATCAAGTACTAGATTGCGATTCGATCCAAAATTTCGAAGGCCAAATTGGCGAATTAGTAAAAACTATCGAATGATTCCGCAGATATACCCTTTCAAAATTTCAGTTTCTCGATATTTCCAAAAACATAGATCGAATTGCCCTTCAATGAAAAATGCCACCTTGAAATCTCAGCCAAATAGGGTCTATTAAACAATGAGCAAAATAACTCTCTCCACTTGACAAAATGCCTGAGGACTCTTTAATTTTTTTTGCTCATTGTTTTGTAGACCCTATTGTGGCTGAAGCTTCAAGGTATCATTATTCATTGAAGTGCGATTCGATCTATGTATCTGGAAATATCGGGAAACTGAAATTTTGAAAGGGTTTTTACTAATTCGACAATCTGGTCTTCGTAATTGAATTCCAAACTTACTTTACAAGTATCAAGCTTCTGAGTAAAGAGAAGTTATTTTGTTCACCATCAGTGGTTACGCCGGCCGTAAACACATTAACTTAAGGGAGAATCGACATAGCGAATATATTTGTACAGTAGGTTTCCAGTTTAATTAAGAAGATCGATAGTTAATATACCCCTTCAAAATTCTGGATCGAATTGCAATCGAGTACTCGATATAAAATTATAGCCTGAGGTTCATGCAGAATTTCGTGAAGACCATAGGAAAAAAAATTGTGTTTGGCTGGGTCAATACTTGTATAGATGACCGCTTTGGCAACGGAACAAACGCGTAAAAGCTCCTGACCTACGTTAGTGCTCTTCTAGGTTTTTTTCACTTATAATAATGTATATTAAAAACAAATTTTTGGTTTGGGAGTGGGCAACAGTCTCGCACCTGTGTGAGCTGACATCGTTATGGCTGAAAAACCGAAAATAGCGCTCAGTATATTGCCTCTCAGCATTCCATTTTTCAAGAGATATGTACATCCATATCTGTTGATAAAAATGAAGAATTCTTTGCAGTTTTCAATAGCATACCTACACCCTAGATTAAAATTTACTATAGAACTAGAATCATATAACACCTCACCTTTTTGGACATCCTATTGATCAGAAAAATCATTCAATCCCTGGCAGAGTTTTGAATTTCAATTCGAAACATTCATTAACTCAAAAAACTAACATTATCAAAAATCTGATTGATAGAGCATATAAATTTTCATCCAACGAATTCCATGAAAGTAATTTGAATAAAATCAGATCCAATTTTGAAAACAAATGATTACCCAACTAAGAAATACGTGAAAGGCAAACCAATATCAATCCGCCCATGTCTCAAGTGAAAATGTTGATGAAAGTAAAAATTCTATGGATAACATACATTGAATCATTATCAGAACAGATAAAGAGGAACATTGCACCGATGAAAGTTAACATAGCTTTCAGATCTTCTAACACAAACCAAAAACTTCAGACAAAAGTGAAAATACAAACTCCTAAAGTGTGTCGAGTACGCTTCATTCCTTCGATTTCAACATAGATTCTGTTAAAATATTACACCATTTAAATTTCAAGAAAACGGTTATCGATGATATCGATTGAACAAAATGAAAAATTTGAAAATAAAAGAACTGATATAGAAATTTCAAAAACAGCATACATATCTGTGAGGAGAGGTCAGTTCATGATTTTCATGAAAGGTTTCGGGTTCTAAACTTTTTAACGTGTTGCCGCTTCGTTTAGCGCATATTACTTATAAACACTTTAGTAAGACTCTGAAGGAGATTCTTGTTGATAATTATTTTCAAACTCAAAGAGGAATTTTGTAATTTTGTAAACCTTTCAATGTGTAATGTGGATTGTTCAGTACTATATATTTTAATATGTATCTTGCTTGTATGGACGTATTCTAGATTCATGGAATAAATAAACATTATTATTATTCTTATCATTATTATTATTTTGTTATTATGATAATTATTATTATCAATATTATTACCCTATCAACAAAATTAAAGATTAGATCGGATAATTCAATTCGGAGTGGTTAATCGACGTTCGCACACCTATATGTCTGTTTGACATATTTCAGTACCTAATAATGTTGAATGAATGTATCAGTTGTTTCATGATCGTTCTCTATTTATGTTGTTTGAAGTGTAGGTATTCATTTCGAACTTTTGGTGTTATGACACATAAATCACACAGAAACTGTAAGGAACTTCCACATACCTTTAGTGTTGCGTTAAAATAATGATACTTATGATTAAAGAATGATTGGTAAATACGTAGTTTATAAAAAAAAATAATTGCTACCTACTGATTATAAAACTGCTTCTGTTTGCAACAACCTTATAGTATGATTCAAACAAAATTGTGATGTCTGTGTTTAATTCTGTTTTTACAACTTTATACAAATTTTGTGTTCATTGTAGAGCCCTGAAGATGGTTACAGAATTAAACCGACACCAGTTGGTGTTATTTCAAACAATTTTGATACGACCCTTTGATCTTCATCCTGTTATTTTAATTTCATTTTTTACAATCGTGGTGGTAAATGGGAATACAGCCTTCTGTTTTCATTATCTTCTTCAAGAAATGAGGAACAGGGTATTCCCCAATAATGCCATTCTACTTGAGTGAGTAGGTATATCTGAATTTCCTATATGCATTAAAATGGTTTTTTTACTTTCAGTGCTTGAAGAATGAATCACCCACAACACTAAACATATATGTCTGTGAATGTGGACGGACTCTCAATAAACTCTTCAAACAAATGAGTTTAATTGTTACTAATTTATTCCTTTTAGTTGATGTTCAGAGTAAATTGAATGATTATGAACAAACAAATCAAGTTATAGCGAGCCAAATGATTAATGGAAATTTTTCACTTGAATGTTAAAAGTGTTAGTTGCAGTGATAAGACTGCAATATATAATATTCTATGAATATGTCAAGTTGACATGAAGTGTATTTTTTGTAATTAGATGGTGCATGAAATAAAAGAAGAGTTTCAAGTGTGTGAGTTCAAATAAACTGCAAGTAAAGAAATACATATACATCAGAGTTCCAACTAATAAAATACCGATTCCAAATAAATATAAAAACAACAGGTTACGGGCCCAGTGGTGTACGACTTGAAATTACAAAAGTAACATTTCGTACGGACGCAACGCAATGGGAACAAAGGAAGAAATCGAGTCTATTCCAAAACTGAAGGACGCCGTTTCGTTTCCAATGTGGGAATTCGAAATATCAATTCTGTTTGCTGCAAAATCTCTGGGTGAAATTGTCGAAGGAAAAACAACATTCCAGTCGCTGACAGATGAAAAAAAGAAAGCAGAATGGCTAAAAAACGATGCTGTAGCAAAACACATTATTTTGAGAACAATTGATGCGAGTACAAAATCCCATATACTTACTTGCAATACATCCAGTGAAATGTACTCTACCCTTCTGAAAATTTATAAAAAGGATACCGTTCAGACGAAAAATCAAGTAGTGGCTGAATTTTTTTAATTTCAGTTACAATAAATCGCTAGACGTGATGAGCAATATATCTGTTCTACAAACAATGGCGTTCAGACTTAACAGCCTAGGGATGGACATCAAAGAGGACATGCTAATAACAAAAATTCTAGTGAGCCTACCAGAAAAATTTAAGTACTTCAGCAGTGCATGGGATTCTACTGCCGCAAGTGAGAGAACTTTGGAGAATCTACGATTGAGATTAGTGAAAGAAGAAGAACAATTTGGAACCAAAGAACAGGACAGGGTTGCTTTCAAAACAGAAGGGAAAGAAACAAAAAAACAAGGTAAATGTCACAAATGTGGAAATATTGGGCATTATCAGAAAGACTGTAAGTCAAAACATAAAAATAAATATTGTGGAAAATGTAGCAAAACAGGTCATACAGCTGAAACATGCTGGGCTGGAAAAAAATTTAATGCTTGTAGATACTGTAAGAAGAACAATCATCCTGAAGAAAAATGCATATTCAAAGCAGAACATGAGAAAACAAACCAGAGAAGGAATAACTATGGCAGCAAAGTGAGCTACCTTACCGAAGCACAGCTTATGGAGGAAAATACTGAACAAATTGACTCAACATTTGTAGTCGACAGTGGCTCAACACATCATTTGACTCACGATGAGAGAATATTGTCAAATGTAAAAGAAACTGATCAAAATATCATTGGCTGTGCAAAAAAGGATGCAAAACTCATTTCTACTTCAAAGGGATGTGTGGAAGGAGCAAATGTCACGTTAACGGATGTTTCATTAGTTCCAGGTTTATCTAAAAATCTTCTCTCTGTAAATGAAGTAACAAAAAAAGGAGGCATCGCAGTATTCGATGACAAACATGTTGTTATCGTACATGGAAAAATTCACTATGAAGACAAAGATATAGTTCTTACTGGTGAAAAACAAAATAATGGTCTCTATGTAGTTGATATGCATAGTAATGAAGAACAAGCATTAATGACGAACATGATGAAATGGCATATTAAAATGGGACACATCAACTTTAACGATTTAAAAAAACTACGTAAACTATGTGATGGAATAAACGACCCAATAGATAAATGTAAGGAGGAATTGTGTGAATCCTGCATCAAAGGAAAACTTGTGAGGAAACCGTTCAATACAGAAAGAACTCGTGCAACAAGACCCCTAGGAATTATACACATAGATGTTTGTGGAAAAATCTCCCCTACTACCTATGATAGGGTGGAATATATTTTGACTTGTATGGATGACTATACTCATTTTCTGAAAGTGTATTTACTACTGACTAAAGATGAAGCCAGAGAATACCTGAAACAATATATACTTGAAAGTGAAGCACATTTCAATCTGAAAACTGAAAAGATAAGGCTTGACAATGGAGGTGAGTTTACAGGTACAGAATTAAAGACATGGTGCAAAAACAGAGGTATTCAACTAGATTATACTATACCACACTCACCAGAACTAAACGGCAAAGCTGAGAGAGTTAACCTGACACTATTCAACAAAGTCAGAACTATGCTCTTACAAAGCAAACAAAACAAACGAATGTGGGGATTTGCAGTGTTGACGGCAGCATATCTTCTCAACAGGAGCCCTACATCAGCAATAGATACAACACCAGCTGAAAAATGGTATGGAAGGAAACCAAATCTATCCAATCTCAGAGAATTTGGACAAATAGTTTATACAAAGAACTTAGGTTATCTTAGAAAATTGGAAGACAGAAGTCAAAAGGGAATACTTGTAGGTTATGCACCAAATGGATACAGGGTATATAATCCAAACACAGGAAGAGTATATGCATCAAGAGATATAAAATTTACAAACAAGTTCGAGGATGGAAATACCTTAGAAAATGAGGAATTGACTTTGGAAAATTTGATCGAAGAAAAAAACAAAAATGATGAATTACAGGAAAATATACAGGAAATAGAAGACAATATAGTGCATGAAGAAGACAATAATGACCAGATCCAACCTTATAATGAAAGACCGAGGAGACACATAAGAAAACCGGCCAAATTTGACGATTATACGAGTGATTTTGAAAGTGAAGAAGAGGTAATGTTGACCTATAAAGAATGTACCACAGGAAATGATAAACATGAATGGAATAAAGCCATTGAAGAGGAGAAAAATAATCTCAGAAGAAATGACACGTGGAAACTAGTAGATGAAAAACAAGCAGAAGGAAAAGAAGTTATAACAAGTCGATGGGTATTCAGAAAGAAAGAAAATGGAATATACAAGGCCCGCTTAGTCGCGAGAGGATGTCAACAAAAAAAATCAAGTTTCAATTTCGAAGAGATATACAGTTCTGTAGTTCACACAAATTCACTTAGAACACTACTTGCAATTGCAGCGCACAAACATTGGTTAACTATGACATTTGACGTAAGATCAGCCTTTCTAAATGGGGATCTCAAAGAGGAAATATTTATGGAAATACCAGAAGGATACCACCATCCTGGAAAAATTTGTTTTTTGAAAAAAGCGTTATATGGACTGAGACAAGCACCTGCCTACTCTGTCTTGAATTTAAAAATATTCCGTGTGTTCCTGAATTGGAGGTACAAACGAAAAGTAGAGATTCCTAGCATAATTGAAAAGAAAAAATCTAGAGAAGCAGTTCACATTCCAAGCCATTTACTCAAGACATTTTGTATGAACTTTCACGACGTAATTTTTTAACCAAGTGCAGAGTTTCGATTCGAACACATTTGCGTTATTGTTAATAACGGAAAAATAAAATTTCGACTTGATATATCTTAGAAAACATTGGGATAGATTCTAAGTCTTCACGAATT
This sequence comes from Myrrha octodecimguttata, assembly GCA_958510865.1. Taxonomy (NCBI): domain Eukaryota; kingdom Metazoa; phylum Arthropoda; class Insecta; order Coleoptera; family Coccinellidae; genus Myrrha; species Myrrha octodecimguttata. The sequence goes on along the minus strand of OY294056.1, from coordinate 8,193,442 downwards.
CGACCTTCTCAATTAATCTCCAAACATGCTATAAAAATATCGAGTCTCTAAGTCGTTTTTTTCGGATGTGATTGTGGTTCAGGTCAACCTGACTGAAAAAAATAAATTGAGAATCCATTTAGAGGCTTGACATTTGTTGAACCGGTTCAATTACGAATGCCGAATTCGAGAATTGGTAAAATTTTCCAATGATTCTGTATACATGTCCATTTGAAATTTCATTATATCAGTATTTTTCGAGTTACTCTGTAAAAAAAACAACAATACTGAGGCGTAACCAAAAAATTTGACACATTTTTCCCAATATCTAGTTATGTAAAGAAGATAAGTATCGGATCAACTTAGAAACACTGTTGTGAAATACTGACTAGGTTTGACAATTTTGTTGAAATCTGATCGTGTCTGTTCTTGTTGCGATATTAAGGAAATAACCTTCATCTTTCAATATCTCCGAGAATGAATATCGGATGAAACTGAAATTTGAAGATCTGTTTTTGAATATTGTCTTCAAGGTTCATCTCATGTTTCTATCCGATCAATAGTTATCGAGAAATTGAGGAAATATTCCCAAAATTTCAAATAACAACGAAATTTGACATTATTTTTCCCTGATATCTCCGGAAAAAAACATCAGATCAAATTGAAATTTGCAGAACTGTTGTGGACGACTGACTTCAAGGCCTTAGCCGAGTTTTATCGAAATCTGGTCAATTAAATCAGAAAAAACATTTTTTCGAAATTTTTTAACGAGTGGAGACGTACGCAAGTCTGCGGTAAGTTGAGCGTTCATATTCTCCAAATAATAACGAAGTTTCAAAGTGAACTACATATTGTGTACTTCTTGAAATAGGTATTGAGGAAATAACGTCAGAAGTTCAAACAACTAACTTTGACATATTTTTGCGTGCATGTTCTAGGGGAACAGCGTGCTATCTTTTTGTCCAAATGTCTGTAATTTTGGATGATTGAGCCAAAAATCGACTAGGTTGGACTCACTAATGACGAATCCGGTGTCAAAATCGATTCTGTCCGGCCGGCCGGCCGTAGACACAATAACTGTTGACAGAAGCAAGCTAGCAACTTGAAACTTTCAGGATAGGTTGCGCATCAGAATGCCGCAGTTGAGTTCGTTAATGGGCCAAATCGGTCGAACAGTTTCCGAGTTATAGGCACTTGAAATTTTGAAGTTATTTATTTTTTATTTATTTCAGAAACTACTTGAGCGATTAGATTCAAACTTACAGTTAGGTGGAGTATAACGACGCGCAACTTTGAGCCAAATTTCGTCCAGATCATATTGTCAGTAAATTTAGAAAAATATTTTTTACGAAATTTTTTTCCAAAAAATTTTTTTTTCCGGAAACCATTCATCATACCAAAAAAAACTTCCACTCGCACTTTGAGTTTCATATTTCACAGCAGTGTACCAAATTTCAGTTCGATACGATCATAAGTTTTGGAGATATCGGGAAAAAATATGTCAAATTTCGAGGTTTTCTTCTCGATATCGTTGATTTTTTCGGTATAACTCGAGAAATACTGATTCAGTCCTGATAAAACGAAATTTCGTGATAATCGTGTCATAAGAACAATTTGAAAAAAAAAATTCTATGATTTTCTTATCATATCATCCTCATTAAATTCTGTATGAAACTTGGAACTGTTATTTTTCGATGAAGTACTGGATTTCAATTCGATCTGATCTGTATTTTTGGAAATATTGGAAAAATAAAATTTTGATTGGGTATATCTACGGAATCATTAGGTGGATTTTACCCATTCACGAATTCGGCCTTCGTAATTGAGGTCCAAACTTTCTCTTCAAATATCGAATTTCTAAGTTGTTTCTTTCGGAAGTTATGTTTACGCAGTCAGCCGTTAGGCTGACCGTTAACACAATAACTTCCGGAAGAAACGACTTAGAAACTCGATATTTGTAGAGTAGATTTGGGGCTTAATTACGAAGGTCGAATTCGTGAATGGGTAGAATCCGCCAAATGATTCCGTAGATTACGTAAAAAACTTAAAAAAAATTAAATCACTAACACCCTGTTTCTCGAAAACGAAAAATTTGCAGTTCCAGATTTGTAACACTGTTTTTCCTCCAAATTATGCAAGGAATCTCCTAAGTCGTTTGTACCTGCAATTATGGAACACCCTGTATTGTTATAATTGTAATACTGATTGATTCCAACTAATTCAGCGAATTTTCATAGTACAGAAGAAATTAAACAATGCGTGTCAAAATTATGGAACAAATTCATTTTCTCAGAAGAAAAATATTTGGCAAAAAAATCCTGAAACAGGTCAATTTTTGTTTCACTTTTACCAAATTTTTATGCATTTGTGAAGGATTTCTGTTGCACCCTGTGCCATCCCCATCAACCTTCTAAATTTTTTGAATAGGGAAAGTGGGTCATGTGGTACTTTTTTGCCAGGTCTTTGCATCTTATTTACAGCCGTGCAGAAATTTTCAAGAAAAAAATGTTTTTGAGAAATTAGTTACTTCAAAGAGGTTTTCAGTATGTGCACTTTGTCATGGCTCATTTTCTTTAAGACGATGGTAGCTGATGAAATTTGTCACCGAATGAAAGTCGACCATTACAGTTTTGTTCATGCAAAACCTTCAACCCCTTCACGTGAAAAATTAGAATATGTGAAACACTGCGCTTCAGTTATGATCTTAAGTAGGTATGTTATGAGTACGTTTCTAGAAACATACATAGATATCATACCTACTTAAGATCATAACTGAAGGCCAGTGTTTCACACAGTCTAATTTTTCACGTGAGGGGGTTGAAAGTTGTGCATGAACAAAACTGCAATGGTCGACTTTCATTCGGTGACAAATTTCATCAGGGACCATCGTCTCAACGTAAATGAGCCGTGACAAAGTACACATACTGAAAACCTCTTTGAAGTAACTAATTTTTCAAAAAAAAATTTTTTTCTTGAAAATTTCTACGCCTGTAAAGAAGATACAAAGACCTTGACAAAAAAGTAAAACATGACCCACTTTCCCTATTCAAAAATTTAGGGGGTTGATGGGGATGGCACAGGGCGCAACAAAAATCCTCAAAAATGCATAAAAATTTGGTAAAAGTGAAACGAAATTGACCTAAAATGAATTTGTTCCATAATTTCGACACGCACGGCATAATTACAAACTTCCTTGAATAGAAACATGGTACTCGTAAATGATGATTTATTATTATCTACTACTGGCGCTGAAAACCATTGTGACTAGTAATAGTATTATGCTACAATTTTTTTTCAACTGGAGATTAAGATGGTATACTGGTTCATTTTTACCCGCTTTTTTCGGTGAGCAACACGTTATTGTTTTATGGCTGTAATTTTTTTATTTTTAGCCGAAAGTCTTGAACCATGAACTCCTTGAAGAAGAATCATTATATATATTATTATTAGTCAAATTCAATTTTGTCCGTTCGGCCGTCCGTCCGCCGTAAGTGCTCTTCATTTCGAACGGAAGGACATAGAGCGTTGAAAGTTTTAGGTTTGGTTTGGAGCTTGAATATCTCTGTTTAGTTTGTTATTGATAAACCGATGGGAAATTTCGAGGTCAATTTCTCGATATCTCATAAAACTTCGTTATTCATTCTGAAATATCAATGCGCAGCTCAGTGCTGAATTCATTAGGGATCCAGCTGTCAGACAGTCTTAAAGAAATGTTTATTAGAAAATATTAATAATATTAATTTGTTTTTTTTCGGAATAATTGATCAGAATTCAGCGGAATTTGGTACAAACCTCAGGGTCAGAATTCGACAACAATGTTTCAAATTTCAATTCGATCGGACATTTGATTTTGGAGCTATGAGGAATAACACGGTGAATTTCGATGTCATTCGAAATTTTTACGTCATATGCTCAATATTTCAAGCAGTACATATGCGATCAGATTGAAACTTCGTATTCAGCTGAAGATTACTAATGCGCAACTAAGTGCAGAACTTCTTTTGATCTAGTAGTAAGAAAATTTAAAATGAATATTCGAAGTTTCCACATTTTTGTTGACATTTTTTTTTCAGAGATATCATTCAGATATCTATGTAATTTAGCATGTACCTTGAAGTTTATGTTCTATAATAACATTCCAAATTTCACTTCTATCTGATATTCATTTTCGGAGGAACCAAAAAGAATATGTTAAATTCCGTTGATATTTGAAATTTTGAGGTTTTTTCTCCCATATCTCAAGAAATTGATATGCCAACAGATTAAAACCAAATAGTTGGTTCGAAAATGCCTACATGAAATATGGTCAAAATTTCGTGTGGTGCTAGTCGTAAGATCATTTTTGAGAAATCATTATCCGATTTTTGTTGAAACTTTTTTCTTCGGGGCCATTGATAATATTTTAATGAAATTTGGCACATACTTTGTCAGTATCAAATTTCAATTTCGTCCAATATGGTCTAGAATTTACTTCCTGAAAAAGTAAGAGAAATATTGAATTTCGTCAGTCATGTTTGTAGTTTCTCCAATAAACATTAGCGAATAAAGACTGTTAACGACACTAGCTAGCACTTCTGTAAGCGCAAGCAATGCCACCGCTCGAGCTTATTCGCGGTATTTCGAGGTACTTTCCGAGGTTAAATACATACTTGTTCGTTAAAACCGAAATATTTTCTGAATATATCAAAAACTAAAGTTCCTTTTCTCTGATACTTCGTTATAAACGTTCCCTAAAAATTGATTCGTTTTAAACGGAAGTTCGCTAAAAATGATTCAGAATAATCAATTAATGTGAAACTTACAAAAGTGGATATCACATTAAATGAACCTAAACGAACCAATTACAGTTAATTGGATTTGACGAGATGGACCTTCACGAAAAAGATTATTTTATTGAGAAACCTTTCAAAATAAAAGTTACAATATACTCATTCAAATTTGCATTACCACTTGGAATTCATTCATTTACACCCAATTATATTCACAACCAATGATTTTTTGCCGATTGAACTTCCTTTCCTCCGGTTTGTAGATACAATTGCCAATAATATCTAGTGAAGTGTGATTGATTTGACCTTCGATAGAAAAATCTTACTCACTAAAACATCTACATATTATTTTGTTCCTTGAATATTACGAACGTTCGTGTGAGCCTCGGGTGTTGTATTTATTGATACTATCGTGCCGAATTCTGCAACACATGCAAGAGTCTTGAGACCTTCAATTTCTGCTGAACTCTAGTTTATACTTTTAATTGAGACACAGATACGTATATTGTTATTGTACAGGATCCTTCACGGTCGATAGTAGGTAGGATAGACATTCACGGATATCAGGACATATGATTTTTATCTAGAAAATTTAGTTTTCTCGGTGCTCCATTGGAAATATTTTTAATCAATGGTCTTTAATTATTCTCTAGATATCGCCTACAGAAAGAGAGAGGGATTGGTCCCACCATAAGAAAGATAATCAAGCTGTTAAGAGGTTCAACATTCGGTTTGAAGGTGTTATTCTTAATGATATTTCGACAAGAATTTTGGGATATTCTTTGAATTTTGAGGCTGTTTGATTGCATGGAAAGGTGGGTCCAGATGAGTGTATGCAATAAAACAGGGAGTTTTATGGTTCCAGGCAGCGCTCTATCTGCTCCGTCGGGACTCGGATTCCAACTCGAACGATGCATTTGAATGTTTTATTCGGGGCTGACTCGGGCTGAGCTCGAGTGCCGTTCACACTATTCGCTGAATCATTCATCAAATTTTATTGCATTCGCTGTTCGAATTACACTCATCTGGATCCGGCTTCACATTTCTTGATCAGGTGTATATTGAAGAGTGTTGGGACTATAATTTTCCAATCATCTTTTATTTGACTGTAAAAATACAAACAATATTTCGGAATGATGACTTTTTGGTCACCTTATGGATGTACCACTAAATATAACAAGGATAAAATCATGTTGATTCACTAGTGGAGCTTAAGAAATAATATCAATATTTTATAATTCAGCTTCTCTAAACATCCAAATACTCTTGTTGAAATAATGGGCATTTGCAATGAAATGATAAAACTTAATCCATGGAATAACATTTTGGTTTGAAGATTTTCTGATTAATTTTGGGAGAAAACTTTGAAAAAGATGATGCAATTGTAAGGCACTCCAGCCAAACAAACGACGAATCAGGATCGTCATCGTGTGCTATTCTTCATTACTTGCCAAGAGTTTGAATTGATTTTATCCTTGTTCTCCAACTGGTAGTGGAGCAATACATTCAGGTTGTTGCAGAATGAAGAGTAGTGTACCATGAAAATTTATCGAGAAAATTTCTTCACAAATGCTTATTTGAAAACAGTCAATGAAATTTCTTTAGCTTGCTATTCAATAATTGAGGTGCTGATGACTATACATTAATTGATATGAAAAAAATCTAGAAAACCCCTGACGTGAAGTAAGAAGCTTTTGCGCGAATGTTCGTAGGATGTCATAAACTTCTGAATTCACGTCAGTGCTTTTCTAGGTATTTTTCGATGAAGAACTAGATTTCAATTGGATCTTATCTTTTTTTTTTTGGGAAATATTGGAAAAATAAAATTTTGAATGGGTATATCTACGGAATCATTGGGCGGATTTTACGCATTCACGAATTTGACCTTTGTGATTAAGCCTCAAACCTACTCTACAAATATTGTTTTTTAGAGTCTGCCTAAAGGCCGAACGTAAGCACAATAACTTCAAAAAGTAACTACTCACAAACTCGGTATTTGTAGAGTAGCTTCGGAACTCAATCACGAAAATCTAATTCGTTAATGGGTAAAATCCACTCAATGATTTTGCAAATATACACGCAAAAAAATCTTTTCTCGAATTGAGTAAATGATACTTCATTGGAGTATATAATAGATTCATATATAAGCAAGAATATAGTAGATTTGAGTCAAGAATACTTTATTCTCAAAATTCGAATATACCAATTATTTCCACTAAGTATATATTGTACTTCAATGTAATAAAGTCGATATTATTGACTCAAGAAAACGTATTTAATTCTTGGGAGTAAAATGCTCACATTGAAATGAGTAACTTAGATTTTTTTTTCTGAATTCAAATATACTCAAGGCAAGTGATTCGATTTCCTAATTTCATTTTCTTCTTCATTTGAAGGAAGAAAATCATGAAGTCAAATGAATCAACTAATTATACGCGAATCAATATTAGATTAGTGTTAAAACAAGTATATAGTATTGTCAATTCAAAATTGATTTAATGGTTGTTTCGAAGAAACAGTGACCTTACTTGAAATAAATATCAATTTCGAAAGAATATATGCTATAATATATATAATTAATCTAATTCAAAAGATTTCTCCTACTGAACCAATAAGAAATCAGAAAACTTCGTTTGAGTATAGATTGTTTTCAAAATGAATGCTTAAATTTATTAATTCTAGTTGTTTCATCATTAGATGAAAATCACCTATATACAAGTGAACAGACCTATTAAATCTTCTATATAAAATAGAGGTTAACTAGAAACAAGTTCATTATATTTTCAAACAAATAGAATTATAATAGAAAAAAACAAACGGATGAACAAAACAAAGGAAAAAATAATGTATCACATTTTCTATCACATTTATAGTCACAAAGATTGCATGGAACATTGTTTTACAAAGGAGAAAAGATGAATTTTGGAAAATTCACAGTCAAACCAATATGAAAATCCGACTGTCCGTTCATCCCCAACCTCTCATTAAATGTTCCATGTTTGCACTATCCAGTCACTAACTTATCACGTATGAGACTCCTTTCGAACTGAAGGGAATCGAAACGAAACCGAAAGTGATATTTTCTATAACAAACTGCATAGAGGATTTAGTATATTGTTGAAAAATATTCTTGAATCTAGTAGAAGAAAGCATTTTTATCCTTGGATTACGCGATTTAGAGTATTGTTAAAAAATATTCTCGAATCTAGTGGAAGAAGACATTTTTATACTTGAATTAGGATAAACACTGCTCGCAGGTGGATACGAAGGTTTTCATTGGCTCATCATATCTAACAAGTCGAATCATCCCTCTACCAAGATGCCGAAGGATAGAATTCGCGTTATGATAGATATATATTGCGGTATAATAAACAATATACTTGGATCTCGTACTTGCAAATATAATTCAGAATATATTAGGTGGATGATTTTGATTGTTCAAAAATCGTAACATATTTTGTTACTCAAATGATCCAATAGGAAATCCGTGATGAGAATACTTAGTTATTATGTCATCAGGAGCGAAACCATTTAATCAGTAGAACCCATTCTATTTTAATATTTAAATGGTAATAAACTTGAATGAAGGAAATTTCAAAATAAGCTCGAGTAAAGTAATTGAAGTAAAATACAAATTTCGAAGAATATTATATGATTTATTATGTCATAAAGTAATATAATCTTTCACTGACGTGGGTCAGGCGCTTGTTCATTCCATGGCGACTTTAGAAATGCGCGCATTAGTTAACTTCTGGATGCCTAATTTATTCTCGATTGAATTTGAAGTCTCGGAAATACTGGTAAAAGTAAAATAGAATTCAAATGCCGACATATTTTGGTCCTCGCAGAATATTGAATATTTGAAGGAAGAATTTCATCTTGATTAATTATTTCTGAGTTATTCCGGAAAAAAACAACGATATCGAGATAGAAACCAGGAAATTCCAAATGTCTTTCCCAATATCTCTAGAAATTGAAGTCGTAGCAGAATAAAATTTGGTACACTGTTGTATAGTATGGAGTTCAAGGTATGAACAGAAGTTTAATCCAAATTTGATGAACAGTTTCCGAAATAAATTTTTTTTCGAATAAAATGATTTTGATATGATATGTGAATATTTAGTGTTATTCCTCAGTGATCAGATATTTGTAATCATTTTCGTCATAAACTCAGCTTTAAATAAGAATTGCAGAAAACTGTAAGCTTCCATCGCGCCGCGCAATCTCTTGACGATTTTCGGTAGATCGAAATAATGAATTAGGCCTTACAATTTTGTTTGGTAGAAAAAATATATATCGGAACGAAAATGAAGATTGTTCCTACACACTCTGGAACCAGTTCTGTATCAGGCGGAGTGTGCGCATATCGATATCAGCGTTCCAACGACGTTCGAACTGATTCTGGAATTCCGAACCAAGTGTTCCAACGTGAAAATTAATCGTGGTCAGATCGGTTCTAGAACGGTGAATTGAGTTCTTGGTTATAGGCAAGAACTGAAAAGGACGAATTGAAACGATCAGCTGTTCGAATGCAGCAAGGGGCAATAAAACCATAGCTGGCAGAGACGGGCTGCATTTTTCGGAAGGCAAACAGCCCTTAGGCCATAAAAAGGGAATGATTCTTTTCAAATACTTTCGAACTATTTCTTTCGAACTAGTCCCGAACTAGGATGAGCGCAGACGTGTGAATTGATATAGTTCTGAATGAGTTCCAGACAGTTACAGAACTGGGTGTTGGAACAAACCTTTAAATATATCGTCCACAAAATGAATATATCGCTAAAACTAATAAATATATTGACTTGAAAACAAATATATTTACAAACACACTTTTGTCCCAAACGGCGCCTCCTACGGTATGGCATTATATTATTTATACCTATAAGATTTTTCAATCAGCTGCCTCAACGAATGGAAGTTTTTTTGTCTTAAGCCGGGTCCAGAAGAGTGTAATGCGAACAGCGAATGCAATCAATCACAGGGAGTTTTATAGCTCGAGGCAGCGCTCTTTCTGCTCCGTCAGGACTCGGTTTTCGACTCGAACGATGCATTTGAATGTATTATTCGAGGCTGAGCTCGACTGCCGTCCACACTTCGCCGAATCGTTTATCGAATTTTATTGCATTCGCTGTTCGGATTAGAACCATCTGGACCCGGCTTTATAGAGTGTATGTCCCTCTTTTGCAGTTGTATGTATTGAATGTATTATTATTATTATGAACTGGATACATCATGATAATTTTCCTTCCGATATATACATTCTACATAATCGCAGTATAATCCGATGTCAACTTCAATCATTTCCTCCAATCATTTTTCGGTCCTGTAGTTAGAAAGGAAGGTTAGCATGCGAATATCGATATATCAGAAATCAATATCCGGATACAGACAAGTGTTTTTAATCGAATTCATAGAATATGAAGTGAGTCACTTTGATAACCCGATCTAACAGAATTATCTATACGCATTTGAAGTGCACTCGACTTGATTGATAAATAATTGCTTTCGCCGTACTGGTGAGACGAATTGGTTTTTCTTTTTCCGAGTACATATTTATAATTGTCTGCTTTTAGCATGCTATAATTTTGCCCAAATGTCTTCAATTTGCGATATGTTTTTTGGAATGAGTGTTGAACGAGTAGGTTGAATTTGCTGATGACGAATCCGATGTCAAAATCGATTCTGTCTGGCCATCCGTTGCTACGATAACTTCGGAACGAATAGAGCTTGCGACTTGAAACTTTCGAAGTAGTTTGCACATCAGATTGAGACGGATGAGTAATGGGCCAAATCAGCCTCACAGTTTTGGAATTATTGTCATTCGAATTTTTCAGGTTATTTCCTCAATATAATCGACGAAGAATTTTTATTGGATTTGTATATCGTTGTGGTTACTGATTTAAAAAAAATTCTCCGGAAATTTCACAATTTTTTGTTGAATAACAATTCTTTTCGGAAACTTTCCATCAGATTTTGATTAAATTTTGCACAAACCTTGACGTAAATATTTCAAAATAGTGTAATAACTTTCAGTTCGATATGAAAACGTGGTTCTTCCAAAATAACAAAGAAAATAATGATCCAATCCTGATGAATTTCAGTTAAAAGTTCGTAAATGCTGATGCACAGTTTGCTCCTCGTGATGATCGAGTCATCAGAACATTTAAAAACATTTCAGCTTCTGTTTGGCTCAAGAGTTTGAACATGCGTACAAAAGTTGCTGACTTTTTTTTATTTTAGTCAGTTTGCCATACTAGACATTTCACGGTGGATGAAATATCATAAGTATCTAGTGAACGAAACGACATTTCCTTTCGAAATTTTTTAGATATAGATAATTAAGGATTCCTCTGAAATACAAACATCAACAAAGTGTTTGTTGATGTTCCTAGTTCAGAAGGAGTGCTCAAATGTTCAGTCGCATCAGTTCATAACTGAAAGGTTTATTCGTCATTCATTCCGAAATAATGAATTCTGAGATAAAAATTGTTACAGTTGACTCCGACAGGAATTTGCATACGGAATGTGTACATTATAAAAACGTGCATGAGCGAAGTGACCATGACGAAAAAGTTGCTTTTCCTGTTATCAGGAATAAGAGGGATTTTGTACTCTCGACTAAGTTTTCATAAAAAATTCCACAGTAAAAATACTTCCGAAGCAAATTTGTTACCAATAAAGAAATCGAAAAAGAAAACCCGAACTTCCGTTCATTTCAACATTGTCTCTGCAATATTGTTGCCACTCGTACCAGATACTCAGGTTTTTTGTTTGTCAAAATGAAATATACTGTATGTTATTTAACTCACAAAATCTTCATAAGGGTCATCATAGCTTCCTTCAAAATTTCCCCACACCTATCTTTGACACGTTTTGAGATATCAATTCTTTCCTCCAATTGGCGGCTGAAGTAAAAATTGCAGTGCGACGGTGGCAAGTTTGAAAACCTTATATAGTGAGATAGGCGCTAAATTTTTAAAATTTTATTGATTGAAATTCGATATTAAAATTCAAAGACTTTTTCAGTTAACAGAAGTGGTTATGTGTATAAATATTTAATTTTTGTGTGGACACGATAACTGCAAATCAGCAAAATGGTTTCGGAGTTATAGTCATTTGAAATTTCGAGCTTATTTCCCTGATATTTCGGGAACTTCTGGAGCGGTTGGGATGAAACTTGGCAGTTAGTTGAAGTATAACGACGCGCAACTTTGAGCGAAATTTCGTTGGGATCGAATGTTTAGTTTATTTTGAAACAATTTTTTTCAAATTTTTTTTCTGATGAAATTTCTTTCGGAAAATATTGATCCTATTCATAAAAAATTCTGTTCATACCTTGAGCACATTTCAGAGCAGTGCACCGAAGTTCAATTCGATAAGAATAATATTTCGGAGATATTGGGAAAAATATGTGAATTTTCCTGATTTTTTCTCCATATCGTTGTTTTTTTCGTACCAGTGGCGGAGATATCAAATTTGCACGAAGGTTTTACCCCCGAACTGTTACACCAGAAAAACAATTTGCTAACGCATTGTGAATTTCTTGTAGTTGGAAAAATTAGTAGTGATTATCAACAAGTTTATAAATACTAACCATATTTGACAACCAGGTTTTAAAGTTTGCATTTCAAAGTTATTTTTCATTATTTTTAGCGACCATAGTTAACAAGATTACAAGAATTGCTCGAAATTACGTCCGTTAGCTTGAATGCACGCATTATACAACGTCTGATCATGTTCCTATGAACGTCGTTCATAATATGAGGCGTATTTTTCATTTGCTCTGCTGCAGCTTCAACTGTAGCGGTCAACTCGTCTTCGGTGTTAACAGGAGTTTCATAAACAATGGTCTTCATATGATCCCATAAAAATTAAATTTTTGATCATAAAATGCTATTTTTTTCGAAAACGGTTCACTTCAGAGCAATGAACCAGGAGTACCCTTTATATGTAATTCACAACTCAATTCTGTAATTCAAACGGTTTTTGAGATATTCGCAAAAAACTGAAAAAAATATAAAATCTTTGAAACGAAGACCCGGAAGAAAAAAATATTATTTTCTCATTAGAAATCTACAGTTGACCGTTGATACACTTTTTAAGGAAAACCCTTTATATAATATACTTATCGGAATACTAAGGAAAAAGAGCAATACTCAGAACAACTTTTTCATTAGTATGGGGAAGGACTTAATTTACACAATATCTTGTGAATAAATTGAATAATTTTACATGAAACTAATTCTACTGGTACCGTTAGCCTAATTCATTGTGGGTCCATAGAAAATCCTTCCAATGCTCATAAGATTGTTCTCGAAGAAGCTGCAATAAAACTGGCGCAGCTTCGATCTCCTCGGCAGAGGCACTTTTTGTGGAGTATATTTCTCTACAGATACCTATTTCGTTGTTGACACTACTTTATTTCAATCGGTCAGTTCTACCACTACAATATTTACGTTGTTCTCTTATGATCAGTTCAACAGAGAGATTTTGGAAGGCAAAGCATTCCTCTTAAGAGGAAACAATACCACGTGGTAGTAAATTACAGCTAGGCAACACAGCCACATTTAAATGTCATCAAACCTTGCATATATCTCAAGGTCAGGCCGCTGGACCTGGTCTACATGCTTAAACGTTACCTATAGGCGCGTGAAACATTAGGATACGGAGAAATTTCGACGTTTATAGTAGAAAACAGGGTGTCGTTCTGCAGGCTTCAGTGAAAATGTTTTGAAAATTTTTCTTTGGAATGTACTTAATTCTTTAGCGGGAATGCACAATGTAAGTTATTTTCCCGAAAGTTCTTGAACATAAAAAAGTTGCACCAAAAAAAAATATTCGAAGTATTGTTTGCTCTTAAGCAACTTTCTCTTTTATCTGCTTCGATCTCCAAGGCCTGTGAACAATTGTATCCATGAATGTGATCGTATACCTATTTCATGAGCAATTCGTGCAAACCTCTAAAAAAATGACCATCTTGAGTAAACTGCAGGCAACATTTTGTCATGAATCTTATTTATTTGTTTTTACCAATTTGGAGTTTCAAGTTGCCAAGTATTCTATCAAAATTCAATGAGTGGTTATATAGGGTGTATCTGAATAACACCAAAAATTTAATGGGTGATTCTGAGGTGGGTATTTGGAAAAAGTTTCCCCCTGGAACAGTTACCTCCCTCCGCAGATTAACAAAAAGAATTGTTTCTCTTTTATATTAGTATATTTATAGTATAGGCTTTGCCTAGGCCTAATGCTCTGAACTTTCATTCTGTGCCTTATATATGACCTATTCCTAATTGTGAATATCGATGTACTTCAAGAGAATTAATTAAACTTTATTATTATTATTATTATTTTTAGCAACAGGCACGAAACTTGGTGTATAATATTTGTTAATAAAACTACGCATTTCGGAATTATTTCAACCCCTAAGTATGCTAAGAAGGGACTGAAACAGTCAACTCCTAAGACATTTCATCTTACAATTTTTTTGTTGTAAAAAAAATTTCCTTTAAAAAAAGCTCTAGTACCAGGTCCAATGAAATACTCTGTACAAGTAATATCAATTTGTAGTTAATATCATCTGATTCTGCATAGGATTTTCTTTCGAATTCTGCTTTTCACGTGAACGGCAAAACCAGGGCCGTATCTAGGGCTTGGCAAAGTTGTCACATACCACGGGCGCAAGCTCCGTAGGGGAGGTAAAAAATATCGAATGATAAAAATAATTCGTAAGATCTCAAATTGGTTTTCATGTATACGCCTCGCAACAAGGGATGCCGAGGAATCTTGAAACATAAATATTGCTGGTCATCCCTAAAATTTGCGTACTAAGCCTATAATTATAACTAGGTCAGCAAAACTTTAATTTGAGGTGGGAAAAATATAAATATGGCTTTGTTCAAGTGTGCCGCAATTTAGTCATGAATATTCCTGTCGGGCATCGGCATGTTCAAAGATGCCACCACATTCAGGTGATAAAATAATAAATACTGTCGCACGTCGGCATGTATGCTACCCCTATTTTCACGAGTTTTTCGCGCTTCATCAAGCTTGTCGGTATCTCTTCTCTTCGACAAACGGTAGGTACCATCTATTTTTGTGTCAAGTGTGTGGCTTCTTCGAAGCAATTCACCGGTATTCCAGAAATTGATTTCAGTTTCAATTCACCATCAACGATCAGAATTTTGAACCCCAAGAAGAGGGAAAAAATATATAAATACGAGACATCATGAATATTCCCACATTTCTATGATGGCGAAAAAAGGATATTTCAAACTACGTTGACTGCTTAGTGTGTTGTATTTGAGGTATGAAATCTGTATTTCAATGGTTTCAATAAATATAAGTGAATATTTATAATATTGTGTATCATTTCAAAACATTAACGAAAATTTATGACTAAAATTATGAAGAAAAAAATACTATGAGATAATATAATTGATTGAAAAATCTACGCAAATTGGGGGCGATGTCTAGTATTTTGCCACAGGCCCCATAGTACCTTTATACGGCCGTGGGCACAACAACCGTTAATTTTTTGCTTGAATAAAATTTAACATTATGATTTTTGAGAGCAGACAACGGGCGACATCCAAAGGATGTGAGGTGGTTTGGAATTACTCTATCGTATACCTTCAACAATATTTTCTCACCAATGCTCTTCCATTCGAATTGCAGAAACCACAAGTAAGTACCCTATCGTACTACTAAACGTTCGAAAACGAGGGATAACCCAACAGAAAAATCTCAGAATATAATTACCAGCAACAAAATTTGGTTGATAAGAAATGTTAAATGTAACAATGTATTATTATAACTGCGTTTCAGACATGTATTTCATAAATAGGGGTCATAAGTATGCCATTGTTGGCAGAATATTGACATTTCTGAAAGTTAAACATGCATTGAAACCAATGCATTCAACAATAGGAACAACTAATTATATTTTGCAGGGTACAAGAGCTCTCAAGAATCATGAGCGTTCAATTATTTTCGATGAAATAAATTAACGGTTGGTGAGCCGTTCATGTGGAAAACAGTATTCGGAACAGAATCTATGCAGAATCAGATGATAACTACTACAAATTGATATTCCATGTACGGAACATTTCATTAGATCTGGTCTGTACTGATCCGGCATGGATATGAACAGTTTGATGACCTTACGCGACAAAACCAGCCAAATTTGAGCGAATACGTTGAATGGTTTCCGAGTTATAGCTATCTAAAGGTTATGCCAAAATCAATAAATCTCAATCATCTCAGAAAATATTAGTCTAAGCACAAATTTATTGCTGTTTCCTTGCTTCCCAAGGTACCATCTATTCAACATCAAATGGAGTACAGTTACTGGGCCACCCTGTAAATTTCACCATTCATTCGCATCAATCCTGATTAAATTTTGCATATCTGTAACTCAATTGGTCATGAATACGAGCCAGTTCAATCTATGGCAAACTCCAATGAATCGCATTTCAATATTCCACTCTTAATCTGGTAAAACATCAACGATGGAATGTCAGAATATACCAGTTGAAGGCTAATGAATAGGTAGTAGCAAGCTACACGTGGAGTTATATTTGGCTGAATAATATTCAAGTGAGAAGGAGAGTGGTTGGATCCGCCTCACTGTTGAAAAAATTGATCAAGGTCTAGTTCACGTTGTAAACGAAGGGTTGCGTTGGGACATACGAGGTGTCATATTGAAAGCGTTCTGAGAATAGAATTGAAGAGAACGAACAGCGTGGAAAGAGCTAACTTTAAGATGATCCAGCGATGTATCTCTGAACAGAAGAAGATATCGAAATTTTTACTTCGAGAAAAAAAAATATTGGGGAAAGTATGAAGGTTTATGCTGATTTATATGATCGAAACATCTTAAAATCAGCAGGTGAAGCTAATTTGGGAAAGCACTCAAGTTCAAGCATTTCCTATCCAGTTGAGTGTGTTCCCACTGCGAATGTCTTCGAAAATAGGTACGACGACTTTATCTTGAGGAACTGTGGTCCGGATGACTGTGTGAAACCACCTTTGACTCAAGAATGTTTTGCTTTTCTTCGCGATTTTCTTTCGTCCCTGAAAGTATACCGTTGAGGGGCCATTTGCACAGTATTATAAAATTATAGATTATGAGCATAACCAAGGTTTAGGTTCAAAATTATCTTGCACCATCATGTAATCCTCGTTTAATGGCCTCGATTGACTGTTAAATTTTAACCCTGAAATTTGAGGTTTAGAAGGAGGATTAACGGTAATCTTTGAAATCAAACCTTACTTTCGAGCGATTTCTCACAAGTTTTACATTTTTCTGAACGTCCAGTTTGTTTAAATTTTTTTTGTTTACATTGGTCATCAGCGAAGAGCTCGTGCAAGTTAATGCATTTGATAATCAAATTTTGATTAGCTGTTATTAAATTTCAGATAAAATTCATTAGAAATTATAATGAGGATATTAGGGATCGATCCTTATCTTTTAAAGCCGGAAGAATTAACATCAGTATTATAAGCATATACCTATTTGAAATGAAAAAGTTAAAATGGTATGCTCATTTATTTTCGAGAGAAATAGCAGAATAATGTGAAAGAAATTATATCCTTGTGTTACTCAATCTTCAAACGAACACTTTCGTCAATCCATCCGTACATGATACTTCAGTATTCATATACAATACATTTTATTCGTCGTTCTCATTATCATCAATCAAATATCATCTCAATTCATTATATTCCTATTACAAACAAAATAATTCAGCCGTTCCTTATCCGAACATTTTCTGTGATAAATCAATAATAATTTATTTATTAATTTTACAAACGCAAGGATTGTAATTTCATGCAGCAGCTTAAGTCTTATAATATTATCAAACTCAATAAGTTTACTCGAATATATAACTATAAATTTGAATGGGGCTAGATGAGTACTGATGCAGCAGTGAGATGCACCTGAGATCACTAGCCTTAATCTAAAACAAGTCAGGAACATAACATGCAATATTTTTCTGAAAGCTATAAAATCTATCAGAAATATTTTTCTGATGGTTTCATAACTGAAATATGGTAGTGACAGACCATAAAAATGGCTTCATTCTTTGAATTCAAACCTTTCATATCAATTAGGGTTAGAATAAACAACATAAAGCTAGTCACAAGAACCAATGTATAGGAAAGTAACCAAATTTGTAGCTAAACCTCAATTTAGTTACATTAAGCCTCGGTGCAAGCCGAATATTCAAACCAGGGTTAAATTAGTTAATCGTCGCTTAACAAACAGGAGCTTAAGACGACAACGGTGCGATTGGCCCTAACTAATTCGTTCATTAATTTTTGTATAATTATTTTGAAGCTGCTTATAGATTCAGCTACAATTCTGAAGAAAAAAACAGTTATACGATCTCCACGAAATTTTGCACAAGTTCCCGCATTGCTCTTATTCTTATGTTCAATCAATATGTTTCAATTCCATCGAAGTGGTATTTTCTGGAATACGAAATATTCAGGAAAAAAACTTGAGAATTTTGTATTTCCTAATAATGAGACCCGCACACTAATGCACACAAATCGAAACATAATTGGGTAGTAATAGTTTTCATAAAATGTTGTGTTCATAAACATTTCGTGGAAACTAAGACTGTCCAATTATTTTTTTATTCAAAGTTTCCACCGAGGGAAAAACGAATCAATCAAACATTCACAAAAGTATTTCTTCAACTAGTTACTGGGTCTGAATTACATCGAATAAGTGCTTTGTTTTTTTTTTCAATATTTCTCATATCACGATCAACACAAAAATTTTAGAAAGTTTTGCGTAGCAGTATTTCACAAGAGGCAAAAAATGATAATCCAATAGGATCAGTGTTCTATCACATTACTGAGGGAACAATAACGATGCTGAGGAAATAACTAAGACATTTCACATATTATTTTTCCAATGTATCCAAAACAAATCACAAACTGTCGTGAAATATCACTTTGAAGGTGAATCGATACGACTATCACGAACTTTTCGATAAAGTCAGCATTTTACAACTGCCAAGTTCAATAATGTAGTAACCATAAAAAACAAACAATTTTTAGTGAATTATTTTGACTTTAGGCGATCGATTTCGGTTGGTTAACCATAATCAGGCCAGCTGAAAGTACACAGGATAAAAATATATATTTCTTTCACAAATCACGACTCACTTCTATTTTTTAATTTTTAGGTTGAGGGTGGTCATCTTATTACCGTTAATTGTGCTGAAATGGATCGAAATATGTATAAACGTCGATATATGTACCCGTATCTTTCCTTCATGAAAGTTGTCTTTCAATTTTCTGAATTGTAATAATATAATAATGAATAAAATATTATTCAATGCACTCTGTTCGATATCGCCTATTAGTTCTTTATATTTTTCCGGTTAAATTCCAGATTGTCATTTAACAGAAAAGGGTTTTTTATCTTTGGGTATTGCAAGTTCTCCGAGTAATGTTAGCCTGAAATGATTACTTTCTTTGTTTTCAAATAATCCAAGTTCATTTTATGTTTAGAATCTTCAAGGTGTGAACCCAAAGCAGAATGCGGCTTATTTCTTTGATGTTCTGTAGCGAAGAGATTCAAAGAACATCAAAGAAATCAACTGCATTCTGCTTCAAGTTCACACCTTGAAGGTTCCTTACATTAAATAATCTTAGATAAAACTTAGAAAACACTACACAGAGAGAGTGATTATTTCAGGCTACATTGACTCGAACAACTTGGAATACTCAAAAATGAAAACAACCAATTCTTCTTGAATGACAATCTGGAATTTAACGGGAAAAATGTATTCGAACTAGTAGACACCTATGAATAAGTGAAAAACTTTTCAAATTTCTCTCCCTGCCAAAGAAGACTTAATTTTATCTTCATAACTAGCGCATGTTTCTTTTACCGGTTCATTATAGATGATACTTCGCCATCACGATACCGAAAAAAGTATCACATTAATTCGGGAGAATAATATCAAAACAATTGAGAAAATCAAAAAACAACTCTCATGAAAGAAAGATAAGGGTACACCTATATAGATCCATTTTAACTCAATCAAAACGGTAAGTTGCACAATATTAATCTAAAAAACTAAAAACTATGTCATAATTTAAGAAAGAATAAAATATTTTATCCTGTATACTTTCAGCTGGCCTGATGATGGTTAACTGACCGAAATCGATTGCCTAAGATTACAATAGTTCACCAAGAATACTGAACATACTATATGGAAGAATTCATATCTAATACAAAGCTTGAATTTTATTGCATGAGCACTTCTTGAGATACTCAGAAAATAACCTCGAAATTCCAAATGACCATAACTCGAAGACTGGGGATGGATTTTTCCAGTGTACGAACCGTCACATTTCGATATGCAACCTTCCCTGAAGGTTTCAAGTCGCTACGTCGTCGCTTCGTTAGAATAATATCGTGGCGAAGGACAGCTCCCAGAAAGAATTAAACAAGACATCGGATTCTTTATCGGTGTGTCCAACCTAGATTCTTTGGATTATTTTTGGAAGAAACCTCGAACATAACAGACATTTGGACGCTGTTCACTAGAAGAAACGCACAAAAATAAGTCCTATCTGGCAGATTTTCTTCAGATTTTGCATTTTTTTTAACTTAATTCAACAACTCATTGAGTTTGTATTGAGGAATTAGTGGTTATGCCTATGGAATAATTGGGAAGATTCAACCCTGCCTTGCATTTCCGAAATTAATTTCCAAATCTGATTTTATCTTCGTATTGAGAGTCTTTTAGTTTTTTGAAGTTATTTGGCTTATGTTCTTTCAGCGGGTTTCAAGTACATGTTATTTCCGTCTTCAGGGATAAGTAAAAACCTGAATTATGATTGTATATAGATGTGTGAGAATCGGTACCCTTCAAACGTCAGATAACCAAAAGTACAAGAATGAGAAATATATTCTCGAATTGAGCAAAATGTGCGCATATCTTCAAATCGAGTTTGTTGCACTCTACTTGTATGTATAATAATAAATTAATTAGCAAGGCGTCTTGGGTAATTTAGGAAATGATAACATTAATGGGGAAAGGATAATATTTTTTCCAATATTCCCGAAAACAAATACCAAATCGAGATGAAATTTAGAGCACTGTTGTAATATATATTTGAGGTTCATGTCAAATTTTGTAGAATTTCTATAGATAATTCCAGAAAAAAATAGAACAGAATTTTAATATTTCCCACCAAGTTGCGCGTCGGTATTGTTCAATTTAACACTCACCTTCAATTTTATATTTATAGTTGTTCCTGGAATATTGGGTAACTAAGCAATAAAGTATAACCCCGAATAAACAGAGTACAACTTCGGACTTAACCATTGGACTCCGATACACAACCTAGCTTGAAAGTTTGGAGATGCTGCCGTTTGACAGTTATCGTATACTCGGCTAGACGGCCAACTGCCCGGCTGGAAACTACTGAACTTGATAACGAATTCATCATCAGTGAATCTAACTTATAAACGTTTTTCATTTTCATGAGATAAATCCAAAATAACAGACGTTTTGACAAATTTTGTAGTACGCCGTTGCCTAGAAAATTCGTGCGAAAATGGAAAAAGCATTTTCTAAATTTACTCTCGAGGACAACGAGAATTCAAAAAGCGCATCAAATTCTAAAGATTGAGGCTTTACTATCTCATAATTAAAAAACCACAATCATCATAAACAACGGATTCCTTTTACGCTCGTATATAGTGAACAAGTACACACTTCCTTCTGATTCACCCTGTGTAAAAACAAGAAATTCATTCGGAATGGAAGAAATCAGTGAATCTGGGAACAACCTTGCAATTTTCTATTATTATCACTGATCCACTAAGTTGTTCCGTACACACTTCCTTGAGAAGATTTATTTTAATAATAGACTAACTCAATTAAGAAATAATGACCTAACATCTTCTGATTTCCTATATTCTCGTAATAAGTCAGGTTTCTGTTCGTTAACGTGATATATTTATTATAATTCGATAATCGAATCATAATTACCATAAGGCAATAAATAAACGAGAAATATCTCGATGAATTCTGCTCGAGAACCAATTGATCGTGATTTCACCTTGAGGCATGAAAATTTTGCGATTGTAGGGTGAACTTGAAGAATATGTTTGTTGGATATTTTACATACATAAGATAGGTATACATACGAGTACTCGAATGTTTGTTCGATACTCTTCGGAAGGGGGACATATGGGGTCAGGGGACGATCCCCTCCCAATGTCGAACGGAGTTGGAAAATTTTCAAAGCAGTCGGAAGAGAGTTTGGAAGTATGAAGGAAGTTGAATTTATTGAAATTAATTTTGCATTCAGTGCTTAACAAACCGAAAAAAACAAGGCAAAGTTGGCTGACTGAAAGCATGCGGAGACAGAGGCAGGATAACATTAATTACAAATAAAGCCAACAGTGTAAATGCGTGAATCGTTTTGAAATAGATTTAGGTCCGTATAGCCGGCAATAAGGGTATTTATACAAATATTTTTAACAATTGTTATAAAAGATTAATCATTTTTCTTTTTTTTGTTATTCCTCAGCAGCTTAGTACTTAGTTGTACACTTTTCAGTGACTGTTTCACAAAAGCAGGTGAAAAATCATCTGGTATCATCATGTCAAGCTGTTTCTCTTTATCGAGTGGAATTCATCATTTCGCTCCACCTACATTGAATTATAGTTTTGCGAAACAAGGGCAAACTACACTATTGTTGATATTCCAAATTGAATTATTCGTACCTTTTTTTTTTGATGAATCAACATGTCTTGTTTTCGAAGAACATAACAAATATGTAAGTCCTGCCTGATTTGTGGATGATAAGTTTCTCAGAAAATAATTTCATTTTTATTTGAAATTGCACTTGGAAAAACAACACATACAACAGATCCTGTGATCTGTCAACTAGTCTCATAAAATTCTTCGTCATTAGTTATTTTGTAATGTTATGACAGAAAATATATTCTATTTTTACCAATTTTATTTTTCAATACACTAGAAAAATTTTCAAATTATGTAACCTTCCGTTATCCATTCCTTCAATGTACAGTTGAAAAGTTTTCGATACTTTACCTTCCTGAAATAAGACTTCGGCCCATCCCTGCTTCTACAGTTCAACGATTCAGCAGATACCTCATAAGAATATATAAGAATTTGTCACGACTTCAATGGGACATAGGGACCGAAAATTCTAGAAAATCACTGATATTGGGTCACAAGCTGCACGAATTTTTTTCAATTCGTTACGGAAGGGAAATTTGTACTTCCAAAAATAATCATCGTATCGCCACGAAATGGACACTATTGTTGAATATTGACTTCAAGGTAATTCGGCAAATTTCATAGATACACGAGTGTGATGCATACATTCAGAAATATTGAATTCAAATTGACATAGGATTTTTCATCAGTGAGTCACAATCTAGTCGTTTGAGACCATTTTCCGCAAAAAACGAACATTATTGAATTTTGGGAAAGAACGATTACTAATAGTTTTCCACAACAGACGAATCAAGAAGATAACTGCCTTATTTCATTGAAGACTATTGTCTTATTCTTCCTTGTGAGTTCCCACTTTTGATTAAAATAGTGCAGTCAGTCATTTTCTTTGGAAATCTTGCTGTTTCTTTAGATTTTTCCTGTTAGATATATATTACCTGAAAAAACGAAAAGGTGTAAGTGCAGTGCTTTCCAGTACTCGCTCCTAATGTGAACACCTTGGTCCAACCAGAAGATCATTCAGGGCTAGGATTCGAGAACACAAGGAAGCATTTACTGATTGAAAGATATTTCGGGAGGATTCCGCATTATTGTTAAAATTTTCATCCCAAAAATTGGAGAACAACTTGAATATTCAAATCAATTTTTGTTCACATAAATCACCCTTGCGCTTTTGATATTTGAACTCTTTGTTAAGGGTTGATTCTTGAAATAATGTTGCTTAATTAACAATAACGGAGCAATGAAAACGATTAATGAACGCGGTATTTATACCTTTGAATATTAGAATATGAGAACATAGAAATAACCTAAAGTATAGAGACATACAAAGATCTCAAATATAGCGAATAACGTTTTGAGATTAGAATGATACAAAGGTACCTACTGATGACGAAATCATCAGATAATTTGAATAGGAAAATTGAAGAGTGCTCGTGTATTCTGCAGAAGGAAGAACAATTTCATCCATCATTCTATAGAAATGAGTCATTTCATTCCGAAATCACTAAAAAAGTGGTATTTTAAAATTGCTGTATCAAGCGATTCTGTAATTGTTGAAAATGTTGATTTGACATAAGTTCTTGAGATAAAAAGTATTCCAAAAAGTAATTCCGAAGATTTTCAATACATTTACTTCCGATAGTGTTCGGTAACATTTTTTCACGGAATTACTCTCGAGGAAAAGCTTTAATCCTGCAGTCCGCAAGGATAATTTCTATAATTGATAATTTCGGTTAATTTTTAATAATTCACTTACAATTATTGGGAGCAAAAACAGAAAACAGTGAGAATAAGGAAGCATGCATTAGAACCTATGCTAGCTATGTATCCTTTGGAAAAAGAGCATGATTCCGAAAATGCGAAATCCTTAACTCAAATCGAATACTCGAAATAAATACAATGAAAACAGATTGTCGTGAACGAACAAACCAACCTGAATAAATGACCCTTGTTGAACCAGTATCGAAACTTCGAAATGCCCAAAAATACTGTTGAGATCACCCCACATATTATTGTACATTCGAGTATTTAACGAGAGCACCATACCATATTCACCTCTGAAAAGCATTCTATTATGAGGAAACATTTGCTTTGGAATAAAATGAAATAGCGAGAATTAAGTTGCTTCACTTTCATTGATCCATTCGTTATATTTTCGAGAAATACTGTATCTTCAACTCAGCAGAAAATAACTTAAAACTGACAACGAAAATATAAGAACTCCAGTATTTCTCTGTTTTTCTATTCGAAAAGTAACTTCGGGTAGAAAATTATGAATTATTATGAATTCAATTGACTATATAATGAAGATTTACACTGTCGTACCTAAAGAATTGAAATCTCTTATAATTCATCTCTAACTGCGTGTTATTTACGGACCTCTATGAAACAAGCACGAATCACTTTGAGATCCTAATTAACTCCTGACAACAAATAAAAAATCTCTAGGTCCGCATACGTATTTGATTATTCACATTTAAATTTGAGCAGCACATTGCTAGGATATCCGCTTAGTGTTGTGATTAACTATCGATATGGATCTAGATTAATGTGACCTCAACACGAAACACCGCCTACATCTTCAAACATTCTCTAGTCTCTACGTTCGGAGGGATATTCAATACAAGCTGTTTTCAGGAGTTATAGTTTTCCATCAGTGAATGTTAATAAACCTTAATTTATATATTGCTGTACAGTTTGATGGGATGAGTTTGAGGAAATAAACCAATTACTCAGCTACTCAATCTAGCCAACGTTTTGGATAAAATAATACCTTCGTCAGGGCTCTAAGGGGGGATATTACAATGTTAGCATTTTCTCATTTGATCGATATCTTCAGTTATGTCGGCTAACTGTTTCATTCGAACGAAAAGTTAACTCATCGGAATGTCAAGAAATTCATTCAATGGTCGCGTAAATATATCAGTCAGTCGAAAGCATCGTTTGACAATTTTCGAACCAATTGTTTCACCCTATGATTTCGCAGATATATACCCATTCGAAATATACAGTGCGCGTCAAAATTATTCAACAAATTCTTTTTCTCAGAAGAAAAATATTTGGCAACAAAATCCTGAAACAGGTCAATTCTATTTCACTTTTACCAAATTAATATGCATTTTTGAAAGATTTTTGTTGCACCCTGTGCCATCCCCATCAACCCTCTAAATTTTTTGAATAGGGAAAGTAGGTCATGTGGTACTTTCTTGTCAAGATCTTTGTATCTTCTTTACAGGTGTGCAGAAATTTTCAAGAAAAATTTTTTTTTTCAAAAATTGGTTAGTTCAAAGAGGTTTTCAATATGTGCACTTTGTTATGGCTCATTTACTATGAGACGATGGTACCTGATGAAATTTGTCACCGAATGAAAGTTGACCATTACAGTTTTGTCCATGCACAACTTTAAACCCCTTTCATCCCCATCACGTGAAAAATCAGAATGTGTGAAGCACTGCGCATCAGTTATGATCTTAAGAAGGTATGTTATTAGTACTTTCTACTGAAGTTGAAACTTTTCGATAAAATGTTTCAATTAATAGAAAAATTTCTGACAAGGGTTCGTAGGGGTTGAAAGTTGTGCATGAACAAAACTGTAATGATCGACTTTCATTCGGTGACAAATTTCATCAGGTACCATCGTCTCAAGGTAAATCAGCCATGAAAGTGCACATACTGAAAACCTCTTTGAAGTAACTAATTTTTCAAAAAAAAAATTTTTTTTCTTGAAAATTCTGGCACGCCTGTAAAGAAGATGCAAAGACCTTGCCAAAAAAGTACCACATGACCCTCTTTCCTTATTCAAAAAATTTAGAGGGTTGATGTGGATGGCACACCCTATGTTGCACCCTGCAACAAAAATCCTTCAAAAATGCATAAAAATTTGGTGGAAGTAAAACAAAAATTGACCTGTTTCAGGATTTTGTTGCCAAATATTTTTTTTCTGAGAAGATGAATTTGTTCCATAATTTTGACGCGCACTGTATAATTCCCAATATTTCCAAAAATACACACTAAAAAAACAGTTCATTCGTACAGAGTATCCGGGAAACCTTGAACAACATTTTTACTGGTGTCAGACTAGCTCATGACCACTCAGAATAGCGGAAAATTTGTAGGTAAAATTCTCATCGTTTTCGAAAAAATGAGCATTCTGAAAATTCGTGAACCTTTCCGCGACGTTTTGGACACCATGTCTCTAAATTGGCACTGATTCGAAATATTTTTTTTACTGATGACTGCTGCATTTCGGATGAATAAAATTTTTTCAAAAATTGATATATTTCTGAGAAAAATGGGGATGAAATGACATCTTCGAATTCTACCTATTATTATTCTCGTGACTTCGACCCGATTTTATGAAAAATCTTATTACCACGTAAATGTAAACATTCACTACAACAGTATGCGCAACTTGTCCACTCTCCAAAATTGTATGAAACATACACTGATTACTTCTGGAGGGGAAGATATTTCCGTTGCAAGAGAATGGGGAAATATTCAGGTCCATCCTCAACATACACAATTTCAACGAAAAAAGTCTTCTGTTGCAAATTTGTCGGAATGAAATGATGAAATAATGATTAATGATAATTGCTTTTTATTTCTGAAACCATTATTTATATTCGATAACAATTCCAGTCATACCTTCAGCTTTACATTTCACAGCTGTGTACCAAATTTCAGTTCGATTCGGCTATTAGTTTTGGATATATTGGGAAAAACTATGTAGAATTTCGTGGTTTTCTTCTCGATATCCTTGTTTTTTTGCGGTATAACTCAATAAATACTGATTCAATCGTGATGAAACTTTGAAGCTAGTTTGAAGGTGCTGAAGAATCTCAATGTGCAGAATTTCGTGATGATCGTATTATTAGAACGATTCGAAAAAAAAATTCAATTTTTTTTTCAAAAATTCAATACTCTGTGATCTCATCATATTATCCTCATTAAATTCTGTATAAACCTTCAAACTGTCATTTTTCGATGAAGTACTGGATTTCAATAGACGACTTCGGCCCAAGTTGCCAACCCACAATTTTCTTCACAAAATTACTATCACTGGGGAACGAGAATTTCAGGACAAATTCGACATGATAAGGTTCGCGTTATTTATGAATATCCTTAAAAGATGCCTCGGCTCTTCAAACAAGATAATTCCTTTCAAATGTAGGTTTTTGTTAGGCTGAAATTTGAGTTGGGATTCCTGATTTCATGTTAATATAGTGTCAAGTTTAAAAAGGATATGTTCCACAAATCAACTTAGTTACTTCGGTTGTCGGTTTTCCGTTCTGTAAATATGAAATATTCGGTTGGTTCCTGAAAAAAAAGGTTCATTACGGAATTTGCTTGATGAAAAAGCAATCTTTCTGTCATCAGAACATAGACATATTAAGTTTATGCACCAGAACGACAATCAATGTTTCATGGTAACATATCTATAGCATAGAACAATTTTTTTTTACCTTATGATCCACAGACCATACCTAGTAATTTTTCCATTGTTCATTGTTGTCTCTTCTATGTTCTATGGATCATAAAGTTTTTTTTTTTTTTTCCTTTATATGTGCCGGGATACTATGTCCATCTACACATCTTCTAGTATTTTTACTTAGATTCTTTCCAAATCACCACCACCTATACACTTTACAACGTCCATGACCTCGCCGGGATTCGAACCCGGTACCTTCAGCATCCTAGAACATGTCTCTAGTCTACCGAGGTAGTCTGGATCATAAAGTAAATAAAGATTGTTTTATGCTATGGATTTAGTACCATAGAACATTGACTATCGTTCTGGTGACAGAAAGAACGTTTTTTCATCAATCAAATTCCGTAATTATCCTTTTTTCAGGAACCAACCGAATATTTCATATTTACGGAGTGGAAAACCGGCAACCGAAATAACCAAGTTGATTTGCGGAACATATCCTATATAAATTTGATGCTATAAACATGAAATCAGGAATCCCAACTTGAATTTCAGCCAATCAGAGATGATCTCAACAAAACCCCATATTTGAAAAGAATTATCTTGCTTGGGGAGCCGAGGCATCTTTTACGGATATTTATAAATATCGCGAACCTTATCATGTCGAATTTGTCCTGAAATTCTCGTTCCCCAGTGATAGTAAATTTATGAAGAAAATTGTGGGTTGGCAGCTTGGGCCGTATTCGTCTATTCGATCTAATGTGTATTTTTGGGAATATTGGGAAAATAAAAATTTCAATGGGTATATCTGCATAATCATTGGGCGGATGTTACCCATTTTCCAATTCGGTTTCGTAATTAAGGTCCAAACCTTCTCTTCAAATATCGAGTTTCTAAGTTGTTTCTTTCGGAAGTTATTGTGTTTACGGTCCGGCCGTCAGGCAATTATATGGAAATATCCCACTTGTTCAATGAAAAAAAAACCTAGAAAAGCCGTGACGTAAAGCCAGAAGAGATTCGACTATCTTTCCATATGGTCCTCATGAAATTCTGCTTAAACCACAAATTAGTATTTTTTGAACAATTCGATATGATTCAGATTTTTGGAAGAATTGAAAAAATTAAATTCACCAATTCGAGCTTCGTAATCAAATAGAATACCTATTTCACAAATATTGAGTCTCTAAGTAGTTTCTGCCGGAAGTTATTGTGTTTACGATCTGTCTAACCGCCTATAGAAAACAAAATAACTTCCCTAAGAATCTACTTAGAGACTTGATGCCTGCGTTGTTGGTTTGGAGTTCAATTTCGGTTCAATTACGAAGATCAAATCAGGTAAAACTCATCACATCATTGTATAGGTAAAGGTTCTTATTAAAAATTTGATTCTCCAAATATTTCCAAAAATCGTGTCGAATTAATATTCAGTGAGGACCATATAAAATTTTACACAAATTTGTTAATCAGCAACTGACCATCATTGGATTCCGGAAAAACAACGGTTTCAAGGTTTTCAGGTAAGGTTAAGATCCTGAATATCTCGGTTGAGTTCGTTAATGGGCCAAATCTGCCGAATGGTTTTTGTGCTACAGCCATTTTAAATTTTTATTTTGCAATAACTCGAAAAACATTTATCTGATCGAAATGAAACTTGGTTGGAAGATGAACAGTGTCAATACGAATAAATATCCATGAAAAAATTCAAAAAAAATTTTTTTTTTCAAAATTTTTATATTCCATTCAAATTTCACTGAAATTTCCAAGTCACCATTTCGCAATGTGAACAAGCGCGTAAAAGCTGCTGACTTCACGTCAGCGCTTTTCTAGATTTTTTTCTTGATCATTATAGTATATTTCCCGAATAATTGAGCATAGGTGTTCCACAACTATGTAAGAAGTTCAAATTTGATCGTGTCAGTTATTCTTGAGATATTGAGGAAAATAATTCAAAATCTCAAACAGCCTCGATATTTGACATATTTCATTGCCAATATCTCCTAAAATGAATATCGAAACTGAAATTTGAAGCAGTTTTTCATAATATTAAGTTGAAGGTATGTACCAAATTTCTTTGCCATCTTATAAATGATTTCCGAAAAACCATTTTCTCATATGAAATTTGGGAAATTTCCGGAATTTCCAGAGTATTGACAATCATAATCTTCAATACATATTCCGTCAATGTCAATCTTATCCCGTCAATACTTGTTGAGATGTTGAGGAAATATTCTCATATTTCGAATAAGATCAAAATGAAATCTTTTCCCTATATCTCCTTGTATAAATATCAGATGAAATTGAAATTTGACATATTGTTGGTGAATACTGACTTCAAGGTCTGTGCCAAATTTCATTGAAATCTTTATCAATAGCCTCCGAAAAAATATTCTTCCGAAAAAAATTTGAAAAATTCTCAAATAATGATTTTTCAAGAGTTTCCTGATGACAATATTCAGACGAAGTATTGCATCGTGTTGCACCTAAGCATTCTTCAATGAATTACCAGGTTTTAATCTGATGGCATCAGTATTATTGAAGATATTGAGTAAATTCCAAATAATTACTATATATTACATATTTTTCTCCTATATCTCCGAAAATAAATATGAAATCAAATTGAATTCGAAATGTTGTTGTTTCAATTTTGATTTCTAGGTAGTCGCCAAATTTCATAGAAATCTGATGAATATACTCCGAGAAGAAAAAATTAAACAGAAATGTGAAAAATATTCCAATAATTTTTTTAACTTTCTGACGACTAGATCAATACATGCAGTTTCGCATTGGTATTCCTCAACTGATTACGAAGTTTTAATCTGATCGCATGTGTACCTCTTGAGATATTGTGGAGTTAACGTCAAAATCTCAAATGATAATGAAATTCGGTATATTTTTTTCCTTAAATCTTCGAAGGTGAATATCACGTCGGATTGGAATTTGGAACGTAGTTGGCGAATACTGATTTAAAGGTATGCGTGGAATTCCGTCGAAATCTGATCAATCTGATCCTAGAGTTTTCACAGGCCTGTACTACTCTTTCATCCACAGTAAGTTGTCTGTCGCATCCGTTATTTGGAATCCTATATACGAAATTCACATAAGAAGAGTCCAAAGTGTTCAGAATAAATCCTTGAGATTTCTAGCTTTCAAAGCAAATACCATCATAGAAAATAGGGACTATAACCCTATTAGAGCAAAATTTCACATTTCCACTTTACGCTCTATAAAATTTTACATGCTAAGATTGATTCACCCTTTTCTCTTTAAGATCAATCTGAATATACCGGGATGAGATCTACGGGAGATAACTCTCTTCGGTGTCATATTTCGTAGAACAAATACAGGACAGCACTCTCATCCGATGCGACGCCTTCAAGCTTTTTATAACAAACTTGAATTAAATAGTGGCATAGATATTTTCCCAATTTTGCAAAGTTCAAAAAACTCCTAAAACATTTGTTTATGTCGGTTTAGTGGCAATTTTTTCTTTCATTTCGACGAGTTGATTTTTGCGGTGAACTCGAATTCTCTAAAATCCTGAGCAGATACTTTGTTGGTAAATCTCTTTACTGTTTGTATCCTGAATGTGCAATAAATAAATAAATAAAAATGTTATTCCACAAAAAAAAATTTCAACAAATTTTTAAGAATTTTTTAACATTCTGATACAAGCAATATTCTGCATTTAGTTGCGCGTTGATATACTGAAATCAATCACAAAGTTCCAATCCGATCGAATCAGCAATTCATGAAATATCACAAAATAAACCTCAAAATTTCATAGTCCAACCTATAGTCGCTGAAGACCATTGTCGGCTCAATATTCGAAAATTGAAAACATTTTGACGAAACGATAACGCGTTTTTCCCCAAAACAAGAGCAATCAGACCAAAAAAAAAGCATCAGGAAAGCTCTGGAGAACTCAACAATTGTCTTCATACCATAAATTGAGCATACCATAATTACCATTCTCAAAATATCCAGGGATAATTTGATTAACTCCATTCCTTCTGTATTTTTATTAATTGTGATTAAAGGTGCGAACAGCCTGAAATATTGCGGATTGCATTGATTTATATTGAAATGAGAGAAGACAAACCTGTTGTTCAATTTTCATTGAAATTAGTGGTTATGCGTCCGAACCGGCTTCTTCACCATCATTCAAGCCTGGTATTCATCAACTCGGGTGTGAAAATTATAGTTTTTGTTAATTTATTGGAACCAGTATGCAAGTTTATATGAATTATTTACTTGCGGGGTTAATATAGGTATAGGAGAAGTAATAATATTCTAAAACTAAATATAAGGATGGTTTTTGCAACACTCATTGAGAACGAATTCGCACATACGGTTTTCCTTCTATTTAAATATTTTTACTTACGGTTATTATGTTTTCTCACGACACCCTGAATTTACTTTGATAGACTAGTGCTGTGACTTAGGGCGGGTATTATAAAATTATTTCGACAGAAAACTAGAAGTTAGCTAGTGAAATCTAGTTCTGAAATGAGAGTTTACTACTCACTGTGGTCAAAATAGGTTTAATAATACTGGCCCTAAGGGCCAATTGCACCGTTTTCGTCTTAAGCTTCAGTTAGTTAAGCGACGATAAACTTATTAAGCTCTGGTTAAAATATTCGGCTTGCACCGAGGCTGAATGTAACTAGATTAAAGTTAATCTACGAATCTGGTTACTTTCTCATGAATTGGTACTTGTGATTAGCTTCATGTTATTTATTTTAACCCTAATTGATGGAATATTTTAATTCGAAAGATGAAACTCATTTTATGGGTTCTACCATATTTCCATAAGATATGAAAAATCACGATGCATCTATTGAAAAACCCACCGGAAAAATATATCTGACAGACTTTATAGCTTCCATGAAAATATTGCATGTAACGTTCCCGACTTGTTCATTATCATTAAGACTAGGGATCTCTTACTACATACCTGTGCTCTTACTTCTGCATCAGGCTTCAAACATTTTTGAAATTTATAGTTATATACTCAAGTAAACTTATATTTTATAATATCATAAGATTTGAGCTTCTGCATGGAATTACAATCCTGTCGTTTGTAAAATGAATAAATAAATAGTGTTGATTTATCCGAAACAACTTTCGTATAAGGAACGGCTTAACCAAGGATAGACTTTATATTGAATTATTTTGTTTGTAACAAGTATATTATGAATTGAGTTAATTTTTGGTCGAATATAATGTAAACTCTAATGTGAGATCTGCAGAATAAAAAGTATTCTATATGAAAATTGAAGTATCATGTATGGATGGATTGACGAAGGTGTACGTTTGAAGATCGACTAACACAAGGATGCAATTTCTTTTACATTAATTCGTTTGTACTTACATTTTGAGTCCAGTTAATATATAATCGAGGAGAATGATAGCACAGAGACAGCACATGCACAATAATAAAGTAGTATATGATAGCTTTCCACGTAATACATCACTTTAATGATATAGTACTGAAGAATCTTCATGAATCTATGCTTTTGCATTCCAAATATGTCTTCGATTTCATTTTGCTATTCGCTCTTGGAAATAAATAAGCATATCATTGTAACTTTATCAATTCAAGTAGTTGAAGGCTTATAAGAAATACCATTGAGTTTTCGAACTCAATGGAAATACTGATGTTAATTCTTCATGCTTTAAAAGATACGAATCAATGCCTACTGAAGTCATTATCTCTCTATATCATTTTTCATGAATATCATCTGAAATTCAATAACTTTTAATCAAAATTTGATCATCAAATCCATTAACTCGTAAGAGTTCTACAGGAATGCCCAATGAAAAAAAAAAAAATGTAAACAAACTGGAGGTTACGTCCAGAAAAATGTCACAAACTTGCACGAAATCGCTCGAAAGTAGGGTTAGATTTCGAAGCTTACCATTTATCCTTCTTTTAAGCCCCCAAATTTCAGGGTTTAAATTCAATAGTCAGTTAAGGCCATTAAACGTGGATTACGTGACGGTGCAAGATAATTCTTTACCTAAACCTTGGTTATGGTCTTAATCTATGGTTTATCTAACGTTTACTTCAGTAAATAGATTATGGCACGAGCTGGTGACATGTTGCGCCGTCTTGTTGAAACCACAGCTGCTGCACATCATGGTTGTTCATTAGAGGAACGAAAAAGTCGGTTATCATGGCGGATAAAGTGATTCGGGTCTTCCTAAACGCTACGCTCTACAGCAGCAATGGCTTCTTCTGTTCTCACTGTACGACGTCTCTGTGGATGCTTATTATGAGTTAGAGTAAACGTGGTGCGGAAAGGGTCCATAGTTAGTCGAATTAATTGCTTTGATGGACGATTGTGTTGACCGTAAAATGGTCGTAGAGTGCGTATTTCGAAGAGAACCATTATTTTCAGAATAAATTTGCACATTTTGGAAGCGTTGCTCAGGTGTCAGTCTATTCATGTTGAAATTGCAGGCCAAACGAAACACCAATCAGCTGACAAAATGTCTGCCAGTTAAAACAGTGTTTCCAACTTAAACTTCTATGCCTCTAAAACACCCTTTACTATGGTTTCTTTTGATAATCTGTACCTCCATTTCTGAATTTTTGAACAGCCCATTATGATTTGAGGAGAGGTCAAGTTACAGATTTGTTAATTCTGTTTGTGCGCATTCTCATTTAATTAGTAAGTAACAGATCCTGGGTAATTTTTTCACTCAAAATGAACTATACGAATTTAAGTTTTTTGAAACCTATGTCTTCTGTAGTAAAAGTAGTTTTACTAACTTGAATACGCACCTACGTATCAAGTTGATAGGACAAAAGTTGCAGAGTTTTGAATTTTGATGCCATTATGTCTAGCCTGTACACCGAATTTCGCTCTCCCGTTCTCCGCGTTGCGTACACAGACTTGTACTCCACTTGATGAAGCATGAAGAAACGAATTTATAAATTTCATAATTTTGTTGTTCTTGGGGTGAAGGTCCTGAGCTGCTAACAAAATCTTAGCCTTATATAGGAAGCATCCTGGATTCATGAGTTTAATATGCTATTTGTATGTGCACTTATTCGAGTGTATGCTCAAAATTTCGGCTTCATGAGGATCCAGCAAGAAAACCTTAAGAGATGCAATGAGTCAAGCAGTCCATGAATTCGAGTTATCGAAAATCTATTTAGAAAAGCACTGACTTGAGGTCAGGAGCTTTTACGCGCTTCGAAATCATCAGGGAAAATTTTAAGTTTTCACGAATTCGACTCTCTCAATTCATCCCCAAACCTGCTATGAAAACATCCAATCTTCAAGTCGTTTTTTTCGAACAAGATTGTGGTTGAGGTCAACTGCCAACCGTAAAATGAGAATCCATTTAGAGACTCGATATTTGTTGAAGCGGAATTCGCGAATTGGTAAAATCTTCTGATGATTCCGCAAACATGTCTATTCGAAATTTCAATATTTCAGTATTTTGTCGATAACTTTGTAAATACCGAGGAATCCTCGATACCGAGGAAATAATAGAGAAATTTGATACATTTTTCCTAATATCTGAATATATAAAGAAGATAAATATCGGATCAAACTGAACTTTGAAACATTGTTGTAAAATACTGACTCTAGGTTTTTGTCAATTTTGTTGAAATCTGATGAATAGTTTCCGGTTTATTCAATGAATATTTTTTTAACAATTATCTTCCCCTATATATACGATCCTGAAGAAATTTTGCCCTTAAGTCGTGCGTTGGTATTCTTCAACTTACTACATAGTGTAGTGAATCTGATTGCAATTGTTCTCCTTGAGGTATTAGGGAAATAACCTTCATCTTTCAATATCTCAGAAAATGAATGTTGAAAAAAATTTGAAGGAGTGGTTTTGAATATTGACTTCAAGGTTTATCCCGAGTTTCAATCAGATGGCGTCAATATTTATCGAGAAATTGAGGACATATTCTAAAATTTCAAATAACAACGAAATTCGACAATTTTTTTTTGATTTTCCGGAAATAATCATCAGATCAAATTGAAGTTTGAAAAACTGCTGTGAAGAACTAACTTCAAGGTATGTGTGTTTGTATTTTTTAACGATTGAAGATGCACGAAACATTGAGGTTAGTTGCGCGTTGGTATTCTTCAAAAAATAACGAAGTCTCGATGTGATCGATTCGGTACTTCTTGAGATATTTAGGAAATAACCTCAAAATTCACAACGAAATTTAACATCATCCATACATCTTCGAAGGTAAATATCTTATCGAATTGAATTAGGAATATTGTTGTACAATATGGATTAAAGCTCATTCTGGGACGATTTCGCATCTTTTTCGGTTTTTTTCTGGGTTTTCACTCCCAATATATGAACCAGAGCTATTAAAAATTGAAATAAAGATATTATCTTCACGAAAATCGCCTTTGCGGATAGCAGGATTAATTTATTTTTCGAGGGCAGTTTCTTGGAAAGGATATTGCTTAATGAACAATACAGGAACAAATATACAAACTGTAAACAAAGCGAACAGCCCCAGAGTACATATCTGACTCTTTGATCAGACGGAGGAGAAAATTGATAGAATTATTTCCTTTCGTTTCGAGTTGAGACTTTAGTCAAATTGACATTTTGTTGCTGTGTTTTCACAAAAATGTCAATTTTGAATATTCACTTCAAGGTTTATCCAAGTTCCAATCCGATTGCGTTTATAAAGTTTTCGAGAAATTGAGGAAACATTCTCAAAATTTCGAATAACAACAAAATGTACAGAGTTCCATCGAGATCTGGTCAATAATTCGAAAAAAATAATTTTTTTCGATAAAGATTTGGATAATTGTGGAAAAATTTTTTTTCAACATTTTTTAACGATTGAAGACACACAAAACTTTTCGGTAAGTTGCACGTTGATATTCTTCTACTAAGTACGAAGTTACGATGTGATCGATTTGGCACTTCGAGATAATAAGTAATAATAATAAGTTAAAAATAAGTTCTTTATTTTCAACAGGAACATATTCAATTATAGAAAACATCTAAATCTAGCATAATGATAAGAAACTAAGCTAGATTGCTAATAACTAAAAGGAAGTAAACCGTAGAATAAATCTCACAATATTGACCACAAATTATCCACCCTTAATATGATAGACATTTGAGCTTAATTGCATGAAACAGCAAATACTCCCTCCTCAAAAAGGAAGCCACAATCATTCAATATGTTCTTGAGGCTGATGAAATCAGTTGGGGGGCATGCGAGATAAATGAAAACTTCCGATCAAAGGTCACCCCAAGATCCTTCAACTCATCAACGCGAGAAAGGACCTGATCCCTGACGACATAATCACACCTCAACACATCTATTTTCCTCGTGAAGGTAACAACACAACAATTCGACACATTTAAACTCAAAAGATTTTCCTCACAACATTTGGCAAAATTGCATTTGAACACGGATCTTTCTTTAGGGAGTCCAACTTAGTCATTTGAGGCCTTTTCGGCTGAAAATTCGAAAATTACAGACAATGTGACGAAACGATCATGCGCTGTTCCCCAGAACAATTGCGAAATAAAACGCTGCAAATTTTACACAATTGTTTGATATTTTCTCAGTTAATTAACCCAATGCCATTGATATCTTGAATAAAACATATATATTATTCATAACTCATTGGTTTGTCATAACAGAATTAGTAGCGTTTTTCTTCATAACTCAGGGACCACTGGTGGAAAATCATCCAGGTGAAAATAATTTGGTTGGGTTATGCAACGGTAATCAACGTTGAGAGTTTCCTAAAAATTTGGTGGTAAGTTTTCGAGAAATATTTTTTCCCTATCCCCAGTTTTGATCCCTTATATCTAAATATATATGATACATATGATCGGTGTACCCTGTTGGGTACACCGATCATATGTGTACCCTACAGGGTACACCGATCCAGCGAAAAAGCTTGGAGGATCAATCCCGAGCGATACACGATTTTTCCACCAAGTTTTCGGTTCAGTACTTTCAGAAGAAATTCCCGGACAACGGACGGCGGACGGATGGATTTTTTTATTAGCTCAAATCTACATACTTCAAAATGTAAACTGTGAAATTTTCCGGGGGAGTAATTTTTTTTTTGGTAGATCACTAAGGTTCATTTTTTGATTTTATCAAATAATGAACCGAAACGATCGGAGCTAGACTTACCTAAGCTCATTTCATAAGTAGTGATAATACTACGAAATTGATAAGTTTTTGCTTTCTAGGTCCACTTCGCAAAAAGGAAAGTTCAAAGTGTAACGAGCGCCCTCTCTCAGCTCTTACTTAAGTCGCGCGCGCAGTACCATCCCTTGCGTCTTAAGTACCCTACGTTACCTGCCTGTAACGCTTGGCCACATCATCGGTCATCGTACAGGGGGCGCTAGCGCGTACGCTGTCCCTGTTGGATCCTCTCAATACCTTGTAAGTACATTCATCCCCAACGGTCTGGTACACTCCCTTGTGATCCGCACAAGGGGTGTCCGCTCACGTAGGCATGTAAACGGCTTAGTTTGGTGCATGCCCTGACGAGTTCCCCCAAACTAAGCCGGGACGAAACGTGACACTCTCCCAAAGAGGTTGAAGCTAACTCGCCAACCCTCAAAAGCTTCAGAAGGACCAATGAATTTTGTGGTTGATCAGTCACTTCATGGAAAAAGAATACATGTTGTGTCGTGCCCCTCAATTGACGTAAGCTGATTGAGGGTTCTGAGCATAGCGGAAATATAATGAACTTGCTTCGCTTTAAATGTAGTTCATTGTTGATTTGAAGTGACATGGTTCGGCTTCGAGGGTTCTTCTAAATAATTTAATCTAAATTGTTTACTTTGCTTATAGTGAAGTTTGAATGAAATAAACGTGTGGTGTCAGTCTTTTCAGCAGCTAATTCACGATTTATTGCCGTATTTTTGCGCAGGATTCCTAAAAGAAAGTGTTTATCCTAAGGGCAAACAGTACCACGAATATAACAGGATAACTTTTGTAGGCCAGAGTTCTTTTTTTCAAAAAAATGATCAGAGTGCAAATGGTTAAAAATAATAGAAATAATGCGCAATGTTGTCAATTTTTTATATTTGATAATTTTCGGGAAAATAAAACTGATATGAAGTGAAAAACGGTAAAATGAATAAGATTGCGCATTCTCCTAAAACAATTCCGATATTTCGTTAAAAAAACTCAAAAAATAATTTGAAGCCTGCAGAACGACACCCTATTTTCTCCTAAAGGTCACGAGCAGCTTTGACAGTTAAGAGAGACTGGAGGACCAACAAAAACCTAAAATGCATTGTCTACTAAAGCGAAAAGCCATTTCTCTTGTGATTTCGTAGTCATCTGAAAATTGTGAACTGATTTATGTATACTATTTTTAAATAAGAATAGTATAAA
Organism: Myrrha octodecimguttata; assembly: GCA_958510865.1. Classification (NCBI taxonomy): domain Eukaryota; kingdom Metazoa; phylum Arthropoda; class Insecta; order Coleoptera; family Coccinellidae; genus Myrrha; species Myrrha octodecimguttata. The sequence continues at coordinate 8,154,141 of OY294056.1, read as the reverse complement.
TGGGGTGTATTTTATATGATACTAGTCACTGATTTCATAAGCAGGTTGAATGCATTTCAATTTGCCGTCTTTCTGTGTTTAGTCTATTATATTCTTGTCACTTTTAGAAGGAGGTGAAATATTGCGATAATATTCTATTATATCATCGTACTAATAAATTCTCCGTTTTCATACTTGGCCAGGTATTCCTGGCTGTAATAGATATGAATATTGTGTATTGATACAGTAGATAGTTTGTGTTGGCTCTAAAATACGACTAAACGGTGATCACATAATATATGGCCAAAATGCCGGTCCAGTGGTAATTTGGACCTTTTCTATATGAAAACAAACAGGAATGCCTATCAAACACTGACGATTCCCCCAAAATTCTTTACCTGGAATCATGCCCAAACAAAACATTTTCGGGAATAATACTGCACATAACGTGAGAATATTTTGAACCAATCCTGCCTTCTTCAAGTAATAAAGAAATTATTATTGAGAACTCATGATTTTTCAAAAATTTCATACCCGGAAACATTCATCTCGCCGTACCAATACATCGTTGATAATATGTAGTACTCGAATTAACATGAAAATCGACCTGAATGTGAATGTGTGAAATCAATCCTATCTACTTAAAATGTCATGGATTGTTCACGGAGTTGAATCACATTGAACAGTAACATTTATTTTGTTAATTTTCCAGTTTTCCACCGCAGTTACTAGATTGAATGAATTCAGAAAATATGATGTTCTCTTTCAGAATCAACAGAATTTTATATTTCTCTGTTTTAAAATGGATTACTTGAGTTCCTTCCCACATCCGGATAGTAACATTTCGAATTAAAATAATCCAACAACTTATTGGTAGTTTTCATCGATTTGATGTTGATTTTTCGAGCTTGAATTTCTAAATTTGCTTCGAAAAACTTATTTGTCAAATTGGATTTCCTGCCATACTAAACCCAGCAATATGCAAAGTTGGCTTCAACTGTATCAAGAATTGTATTTATTCGAAAAATTTGATACGTTTAGTTAACCTCTGTTACTGTAACAAGATATTGAATACTTTGTATATATGTATTATATATAGGGTGTTTCATTGGTAAATGAACATACGGTAACCTGAGCTAGAGCTACCCTACGAGAGTTCAAAAAACTTGTATATGATAGGTCTAATCAATTTGATAACCGAGATACAGGGTGATTCATGCTTTCACTGATGATTTCAATTTCTCATATCTTTTGAACCACCCACTATACTCGGTTGATATTTGGGTCCTTTGATAATGTTTTACAGGTCGATCGATTTATATTCAAATCACAAAAATTCCAGGTCCGTATCTGAAAAATATTGGAGTTCTTGCAAGCTGAGATTCAACCCTGTATATTGAAATTTTGGAATTTGATTGAGATATTCGAAAAGAGCAGAAAATGTTCAATGAGGTTCAGTAGATTCCATCATCCCGCACGTTATTTTGCTCAAACTTCAGGGAAAGATTCAATTGAATAATCCAATCAATTTTTTCCAAATTAGTTCATTGTAATTAAATTGAGAAATTTTTTCTTACATGATTGAATATTTGTATTTTCCGATATTTTGATAGAATTCCAAAAAAAATTAAAAATTGAATTGTGAGAAATTTTTTTGTATTGTAACCCACAAGGGATTTTTCGAGTAGACTGTGGTTCAAGGTATTATTTGTCTGTGTTAGTTTCATATAAAATCCATATCATCATAATACCTCATAAATTTTCGAATCAAGAATATGCTGATATTCTTTTGTGTGTGGTTATTGTGACGGGAATGGTAGAGCAGCTATATGGGAATATCAATCAAGATTCCTCAATAAATGATTACCATATCATAGAACTTTATCAAAAGTTTTCAATTTTGTTCGCGAAAATGGCCGATTTGGCAGATGGCAGAAACTCCAATATTTTCAGATACGGACCTGGAATTTTTTGGGAATTTGAATATGAATCGATCAACCTGTGAAAGTTAATCAAATGTTCCAAATATCAACCGAATATTTCACAATTTAATTACAATGAACTAATTTTCTAAGAACTTATTGGAATTCAAATATTCAATTGAATCTTTCCCTTAAGTTTTCTATGAGCATAACTACGTGAGGAAAGATAGAATTTACTGAACCCCATTGAAAATTTTCCGTTCTTTTCGAATATCACGATCAAATTCCAAAATTTCAATATACAGGGTGTTGAATCTCTGCTTGCAAGAACTACAATATTTTTCAGATACGGACCTGGAATTTTTTGGTAATTTAAATATGAATGGATCGACCTGTAAAACATTATCAGAGGTTCCAAATATCAACCGAGTATATTGGGCTGTTGAAAAGTTATGAGAAATTGAAATTATCAGTGAAAACGTGAACCACCCTGTATTTCGGTTATCAAATTGATTAGACCTATCATATATAAGTTTTTTGGACTCGCCTAGGGTCGCTCTAGCTCAGTTTCCCGTATGTTTATTTATCAATGAAATACCCTATATACATAGTACAATAATGAGTATATCAGTCCAAAATATCCAAATGAATAGCGTGTTTCCATAGTGAAAAATACATTTCAGGTTATCGTTGGTACTCTTGTCTCTCTCAACTATCAAAACTGCAGGTCACCTATAACTTCGAAATTCCAGGCATTCTTCTATTTTTTCTTGCGGCTAATGGCAACGTTTAAGCATGCAGACCGTGAGCGGGTGCCTGACCTCGAAATATTAACGTGGATTTTTTAAACTTGAATGCAGTGTGTTGCCGATATCCACGAAGCCGTAATTAATCAGCTGGCAATACTGTTTGCTCTTAAACCTCTCCCATTGCTTCTTTATCCATCTCAAATTATTCCATAAATGAAAGGTATGTGAAGTTCTGAACTTTGGTTGCATTCGTGGAGTACGAAGCCAATCGATTATTGCACGAAGGTACCCCAACCCAAACAGTTGTAGAAAACGCAAAAATATAAGAAAAACATAAAAAAGCACTGTCGTGAATGCAGCAGCTTTGCGCGCATGTTCAATGGAGATGATCGCAAGCACGCAAAAGCGTTGCTACAGCGTCATCTCCATTGAACATGCGCGCAAAAGCTGCTGCCTTCACGGCAGTGCTTCTCTAATTTTTTTTCGATAAAGTACTGGATTTCCATTCGATCTTTTTGGCGAATGTTACCCATTCACTAATTCGACCTTCGTAATTAAGCCCCAAACCTTTCCTACAAATATCGAGTTTCCAAGTTGTTTCTTCCGGGAGCTTTTGTGTTCAAGTTCGGCCTAACGGCCGACCGTAAACACCCATTCAAAATTTTATTTTCCTAATATTTACAAAAATACAGATAAGATCGAATTTAAATCTAGTACTTCATCAAAAAATTACAGTTCGAAGGTTCACACAGAATTTAATGAGTGATGTGAAATATGAAGTTTAAAGCCTTTGTGGAATTTTTCTTCGAAGATGATAAACGGTTTCCGAAAAAAAAATATTATAAAAGGAAATAAAGGGAATAAAGGAAATTTTTTCTCAATTTATTGGCAGTATGATATTGACAAAACTTCGCTAAAAGTTGCGAGTCGTTGAACTCCATTTATCTGCCAAGTTTCAATCCAATCGCTTCAGTAGATTCGGCTCATTAACGAACCTACCCTTGAAGTTTCAAGTCGCTAGCACTCTCCGTTCGACAGTTATCGTGCCCACGGACAGAATCGATTTTGACATTGGTTTCGTCATCAGGAAGTCCAATTTGGACAAAACGATAGCACGTATTTACCTAGAACATGCGCGCAAAAATATTACGGTTCTTGAAATGTGAAGTTATATGGTAGACTTTTGCATAAATTGATAAAGAAAAGCATATTATAATTGAATTCAGAGCAAACTCCATAGGAGCAAAACGCCTTCGAAGTTGTCACTGAAAATTACTTACGAAGAGTAAATTAACGCTTGGAAGTTTTCCAAACCTATCGTACGGAAAATGTTAAGAGGTGATTCCTTGTGAAAAAATGGGATGAATGATCTGTTTAGATACAGTCTCCTGAAGATTTTTAATTTTTCAACTGAAACTAGTTATCTTAGAAAATTGAAACTGGGGAGACATTTCAAGCCAGCAAGGAGTCGCTCAAAAATATTTTTCATAATGTTGCTGTTTTACTTCAGGGGGTAAAAAAATACATTCATTTTGCACGAAACTTTTTTTTCTCAGTCATAATTAACTTTAAAATTAAATTTCAGATGGCTTCAGTTATTCTGAACAGAAAAGGTATATTGTAATTTGTTGCTAAAATCTACCATTTTCCAAAAAAAATATTAATCAACAGATACGTAAGATGACTCGGACGACTGGGAATTATTTTGAATAAGTAAGCGAACGTCATGTTGAACGTAAGCGTTCATTTTTTCTACCCCTTGACATCATAGAGCAACACTACAAAATCTTTTCGGGTGCCTTCTAGCTCGCCTTAAACGTCAACATACTCCCATTTCAATGAGATATTTGGTTTTTGAGAATATGAATTCCCTTTTCTGGCGACATCTTCAGGGGGTTGTATCTAAGCAGGGATTGCCCGAAAAAAAAATCATATGAAAGGTCCGCCCTATTTTCTAACAAGGAATCACCTCTTAATTGGCTTCGTAACTATTCATGTTTACCCTGTATAACCACTGCACGAATGCTCCTCCTGTACGAATCCCACTTGCTTATCCCATATGCTTTCTTACTTTGTCCTTACGCTACTCTAAGGGTCGGTATTATAAAATTTTACTGGGAGTTATCTTTAACATTAACTGAAAGTGTTGACAGTTATGACAGTTATGTTAGGACATAACTGTCAAAACTTTCACTCAAAGTTGAAGATAACTTCCAGTTGAGTTTTATAATACCGGCCCTAAGCACAGAACTGTTAATTCTTGACCAAACAGTGAGTTCGGTAACTTCTCCTAGCCCGTAATCGAACCAGGTCTCTGTTTCGATCACGAGTCTGCTGCTCTAGCTACTGAGCTACCGACATGACACATATATTTATATTGGGATCTTATCAAAACCCCAACGTGTTTCTACAGTCGACCAGATAGGTCATTATCTCAGGACAGGAAGTTGATTTATTGTGATCGTGTTTTTGTTCCGTACTGATTCTTTCGCCAATTACATTATAAGGTGTTTCTAATTAATTGATTCTAAATCGGTGATAATGCTCAATGATTCAGCATGATGAAATTAAATACGCAGATAAATTAATTGTTATTTCAGTCGATATGCATTCTAGCATGTACCAATGTCATGAACGAATTCACGAATCTGTTTCATATTAACGATTGCATCGTTTTTAGACTTTTTATCTATTATATTTGAAGGTCTCCCTCCAGCGGTGATACAGATTTCTGAACATAATATTGATATGTAAAGGAGCCGCATTGTTTTAATCTATATACTGCCGCAAGTGACGGTATGGTTGAGGTCAATATAAACCATTGGGCAGTGTAATGAAGAGTGTCAACTAAATATGTGGATTTAATTAGCATTGAAGAAGAAGCAAATTAATGAAACATTAACTTGTAGGTATAGAAAAACAAGTTCGAAATCAATCCGTTTCCCAACCACAATAGAAGTATATTACATTTGTTTAATACCTTTGCATAAATTCTCTCGATATATTAAACCTACGGGAAGATTTGAGGTCAAGTCTACTTCAACCCACTTGTTCTGGAAAACAGGGCATTATCGTTTTGTACAAATGTCTGTTATTCTGTGCAAAATCTGCCCAACGGTTTCGGAGTTATAGCCAGCTGCGATTTTGAATGCTACAGAACTCTAGAGTACCGAACTGATTGAAACTTGCTTTGCTGTTGTGAAAGACCCACGTTGACAGGTATGCAGACTCATAATACTACAAAATTTAAATGAAATACTATTGTATTCTTTGATATCTCAGAAACTACTTGCCTTATGCTGTAGAAATGTTGTGCTTTCATAACGGGTATAGACAAGGTGTAACAAAGTTGATGTACAGTATTTAAGGAGGCGATAATACAAGAAAAAATTTTTTATAACATTTTCCTCAAACCCCAAGGTAATTTCAGATATCAATTGTTTTGTCTTTTATGAAAACTTTCCCACCTTGCTCCAAAGAATAGAGTATATCTCCGGAACGACAAGACTAATGGCAATAAATATGCCCTCCATCGAAGGGGAACCACGAGATGCTTCATTCAGAGTATTCAATTTCACTAGGGCAACAGGAACCAGTTTCAATGAAAAATTAATTCAAATGAGTAAATCAACATATTATTTTATTCGCCAATTTCTCGAAATATGTTCAGAAGTAGTATTTATAGTGGTAAGCTATTTATTTTATAATTGTGAAAAGTTTCCTTAAAACTTTTCTTGTTCATCAAGAAAAAGTTGGTGACGTAAAAGATATGAGGCAAATCTATAAGAAATCGAAAGCGCCGCAGTGGAAAACATCGAAATAGGTAGGTGGTCAGATATGTAGAAGCAACAATCTTCTATGAATTTTCTCATCAATATAGAGAGCTTGACAGCAGAAAAAGGGCGGAATTAGCGGATAAGTACCCATATTTCGTCGACAAATCTTATTTGCGAAAAATGGCTGTTGAGTATAGCAATATTGCCTATGCCCTACACGTAAGGGTTGGAAGATGGCAATGCCTTGGCTGCTGTCTTAGAATAGGAGCTTCGCTTTCCGGGACGTCAAATCCCACATCCTCTAACATTTCATGCTATTTATAACTGTAAAACAGGATATGTGAAGTAAACGAAAAATATAGGTTCTCTACCTTCTTTCCAATCTGATACAATTTTAAGATCAGTCGATGATGGACCAACTTTGAGTACTTGGCGCATAGCTTTATGGATGAGAGACCTATTTCACATTACGTTGAACCGAATTATCAGGTGAGAAAGTATTCATCGATACCATTTGACGAGAGAACGAAATTTATTAAAGCCTGACTACCACCAGAAGGTTGAATTTTGCCGTTGGTATGATGAACTAATTCGACTGAAAAGCTCTCTTGGAAATATAATTTTATGGACAGACGAGTCTACTTTTACTAGATGGGATATTGTCAATCTACGAAACTCACATGCAACATTAGTAAATCACTTTCGCTGGACTTCAGAATTGATGTGTGGATGGAAAAAATTGGGCCTAACTCACTTGTAACAGTATTCCTTCCACCTAGATTGAATTCGGAATCATTTTTGAATTCGCTTGAAAATAACATGAGTGACGCCGTGAAAGAACTACCATTAAGCAGGAGGCATCATATGTGGTATTAAATGGATATTAATTGTCCTGCTCATAATGGGCGCAGGGTGTCACATTATATGAATGCATCCTATCCTGGTAGATGGATTGGACGATTTGGTCCGATAGATTACCCAGCAAGGAGTCCGGACTCGAGTACTTTGGATTTTTATCTGTGGGTCAGGCTGAAGTTTGAAGTTAATAAAGGTACAGTTGTGTCGCTAGAAGATTTGAAGATAAAAATTGAAGAAGACTGCGATATGGCCCACGGCAATCCGCAGGAACTGCACCGCGTGATTAACTCAATGAGCAAGAGATGATCTCTTGTCCTCCAACACGGGGGAAGGCACATTGAGCAGTACATTTGAGTAAAGGAAGTGTCGTCACCCAAATACTTTCTTATGTTTTGATTTTCACTATTATACATATCTGGATCATTCTTAATTTTCGTGAATTATTTCAATTCTTAACAACCAATAAATACTCAGTTATATCGAATGTAACTGAGCTACCTGAAAGCCAACATGAGTTCGTCAGGAAATCGGCAGGTAGTCTCAGTTACCTATCTCCTTCAATGTTTTCTATTGTGACACTTACGATTGCTGATAGATTTACCTCATTTTTGCGTGCATGTTCTGGGGAACAGCGTGCTATCATTTCGTCCAAATGTCTGTTATTTTCGAGTTTTGAGTCGAAAATGGTCTTAAACGACTGGGGGTTGGACTTACTGATTACAATTTGACATTGAAATGCGCCGGCTAAGCTCATCAATAAGACAAATCGGTCTGATGGTTTCTGAGTTATGGTCATTTGAAATTTCCAGATCAATTTTCAGATCAATTTCCTGATATTTCAGGAACTACTCATGCGATTCAATTAAACCTTGACAGTTAGTTGAAGCATAACAATGCACAACTTTTCACTTTTTCAAAATTTTTTCCGAAATATTTTTTTTCGAAACTGTTAATTGAATCCGAAAAGACCTTCTGCGCACACCTACAGCATTATATTCTTCAGCAGTGTAATAAATTCCATCTCGACACGACCATAATTTATGGAGATATTGGGAAAAAATATAAAAAGTTTCGTGGTTTTCTTCTCGATATCATTGTTCTTTTCGGAATAACTCAAAAAAAATAATTCAATCAGAGTTGAATTTGGCAGCTAGTTTGGAAATGCTGATGGGTAGTTCTAGGCAAAATTCCGTGATGATCGTGTAATTAGAACAATGTGAAAAAAAAGTTTCACATTTTTTTTTCAAATATTCAATATTCTATGATCTTCTGGTCATATTATCGTCATGATATTCTGTATGAACCTCCGAACTATCATTTTTCGATAAAATGACGAATTCCACTTAGATATAATCTGTTATTTGGGAAATGATGGAAAAATAAAAGTTTGAATGGGTATATATGCGGAATCATTTGGTCGATTTCACCCATTCACATACACGGCCTTCGTAATTAAGGTCCAAACCTACTCTACAAATATCGAGATTCTAAGTTGTTTCTTTCGAAAGTTATTGTGTTTACGGTCGGACGTAAAGTCGACCGTTAGGCCGACCGTAAACACAATTACTTCAGGAAGAAACGAATCAGGAACTCGATATTCATAGAGTAGGATTGGTGCTAAATAACGAAGGTCGAATTCGTGAATGGGTAAAATCGGCCCAATGATTCCGTAGATATACCCATTCAAAATTTTATTTTTCCAATATTTCCAAGAAAATAGATTAGATCGAATTGAAAAACAGTAGTTTATCGAAAACATAAAAAAAACAAAGCATAAAACATGAAGGCAGCAACTTTGGAGCGGATGTTCAAATTCGTTGCCAAAGCTGTCATCATCTTCATTGAATATGCGCGCAAAAACTGCTGCCTTCAGAGCAGTGCTTTCCTAGGTTTTATTCTATGTAAATACCACATATTCAAGAAGCAGAGACTTGAGAAAAGTTTTCATAATTATAAAATCAGTATCTCACCAAGAACATTTTTCGAGAGAATGGCGAATGAAATTTCATGTTGATTTCCTCATCGGAATGAAATTCTCATTGAAACTGTGTTGTTTTGGTTCCTGTTGAATTTGCTCAAAACGAAACTGAATACACTGAATAAAGCAAAGAACAAGAGTTCCCTTTCGACTAAGGACACATTAATCGCCATAGGTCATGCCTTTCCGGAGATGTATTCTGTTTTCTAGAGCAAGGTAGGAAAGTTTGGAAAAAAGACGAAAAAAACCTGGGATTTCTGAAAAACCATGAGGTATTGAGAGTAGTGGTTAGAAAATGTGAAAAAAATATCAAAAATTTTTAATGAATTCGTTTTTTCTCGGAAAATATTGATCAAATGTCAACTCAATAAAGCGAATAACTTAAACTCAGTATTCAACAACAATGTTTCGAGTTCAATTAGACTAGATATTTACTTTCGGAGATAAATGAAAAAAAATGTCAACTTTCGTTGTTTTAATTTTTGTGGTGATTTCCTCAAGAACTACAAAATAGATAATATCGAAGCTCCGTAATTATTCGAAGAATATCAACGCGCAACTTACAGCAGGGTTTCGTGCGTCTTCATTCGTTAAAAAATGAAAAAATTATTTTTCTAAAATTATCCACATCTTTATCAAAAAAATATTTTTTTGATTTAATTGACCAGATTTCGATGAAAGTCAGCACAGACCTTGAAGTTTATGTTCCACAAAGGTTTTTTTCTTGGAGATATTGAAAGATGAAGGTTGTTTCCTTACAATATCTCCAGAAGAAAAGACGCCATCGGATTTGAACTATTTAGTATGTTCAATAATACCAACGCACGACTTAATGCAAAATTTCGTGAGGATAGTATACAGGGGTAAAGAATTGTTAGAAATTATTCAAAAATCTTAGAAATTTTTGTTGAGAATTTTTTCACTGGGAACTATTCATCAGATTTCAACAAAATCGCCAAAAACTCAATCAGTATTCCACAACAGTGTTTCAAAGTTCAGTTTGATCCGATATTTATCTTCTTTATATATTTAGATATTGGGAAAATGTATAAAATTTCTGGGTTATTTCCTCGGTATTGTTGTTTGTTACAGAGTAACTAAAAAAATACCGAAATGACGAAATTTCGAATGGATATATACATATCCATAACCATTAGATAATTTTACCACTTTGCGAATTCGGCTATCGTAATTGAACCGGTTCAACAAATGTCAAGCCTCTAAATGGATTCTCGTTTTACGGTTGCCAGTAGGGCTGTCTTCAGCCACAATCACATCCGAAAAAAACGACTTAGGTTAGGAACATAGTGAAGCGACCAAGAGGTGCGAAGAGGACAGCAGGGAGGATAGCGGTTCCCGAGAGTAGCGGCGATGACTAGGTGGCATCACATAGTGAGGCGACCAAGAAAGCAAAGCTGCAGTGGAGTTTGATTATTTTATAGGTGGCGCGTTTCGGAATAATGGATTTAAATGAATTTATGCTGTTAAAAAATTCGTCATTGAAACTCTGGTATCTAATGAAAAATGATGAAAATAGAAGAACTTGTAGTGTTCACGAAATTAATAAATCTAGGAAAGAACATGGTGAATTTCATCACTTGTCTGAAGAATTACGCGAGCATCCGGAAAAATTTTATTCATATTTCCGCATGAATATTGTAACGTTCGACTACATTTTGGAAAAAATTGAATCTAAATTAATGAAAAACTGGACCAATTTCAGTCGCGATCCTATCACTTCCACAGAACGTCTTGTGGTGACTTTGAGGTGAGTAAACACATATTTCTTATATTTTTATTCAGAAATAAATATAACTTGGGAAAAAATAAAAACGTGAATTCTACTAAGTACATTTTAAATTTCTAAAGATTATGGAAAGATTCATCAGAAAAAGTATCAATATAGGAAGCTATCGATGAAGAATTCGAATATTCCTGTATATTCTCAAAAGAAGTTGTTGATTGTGTCATTTGCTGCTGACCTCCATAAACGCAGTTAAAAACTTATTTTTGTATTTTCATCCTTAAAAACATTTTTTTGGACTGAGTGTTCTTATATGAGGAAGGAGACTTTCGAAAAAACACTCATCTTCATCAGATGGGTTTTCTGTTTACTCAACATTTTAATTTTTTCTTCCTCCAGCTTTATCAGAGCTGCTCCAACATCTGACTCAATGGTTGGTTTCCTCCTATTTTTTATCACTGTAGGTGTTTCATTATCCTCACTTTCCCTTTTTCGTGGGAAATTGCCCACCGATGGTTCATCAATCGGGGATTGTGGTATATCCACCATTGATGGAGAATCTACGTTTTCTATTATCTCTACATTTGATTGTTGGGAATTGTAATCTTCTTCAAAGATTATTTCATCTGGCAAATTACTCGTACTTTTTCTGGCCGTGAATTGATCCTTCAAAAAGTACAGGCTTTCGAAATATGGCCAGGATGACCTCCAAGTGGAAGCTCCATCTCCTGATCGCTTAACAGGCATTTCGTCCTAACAACATTTCCTGAAATAAGAAAATTGGTCTAAGGAGAGCATTCGAACTTATTTTTTTTACAGATATTTGGCAACTGGATCATCTTGTAAAACACTTGGTTTCACTTTTCGGATGGGTGCCTCAACTGTGTCATTAATCGTTCGAGAAGTAGTGGAAGTTATCTGGGACATATTCCAACCAGTCCATATGAAAGTTACTAGAGAAAATGATTTTGAAAATATTGCGAAAAAATTTTATGAAAGGTGGAATTTTCCTAATTGTCTGGGGGCAATTGATGGAAAACACATTCGTATGAAATGTCCTCATGGCTCTGGAAGAATGTATTATAATTACAAATTTTTAATTTTTCAATTGTGTTGCAATAAATTCATAATTATTGACGTCGGTGGATATGTAAAGCAACGTGATGGGGGTTCATTCCGATCTTCATCGCTTTTTCATCTACTGGAAAATAAACGTTGACACATATCCGAGGATGCTATGTAACCTTCATCTTCAATAACTGTACCTTTTCTTTTCATTGGGGATGAAGCTTATCCTTTATTGAATAATTTAATGAGACCATTCAATAGGAGGAACTTAGATGCCGAGAAAGAATATTTTAATATGCGGCTTTCACGAGCCAGACGTGTAGTCGAATGTGCATTTGGAATTATAAGTGCCAAGTTTCGGATTCTCTAGAAACCAATAGAAACATCTCTAGAGTCGGCAGATAAGATCATCAAATGTATATGCATTTTGCACAACATAATTATCGACTAGGAAGGAATTTCTATCTATCGATGATGAACAATTTCCATCACAATCGAACAAATTTGGTACACAGCGCGAAAATAACAGACCAACTGGTACTGCTTCTCTAATTAGGGATACTTTCAAACATTATGTATGTCGAAATAAAATATAAATTAATTACTTGTTAGTTTCATTTCATCCGCAACAGCATCCCATAACTTGTCCAAGACATATCTATTATGATGTCGAGCATCTCTTTGATCCCACAAAGGATTTTTCACAAATATAGAACTTATTAGAGCTTCAATATCCATTTTTATTTATAATTGAAACCGCGCGGCGATGAAAGAAAAACAGACTTCCCCAATCGCACCTCTATCCTCGCTTAAACGCCTCGCGCTACCTCTTTCGCGACCGCCGCACTATGTACAACCCTATTAGAATGTATTTGTTTGAATTTGCCTCTATCCTCTCTGCTGTCGCTTCACTATATTCCTAGCCTTAGAGACTTGATATTTTTATAGCAGTTTTGGGGCTAAATTGAGAAGGTCCAATTCGTGAAGAGTTTAAATCGTCCCCAATGCTTTCGAAGGTATATCAATTCGAAATTTTATTTCCTCAGTATTACCAATAACGCAGACGTGTTCGAATCAAAATTCTGCAATTGGTTGGAAAATGACGGCGTGAAGGTTCATGCAAAATGTTTTGAGGAAATGGCTTCGAATGTGAACAGGCGCATAAAAGCTCCTGATCTCACGTCAGTGCTTCTTTTGATTTTTGTTTTAATTAATTAATTTAACCAGATTAAAATTGTTTTTCTACTTTGTATTATTCTTATGCTATAGTGCACTCAAAAATGTGATTTTAAAGTAATTTTAATTGAAATTCTTGTGAACTATTAGTAGGTCGTGTAATTTTTACAATAATTTTGGCCTCACCACTGATTGGAAATGTGAGCATAATTCGAAATTGGCTTCTAAAAGCATTCCACTCGAACCGTATCAATCCTAGAAATTTATATATCAGCGAATTATCCTGTATACATAATTTGTTCACAATTTGCTTTACTTATTGAGGGAGAAATATTTATAATTGAAATCATTGCAAAAGATAACAAAGTATTGTTGGCATAAGAACCTAACGAGGAAGTACATATGACGCAGAAATTCAACCTAATTAGGAATATTGCTACATTCTGGAAATAATTACATGGTTTTGTACGAACGCTCGGGCAGAATTAAATGTCCGTTTAGTAAAGAAGGTCGTAATTAACAAGAATTTCTGATGGTTTATTGTGCGTCAACCGATTTGTATGTATATAGGTGGACGAATCTATGAAGGATAACTTCAAAAATTTCAGAAATGTTAAGTATATTCAGATAACTGGCGTTGAGTGAAAGACCGAATGCATGAATGGATTCAATTTGAAATTCATACAATGCTTTCGCAAATGAATACATAATCTAAGTTTTATTCATCTAATATTTTCAAGAATACGAATCGGATCGAAACGGAATCCAGTTCTTGGTCAAAAATTATCGCATGGAGGTAGGTACCTGCAAAATTTCCCTAATACCATATCTGCGAAATTTTCTGGCGGATTCGACTCATGCAACCTGGTTGCATTCATCTGTGTCCTGCGAACTTCAAGAACATCTGAAGTTTTTCTTCAGTAAATTCATGTCTTTCTAGTTCGATTCTCCAGAAGTCTTCTTTTCTGAAGAAATGAAAGATTCCGTTTATATTTATGTGGTATTACCAATTTCATTCAATTAGTTTTTCAACTCATCTTTTCGCGCAGTCTGTTGTATTAAATCATTTCTCATTAGCTTGTGTTTCAAGGTTTTTCATTTCAGCAAGGTTTTCACTTTCATTTAAATTTCGAAATTGATTCTCATCTTGCGATTCGTGAAATATCAGTCTTGAGATATCTCTTTTATTTTCTCTCAATGTTGGTATGACAAGTTTTGGTATTTTATATGAATGCACAGAATACATGGTGCGGACTCTTTGACATATTTCAAGATCAAAATGCGCTCCAAACGTTGTGAAAATATAGCAAAATTGTTAAGTTTTTTGCAATAAAGTCCGGAATCGGAAAATTTGCCATATAAAATTTGAAATATTTACAGAAGTAAGCTACCTATCATATCAAAACTGGTCAAATTTCAAAGATTTCCGAAAATGAATTAATCTTGACAAATTAGTTGACAAATGATTCTTCAGTCAGAATGACGAAACTATACTGCTATACAGGGTGTTTTACCATAAATTTGAAAAACATATATAACCATGTAGATGAAATTTGGGAAGTCAGTTGTTGTGGTGTAGAATTCTAGAAACAAGAATTCAAAATGGCGGAAAACCTGGAAAGTTGGAATAATTAATTCATAATTTAATAATTTCAATGTACTCGATTTTCTGAGACTTTCCGTGAACAAATTTTTACAAAATTCAAACTCAACTTTTTTATATGTCTACAGTGAAAAAAATTCACCGAAAATCGAAGGAATCTTTCAAGGTTGAATTAACCTTCATTTTGAACATTGGTGTGAAAACACAATAAAAAATATCTATTATTGGTTGTCATTTTGCTGTCTTCCGAAAATTCCGCTCGGAGTACTTGAATGATTTTTGTTTTACAAAACCGGTGGCCTCATGAAGGCCAAATTTTGCTCATGGATCTCAAAAATAACCTGAATAGAAATATGAATTTATCAATAAAAAAAAACTTCCTCAAAAAAAATTGGATATATTCTGATTATATTGATGTCCTTTACCAAGCAACAGTAGTTCATCGTATTTGACCCTAATATTCGAATGTGGAGACAGTTTGATTCCCACCCAATTCTGTTTGAAAAGATTTTTTGTTGCTGAATTCATATTTCTATCTAGGTCATTCTTGAGAACCATTAGCACAGTTTTCGCCTCCGTAAGACCACCAGTTTTTTTAATGAGATTATTTAAATAATCCGTGTGGAATGATGTATTCGTAATCTTGTAACATGGAAGGAAAGAGTTGGACAAATTTTTTAACACATAAATTGTTAAGAACCCACAATGAAATTCACAATAGAATAAGACAAAAATAATAAACTTTAATTATTTCATCATTTCGAAACAAGTTTATACAAAGATATACATACAAATAGATATCGAAATTTTCATTCCAATCATCAACTCGGTGAAGAAGAGGTAGCATTAGAACCCTTTATGAGAGAGCTAATGTGATCTCGTCACCCATGAGATTTGGCGACGTGAACTGATTTACATCAAATCGTTTCTTGGAGTAAATGGAAATCCTAGAGAATTTATAAATAGAACCTTTTCAAATCTAGACAGAAAACTTCCTTCTAATTCTCAACCAAATCATCAAGAACAACCACAGAACAATCATCATGAACAACCGAATTTATTAAATGTGATTCCTTATGTACATTTTTATTATAATGTCCATCGGGTCAATATAAGAGATGTTTTCAAATCGAAACTGATTTGAGATCTATACTAGCTAAAACCAAATCAATTTACGAGGAACAATAATGGTGTTCACGGCATTCCCCGTATTTGTGGAAAGACATATACAGGGAACCGTAAGAAATCATAAAACGAGAACACAAAAACAACCGAAGAAAGAGAGACATACTATAATCCAAAATAGCGTACCATGTACGTTCGACCATTAGAAATCACATGATTGATTGAAGTAATACAAAAATACCGATGACGGAAGCAGATAATTGGAAAAGAAGAACTAAAAAGTCCTCCTGGATCCTGTTAAATGAAGAAATAAATTTTGCTCATTGTTCTGCGTAAATGGACAATATTTGGGTGAATTCATTTGAGGAAGATGTGAAAAGAAAAACTTTAAAACCAAGTAATTTCTTAAAAATATCAATATGACAAAAACCCCACAAAACTAAGAATCGAAAGAAATTAATTCTGAAAATGTTTTGTTTGATAAAAAAGTCAGTTTTGAACTTTGAAACGTCACAGTTCGCTTTGTGTATAGTTTGTATTGTTTCGGTATTGTTCATTTGACAATCTGTTTTCCAAGAATCTGCCCTTGACATATGGTTCAATCCAGCAATCTACATGGACATTTCTCATAAAAAAATATTGTTTAATTTTTATAGTTCTGTTTCAGAAATTGGTAGTAGGAACCCAGAAAAAAACTACAAACGGCTGTATATGTTTGTACAGTTTATGGTGAAACACCCTGTAAATCTGTCCCATTTGTCTCTGAATATACAAATCCGAAATTTGATATTTTTGAATACCTATTTATCACAAGAGGTTTTTATTTCTCGAATATTAGTTCATGGAAAAGAAGTCTCTCAGAGTTGCATTTTCAAAAATACCTATTATTATAAAGGAAACATTTGGAACTATAGATATGACAAATTCGTCGGTTTGAAATTCTTCTGATAAATTCGTATAATAACATGAACGCAGAATGAATAACTCATGTTTCAAAAACAGGAATTAGAGAATTTTCGATGAAATTTGTTGTTGGATTTGAATTTTGAATGAACGGTCTGCTGGTGTAGAGATTGATAACGAAAAATGTACAGAAATCAGGAGAAGTCAATATTTAGCAGATACCCTATCAATCTGTGGTAGTTATTTGTTGTGTTTCTGCACATATTTCTACCAAAGATCATTATTATGAATTTGTCATTATTTCCATTGTGAAAAATATGTTAGAAATATTTTTGCTAGTTGACAAATTCTTGATATTTGATTCAAGAAGGAAAAAGAATGAAAGACCTGTAAAAATCAAGAGTTATATTCAGGAAAACGTACCTTAATATCTTCCTTTATTATTTTTGTAGCAGAGTTCCACCATTTGACTGGTGGACTCATCAGCAAGCCTGAAATTATCTTCATTTGCATTTTTCCACTTTTAAAACCTAATAATTTTTCACAAAACCACTAAAACTTCTGGCCAAAAAATTTAAGAAGGGTTAGAAGTCCCCATTTAATCAGTTCGATCGATATCCGAGTACGCTGGATTCTATTAGTATTCAGAAATTCATCGATTAAACTACGTTGAAATTCATCGGAATTTCTCTGATGAAAGTAAAACCGCCTTAAGAGCAAATAGTACGTCGATTATAACGGGATGACTTTCGGAGGCCAGAATTCGTTTTTTTCAAGGAAACTTTTTGGTGCAAATGGTCGAAAAACATTGTAAGAGTGCGTTGCCAATTTTATGTACAAGAATTTTCAAGAGAAAGAAACTGATATTGAGTGAAAATGAAAAAATAAATAACATTCCGCATTCCTGCAAGGGAATTAAATACACCCCAAAAAAGAATTTCAAAGAATAATCACTGGAGCCTGCAGAACGACACCTCGTTTTCTCTTAAATTCCACGTATTTTTAATATTCCTCGTAGCTATTGGCAACTTTGAAGCATGCAGACGGTAGACAAGTGAAACTAATATGGCTGTGTTTCCGAAATCCACGAAGCCGTTATTTATCAGTCGACTGAACTGTTTGCCCTTAATGCTATTACGATAAATCGCTTTTATATTTTGACGAAAACAAAAACGCACCCTATATATATATATATATATATATATCCATCAAAGGAGTGGTAAATGATAGAAGCAACTAGACCGAGCCAGCATTTCAAATATAAAATTCATTTTCATGAAATACTTTGATCAGGTCAATAAGCTTATAGCTCAATTCGTTTTGTTCACCGGAATTAATTTTATTGACCTGACAAAGCAACCTTAGTACCATCAAGGTTTACTGAGAAAAAAGTACACTATTGGACTCAAAACTTCAGTGGATAATAATAGGAAATAATTCTATGCATCTTGTATTTGATCAAATTCTGAATGGCAGATAACATCTGGAAGTCATCATACGAAATCACAAAATTATTAAAGTTATCAGAAATAACGCTGCAAATTTACACAAAGGTTTATTATTTTCTCAGTTAAATGACCCAACACCATTGATATCTTGAATGAAATTTATAATTATGCATAAGTCATCGGTTTTCCACAACAAAAGAAAACCATAAAAAAATGCATGTGAAACATTGAAATCCCGATAAATACACTTGTATAACTGAATAACATTTCCACATGCAGAACGCTAAATGGGTAGCATATTTTAAAATAATATTTTTAATGAGAAGAGACGTTCCTTAATCGTTTCACCCCTTCAAAAATCTTACTCTTTTTCATACTTATTTAATTGTGTGTCGTTATTCTACAAAAAAAATAAGAAAACGTTTGCCTTTTTTGACATATGAGGGAAATAACCCCAAAATTTAAAAGGGCAACGAAATTTTTTGCCAATATCTACGCAAATAAATATCGGTCGAAGTGAAATTTGGAACACTGTTTTCAAATGTTGACTCTTAGACCTTTACCAAATTTTATTGTACTTTGATGAATATGTTTCCGAAAAAAAAATGTTTTCAAAAAAAATTTAATTTTTTCAATACAATTCTCACGAAATTTTGCATTGAATCGAGCGCCCATATTTCATAACTAGTCATGATGTTTCAATCTGATCGCGTTAGTATTTCTTGAAACTGAGGAAATAATAATTCCAATACGTAAAACAAAATTCAAGATTTTCCGCTAATATCAAATGTGAAGATGTGATTTCTACTAGGATTCAGCTTTGCTCTGAAAAATATAAATGAGCTAAGGCTCCGACCCTTTGTATAAGATTCTCGACAATGGATGAGATTTCCGCTTTGTTATTGATTTCCTAGCCTATAGCCTCCCATTTGTTTTATCATATACATGCTCATAATCTTTTATATTCATGCTTATTTGAAACTCTCAGTACGAAAAATATTGGATTTCGATTGGAACCAGTAACGGATATCCACATGTTGACAATAATTGTACTACGCAAACCAAAATTGATGGAATCCTTCGATCAACCGAATTTTTTGGAAATCTTCATTATTTCAAATTACGCTACTTAATTCGCGTTCTGCATGTAAAACTGTTTTTCAGTTATTCAGTTATTTATGGAGATTTCGATGTTTCAAATGATTTTTTTCATGGAATTGGTTTTCGTCTTCTGAGAAACCAATGATTTATGAACAATATATAAATTTCATTTGAGATATCAATGAGCTTCATGACGAAATTCAATATTTAATCCTGTAATCCGAAGGTCATTGCTATAAATAGTAATTTTTATCCGATTTTTAGTGGTTATTTTTCAGATATCGGGAGAGAAAACCCAAAAATATTTATTATTAAGACTTCTTACGATGGGGCATTTGCACATTGTGTTTATAAAATAGGAATTTCTCCATATGTGTGGAAAATTTGGCAATTAATCTTTTCACCTAGTTTCAGATATTTGATTCTGGATGAAAAGTTAACCGATTATTCCACTGAATTCCAATCCTTGAACCGATTAAGATGATTCATTTCATTGGAAATTAGCATTGTCTTTCTCCATAACTCAGGGACCACTTGTCAGATATCATCTGGGTGAACATTTTTAGGTTGAGTTATGCTACAGTAATCAACGTTGAGTTTCATGAAAATTAGGTGAAAGGTTTTCGAGAAATAATTTTTTTCCCTCCAACCCCCAATTTCGAGCCCTTAGGGCACATCGATCCTGCTGAAAAGCTTGGAGGATTAACCTTGAGCGACACACAATTTTTCTTTCAAGTTTCACGGATTTCGGTTCAGTACTTTCGGAGAAAACGGACGGACGGATTTTTTTATTAGTTCATTCGAAAATACATACTTCAAAATGTAAACTTAGAAAATTTCAGGGAGGGTTATTTTTTTTTGGTCGATCACTAAGGTTTATTATTTGATTTGATCAAATAATAAACCAAAACGGACAACTTTTCAATGCTACCTGAATAAAATTTTCGATATCTTTCTTTTCGATAATTACTGCAGGTAATTGACAAGAACCGTTTTCAAACGACAATTTAAAATATATTTTCACATTTTCCATCGAAATCTATATTCAATACACAAACTACTCCAAATTTTTTTTTCATGTCCTCATCTGTATTAGGGCCTCATGAAATCAAAATTTTTTTTTCCCGTGAAATATTTTTATACAACTCAACATAATTCCATGGGAGTAGTTTTCAGACTAAGACCTGGAAGAGTAAGAGGCCTGTCCCTTAATTATATTATTTGAGACTCTCTCAAAATTGGAAGTATTAGAAGCTGTGAGTCTAGGCAAATATTCTGTATCACATCTATGTGCTTTGTTGGGTATCTGTACGCTTATTTTCAGGAGGAGAAAGAACCCTATTTTAGGGAAAATCATTAAATCATTCAATAAATCCGATTTAATGTATGGAGTGACATTACAGAATGATCTGAAATTGAACTCCACATCCATTGTACGAGTATCAAACGTAAATATATTAAAATATTCAGATGCTCTTGATTCTTGATCCACTCACTTTTACCACCTAACCAGTAGAATGTGAAATTGTAAATAAGCTTATCATTTCACGGAATGATATCCTTCAAAACAAGGTAGCATAATGGTGGTATAGCAAAACTGACCTAGACCTAGAACCGATTTTTGTAGACTAAACGGTTTAATGATCTCTTCAGTTTCATGATAAACAAAGAGACCAAATTAATTGGCCATAATTACCACATACCTTTTTCATTGATTATTTTATTGATACATTATGTTCGCTCAATTAAAACAGTAAGATGCAATATAAATGGTAAAAAAGTTGGAGCACAAAAATTGAACATAAGGTAACACGAAAGGTATTATACAGCAGAAACCCAGATATTGACTTATAAAATTTGAAACTGTGGATACTACGGAATCCGTTTATGTAGGATTTTTATTATCAGCGACCTTATTTCAATCATATATATCGTTAATTCAGAAAAAATTGCAACGATGAACATCGTTTTTTGGGTAGTTTAAAGGAAAAAATATTCATTCATAATTGAGTATTAAAAAATTCCCTTTCGTTTCTGCGCGCATGTTCCGTAGAACAGCGTGCTATTTTTTTGTCCAAATGTCTGTAATTTTCTAACTTTTCCTCCGAAACATGTCCCAATAGGCTAGGATGGACTAACTGATGGCAAATCCAGTGTCAAAATCGATTCTGTTCGGCCGACTGGCCCGATTACAGATGTAGGGAAAATGTTATCAATTTGAAACTTTCAGGGTCGGTTGCATTTCAAAATGGGATGGCTAAATCCGTGAATAGGCAAAATCAGCGCAATGAATTAACCTTCCACCCATGATTATTAAATCAGTGATCCATTGATGTGAAGTCACGTGGATTATATTATACTTATCAAATTTTCGTATTCGTATGTCACACATTCCGGTTCACATTTAAAGTTTCATTATTTTTTTTTCTCTATAATTTCGAACCCAAAGATCTGATTGAAATGATATTTTGCATTCTTTGATGTAGTATGATTGCATGCAGGTTCGTGAGAAATTCTAAGAGTATCGCAAAATTAGAATATTTGAGAAAAATATATTTCTTTAGCTTAACTGAATCCTGGATTAGTGATTTAAGTCATTTATGGCAAATGACCAATCTCTACATTCAAATACTATAAATATCAATTGAATCAGTTTATTAGTTATATGATGGGAAAATAGGAATGAAATTGTTTTTTGATCTCCTGATTAAACGGTCATCACGAAACTTGGCACGAAGCTGTCCATTTTAAAAGTTATGGCACAAAAACATATAATTATGCTCACGTCAATAACACTGGAACTTTCTGACCGATTTTGCCAATAAACGAACTAAGCCGAGATATTTCGGCTGTGAACCTACCCTGCAACTTTCCAAGGCTCTAGATTTATGGTTTGGAGAGTAATCGTGTTTACGGACGGCCGAACATCCAAACATCGATATTGATAACAGATTCATCATCAGAGAGTCAAACAAGTCAAGAACTGGGTTTTAATTCGATATTATCTACGTTCTTTTGAGAAATATTGGGAATATAAGATTTTGAATGGTTATATCTACGGAATCATTGAGCGGATTTTACCCATTCACGAATTATACCTTCGTAATATGTATACCCATTGAAAATTTCATATTTCCAGTGTTTCCGAAAATAAATATCAGGTCGATTTGAATCCAGTACTTCGATGAGAAATGACAACTTGGAGGTTTGTTGCGAAATTTCGCGGGAAACATGATTGGCAGATCCTCAAATATAAAATTTGTGGAAACAAAATTCTGAATTTTGATTCAGCCTAATTGAACGATCATCACGAAATCGTACAAATTTGGTCATTAGCTTTCGTCAACTAGCCTAACATTGTGGGAAACACAATAACTTCCGAAAGAAACAACTTAGAAACTCGATATTTGTGGAGCCTTAATTACGTAGGACGAATACGTGACCACTCAACCAAAATCAAAATTTTAACACCCAATATTTTCGAAAATACACATAAGATCGGATCAAAACCCAATATTTGATTGAAAAATGACAGCTTGAAGGTTTACACAGAATTTCGTGAGGGTAATATGAGCAGAAGATAGCAGAATATGGAATATTTGAAGAAAAAATTTTTTCTAGATTGTTCTAGCAACACGGTCATCACAAAATTTTGCACAAAGTTTCAAATCAGCATTTTCGAACTAGTTACCAAGTTTCACAATGATTGAGATTGTATTTTTTCAGTTCTTTCGGAAAAAAACAACGATACTGAGTAATAAAACGTCCAAAATTTCCTACAAATCTTTTTCACAGTATCTCTGAAAATTATGAACATATCGTACTGAAATATGGAGCTCAAGTTATAAGCAGATTTTTTTCGAATGTATTGAACTGTTTCAGATAATGAGAATTTTCTGAAAAAATTTTTTAATCTTACTGACGGTACGATCTCAACAAAATTTTGCAGGAAGTTGCGGGTCATTGTGCCCGAACTAAATGCCAAGTTTCAATAACCGCGGCATTCGGATGCGCAACCTATCCTGAACGTTTTAAGCCGCTCGTTTGCTCCGTTCGACAGATATCGGGTCCTCGGTTGGACGGTCTGCCGAACAGAATCCAACTTGACACAGGATTCTTCATCAGTGGGTTCAACCTAGTCGTTTGAAACCATTTTTGGCTCAAAATTCGAAAACTACAGACAAACCAAACACCAAACGATAGCACGCTATTCACTATTAATGTAGGAAATGAAAAATATCTGCTCAGTAGAAATTGTCTATTTATGAAATTTTTTTACGCCGAGGACCAATAATTCCAGTTGCAAATTTAGAATCCATATGCTTGGTTTGAAAAATAGAATTCAAAATCCTCCCAAAATGTCCTTTGATCGACCATCCAAATAAGTTTGCATGTATTTGTATATTTATTCGCAAATTAACAGAAATCGAATAAATAAAAATATACTCAAATAAAAAAAATTATTTCATCCACTGAACTGATTTGTCAACTTATGCAAATAACTATATTTATCAACAAGTTAACAGAAACTCCATAAAATATAAACACATAGAAGAAATGAATTATTTAAATAATGACATCTGAAAAATGGGCGAACAACGTGAATATTACTTGAATGATCCTTAAACTGAACCTTATGAAAGCTTCGATGCATAACGTCGCTTATTTCTGGTCCAACACCCGTTTACACGCGAGAGCGCGCCTTACTCGCATCTTCACATTCAGCCATGGCGAAGGGGATTCAACAACACATTTTCTTATTTTTAGAGAAAACTATTGGTCTCATTGAAATTTTGAAAAATCTATCTGAATCTAGTGTTATCTGTTAACACCTTCTATAAAAAACATTTTTTCGCATTCTTCATCAGTAAGTTCAACCTAGTCGTTTGAGACCAAGTTCGGCTTAAAATTTGAAAATTACCGACATCGTGACGAAATGCTTAGTGCTCGGTGCTCGTGTAAACGAATTACTTTCTGAAAGCGCTTGGTAATCCCGAGCATTTCACAAAAAATTAGTGCTTAGTGCTCGAGATTCCGGAGCATTTTTCGAAAGGGCTTAGTGCTTTGTGCTCGGAGCACTTTCCATCAGTGCTCGGCACAGCTCTGCATACGCATTTGAGTCCTTTTTCTGTGGATGTGAATGGGATATTTTAGGTTCATTTTTCTCGTATTATAAATATTGGATGTGTTCGTTTCAAATTTATACTTGTTTTCGAAAACAAAAATCAGATATTCTTGTATGTGCATCGCTGTAACAGTAAGTACTCTTTTCTTCCTGAATTTTCCTCTACACGTTTCTCTGTATTCTTGTTTGAGAAATATGCTCTTTTCTGTAGATGGAATATTTGAACTGACTTCGGAGTGTGCCCATAAAACATAATTCCATATCTTGCTTTCGACTCGAATACTGCATGACAGTTTTTTTGGAGAATCTATCTAGATATCTCCAAGGAATAACAGACTGAAGCTATGCTGCCTTCCAGTTTAGAAATATGTTTTTCCCATTTCAGTGTATCGTCCACATAGACTCCCAAGAACTTTGCAAATGGAGTTAGCTTTTGTTCTCTTGCTGATATCAAAACTTTATTTAGAGTGTCCAATGCTGTATATGCAGATTTAAATAGTACAGCATTTGTTTTTTCCTCATTTGTATGCAGTTTGTTTTTCAGAAACCATCCTCTGATATTTTCAAACGCCTTTGTAGTCCTCCCAGCAATTCGTTGTATTCTTTCACTTTAAAGGTAAGATTTGTTTCATCTACATAGTTTGTTAAGGATGCAGAGTTGACATTTCTGATACAATTTTCAATATCATTTATGTAGATATGGAATAGGAGTGGTCCCATAATACTTCCCTGTGGCACCCCTATCATGTTCAAATGGAAATTTCATTAGTTGATCTGCAATTATCAATTGAAATATTTTCGAAAAAGATGGAAATATACTAACCGGCCTATAGTTAGACATCTCATTAGTATCTTCTTTTTTATAAATTGGTAGTACCTTTGCATGCTTCAATTGCTCTGGCAATATTCCGTATGTTAGCATATTGTTGATATATTAAACTGGTTGAACTATTAAGTCTATGGAACTCTTGATGACGTTATTAGAAATACCATCTAAACCACAGCTGTCTTCATTCCTTGATTTGGAACAAGCCAATAGTATTTCCCTTTCAGTTACTTGTCTGAAGATAAAGGGAAGTGAAGATTATTGATTATGATGCGCTAAATATCAGATTCGATCAACTTGATTGGACAGACATACTTCGCAGAGATGATGTCGAGAGCGCGTGGCAGCATTTTCTATCCTTGGTTAATCAGTCCGTTGAAGAGTGCACCTCATTTAGAACTGTCAGGTGTCATCCAGTTAAACCTTGGATTAACGAAAAAGTTTACAGGATGCTCAGAAGGAAAAGAGGTTTGTGGCAGAGATACAAAAGAAGTCGCAGTGATCATGACTATCGATGCCATCAAAATTATTCCAAGGTTGTTTCTGCAGCAATTACTGCGGCAAAAGTCAAGTTCGAAAAGAATATTTGCTCGAGCGCTAACAAGAAGAAATTACATAAATATATTCGTTCTACATTAAACACGAAGGTTGGCATTCCTGAAGTACGTAACTCGGAGGGAGAGTTATGTCAAAACTTGGTGGATGTATATGAATGCTTCGCCAGCGTATTTTGTGAGTCCTTCTCGTCTGAACCTATAGGACCGCTTCCCGCTATTCTTTCGCCTAAATGTCAGCAGAGCATGGATTTTGTTACTTTTCCTGAGGAGACTGTTGCTAAGTATCTCAGTAATCTCAAGACCTCTTCATCTCCTGGAGTAGACAACCTGAGCCCAGTAATTCTGAAGCGATGCATCACAACTCTTGTTTATCCATTGTCCATCCTAATGGAAAAATCGTTCTCAACAAAAGCATTGCCGATTGATTGGCTTTCTGCACGTGTTACTCCGGTATACAAGAAGGGTGATAAACTTGATGCCCGGAATTATCGCCCAATTTCTCTGACTTCATCCGTTGTTAAGGTTATGGAGAAAATTATCTTCGATCAACTATTAGAATTTCTCCTAACCAATAAAATATTGCCGAAACAACAGCACGGTTTTATTCCTGGGAGTTCAACGATAACCTGCCTACTCAAGTGCTTGAATGACTGGACTAAAGCATTAGATAAAAATTTACCAATAGATGACGTATATCTTGACTTTGCCAAGGCGTTCGATAGAGTACCCATTCGCCGGCTTCTGTACAAGCTGGAGCATTTCGGAGTGCGGGGCGGATTGCTTGAGTGGATCCAAAGTTATTTGAGTGGTAGAAAATTCTTCGTTGGCACTGGTGAGAAAAGATCTCGAACTAATAATGTCACTAGCGGAGTTCCCCAGGGATCAGTTCTGGATCCGCTGCTGTTCCTGGTCTACATATCCGATCTGCCTGCGCTCCTCAATTCTGAGGTATCCTTATTCGCTGACGATGCTAAGCTCTACAACTATGCCCATACCAACGCTTTTTTGCTCCAGGAGGATTTGACTACTTTGTTCTCTTGGTGCTGCGACTGGTTGATTGAGCTCAATTTATCGAAGTGTAAGGTTCTTCACTTAGGAAAAAATAATCCAAGAACAACTTACCATATTGATGGCATCCCCCTCACCACTACAAGGAGTCAACTGGATTTAGGTGTTGTGGTTACAGAGGACCTCTCTTGGTCGGAGCATATTTTGTATGTTTCTTCTAGGGCCAGAAGAATGCTTGGGTTGCTTGAACACACCTTTCGTTTTTGTGACCCCTCTGTATGTTCTGAACTATACAAGACCCATGTAAGACCCATTTTGGAATATGCGGGCCCTGTCTGGTGTCCGAATCTGGTATGGCAGCGAGATTTATTGGAGTCCATACAAAGACGCGCCACTAGGATACCATATGGAAGAGTGCGACCAACATACGAACAGCGCTTGGCACTTTTTAATCTTCCCCCCGTTCAGACTCGAAGGGATCGTGGTGACTTGATCGTTGCCTTTCGAGCTTTGACTCAGAGATTTGGGATCGACATGGGTGATATGTTTGACCTTGCTACTACCAGCCAACTTAGAGGGCACAGATTCAAGTTGACACGGGAAAGATTCAAATGTACCCCACGCCAATCTTTCATCACCAATAGGATATTCCATAATTGGAACAGTCTTCCGGATACGATTGTTGGCGCCTCTAGTGTCAACTCCTTCAAAAACAATTTGGACTCTTGGTGGCGAACCGGTGTGTGTTGATGGCCGGGTTTGTGTTTTTGGTGATTTTTTCTTACTAGTTTATTTTGTTTTGAATTCTTTATTAACATTAGTTTCACACTCTGTAGTTTTTCATTGGAAATTTGTATATGAGTTGAGAAAACTCTTGTCTGATGTATAATAATAAAAAATAATAATAAAGTTTTCTGGTACACGTTCAACGTTATGGGTGAATGAAACACTTTTCATTCCTTTAATAAGGTCATTTGCTGCTGCTGAGAAATGATGATTGAAGTCATTTGCTATTTGCCTTGGATCGCCTTATATCTCTATTGTTTTTCTGCTTTCCACTCCTTTGATATTTTTCACACATTGCCATAGTCTTTTGCTTTATTATCTGCTTTGAGGATTTATCTTTATATCCTTATCTTCTCTGTTCTTTCGAGAGATAGTCATATTCTTTTTCCACTTTTTGTACTCTTCATTATAGCTTTCATCGAATATCTTGAGGGTGTGGAATCAAGCTTTTTCTTACAAATGATCTGCTTCTCAGTAAGTTTTCCCTTCGACAGTTTTGTCGTATTATGTGCTTTATTGATTTTTTTCAATGGACAAGGATGTCTGAACTCTTCTGTGTAACCTTCTAAGAATAAGTTTCATTGCTCATTGACTTGTTCTTGTGGTATTTGCCAAATTCCATCCAATGTTTCTCCTTTGAGTTCTTCATTTAGAGATGAGAGTGTTTGTCAATTTATAATTCGTGCAAGAGGAATTGGAAAGGTTCTCGGAGTTTTGTTGTTCGAAGGATTTATTTTTGAATGCTTCTAAATGTAAGACAATTACATTCACACGTAACAGGACTCCTATTCTTTTCCAATACATTATCGATCAAGCGACGTTGGGGAGAGTTGATCATATCAGGGATTTGGGCGTAATTCTGGATGAAAAGTTGATTGTCACATTTCATATTGAAAATATTGTTAATTCTGCTAGTAGAACGTTGGGATTTTTGTTTAGGATATGTAGGGATTTCAAAGGTATCAGGCCGGTTCTCAGTGTGTACTATGCTTACGTTTTAAGCAGACTAAATTTCGCTTCGGTCGTTTGGAATCCACAATATAAATTTACATTGAAAGAATCGAACGAGTACAGAATAAATTGCTGAAATATTTAAGTTTTAGAGGTAATTTCTCTGTTCCAGATGAAAATGTCAGTTTGTATTATATGGCCAGAAAACATTTTAATTTGTTCTCTCTTGAGAATAGACGTAGTATAGGCGATGTAGTTATATTGAGGAAGATTGTAGGTGGTGAGTTGCAGGTACCGGATTTATTGCAAGAAGTACACATTAATGTCCCGAATTTCAATCTAAGATCTTTTGGAATTTTCCATGTACCTTTTAGAAGGACAAATGCATCCAAAAACTCCCCGTTAGTGAGAATGTACCGAACCTGCAATGAGCTACGAATTGTCGATGTATTTCATTGTGCTAACATCAAGCTGCAACTCAAAAAACATGTTTTGATGCAGTGAGGTCTTCACTTTCGGTTTGATTTGGTGTAGGGTTTTTCGTTGATTTTCTATTTTTGATTTTCATCTCAATGTAATTTGTGGATACTCTTCATGGGTCTTTGACCTGTTTGTGTCCCTAATGTTAAATAAATAAATAAATAATTCTTCCATATATGTAAGTCCGTATTTTTTTATATCCTTCCACTGTATTGTTATAGTATGTGCATTATTATGATCTGACATGTTGGTTGGAAATGTCCCTGCTTTATATTCTGCGTAATTCTTCGAGATGTTATCGCTGCAAGATTTTGTAGTTGATGTAATTCCTTTTGGTTCCATTATTGTTGCATGTAAACCATACAAGTTCAATAGTTGCGAGAATGTTTGTCTGCTGCTATGATATTGATCCAGCATATCTATGTTGAAGTCACCTGTTATAATAATTTTCTTGTTTCCGTTGATGTTCAGAATTTTTTCAAGTATATTGAAGAAAATGGTTGCTCCACCGGGTGTCCGATATATTGTTAACACTAAAATTCCTTCTCTCTCTAAGCGCATTTCAATTGCTGATAGCTCTACCACCTTCCTAATAGACAGTTCCATTATATCTTCTCTCACCTTGAACTTTATATTATCATACATTGCGGTACCATCATTTTCATCTCGACAATATGCAGTTGCCAGCTTGAAATTAGAAAAAGTGTAATTACTTAATTGGTCGAATGTTTTCCACAGACCCAATAACCACAAAATACCCAATTACTTTCCCTCATTGGTTATTACCTCTAGTTGATCTCTAGCATTGCCTATTGACTGTAAATTTTGATGTATTATTTCTAAATCATGCACTTTTATGTCTTTTTTGATATGCAACATCTGTCACAGAATGGTGTGAAGGTTTACTATTCTTAGTTCTTAGTTTTAGAAGTTTCAGGTAATAGTTCAAGTACTTTGTTTGGACTGTCACTGTCAGCCATATTTATTTTCGTAGTTTTCGTAGTTCCACTCTTGTCTATTGTTTCGGATTTGTTTTATCTGTTCTACATTTGTTGATTTAGTTTTGTATGACCTTGAATCACTACTTGATTATGCGCTTTTTCGTGTTTTCCTCCATTCTTCTGATTTTTCCTCTCAGTAAAGTTTTTTTTTCTACCAGAATTTGATTTTCTCTTGAACACCGATACCATGTGTGGTGCATCTACCAGTTCTGAAAATTTGTTTATAACCATCTTTCAAATCATTGAATATACTTTACCTAGCCATCATTGTTGAAGTTGGCCACTTTGATGTACACCTATAAAAGTTCATTCCACAAAAACAGTTTTTTCATCAATACAATACACGTAATTAAAATAATTTTACTATTCCTCCATTCAAGTATAGAATAGGACGTCATTCGCCTGCGTTTTTAAATATTGAGGTATACAATGAACTGAGTGAGGAAATCGAGAGCTCAAATAGTAAATTTTTATTCAGAAAAGGTTAAAGTGTCTTTTGCTCCATAAATATACTTGTAGCCTGTCCGAATTTCTTCAGTGAATTTTCTTTTTGAAATATTTGTGTTTTTATATGACTTTTTCCACAATGTTTTGTAACGTTATACGGAAATAAAGCATTATTATTATTATTATTATTATTATTATTATTATTATTATTATTATTATTATTATTATTATTATTATTATTATTTTATTATTAATATTATGATTATGTGAAAAAAAAGAAAATGAACTCTTTAACACTTTGTATTTCGAAAATGAAACGTTTGCTTTATGAGATTGTTTTGCCTCAAAATTATGCAGGGAATCTCCCATCTTCGTTTGTATCTGCAAGTAAGGAACACCATGTATCATTCATGAAAATTTAGGTTTGTTCGGTTTTTTTCGGATTTGAATAAATTTCGTAGACAATCCATTACCTTTCACTTGTCGGTGGAGCTGAGTGCACAGCGAAGTGTAGTGTAGATAACTCAACATCTGTTCGCTTCTTCTATGATGAAGATCAATTCAAAAACCATAAAATGTTTCGACGAATAAACCTTTTATTTCCTATAGGTTTAATAGTGTGGGGGTGTCTGTCCTGTGAAATCAAACTGGGGTGTGATAGGAGAGTTGCTGTAGCCAGTTTCTTTTTGCACTCTTCGAATGCCGCTGAAGCTTTTGGAGTCCAGTTGATTTTGGCCTTCCCTTTGAGCTTCGGTACCAGTAGGTCGTTGAGGGGTGATTGAGTGTCTGATATTCTGGGTATGAAACGACGATAGAAGTTTATCATACCTAGAAATCGGCGGAGTTCCTTGGCTGTGGTTGGTTGAGGATACTCCAAAATGTCGGTAACTCTATCTGGTAGTGGGCGAGTGCCTTCAGTGGAAATGATGTAGCCTAGGAATTTGACTTCAGGCTGGCCGAAAACACACTTGGCTGGGTTTAGTGTCATCGAGTGTTCCTGGAATCTTGCGAAGACGATTCTAAGGTGTTCCATGTGTTCTTCTTCGGATTCTGAGGCGATTAGTACGTCATCGATGTAGCTGAAGCAGCAGTCAAGTCCTCGTAGTACTTCGTCGATGAAGCGTTGGAAGGTTTGAGCAGCGTTCCTAAGTCCGAAAGACATTAATGGAAATTCGAACATTCCGAAGGGTGTCGTGATGGCTGTTTTGGGAACATCCTCTTCAGCAACTGGTATCTGATAGTAGGCTCGAACAAGGTCCAGTGTGGTGAAGATGCTCTTTCCTTGCAGGATGTGGGCAAAGTCTTGAATGTGCCTGACTGGATATCGATCTGGTATTGTGCGGGCGTTGAGTGCTCGGTAATCTCCGCAGGGTCTCCAACTGTCGGTTGACTTTTTCGGTGCCAGGTGTAGTGGGGATGACCATGGACTTTTGGATGGACGTGCAATTCCTAGATTGATCATGGCTTCAAATTCTTTCTTCGCCGCTTTGAGTTTTTCTGGTGCCAGGCGTCGTGGTCTGAATGACAGTGATGGACCAGGGGTTGTTTGAATGTGATGCCTTGTAGGGTGCTTGATGTTCATCGGGACTCCCTCAGGTCTCGTTATATCGGGAAATTCCATGAGGAAGTCGTGGTATTTGGATGAACCGCTGATTGTTTTGATGACCGGGATGTTGTATTGTGTGGCTTCTCCTCTGGTGGTGAGCTTAGTGGTTCCATCCAGGAGGCGTTGGTTTCTCACGTACACCAGTAGGTTGTAGAAACTGAGGTATTCGACTCCAATTATTGGCTTGGAGACATCTGCTACGACGAATCTCCATGTGAAATTGCGGCGTAGTCCCAAGTTGAGCTAGAGGTTGATTGTACCATATGTTGCGATGTCTGTTCCATTGGCTGCTGAGAGGGTGTAGTCGGACTTCTCTCGTCTTCCGGAAGTTGCACTGCGAGGAAATACGCAGAGATCGGCGCCGGTGTCTATCAGGAACTGCCTCTTGGATTCCCGGTCGGTGATGAAGAGACGGCGCAGTGCTGGGCTGGGATCACTAGCCGTCATTAGTGATTGCCCCTGTCGTTTCCCGACTGGAAGGAACAGGGTTGTGTGCACTTCCTGGAGTTGCTTCCAAACTGTAGGTGGTACCAGCAGAATCCATTGGTGCGTTGTCTGCTGTGGCTTCGGGACCTGGAACGTTCTCGGTAACGCTGTTGTGTCGGTCGTCTGCTGAGGGCTGCCACTTCTGCTCGGAGTGCTGCGATCTCTTGGTTCAGTCCCAGGGTGAGCTGCGTCATGTGGACGTTCATCATCGCGTCGAGGGATTGCGTCGACGTCGTTTCAGCGATCTGGGATGCGGGTGGTTTGGAGGCCACGGCGATGTTGTCTACGTGGGCTGCCAAGTCCTCTAGCTCGTTGTCCTTGACGATGGTGAGGGCTACTTGGATCTGTCTGGGTAGTCGGCTCAACCATAGGGTCTTCATCAAAGCGTCGGGTACATTGGCATCGGCTAGGCCCCTCAGATGTCGGAGGAACTGGGATGGTTTGCGGTCCCCAATTTCTTCCCGTTCGAGGAGGCGGCGTGTCTTTTCTTCCTGGGATGTGCACAGCCGTCGGATCAGCTCCGTCTTGATTTTGAAGTAGGCCTCTGACGGTGGTGGCTTCCGGATGACGTCCTTCCCTTCGGTTGCGAACTTCGCTGGTAGGGCCCCTACTACG
This sequence comes from Myrrha octodecimguttata, assembly GCA_958510865.1. Lineage (NCBI taxonomy): Eukaryota > Metazoa > Arthropoda > Insecta > Coleoptera > Coccinellidae > Myrrha > Myrrha octodecimguttata. The sequence continues at coordinate 8,120,823 of OY294056.1, read as the reverse complement.
TGTCCGAACTTCGTTTTGTCCGAAGTCACGCCGGCACTGGTGAAGATTCCTTCTACTATAGCAAACCATAGTTCCGGGTCGGCGGAAATGAATTCTGGCATCCGGACTGCGACTCTCGAGATTTGTGCTTCGTCGCTCTGCATTTTGCTGATTGAGGTACGTTCTTCCTTCCTTCAAGAATTCGGGTCGGCCCTGATGTCGTCTACGCCACTGGAATTCCTTATTGCGTTCGTCGAGGGTCACCAATTTGTGGGGTGTCTGTCCTGTGAAATCAAACACGCAATAAAAGAAAGAGATTAGCCTGTTTATTTTTCTCTCGAGTATTACAACAAAAGTGAATTCGAAAGGCAATAAAATTCTTTTTGTTGGACAACAGGTTTACAATTCTGGGTGTAGATCCCCTGGGGTGCTGATAGGGCCGGACGGGCCGGTAATGTCAAAAGGGCTTCTGTCGTCGAGGATAGTTTACCAGATGTCGATGCGTTGGATCTCCTTGAAAGATGAAATGCAGATGTCGGTCAGGAATGCGGCGTCGAGATCGAATATCTTCTTAGCGGTGATATGCAGATGGATTGGAGAGAGAGTCATTTTTGGGAGCGGAGCGAAATGTATTTATGCGATTTTTCAGAGATTTGAATTTCGTGTTTCGACCCCGCCCTTTTTTCCGTTTTTGTTGAAGCGGATGAATTCGCTACAATAGTAAACGGGGTGTTTCATGTTCGAATAGCAAGGCACTGCACTTTTCCGCTCTTGTTCTGGAGTTATCAATATGCCAAAAGTCGGCGATTCTCGAATTCCTAGCCAAAAATAGTTCTGAACTTATTGGGACTCGCTGATGAAGAATTCGTGGTCAAGTTCAATGCTGTCGAACTTCGTGATTAGGCTCCAAACCAGCTGTACAAGTTTTGAGGATATAAGTTGTTTTTGTGTACATAAAAGAACGCTAGGTTGACCGGAAACAAAATTAGCTGAATATGTTTGATATTAGCTTGGATACTGATCCCTATGAATATGATTACCATTGAGTTTTGCATCAACTTCCCAAAGGTATTTCTCAATCGAGTACTAGTTTATGCAGAGGTAACTAGTATTTCCCTCAAGGTAGGTGCGCCGTTTTGCGATGAGCCTGACGAATTGTCATTAATAAATTTATACAGGGTGTTTCTAAATTGCAGGTAGAAACGAAGGGGAAAAATCTCTTGCATAATTTTAAGGAAAAAATTCCCATTGAATGTTGGTTCTCACTATACGTTCCGTAACCTTCCAGTGTCCTTCCCGAAAAATATTATAACGTGTAAATGAATTGATGTATGCACACTATACGTTCCGTTTACGTTCCATCAACATGACATTTGTGCCTACTGAATTTTGACTTTAATCATACGTGAGGGTTACTGGAAGCTTACGGAACGTATAGTGAGAATCAACCTTAACGAGGAAGCGCAAACGTTTCGTTTTTGAGTCACAGTGTGTTGAACGTTCAATTTTTGTATTTTTTTTCTCATAGTACCTGCACTTCACAAAATGATTCACAAGTTTATCGAATCTTTATGAATCATTGCTACAAAACGTGAAAATATCCATTAAACCCTTTTTTCTTTTTTACAATTTACAGTGGCCCACCCCAAAAAATCTGATCTTAATTGACATACTACATTTTGTAAACTCTGCAATGTCTTGTGAATTGCAGGCACTGTGAAAAATAGATAAAAATATCAAACTTCAACACTCCGTATCTCCAAAAGTAAAATTTTGCGGTCCCATGTTCATGGAATTTTTTTAAATGATATAAGAAATACCCCCTTTTCGTTTGTACACCCTGTATATAAGGAGCAGAAAGAGAATTTCCTTGATTATCTGTGAAGTTCGAAAAATTTCGCCATCGAGTTCGTAAAAAAGAGTATTGCTGTGTCAATCAAATTTGTGTGAAACACTACTTTTGTATTTCATTTTCTGAACCATGACCAAGAGTCCTTTCTTGGTGCAGTGGAGATACATATATCTGAAACAGTTACTTCAAGCAAAATTCATAGGAAACATAATTGATTTCGAAATATATGGTGGAGTTAGATCATAAAAGAACTGCGGATTAAAATTATTTGCATAAATAAATAGAATATCCAGATGTGCAGAGTATTATGGACTCATAACACTAAAACGTTTATTCACTAAATCATTTGATATTTTGATAGGAAGATGTGGAGATAGCAGTACATTCCATTGAATTCTGATATTTATGTTTTGATTTAGAATTCGTTTCAGCTGCATGGAATCAAAGAAGAAATTCCAGTTTGTGTCGAGAGATATGGAAGAAAAAAATATTTTGAATAAGTTTCAAACGATGTCTACCTTGAGAATAGAATATTCTTTTTCTTTAGAAAAAAAACCAAATTGGTCTTGATAGTTCCAATTAGGGCAAAGAGAAAGATCATAAGAATTAATGAGTTGAGGAGTCTTGATCGTGACCCTCGCCAGAAAGCATACAATTATAAGTTTATCATAAACCAATAAAGAATTAAGAAAAAAAGCAATCTCGAAGTTTGTGCTGCAGACATTTATAGGTGTGGTTGGAGGATTTCGCTAATTGATAGTTAACCACAATAATTAAATTAAATCTCCTTGGCTCAAATTTACTCGTTACTGCCATTCTGCTTGCTCCTACAAGAGCTTATTCAAATCTTCCAATATCTATACAGGGTCTTTCACGAGGAACCTCACCCATATTTATACGGGAAACTACTGAACGTATTTTCATGAAATTCAGCACTTATAAGTATTTCACGATGCTGATGAAATCTAAAATATTTTCAAGGCATGAGCACCTCCGGTTTTTCCGGAAATGACGTCAACTTCCGTTTTTCAAATTAGAACACCATTTTTTTATTGCAGAAATAGACTCCTTAGAAAATTTCAATTTATTTTGATGTAACATTTTTCAGTTTTGGTTGGAAAATTCTCTCTGAGCGGGAAAATTCGAAAAAAAAATCGAAAATAGAGCTCCGCTGAAACAAGAATAACTTCGAGGTTTTTGGATGGAAAATTTTCATTTTTGGGATTTTTCAAGATGTAAGATTGATGTATCCACTTTGAGAATCGAAATCGCGATTCATGATACAGGGGGTGAAAAAATCGCTTTCAAAGTTAGGGATAACAAAATCGTGAAAAATCAATTTTTTCAAATTAGAACCCTATTTTTTTATGGCAGATATTGAATCTACGTTGAAAAATAATGTGAGTGTATGCATCACACCCTTGCCCTAAAGTGGATATTTTCTGAGTTATTCACAAAAAACTGTTTTTCGTCTTGAATTTTCAGCTATTTCTTTTCCCTTCACGCCAAAAAGATGACATTTTCAGGAACTGTTACTTAAACCATGTTTAAGATTTTACTACCCTAATATGCAAGAGAAAAAAGTTACAGGTTGTTCCTAAATAGATGGCGAATTTGGATTCGAATTTGTATCGGAAACCTCTTTATTTCAACTAATCGGCCATCGGTTTTCTCTCCAGTGATAAATAAATAATTCTTTATGAACCATATGCAAAAACTTACCATGTTTTACATTATTTTTTTTTAATGATAGATTTCATTAATTACATCTGCCAAATTCCTCTTTATTCAGTAGCATTTTGTGTTTACTATTAATTTGGTGATAATTCGTATTAAGTTATAAAATCGATCACTATGCCTAATTTTACCAATGAAGATTATTTAAATCTCATTCTACTTCATGGAGAATGTAATAAAGTTGTAGATAGAACGATTCGACTGTTCATTGAGAGGTTTCCTGACCGACCCAGACCAACGAGAGATACCATTAACAGAACCATGACAAACTGGAGAAATGTCGGATCTTTCGTTAAGAAAACTACACACAGAGAAAAAAGTGTAGTAGAAGATGAGAACAACGAAATTACAGTTCTTGCATATTTTCGTGTGAATCCTCAAAATTCTCTCAAAGATGCCGAGATTGATCTGGGATTATTTCAATCGAGTGTTTGGAGAATATTAAAAAACATAATATGCACCCATATAAATTCAATAGGGTACAGCATTTGAAGGAAACTGATTTCGTCAGGAGAACAGAGTTTTGCGAAGCTATGATGATTCGATTTCAAGAGAATGAAAACTTTTTGGACTGTATAATTTGGACAGATGAATCTAAATTCACAAAGAATGGTTCTTTCAAAAGGCATAACAGTCATTATTGGGATGAAGAGAACAACCACCACTTCAGACAATGGAACTTTCAAGAGACCTGGAGTTTCAATGTTTTTTGCGCCATCAAAAATAATGCAATTCTCGATGTTCACATTTATAATGGGACTTTAACTGGTAAGATAGAACACTACACATGTTTGCATTATTTAAAGAATGTTCTCCCTTAGGAGATAGATATTCTGACATATTGACTCAAATAATTGAGCCGCTAGTACAGAACCATATTGACTTATGGTATCAACAAGATGGCGCGCCTCCACACAATTCACTCAATGTGTCAAATATCCTCTACAGGCTATTTGAAGATCGATGGTTGGCGAACAATTGTCCACATCTTTGGCCACCACGTTCTCCCGATTTAACTCCTTTAGACTATTATGTTTGGGGTAGGATAAAAAATATTGTATACTCAACTCCCCTGACTGATAAAGAGGACTGCATAGAACGAGTCAGAAATGCGTTCAGGTTTGTTTAGATTTTTAGATTCATAGTTTTGAAACTCAATTTGGTTTTTAAACACTTTTGCAGATCTCTTCCTCCCGATGAAATAAGAAGAGCAACGCACGAAGCATTCCTGAGACGTATAAATAAATGTCTAGAAATTAACGGTCAAAACTTTGAGCATCTTCTCTAGTTATAACTGCGAGAGTTTGCCATGGTTCTCCTAATAGTAACCTGAAGTCGGTTTCAAGAAGGGGTGAAAAATCTACAGCATGGTTCAAATAACAGTTCCTGAAAATGTCATCTTTTTGGCGTGAAGGGAAAAGAAATAGCTGAAAATTCAAGACGAAAAACAGTTTTTTGTGAATAACTCAGAAAATATCCACTTTAGGGCAAAGGTGTGATGCATACACTCACATTATTTTTTAACGTAGATTCAATATCTGCCATAAAAAAATGGGGTTCTAATTCGAAAAAATTGATTTTTCACGATTTTGTCATCCCTAATTTTGAAAGCGATTTTTTCACCGCCTGTATCATGAATCGCGATTTCGATTTTTAAAGTGGATACATCAATCTTACATCTTGAAAAATCCCAAAAATTAAAATTTTCCATCCAAAAACCTCGAAGTTATTCTTGTTTCAGCGGAGCTCTATTTTCGATTTTTTTTTCGAATTTTCCCGCTCAGAGAGAATTTTCCAACCATAACTGAAAAATGTTACATCAAAATAAATTGAAATTTTCTAAGGAATCTATTTCTGCAATAAAAAAATGGTGTTCTAATTTGAAAAACGGAAGTTGACGTCATTTCCGGAAAAACCGGAGGTGCTCATGCCTTGAAAATATTTTAGATTTCATCAGCATCGTGAAATACTTATAAGTGCTGAATTTCATGAAAATACGTTCAGTAGTTTCCCGTATAAATATGGGTGAGGTTCCTCGTGAAAGACCCTGTATTCTGCATATGTTGAACGAAACGTTAAAAAATTGTCGAAAACATTTATCAAGATATCGGATTAAATTTTGGATATTGATGATACAGATTGTTTTCCATCGACTGAAGTAACGTATGTTTGTCTATGACTTACGGTCAGGGCTGGGCAGTATTTCAATTACTTGTAATTGAAATACGTATTTGAAATACAAATACGTATTTTGTATTTGTATTTCAATTACTTCTTGAAAATGTATTTTGTAATTGGTATTTCAAATACCTGACGCTGAAGTATTTTGTATTTTGTTTTTCGATACTTTTGTCGTCGAAATACTTTCGAACAAATACATTAAGCTCTGGGCGCTCTACAGAAAATAGTCCCTGAATCTCCCTTCAGATGGCACGACGTTCATCTGCTTCATCTAGTTCTTTTGCTAGCAATCATATTTTCGGCAAATGGAAAGGAAGAAAAGGTCCTGCGCAATGGTCAGTTCCTCATGGAGTTAGAGTTGGTCAACTTCTAAAAACGATAAGAGCAAAGAGCTTTCCATCCTTGAACATTATCCTAACATAAACAATGTGTTCATACAGTATAGCACAAGTTTCTGCCCATCAGGACCTGTAGAAAGATTGTTTCCTTGATCAGGTTCTATTCATTTCCTAACAAGAGGTTGTTTGTCTGATACTACATTCAAAAATCTTGTGTTCCTGAAAGGAAATTCTTTATTTAGCGATAAAATAGCTGAGCTGAATTAGTTGTACTCTTTTCACATTTTACGTAACACCTGGATGCATTTTGTAATTTGTATTTCAAATACAAGTAGTTGCAATACTGTATTTTGTATTTCATATTTCAAATACCTGACTTAAAGTATTTTGTATTTCAAATACCTGCGAGAAAGTATTTTGTAATTTGTATTTCAATTAAGCCAAGCATGTATTCTGCCCAGCCCTGCTTACGGTTTAAGGCTAACGCTCAATCATCAGCAGTAGCCCAGATCACGCCTCAAAGCGGAATTTTATTCTTTCTATACAGAATAACGCATCAGTGGCGCGCGGTTTTCCATATACTGGGTGATTCTGTGATGAGAATATGGGTAGGTATTTGTTATAAAATTTTTTGAAAAAACCACCCCCCAAAAAAGTTAGACCCCTCCAAAGATTAACAAAAGAATTGTTTCTCTTTTTTTTTGGCAAACGGCCGTATATGGAAAACCGTTCATCCTATAACTTCCGGCAAAAATTCTTAGAACAAAATTGGCCACTGAAAAATGATTGAAAATATTTTCAAATTCGTAGTTGGCCAGTAGGGAGCGTAATCTATCACTTGTAAATTATAATCTCATCATTTAAGAAATATTCCTCAACTAACAGTGGTTAATAATAATAAAAAAGACTCACTTCTATATGCTTGAACGGATTTTCTCGTACTCTGGTTTCATTTGAAAGCCATCATGAGCAGGTCTCAGAAAAATATAAAAACAATATACCGGGTGTTCCAATTACAAACTACAGAATGTTTTATGACACTTCACTCTATTCATGCGTTTTACTGAAGAATTTCAAATGCAACGCTATAACTCTAATCATTACCTATTAATTCGTTGAAACCGCCGATTGATATCTATTGTCATTTTGAAGATATCAACATTTTTGTTAATTTGTGTTAATCAGCCAACTAGATGAAAGGAAAAAACTCATCAAAAATGTATGTCATTAACAGACCAAGTTCACATGAAACAAAAAAAAAACATAAAATACCTGATTATTCATAAAGCTCACCGTCTTTTGCTACGAGCAGTTCCCTTTTAAAAGAGCTGGTGTTGATCCAGTAAGCTTTGGCGTTACTGTTTACTTTCGGTTTCTGTAGCTGTAAAATTTATTTAGGTCGATTGCAAACAACTAGTTTATGATGCCTCATTATTCAAACGAAGAAGCATATGATATGCTTAATGGTTATTTTGAATGTTTACGAAATACAGTATTAGCTGAGAGGAAATACACGATACGATATCCTGAAAGTCATTCTAGAAACATACTCAAAAGATTGGCACGAAGAGTGCGAAAAACTGGTAAGGTTCAATATGTTGGAAGGAAAAATAGAAAACGTAGAAGCCTGAATGAGGATAATATTATAAACATTTTGGGTTATGTTCATGTTCTGAAGTGATTAAGGATTGAATTATTCTCTGGTTCAGAGGATACTAAAGGAACATAAACTGCATCCATATCATTTTGTCTTTTACCAAGAGTTGAAAGAGAAAGATTTTGATCAAAGACTACTTTTGCAATTGGTTAAAAGGCATGTTGAATGACGATCCTTCCTAAAATGCTATTGATGGACGAGGCTACTTTTTCTAGCAACGGTAAATTAAATTTACATAACTGCCACTACTGGTCATACCCTAACCCAAATTGCCAACGGGAAGTCAATCATCAAACCCGCTAGAGTGTTAACGTGTGGTGCTGTATTTTTTATGGAAAAGTTGTCAACCTTTTTTCTTCGATAGTACCTTAACAGGAAAACAGAACAAAGGCAATTTTTGACGGAAGATCTTCCAATTCTTCTAGAAGATATTCAAAGCAGGTCCGATATGTGGTATCAACAAAATGGTTGCCTGGCGTATTATGCAGCTTATATAAGGAAATATTTACTACCGTTTTTTCAAATAGGTGGATTGGACGAAGGAGTATTTTTCAATGGCTAGCAAGATCACCCGACCGATTTTTATTTTTGGGGGGAGAATAAAAGATTTAGTTTTCCGAGCACCCCAACTACAAGTGATGATATGGAAAATAGAACTCGGAACTATTTCTCATACTCAAATGGTGGTCAGTGCCAACTCGAAGGAAGAATGACTAATTTTATATATGAAAAATGATGGTACACAATTTGATTATTTAAAATGATTTAGGTATAAGGTGTTTTTTGTGTTGAATATTTCGTTGTTGCTTATTTCTGTTCCATTTTGTCGTACTATTTTTACTTCATATGTTTTGATTGTTTTATTGCGTTGTCTTTTCGCAAGCTCATAGCAGAATTGATCAACATTGATCAAAAGTCACAAAAATGTTAATATTTTCAAATTGACCAAAGATATCAGTCTGTGGTTTCAACAAGTCAATAGATGCTGCTTGGCTTCTTCACAGTCAGTTAGAATTATAGCATTGCATTTGAAATTCTTCAGTGAACCGCATAAATAGGTTGGAGTGACATAAAACAGTCTGAAATCTTTGATTGGAATACCCTGTATGTCGCTGTCATATTTTTCTGTCATCTGCTTTTGATATCCTTCGAATGGAACCAAAGTACTAGAAAATCGGTTCGCGCATGCAGAAGTGAGAGTGTTTTTTATGTGAAGAAAAGTTTATCTATCCTATCCCTAGATAGTAGAAAATATAGAAAAATTAATGAAACAAAGGTTGTTGAATAGTGAGAGTTTCTTATTGTTTTATTCTTCACTACTGTAAGCTGGAGAATATTCCGTAAAAAATGAGATTATATTTTTCAAGTGATAAATTGCGCCCACTAGTGGAAAACTACAAACTCTAAAACATTTTCAAACTTTTTTTAAGGGCCGATTTTGTACAACATTTTTTTCCGGAAGTTATAGGATGAACGGTTTCGAGGTACGGCCGTTCGCCACCCTTAATGAATCACCCGGTATATTAAGCTGAAGACACGAAACTACGAAAATATTATTTGTCAATAAAACTACACATTTTGAAATTTTCCCAACCTTGAAGTATGTATGCTTAGGAGGGGTTGAAATAGTCAACCCCTAAGATATTTTTTCTTACGACGCTATTTCGGATACACCTTTTCCTCTTAAAGCTACATGCCTGAAAAGCACAAATCATTTACTAACTTTTATCTCTACTTTTTTTGTCGGAATATCAAGCATTTACGAGGAACAAATATCGATGATCTGCGAAGCCGCATTGCAGCAATAAGAAATTCAGCAGGCATATTTCATCGCATACGCATTTCAATGAGGAGAAGGGTAAATGCTTGTATTGAAGCTGAAGGCGCTCATTCTCAACATTTATTATGAATGTATTGCCGTTATTCGACAGGTTTTTGTTCATTGTTCGGTGTTGTATTAGTTGTAAAAGCCTTAGCCTAGTAGAATCAATATTTGTTTGGCTGTTCTTGAATAAAATGCTTTTTAACTTGGGTTATATTTTTCTCGTGAATGCTTTATTTTTCGAATAGGCCTTTTGAGCCATGTTTTTTTAAAAGTAAAATTTGTATCCAAAAAAAGCTGTAAGAAAAAATATTTTAGGGGTTGACTATTCCAACCTCTTCTAAGCATACCTCACGGTTGAAAAAATTTCACAATATGTAGTTTTATTGACAAGAAATATTTAGTTTCGTGTGTTCAGCTTATACAGGGAAAATTAAAAAGATGAAGATTTTTTTTGTGAATCTTCGGATGAGTGTAACTTTTCCAGGGGGATTTTCTTCAAGAAATATCATACCGAATTTCTACCTTAATTTTTCCCACCAAATCACTTCTTACATTTTTTCGGTGTTATTCAGATACACCATGTATAAATCTTGTTTTCTGTGATGTAACATTATTGTGTGAACTTGACGAAATGAAAATGTTGTCTTGGCGGGTTCGACCTTTGCTTTTCCGAATAACTATTCCTGTATTTTTGCGCACGTGTTCCAGGGAAGTAACGTTCGAATATTGAGTCGAAAATGGTCTCAATCGACCAGGTTGGATTCACTGACGAATTCGGTGTCAAAATCGATTCTGTCCGGCCGGCCGTCCATATGTACTATTGAGGGTGTAGGTACGATTCTATCGACTTGAAAATTTGAGGGTTGGTTGCATTTCAAAATGCGAAGGTTAAGTTCGTTAATGGGCGAAATCGGCATAATGGTCTCCGGGTAAAAGCCATTTGAAATTCTGAGGATATTTCCCTGATATTCCGAGAATCACTAAAGCGATTGGATTGAAAGTTGGTAACTAGCTGGAACATAAGGACTTACAACTTTACGCAGAATTTTGTCGGGACCATGCTGTCAGTAAATTAAAAAAAATTTCAAAATTTTTTCGAGATATATATCTGTTTTTCAGGAACTATTGATTACATTTGGAAAGAAAATGCAGGCATACTTTGAGCTTTATATTTCACAGTAGTACACAAATTTTGAGTTTGATGCACTGATAATTCTTGGAGACAGGAGATCTGGTGTGGTTGTATAACCCGCTACGAAGAAGATGATTTTCACCGAATCTGCAGAGACAGCAGAAATCACCGTATGAAGTTAGGAACCGGATAAATGATTTAGTTTACCAGATACGGAGGTTCTACAAAGGAAAACCGAAGGTAGTCCATTTCAACCGATCGGCTCTGTGCGCGTCACGGGGTTACGAAGAAGAAGTACGTCTCATCGAGCTTCCGGTGAAGGAAAATGATGATTCCCAGGAATTTATGAATAGCTATGGGGGAACACGAGATGCACGGTTTGGCGTCACATAGGAAGTTCATCAAGATCTGTTCACAGTTCCCAAAGAATACTCCCTTGCTCATTGTGTAGCAGCCGATCTAAGGATGAGTAGAGAAATAGCAAGAGTATTTAGGAATAAATTTGGACGTAAGGAGGATCTGATGAGACAGCAGTCCAGAATGGGAGAATTCCTGAGATGGAGGGTTCATTCTTTACATAGTCACCAAGCCGTACTCCTATCAGAAGCCCGCCTGCCAGAATTTATGAACAGCGCTGCATGGCTAGAAAGAAGATCTTCAATGCTTCGAGGTTAGGAAACCCGCTAGAGGACACCATACGTTTACAGGAAATCTTTACTGGATTTCATTTGGGAACATTTGAAAGTTAAATTGTATTCATCTGAGTTCGGAGGTAAGGAGATGGGAAATAGCCAGTAAGGGTATCGAAGCAGTCTACTATAATTATAATAATAATAATAACTTATATTTATTCCAAAAATTATCACATGTGAACAAATACAGTAATGAAATTGAAACCGGTCAGGTGTAGCGCAGCGTAAGCTCAACAATTCCTCGACATGAACTTTGGAATTCATCAATATGATATGGTTCCATATTAACCAAAAATATACGAACCTTTGTTTTGAAAATCTTAGCTTTTTTATGTTCTGGAGACGACATTTCGGAAGAGCATCAAAAAGTCTCATGCAGGTATATTGAGTACTCTTTTGTGTGAGCGTTAGCGAGCATTTAGGAAGGAGATAAGGTACACTTTGTCTCGTATTACTCGTGTTCCTATAGCTCCAAAAAAGTTCCCTTTGTTTTTGTATGAATAGCAGTGATTTGAACACAAACAAACCTGGTAAAGTCAAAATATTATTTTGTCTAAATAAACTTCTGCAAGACTCCCTATAGGCTAACCGCAGGATTGATCTTAAGGTCATTTTCTAGGTGATAAATAGCCGACTAGCATTTGAGCTGTTGCCCCAAAAGATAATTCTATATGAGAGTAGCGATTCAAAGTTTGCAAAGTATACCACCTTTAAGACTTCTACACTAACTTGATTCCTCAATACATTCACACTATAAAGCACGGAAAGGAGCTTTTTATTTTAGTTTTCAACATGTACCTGCAATTTAAGATAGACATATATATGAATACCCAAGAACTTAGTAGATTCCGATATTGACATGTCATCTTCAAGTATTCTGATAGAGGATGGGAACGAGAGATGAGATCATTCATGTTGAGGCAGCTGTTGTTACACCAAGAAGTAGTGGACTCAAAAGCATTATCAGCTTTTTGGATAACTGCTAGCAAACCCTCGTCTGTTATAACGACATTGGTGTCGTCCACAAATAAAAACAATGTGTACACAAAATTGATCACATAAGGCAGGTCATTGATGTATACTACGAACAACAGTGTCCCGACTAAACTACCCTGTAGAATTCCTATAAGAATACAAAGGTCCTCAGCGGAATAGGTCTCACCGTATATTACCATCTCAACTCTCCGTTTGAGACCACTAAGATAACTCCAAATTAATTTAAGTTGATTATCTTGAATACCATATGCTTCAAGTCTACTTAGGAGCTTTTTATGGTTGGCGCTATCAAAAGCTTTTGAAAGGTCGTGGAACACTCCAAGGGAAATTTTACCATTCTCTAAGGCAGATAAGATCTTATTCAGTAGTTCAAATAACGCTGTATCTGTAGACTTGTTCCGTAAATATCCATGTTGACATTTGCTAAATATTTGGAACTTTTTGAAAAACGAGATAAGTCGGATGGAAATAATCCTCTCGAAAATTTTGGAAAAAGACGTGGGCAAGCTTATTCGGCGGTAATTTTTCAGTTCTTCTCTGTTGCCACTCTTGTTAATCGGTTTCACTATGGCTATTTTCATTGATTCAGGGAATATACCCTCTGTGAACGACTTATTGATAATGTAACTCAGCGGTTCAGCAGTTTGATGTATGCACTTTTTTATTATCTTCATTGGGATTTCATCATGCCCATGTGACGAGGAGTTATTATAAAGCACGTAATAACCCCGACATGATCGAGAAAGCTATCAGTACTATTTTGAGACTGGCGAGAATGAAAATTAACCGAAACGGTGTTACTTTGAAACTCCTTGTGTGATTCATTATTGAGATTTGTATTTCTTAATGTATTTAAATATTCATTGTTGTTCCTTTCGAATAAATTTTTCAAAATGAATGCTTTTCTGAAAGTTTTTAGAAAAAATCCTTGGAAATAACAATGAATACCTACTAATTCAGAAAAGTAGGACCAGAAAATTTTTTTATTCCATCACGAACTTCGAATTTTCTAAGAATTTAGTGGATTGCCAATCTCGAATCAAATCTTTCCCTGAAATTCTCGATAATCAATTCAACGTGCGGAATAAAAAAAATCGACTGAAATAGATTGAGAAATTTCTGCATTTTTTTAAATATTCAAACTCCATTTTGAAATTTTTATATGCAGGATGTTGAATCTCAGCTTGACAATAGTCCCATTTTTTCCTGATACTGACCTGGAGTTTTTTAATTTTTTCGATATGATTGATGACGGTTCGATTGACCTGTATTCCGCTGAGGACCTTTGTATTCTTATAGGAATTCTGCAGGGTAGTTTAGTCGGGACACTGTTGTTCGTAGTATACATCAATGACCTGCCTTATGTGATCAATTTTGTGTACACAATGTTTTTATTTGTGGACGACACCAATGTCGTTATAACAGACGAGGGTTTGCCAGCAGTTATCCAAAAAGCTGAAAATGCTTTTGAGTCCACTACTTCTTGGTGTAACAACAGCTGCCTCAACATGAATGTTGATAAAACAGAGTTTGTTTTTATCCATACGGAATGATCTCATCTCTCGTTCCCATCCTCTATCAGAATACTTGAAGATGACATGTCAATATCGGAATCTACTAAGTTCTTGGGTATTCATATATATGTCTATCTTAAATGCCAGGTACATGTTGAAAACTAAAATAAAAAGCTCCTTTCCGTGCTTTATTATGTGATTGTATTGAGGAATCAAGTTAGTTTAGAAGTCTTAAAGGTGGTATACTTTGCAAACTTTGAATCGCTACTCTCATATAGAATTATCTTTTGGGGCAACAGCTCAAATGCTAGTCGGCTATTTATCACCTAGAAAATGACCTTAAGATCAATCCTGCGGTTAGCCTATAGGGAGTCTTGCAGAAGTTTATTTAGACAAAATAATATTTTGACTGTACCAGGTTTGTTTGTGTACAAATCACTGCTATTCATACAAAATCAAAGGGAACTTTTTTGGAGCTATAGGAACACGAGCAATACGAGACAAAGTGTACCTTATCTCCTTCCTAAATGCTCGCTAACGCTCACACAAAAGAGTACTCAATATACCTGCATGAGACTTTTTGATGCTCTTCCGAAATGTCGTCTCCAGAACATAAAAAAGCTAAGATTTTCAAAACAAAGGTTCGTATCTTTTTGGTTAATATGGAACCATATCATATTGATTAATTCCACAGTTCATGTCAATGAATTGTTGAGCTTTAGCTGCGCTACACCTGACCGGTTTCAATTTCATTACTGTATTTGTTCACATGTGATAATTTTTGGAATAAATATAAGTTATTATTATTATTATAATTATAGTAGACTGCTTCGATACCCTTACTGGCTATTTCCCATCTCCTTACCTCCGAACTCAGATGAATACAATTTAACTTTCAAATGTTCCCAAATGAAATCCAGTAAAGATTTCCTGTAAACGTATGGTGTCCTCTAGCGGATTTCCTAACCTCCAAGCTTGATCTTCTTTCTAGCCATGCAGCGCTGTTCATACATTCTGGCAGGCGGGCTTCTGATAGGAGTACGGCTTGGTGACTATGTAATGAATGAACCCTCCATCTCAGGAATTCTCCCATTCTGGACTGCTGTCTCATCAGATCCTCCTTACGTCCACATTTATTCCTGAATACTCTTGCTATTTCTCTACTCATCCTTAGATCGGGTCCTACACAATGAGCAAGGGAGTATTCTTCGGGAACTGTGAACAGATCTTGATGAACTTCCTATGTGACGCCAAACCATGCATCTCGTGTTCCCCCATAGCTATTCATAAATTCTTGGGAATCATCATTTTCCTTCACCGGAAGCTCGATGAGACGTACTTCTTCTTCGTCACCCCGTGACGCGCACAGAGCCGATCGGTTGAAATGGACGACCTTCGGTTTTCCTTTGTAGAACTTCCGTATCTGGTAAACTAAATCATTTATTCGGTTCCTAACTTCATACGGTGATTTCTGCTGTCTCTGCAGATTCGGTGAAAATCATCTTCTTCTTAGCGGGTTATACAACCACACCAGATCTCCTGCGGTGAACCCTCCTTCAATGGCCTTTATGTCATAACGTATTTTCATCCGATCGCTTGCTTACTGCATTTGATTGCGCACCTTGTCATGAATGTAATATAGCTTGCTTCTCGCAGCAGACATTATAGTGAATTTGTAAAGGTACTTATTCATTCGGTTGAAAACATCCCTATCAAAGACCTAAGAAATTGTGCGCAGAAGAGAAATTGGTCTGGAATTTGTGATACTGTAAAAATCTTTTTTTAAATAAGAATAACTATGACCTTCTTAATAAAAGCAGGTAACACGCCAGAACTGATGGATAAATTAATGCAATGAGCAAAGTGATGACAAATCTCTGAACTGATTAACTGCAGCAGGCAAACCCTAGATATTGGATTCTCAAATATTCTCGCTTCTGAATGAAATTAAAAATAGTTCTTGAAAGAAATTTCAAACTTTCCAGTAACGTCATTCTACACTTTCAAAAATTTTAACTATTTACAGCACACTACAAAATTGAACTACTAAAAAATAAAGGGTTTTTTCTTTATATTTTACTCGTTCGTATAAAAAAAATTCTTTCATTCATGATTTCACCGTTTCGCTCCTGTAGAATTATTTGTTTCTAATTCGAAATGAATTTGTCATACCTACTGAGACTTTGGGGACCCGAAACGGGACTATGGTTAGCATCAGTGCGATTAGAGTATCAATTAATTTCAGGAAATAAACTTATAGGCAAAAATTTGCGAATATTGAGCCAATATTGTCACAAACACTTGTGAAGTTTTGTACTGGGTTTCAGCCGGTTACAGAAAATCCCCAGGTTGAGTCGATTTGTCGTGGAACTCAATCTCCATTGATATTTTTGTAGATTCTCCTAGGTTTCTCAAGGAGATCCCTCTGATGATATTTGCTTGTGCGAATAAGGTGAGTAAACCAAACGAAAGTACATAAAAATAATCAAAATTTTTTTTCCTTGACACAAAGAAAGTTTTCCGTTAATGAAAACTTTCGCAAATATAAAAACGGCTACGATTCAAAAACGCTGCAAATTTTACACAAGGGTTTATTATTTTCTCAATAGGTCTCTTGCATGTAACACGAATTATCATATTTGCATGATTTTCTCATTCTATATCGATACAAAATCATAATGTATGCTATCTCACACTCCAACAGTTCGCGAATTTCGAATAATACGGTAATAAAAATCGTCAAATCGGGACGCAAAACCAAAGTGGGTGAAACGCGGTAGATCGCCTCATACGTCACTCGTTATTCCACGATGCCCCGATTGATACAGCCCGACGCTGTCTATTGGCTTGCTAGACAGAAAAGTTACGAGAAGAAGGAGAGAGTGTATATATCCCCTCACGTCACGGAAACCGCGAAGCTTCGTCCGTTTAAACAACCGACATGCGGAGCCAAATTTAAAAGAACATTTTCTCGTTAAAAATTTAAATATTTGATGGCAGTTAAAGTTTTTCAGTGGTCTTACGGATAGAATATTCGATTCCAATGATAACAAAAATTCATGCAAGAGACCTATTAGTTAACCCAATACCATCGATATTTTAAATAAAACTTATACATCGTGCCAAAAAAGTAACTTTACTCGTCAATAATCATTGTACGAAGAATTATTAAGGAATTTCCTGCGCCCGTCGATTTTTTATTTCAAAACCAATTTATCCTGTGCCTTTTTGAATTTGATATTTCTCAGTTCACCACTTTATTTTTTCAACTGGAAGAATATGCATTGTGATACATCAAATGAAAGGTAATTTGATTACCTATTCAGCGATGTGGCTTGAAGTAGAATTGATTGTGTTGTTTCTCATTGAAAAATTAGGAAATAATTTAGAATTTTCAGTTAGGAGGGTACTGTAATCAGACCATTATTCCTTTATTAATTAATAATGATAATAGTAATAATATATTCATTCAATCAAAAGCTTATTAAAATACAATAAGGTTGGTTTCGTAAAAGCAGAATATATAACTCAAAACAATTTACTTTTACAAAAATCAAAAAACTCACTCTAAGGATATAGTTCACAGTCAACAATTTCATTATAAAAAGTGATTTTGGAAACTTCCAAGTTGGATGTCCTCGTAAGCCCTTGGTGTAGAGCATTAAATATCCTTAGGCTCATGTACAAGCGCGACTTTTCTATTAAGGTTAAAAAGTGACGTGGGTACAAGTATGCGTATCTGTGCGCCTAGAGTTGTTACAGTTTAAATATTGTTGGAAGTACCTTCATGAAAACGAGTACCCTATATACGTATAGACCACATGATGTTAAAAATTTTTTCTCTTTAGAATTCCATCTACAAGATTCTCTAAAACCTAACTTCAGTATAATTCTCAACATGAATTTTTGCCTCAGAAACACTTACCTTACCACAAAGGGAAATTCCCGGTATCGCTAATTTGAGGATACAGAATATAATATTCGGGAATATATCAATATGAATATAACTACAAATCAAACTCGTTCACTTTTCTCCAATCTTTAATCTCAACTGCTATACGAAACAAATTAACACACATTGTCACACATGTGAGATAAGCTTGCGCTAAAGAGAAAAGAAAGACATTGGTCAACAATTTTATATCATATATTACATCTCCCCCCTTAAAATTGAACAAAAGAAAAATTTTCCAAGCATATTAACAATATTATTTAATTATAATTCAAGCGTTCTGGTGGTTTAACCACTCGTTTAGGTCTGCTTACAACCAAGTTCTCATCTCTTACATTAATATTTGGTTCTGTATTATCAGAGTCCAAAATAATGTTGTCAGACATATCAGGAAGTGAAGACGGAATGAAATTATATTTCTTCATCTGATTAAGATGACGTTTCCATTCTACATTATTTAACTCTGGTACTCTTACCAAGTAAATGCAAGAGCCAATTTTTTTCTTTACTATCGCTTTAATCCACTTCCTGCTATTCTGTTTTCGATAGTCACGTACAGTAACTTCTTCATCAATTTCAAAAGTTAAAGATCTTTTTCCACCATGATACAACTTTTGTTGCTTTTGAGCTGCTGAGACTCGATTCCTCAAATCTATAATTGTGCTGGAGTCTCCTTTGTCGTACAATGGGGAGTAGTCCGATAATCGAATAAGAAATTATTGAAAATAAAATTTATATTTCCATTTGCACGATGACCTAAAGCATTTCTGAGAGCATTTTTTACTGTTTTCACTGCATTTTCTGCAGCTCCATTTGATGAAGGATGAAACGGTGGACTAGTCATGTGAACTATACGATTTTTGCTCAAGAAATGTTCAGATTCATCTGAACAAAAAGATGTTCCGTTATCTGTCACGATCTGATCTGGTATTCCGTAACGAGCGAAACATGATCTTAAAATTTCAATTGTCATGGTAGACGTAATTGACTTCATTGGAAAAGTTTCAATCCATTTACTGTGAGCATCTATAATAATTAAAAATTGAGTGTTTAAAAATGGGCCCATAAAATCCAAATGAATTCTGCTCCATGGCTTGGAAGGCCAGGGCCAACTAGACAGTATTGCCTTGTCTGGACTTTTTTCATTCAATAAACAATTTTCACATCTTTTTGAAATTTTCTCTATATCACGATCCAAACCGGGCCACCAAAAATAAGACCGAGCTAGAGATTTCATCTTAATGACGCCCATGTGAGAGGAATGAAGACTTTTCAACATATCTTCTCTCAAAATTGAAGGAATGACAATACGATTGTTCCACATCAAACAATTAGACTCAATTGTCAAGTCATTTCTGATATTATAAAAATTTTGTAACCGTTTTTCCGAAATTTTATAATTATTCCAACCTTTTCTGGCATATTTAATAACCTCATTCAAAATTTTATCCTTTTTCGTAAACTCCGCAATTTTTTTGAATTCGATTTGAAAATCTTCCAAATTATATTAAAATAATCAACATAGTTAAATTCAACATTTTCTATAGATTCTTCGTCGACCTGTTGTGGAAGACGAGATAAAATATCTGCCTTATTCTCATTTGATTTTACTACCTCTACATTGTATTGGTAACCAGAAAGTATGAGTGCCCACCTTCGCAAACGATTTGCTGAAAATTGTGGAATAGATTTACCAGGATTGAAGATATATGACAACTGCTTATTATCTATAACTAAAGTGAAATGTCTACCCCACAAATAATTATGAAATTTACATAGACCAAAAATTACCGCCAAAGCTTCTTTTTCTAAGGTACAATATTTTTTTTCTCTATCGAGCAATGTTCTCGACGCATAGGCAATTACCTTTTCCATACCATCGGGCCTAATGTGTGCTACTAATGCTCCTACACCGCAGTCACTCGCATCAGTAATCAAACGTAATGGTAAATTCGGATTGTAATGAACCAAAACCGGGGCTGAAGCTAAAATTTTTTTAACTTTTTCAAATGCGGATTCACATGATACTGACCCAGTCCATCTTTTATTTTCTTTAAGGAGATCATACAGCGGATACAACAATGTTGACAAGTTAGGAACAAATTTTCCGTAATAGTTAATTAACCCTAAAAATGCCCTCAAGGAGGTTAGGTTTGTAGGCCTGCTGGCATTAAGAATAGCTAAAATTTTTGTATCCGACGTATGAAGTCCTTCCTTGTCAATATCATATCCTAAATATGTTAATTTCGACCTCAAAAATTCACATTTTTCTATGGCTAATTTTAAACCCGCATTTTGAAGTCTGGATAAAACTACTTCTAATCTAGCTAAATGTTCCTCTTTATCTTTTCCAGTAACTAGTATATCATCTAGAAAACTAACAACTCCATCTAAATCTTGTAAAATAGTTTCTAAAATTTTCTGGAATTTAGCAGGGATACTAGCAATTCCGAACGGTGCTCTATTATATCGAAACAACCCCTTGTGCGTAGAAATGGTCATCAACTCTTTTGATTTTCATCTAGCCTTACTTGTTGATAAGCATTTGAAAGATCTAATTTTGTGAATAGTACCCCACCTTGTAATTTAACAAATGAATCTTCTATTTTAGGCAGAGGGTAAGCATCAATTTCTATAACTGGATTCACCGTAACCTTGAAATCGCCGCAAATTCG
Source organism: Myrrha octodecimguttata (assembly GCA_958510865.1). Taxonomy (NCBI): domain Eukaryota; kingdom Metazoa; phylum Arthropoda; class Insecta; order Coleoptera; family Coccinellidae; genus Myrrha; species Myrrha octodecimguttata. Next base: position 8,100,293 of record OY294056.1, on the reverse strand, counting down.
AACGGAACCGTCTTTTTCCAAAACGGGAACAATTGGTGTAGCCCAATCCGAAAAATCAACAGGTTCGATAAAACCCAATCTACATAAACGATTTCATTCTATTTCTACCTTTTCTCGCATTGCGAATGGTAATGGTCGGGCTCTACAAAATTTAGGATTACATAATCCGGATTTAATATTTATTGACATCGTCCCTTTATTAAAATTTCCTAAACCTGGCGAACAAAGTTTATCGAATTTACGAAGAAGAAAATCCCAATTTTTAGGAAGATCACCTGTGTTCATATTATAGATAGACAATTCAAATAGATTAAAGAAATCGCGCCCCAGCAGTGGTGGTCCCCCATTTTTAATTATGAAAAATGGTAAATTTGCATGTTTTCCTCTAAACATAACATGACAATCAATATAACCTAAAGGTTTAACCTTATCGCCATTATAAAAACTAAAAATTTTATCAGTCAATTTTAGTGTTTTGTTTTTGAAATATTGATCATAAAATGGTTCAGATATAACACTATAACTTGCACCAGTATCGAGATTGAACGTTAACGATTTATTTTCAATAACTACTTCGATACTAATTGGATCTGTTCTGCAATTGATGTTATACAATGAATATTCTTCAGATTCTAAGAAGTTATTTTTGCTAAACTTCGATTGTTTATTTATATTTTTCCTATTAGGACATACTGGGGCAAGATGCCCTTTCTTATTACAAGAATAACAGTAACAATCTTTTAACGAGCACTTATCTGAATGATGATTGCGTCGACCACAAACAAAACATTTCGTTTGTGACGATCCATCAGAATAAATTCTTTGTTTACGTTTTCCCTCTCGGTCGACCAGGGAACTGCCGCTACTGCCGCTCCGGGAAACTGTTGAAGTGGTAGGTCGAGCAGGCGCGTGTGCATGCGCGTGGTTCCTTGATGCGTAGTATACTTCTGATTCATTTTTCACAGCTAACGAAGAAAATGGCTTACTGGCCGATTTTGAGGCAGCCAATTCCACAACAGTAGAAAACGAAACATCGCCTTTTCCTTCGAACAATCGATCCTTGACCGGTCCTTTTTCATAACCGATCACAAAAATATTCACTAATGCACGATCGATTTCATCGGCACCCGCGAAATTGCACATTGACACTAAGCTGCGTAGTCGAGCTGCCCATTCCTTCGGTGATTCGTTCGCCATTTTCCTCGCCTCGAAGAATTTTTCTCGACAAGAAAACACCGATGTCGCCGGCTTGAAATGTCCATCCAACAACTTGATTATGTCTGCATAAGACTTAGACTCGGGTTCATCAGGAATACACATATTATGTAATAATTTGTAAGCTTCTTCATTGAGAAAACTCAAAAGAATTGCACGTTGACGATCACCATCTGTAATCGCATTTGCCGTGAAGTAATTGTATAGCCGTTTTTTATAAATGGACCAATCGGACACAGACGGCACAAACTCTTGAATGTGACCTGTATACTGCTTTTCAGTCATTTTACTGTTTGTATACTTCATCCCATCCTCGTCGCCACTGTAATATATTCGGGTATCGCTAATTTGAGGATACAGAATATAATATTCGGGAATATATCAATATGAATATAACTACAAATCAAACTCGTTCACTTTTCTCCAATCTTTAATCTCAACTGCTATACGAAACAAATTAACACACATTGTCACACATGTGAGATAAGCTTGCGCTAAAGAGAAACAATCAACAATTTTATATCATATATTACAGATTTGTAATTTAAATTGGATTAATACTTAACTTTCATTATCGTTCACATAACTGAATTTATCTTCGAATGACCTCTGATGCGATATATCACATGCAATATTTTTCAAAAAGAGAAAAAACTGTTGAGGTTTAAGAGTATGAAGCCCCAACTTTGAAACTGCATGCATTTCTCAAACTTCGAAAATAGAGATAGAAATGAAAATAGGGAAATTCCCGAACCCATGGATTTGTAATTTATATTGAATTAATAATTAACTTTCATTTTCGTTCACATAACTGGATTGGTCATCGAATGACCTTTTATGTGATATTACACATGAAATATTTTTCCGAAAAAAAACTGTTGAGGTTTAAGGGTATAAACCCCCAACTCTAAAACTGCATTCATTTCTCAGACTTCGAAAATATAAATCGGCAGGTAGGAGGATATTTCAAAATATTTATTATTTTTAGAATAAGAATCTGACACCAATCACAAATTGTTAATTTGAAATGAAAATTTTAATAAAAAAATTGCTTAACTAATTCTTTTTCAGTCATGCCACTCAATATGCAATGGAATATACTTCCATTTGATATATCACACTCCATATATTAAGATTTGAAAAAAACAGTATCAGGGGTGTGGAGCGTAAAGGGTGGGAGATTTCGAATTCAAAAAAGCCTAGGGAGACCTGCTTTCAGAAGTACAAATCCTTGGATTCGTGGATTTCCCTTAATAATAATTATTAAAAGAATAATGGTCTGATTGCAGTACTCTCCAATCACAAATTGTAAATTAATTCCTGATTTTTATTCAAAAACGGCACGACAAATTCTTGTTTTAGTCAAATCGCTGCGTAGGTAATCAAATTACCTTTCATTTGATGTATCACAACCCATATATTCCAATTTGAAAAAACAAAGTAGTGGGGTGCGTTGGGAGTGAGAAATATCAAATTCAAAGAAACACAGGATAAATTGCTCTCGGAATTCAAAATCGACGGGTGCGAGGATTTTTCTTAATAATTCTTCGTTCAAAAATTATTGCCGAGTTACGTTACTTTTTTGGCACGCTGTATACTATTTATAACTCATTGGTCTTTCACCCCAAAATTTGCAGCGTTTTTCTTTATAACTCAGGAACCACTGGCCAGAATCATTCGGGTGAAAATTTTTAGGTTGAGTTATGCAACAATAATAAATATTGAAAGTTTCATGAAAATTCGGTAGTAAGTTAGATGAAAAGCTTAGAGGATCAATGCCGAGTGACACACGATTTTTCTACCAAGTTTCGCGGATTTCGGTTCCATACTTTCAGAGAAAAGCCTTGGACAACGGACGGATTTTTTTTTATTCGTTTATTCAAATCTAAATACTCCAAAACGTAAACTATGAAATTTTCAGGGGGGTTGAAATTTTTTTTTGTTGGTCGATCACTAAGGTTTATGATTTGATTTTATCAAATAATAAACCAAAATCCGTCCGTCCGCCGTTCGTTTTCCGGGGCTTTTCTCTGGAAGTACTGAACGTTTATCCTTGAAACTTGGTAGAAAAATCGTGTGTCACTCGGCGTTGATCCTCCACGCATTTCAGCAGGATCGGTGTACCCTAAAGGCTCTGAAGGGGGGTTGGGGAAAAAAAATTATTTATCGAAAAGTTACCACCGAATTTTTATGAAACGCTAAACTTTGATTACTGTTGCATAACTTAAGCTAAAAAATTTTACCCGGATGATTTCCGTTCAGTGGTTCCTGAGTTATGAAGAAAAACGCTGCAAATTTCCAATAATATCGAAAATAAATCATCGCATTCTTTTCATCCAGAATCATATATATGAAAGTAGATGAAAATATTGTTTACCAAATTTCCAATACATATCGAAAAATTTTTAATGGGCGCGTTATTAATTTATAAACACAACGTGGAAATGTCCCATCGATGTTCTTGGCAATTTCATAATCGTAAATAATTTCTTCATGAAGCTCATTTATATCTTTAATAAAACTTAAATTTCATTCATAAATCATTAGTTTTTCGGTTGATCGGTTTCCATCAATTTCGGTTTGTGTAGTACAATTATCGTCAACATGTGGATATCCGTTACTGGGGAGTTTGAAATAAGCGTGAATATAAAAAATAATGAGCATTTATGTAATAAAACAAATTGGAGGATATATGCAGAAAATCAATAACAAACCGGAATCTCATCAATTGTCGAGAATCTAATACTGAGGGTAGGAGCCTTAGACTAAGTGAGGAGCCGATGATCTACCTGTTACTGAATGGAGTCTGTGCCGGATCGTGACCTAAGACAGGGGATATGGCGTAGACAAAAACATACCGCATGTTTTATCATCTGGTTGTCGGCAAACTACTTGTTTGAATTCTCCGTTTCTACATCAAACAGACGTTCGGATTTGACACCCTCTTGGTTGAGTGTATCTGACAACGATAACGAACGAAATTTCTATTCTAGAAGTATTCATTCGAATTCAACCTGATGAGTTTCACGAAATATTTAATTGTTACAGAAATTTTATTGAAAATAACTTTAGTTTTTCAATTTGTGTGTTGGATTCTTCGTGAATCAAGTGAACTGTTATGGGATATCTGCACTGTGGAAAAATTTTTTTTCAGATCAATTGCACAGGAAGGTTGAGTTTTTTTCATTTCATTAATATTTTTCAGAAGGAAGTTGAATCCTATTTGATATTAGCGGAATGTCTTGAATTTTGTTTTACGTATTGGTGTTACTTTGAAATATTGAGTTTATTTCCTCACTAATCAGGAAATACTAACGCGATCAGATTGAAACATCATGACTAATTGTGAAATATTGACGCTCGATTTAATGTAAAATTTCGTATTATATTGGAAAAAATCCATTTTTTTTTTTTTAATTTTTTTCGGATACATATTCATCAAAGTTCAATGAAATTTGGTACAGGTTTCAGAGTCAACATTTGAAAACAGTGTTTCAAATTTCAGTTTGACGAATATTTATTTGTGCAGATATTGGCAAAAAATTTCGTTACCATTTTAAGTTTTGAGGTTATTTTCCTAATATCTCAAAAAGGGCGAATCCTATCTGATTTGAAGTTCATTTTCAGTTGTAGAATACGAACACGCAATTCAATAAGTGTGGAAAAGAGTAAGATTTTAAGAGAGGTGAAACGACGGTGGAAAGTCTCTTCTCATCCAAATTATTATTTTAAATTGTGCTACTCAGTTAGCGTTCTGCATGTGGAAATTTCATTCAATTATACAAGAGTATTTATTGAGATTTCAATGTTTCACATGATTTATGGAATATCATTGAATTGGTTTCTCTGTTGTGAGAAACCAATGAGTTATGCATAATATATAAGTTTTTTGAGATATCAATGGCATATTGGGCTATTTAACTAAGAAAATAATAAACCCGTTCTTTTTATTAGTTCATTCAAATCTACATACTCCAGAATGTAAACTGTGAAATTTTCAGGGGGGTATTTTTTTTTTGGTCGATCACTAAGGTTTATTATTTGATTTCATCGAATATAATAATAATAATAAAAAACAAAACAGATAAACAATTTAATGAGCGTGATTCTTCTGATCACGCTAAACGCAGACCGATTCTGAAGCAAGTTGACGTATAAGGCTATGGTTCGTAAGGACCGTATGTGATGCAAAGAATAGTGGCCATTCCCAGACAGCACATGGATAACATTCATAAAATTTGATATCTAGATTCAAAACGTTCATATTTTGGAATATTCAGACAGAATGCTTCACGAATTTTCGTAAAATATATGGAATATTACAGAAACATCATTCAGAAGATGTTCTCCTTGTATTTGAGACACACATGATGTTTCGAACATCTTCAGAATATTCTCGAAGAATATTCATTGTATATTGTAGTATATTTTCAGGAGTAATTCATACATTTTAGCGATAAGCTCTCATGAACGTACTCAGAACGTCTTCGATTTAATTCTTAATTAGATACATATATCTCTTGAGTAGAGTCCGAAACTTGAAGGAATAAATTCGAAAGATATTTCTCATTTATCAACCTACTTCATTCCATTCATATTTTCATTTTGATTTTGTCAAGAAAAAAAATAACTAATAAATCTCAAATCGATGATGATCTGAATCGAAATTTCATTTTATTGTGTCGTTGTTGTTCAGGAACTTAGTATGTACAATTATTTTGGTATAGATAAAACTTGATTGTCTGATTTTCCATATTAGTAACCTTAACAACCTGAAATGTGTCCATTCGCACCATAGAAAAATGTTGACTAATATATTTCAACATCAATATTTTCCAGAAATGAGAAATGGGACCCTTACCCTACCTGAGAATTTATGAAGGGAACATCAGGATATATGGTAATCATAAATCACTATCCTCTATGTGAGTGGTTTCTTGATACTCAGAGCGATTATGTGGTGGAAAATGTAACTAGGAAAAATAAATTTAATATCAATTTGAAAGAGCAGCATTTATATGAACATAATTATCTGATTGATATTTTGAGATAAGAGGTCATTTCCCCTTGTATTTTATGAAAGTAATAACTTTCCTTCTGCTTTCAAAAAATAATTTTGTATTCATTATTTGAAAGCATTTTTAGATATGAGGAAATATTTGTATTGTATCCATATTTTTGAACAGTTGTAATATTTTGTTGAGATGAGAGTTTAGACGGATGTATCTTATAGAATTTAGAGAGTTTTGTTGACTTTTTATTTTGTGTTATTCATAGTGATCGTATATAAAAATATACGAAGAGGAATTCAGTTTTATCTGAAAATAAAAACTCCACAACAATCACTCGTTTCCATTTAATTGTTAGTGAATGAAAAATTGTGGAAACTGAAAAAAATTTATTTTAATCCCAACATGTACTATAATACAGTCAGTAAACTGTATTATGAATATTGTGAGAAAAAAAGATTGTGAAATTTCTACAAAATTTAAGATGAAATGGAAATATGTTGAGATTATGTTATGAATGTTTAATGAACATTCTTAGAATATTCTATGAACTAAAGGAAAAGCCCCATAGAATATTTGGTATATACTTCAGGGTATGCTCAGAACGTTCTTGGATATTCTGAAGAATCTTTGTAGCACCTCTATTCTATCAGAGTTCTTCTCTTATCTGATAGTTTATGAAACGTTCTAAGGATATGTCTCTTGTGAGGATATTCTAAAAATATATGAATATTCTGGTGATACCTTCTATGAACGTTTTTAGAACGTGTGTGTGCTGTCTGGGTTTGAACGCTGCAGACTTTCCTTCAAATCTATATAACAAAAGAACATGAGTGGTTTGTTAGAGTTCAAGAAATTGGTCAGGTTGACTGACAGTCAGTTAACCTGCTGATACTCCTGGACACTCAATATACAGGGTGATGCCGGAAGAGACCGGGTAGGGTAAGTTTACACTAGTCGAGACAGTTTCGAAACAATGTTTGTTTTATGGTTGGAGGTCTCCATTGAGACTATGCAGGGTGATTTGTCTGATTCGACCGATTTTACTTTTATTAATAACTTCGCTAATGCTCATCCGATTTTGATGAAATTTTCATTGTAGCACACTCTGAATGAGCTCATTCAAGAATTGTCAGAAAGTTTTCAAAATACGCTGTTATTATTGTGGTAATTTCAGAGATTGATAAAACACCCTGAACATTGCGTTTCCCAAACTTCGCTAACCGTTTCGGATTCTACCATTATGGGTTATTTTTCCGAGAAAAAATTTTTTCGAATTTATTTAGTTTAGACAATCAATTCATTATATGCGCAAATAAGTACATTATTGAACGGAATAACTTAACGAACGTTGTTTCATAGAAATAATCCTGTTAAAGAAAAGAGGAAAAAATTAAATTAAGCATTTCTCTGAATTGAATGATTCTATACAGAATGAGAGCAATTTGATATGAATTTTGAATTTGTGAAGAATATTTTTCGAATTTTGACTAACAGCTTTGCATCCTTCGACGATACATTATCACTACCCTGTGCAGAATATTGTCACTGCTTTTGTGCAAAATTTCGATAATACTCTTTCCCAAGTGTGCCAAAAAAATAGAAACACCTGAATAATTACTCATTATTGTAGAATCTCAAACGGATAAAGAAGGTTTGGAAACAGTGTGTTTTTTCAACCTGCAGAATTAATTTCAAATTATCACAATAACATACCTGAATTTTGGGAAAATGTTGAAACTATTGAAAGTACTCATTCATATTGCACTACACTGAAAGTTTCATCAGAACTGAATGAGCCATACCGAAGTTATCAAAAAAAGTAGAATCCGTTTGAGTGAAATTTCGAAATTTTCTTTTCTTGAGAATTTTTTCTCGGAAACCTGGAGTTATGCCAAAAAATTGAGTACTCCTGAATAATGAACAACGGTAGAATCTGAAACGGATAGCGAAGTTTTGGAAACGCAGGGTGTTTTTTCAACCTGCACAACCAATCTGAAATTACTACAATAACTACCGCGTATTTTGAAAAAAGCACAACAAAGTTAATGTTAAAAATAAAATCGGACAAATCACCCTGTATAGTTGCAATACGGAGCCCCAACCATAAACCAAACATTGTTTTGAAACTGTCTCTACCAGTGTAAACTTACCTAAATATCTGACGGTCTCCACTGGAATCACCTCGTATATACATCTTAACAGAACATAGTGCCTAGCGATGTCGCAATTGCAGTCTAGCGCAATTAATGTCAGCTGTGTCTACATATATGTTACAGGACAAAATTTTCGATAATTAGACCATGTTATTTTATATAAAATTTCTCATAGCCTGCCTTCTGAGTGAACGGCGTCGAAGTCGAGAAGAAAAGTGTGGGTGAGAAATTGGATGAAAAAAGGCAAGTAATGGGTGCATTTAACAGGCTGATGGTTGAACCAAATAATGAATATGGGGAGCTGTATAAAAACCTCCTCTGTGCGTCAATTTTTGATTTAGGGATTTTGTTCGGAAAAAGTACCCCATTGATTAAAAAAAATATCACAAAATTACAATTTTTTTGTCTTCTCTTCCACACTGATTCAGCAGAGACGGACACCTATCTAGATAAATCACTGTGACACTACTCTCTTGGCATGTACACACGGAGATATTTGATCTAGACACTCAGTGTCTAGATAAAGTGTCCAGATGTATCTGCACTTCAACAAATCGCTTTACACTGCTCGACAAATATTATTCGCATTTCAGTCTGCTCCACTACGACACTGATTCAGAATACATGGTCGAATTTCATACATTCGTATGAAAGACCCAGGCTAAGCAGAGCGTACAAATGGATTCTTTTGAACTTCAACTGAAAACATTGTTTTTCATCATTTCTCGAAATATATAAATTGAAGTAAACATTCTATCATTCCATCTGGGATTACCTCATTGAATTCATTTCAAATAACACTTGTTCCTCTACTCAAGAATTGAAGAAGGTGATAGAAGGTAAGGAAGTTAAATGTTCAAGAGGATTTTCGGCAGAATATATTCGATTCACAGCACCTCGTCTTTTGTTTGTATGGAATAAATGTTTTTAATCATACTCATTATTTGAAATCTCTTTGAACAATATGGGAGATACAAACATGTTTCAGTTCCACTGGAGCAAAAGTCTTATAAAAAAAACAATAGAGAATAGTTCGATGTCATATCTGTTTCGAATTTCATCATCTTTTTTTTTATTGTATTCGGAATTTCGTCATTAGAATGGTGGCCATTATATTAAGCATAATTACAAGTTTTCGCTTGAATAAATCCCATTTAATAGGAGAATATCACGACGCATTATTCGACCCTGAAATATGCAGCATTTGAAAAAAACACATGAATTCATTTTCTAGATTGTTTCTTCTTGAAGCGAAACCATAATTGACAATTCAACAAAGGTGGTTGTACGCCTTGGCACCAACAAGATACAATGATATTTATGATGTTCAATTTTTATTTTGAATCATATGTTTGCACAACTTGGCTGATTCTTCTCAGTTATGCACTGGTAGAATTTAGATCTATTCCTATCATTCTTCATTATGCGGAACGTTCCGACTTATATGCCATTCAAATCCATACGTTAATCGTGCGCGCTGACAACATGCCGCTTCCATTCTCTTAATCATTTATTCTGCTGATATAATCTGGAAATGAATCTTCATCAAAGATATTGGAATTCGGATTTTCGAATGAGATATTTACATTTTTCCAAACACAATCGGGATTTACCATCGTAAAACTAGAAAACGATTATATTCAAGTTCTTTCCGCTCCTCACCCTTACCATTGTCTTCGTACAATGACCTCACTAAGTAAAAATTCGTATCAGCTAACGTTTATAGTGAAACACTAGATTTTTTATGAGAAATTGCAAAGCCCAGAAATAGAACGTGCATACATGTGCGGATAATATGAAGCTCGAGGTGAGCGTTTGGCATGATATATTCATTTTTCGTTTCCATATACCGGGTACCAGAGAAACCCCCGAAAAACCATTTACATTTTCTTATATGTGTATTTTCACATAATTGAATTCTACGCTGAATTTCGAGTGAAACGATGTCAACTTCGATTATACTAGTCAAGGTTCATGAAATTTTGCCCGCATAGTTTTTGATCGTGTAGTATCTGGAAAGAGAACTAAATTAATTAATTTTTCAACCACAGAGCAATATTATAGAGGACCTTTTCTCCACATTTTTGATTTCTTACCTTTTTTCACAAAAATATAATACAAAACTCACTGAAATAATATTTCTGTCCATTTACTAAATTATCGATGAGTATCTGGGCAAAATTTCATGAACCTAGATGCTATCATATTGAAGTTAGAGCGGAAGGCTCAACCCTAGCATGATACTTAAACTGTAAATTCTGACCAAATGGTTTCGGCGTTATAGTCATTTGAACTCTTGAGGTTATTTCCTCGATATTTCAGGAACTACTGAAGCGATCGTATTGAAACTTTGTAGTCAGCTAGCATACTGACGAGCAACTTTAAGCAAGATTTTATTGGGATAATATGTTACTGAATTGAAAGAAATTTTCGAAATTTTGTCGACACAATTTTGATGGATAAACTAATTCGGGAATGAATATATTTGTAAACCCACTTAAATCTCAAATGGTCCTCATAGGTTTGCGTTCACCCACTGCCAACTGAACCCGCAATATGACCCTATAAAATATTGATAGAGCGACTGAATCTACTATTCGGAAGTGAAAAAGGAATTTGAAATGTAATGCAAACTTCGGGGCTCAAGTGTATTCTCAAACATATTTTGTTTCGAGTCGATATATTTTCAGTTTATACCAAACACAATATATTTACGATTTGGAAGACTCAAATATATAGAAACGGGACATGAAATTATTATAACTAATTCGATCTATCTTTATCAAAAGTACGAGTACAGTTTCCAGCAGTTCAGAAATCCAGGATCGAAACAGCCTTGCAATATTTATAATAGTCCTGATTTTGATTTGGTTTCTGAATATTAGTGTTATTCCACCAATAGTTTTAGGAATTATCGTTGCTAACTCCGATTTTATTCAAGACAGTGGGAAACTGAATGCTGAAAACTGTATATTCTCGACGCGCCATCTCTTGACGAAGTACAATATTATTATTATATTATCATAAAAATTACATACATAGGGAATCATAAGGATTTGATATTATAACAGGATGAAAGTTTTTTCCATTCAAAGTTGAATAAATGACGAATTAATCTAGGTGCGTGAGTCTCATACATGAATGCAATTGAAAAATATCAGGGTTTGAAATTTTGAAGTTATTTCCGCAATATCTCCAAACGAACCCATGCGATCAGATCTTAATCTTTTATTAGTTGGATAATGCTAACTAGCAACTTTGTGCAAAATTTCATGTAAGTCTTTCAGTTAGAGAATAAAGAAATTGGTATTCCTAATAAATTTTATAAATTTTCGTTGAGAAAGTTCTTTTAGTAATAATAGCAATAATGTTTATTTAAATTTCAAATAGCACAATTCAAAAAGATACAAATAACTACAAACAAACATGAGTTCCCCACTAAAACCGAAGTTGTGCGTGGGTATTAATCTCCTGCTGATGTACCCTTATCTGTGGTAGTCGTGTACACGTCAGTGTGCCGTAATATCAGACAAAACAAAATGTGACAACAAACATCGACCATAAACCCCGACAAGAAACATCCCAACATCATCCTGTGCTGTGGCTATTCGTTTCACCGGTCACCATTATATCGTGTACAGTATTTCTACTCAGGCTAAGTATATATCCTTTGAATATTTTCTTCAATAGGCCGATATTATTAATCTCATATATATACTTCTTGTACATCTCAGGTGAGTAGTTGAACACTTTGGTACTGAGATATTTGTGTGTTGGCCAATATTTTTCTTCGCAATGGTGACCTGTACGTTACCTTTAGCTTTGTTCTTGGTATAATAACCGTGATCTAAACTCCGTAGTATACTTTTATTTCCATATATGAACAATATGATGTGATACATATATAGTTGCCTGATATCGAGTAGCTGTGAATCTCTATGTATACAATCCGATGGATAATCTTTCTTTTTAAAGTACATGATTCTGAGAATTTTCCTTTGTATAATTTCCATTTTTTTAGGTGAGTATCAAGCAATCCACCTTAGCTGCCAATATGCCATGGCATATTGTAGTCGAGACTGTACCAAGGCAGAGTATATCATCCTGAGGTGAGTTATATCAAGGATCGATCTTAAATATTTGAATTTATAGAACATGTATCTGAGTGTTTCCCAAACTTTGTTGATATGTATATCCCATCTCAAATGGGGATCTATCGTAACACCCAGATAATTTATGTGGCTTACTCTGGTGATCATCATTCCTTTTCCATGACTGTAAAAGTATATTTCTTCATAATTGGGCAGTTGGTTTCCCTAACTTGCAAATGGTAAAAAATGCGTTTTGTCAAAGTTGATTGTCAACGATTTAGGATCAAACTAGTCTTTCAGCACAAAAATCTGATCCTTCACCTTTGCTTTCAGGCTATCCCAATCCTCCGCTGTGAAAAGTACGGCCGTATCGTCAGCAAAGCTAAAAATAGAACCGTCGCATCCCAGGTCAAGTAGACTGTTTATGTATAGGGAAAATAATAGGGGACCCAATACTGTGCCCTGTGGAATACCACAATTAACCTCCTCCTCCGAGCTCAGGACTCCGTTAACCTTCACTACCTGCTTTCGTTCATAAAGTTAGCTTCCGAATAGCTTCAGTGGATTACCTCTTATACCCGACCAACTTAGCACCTCCAGCAAACGGCAATGGTCAATAGTATCGAAAGCTTTGGCTAGATCCAGGAAAATACACATTGCCGGTCTCTTGTTATCGATATGTTCGTATATTTCCCCTGTAAGTGCAGCTATTGCGTCACATGATGACAAACCCTGCCTGAATCCATACTGCCTATCAGATATCAAGCTGTACTTATCAACAAATGTCATTAGTCTAGACTTAAGCAATTTCTCAAAGATTTTAGCGAAACTAGTCAAAAACGAGATGGGTCTATAATTATTAACTATTTTAGGATCTCCTTTTTTTAATATAGGAGTGACTATTGACTTCTTGAATGCTCGCGGGCATTGACAAGTTTTAAATATTTTATTCATCAGGTCAGTTAATAGAGAAATAATCTCACTTGATGTCTCCTTAAGATGTTCGGCTCTGATACCGTCAAATCGAGGGGATTTTCCAGATTTGAGAGAGCTAAGTATAGTTGCAAGTTCCTCCTTTTCGACAGGGCTCAGAAAAAATGATCCCTTGTTGATACTTTGTTTGGGATCTGCAGTAGAAGGCTTGATTATTTTTTCCGCGTAACTCCTCCCTATATTTACGAAGAAATTATTGAATATTTTTCCTTTTTTTCTGTCATCATCGGTTTTTCCTCCGCCTTCACATTGAATTTCTTTTATTGAAATATCTTTCTCAGGAGCATTAATTTCGTTAACAACTTTCCAAAGTTGTTTCGACCTATTTCGACCATTTTCAATTTCGTTTTGGTAGTACATCCGTTTCGCCATCTTTATCAGTTTGTTTATATAGGCTCTGTAATTTAGGTAGGAACTCTTCTTTGAAATACTTTGAGGGTCATCTCTGTATCTGCGATGTAAATCGTTTTTTATGATTTATAGATACAACTAATCCCCTAGTCATCCATTTCTTTCTCTTGTGATCAGCTCTTCTCAGTTTTATTGCTATTGTGTTCCGATCTATCATGGTCTTGATCGTTTCAGTTAAGTAGTCCGTCTTTTCATCTACATTCTCCTGACCATAGTATAATGACCAGTCGTATTCCCTGATACTTCGTCTGAGACCATCGTAATTTAAATAACTGCATGTCCTGGCGTCGTTGTTTGTTTTCTTTTTCTGTTCGAGTGGAATCCCCAATATAGTGCACCTGTGATCCGTTATACCAGTTTCAAAGACTGCGGCAATGCATCCAACATGTATATTTTTTCGAGAGTTCATGAACATATGATCAATGCATGATTTCGATTCACCCTGTACCCTTGTATACTTATTGATCATGGATATGAAATTATATTCGCTTAGATTATTCATATAGTTTGAAACTACCTCGTTTTCACTGCGTATATCCAGATTCATATCACCTACAATAACATGATGATCCGTATTTATATCTTCTGTTTTTTCCAGGTATTCTTCGTAGTGTAATACAGAATCTTCTGCCGATGTAGATGGAGATCTGTACAATGATGTTACTAGAGTTGTAACCTTCCCAAGACTTAACTTGATCTGTATTGCCCTGCATTTATCAATATGTATCAATTCATGGTTGCATTCAATTTTTTCTTTAACAAAAGAACAACGCCATCATTCTTATTGTGCTTTCCTTCACTATATATCATCTGGACTCAGCATTGCATTGAGTTCATCAAAATTTTTCCTGATACTTCGTATATTCAGGTGGAAAATCCTCAAAAAGGGTCTGTTTCTGTCTTTATCGGTTATGGCGGTATTCAATTCCATCAAATTGGAGAATTTAACAGTGTTTATTGAACTGTACTCACAGTATCTCATGAGTTCTTCCATAATCATAGATTTTCCTCGGGTGATAGAGCAGTACAAAACACCCAGACATCATCATCAACAACAACAACAACAACAACAAATTTACACAAATGAAAAAGCTCGGGGACAATCAATAAGATTTCAACGAAATTCGGCGCAAAGCTCTAATCAATATCTAACAAGGGTTCTTCAAGTTTCAATTTGATCCGATTTTTCTGGTAGGAGATATTGGAAAAGAAATATGTAAATTTTCCTAGCTATTATATTGCTATCTTCCTAATTTATAGCAATATGGCCATGATGTTACGTATTATGTTTCAACAATGTTTGTTATGAATTTTGTCATAACAATATTGCTATCATGGACTTCCATAATTGGTGGTTTTAGAGCTGACAACACTGTATTTTGTGACTTTAGAGCTACAAGGAAGAAGAAAATTACCCTACTTCGTCAGTTTTCCTTATGATTCCGCACACAAAACGTCTATCTACGGCTTTCTTTATTCATGTAAACATCGACATAAAAATGTTAGAAAACGAAACAACAGTCAAATTGACCAATAACCAATTTCCTGGATACCAATAAAATATTGGTTACCAGAAATCAAATGCAGCAATGTTATTCAGGCGTTAATAATTCGAAATTCGATAAAATTTTTCGTTGGCACCTCAAAGGGATTGCTGTTGTTGAGATGATTAGAATAATCATCTCTGCTGTTGTCCACTAAGCCTGTATTTTAGTCTAAGAATTTTCCTTGAAATTAAATAATATTCTAGAGAACCTTGAACACATTTCCATTAGCATATACTTGTTTTATTCATGTAAACATCGACTTGTCCAAAAATGTTACAAAACCGAAAAACCAATCAAAGTCAAATTGACCAATTTCCTGGATACCCATAGAATATTGGTTTCCAGAAATCAAATGCAGCAATTTTATGCAGGCGTTAATGATACTATATTCCATGAACTTTTTGTTAGCAATTCAAAGGGATGGATGTTGTTGAGATCATAAGAATGATCATCTCAGCTGTTGCTTACTATGCTGATATTTCAGTCCAATTTTCCTTAAAATTAAATATTCTAGAGAACCTTGAACACATTTCCATTAGTACATACTTCCATATCTTCAATATTTTGGAATTCTTGGAAGAAATAATACTGAAACGAATAAATCTCTGTAAGATTTGCTTTCTAACCTTTTTTGTTATCAAGCATAGCAAGTTCTATTTTGAGGTTGCTAAGATCGAATATTGATATCAAGATTCTTGTTAAAGTGACAGACCACATTGCTCAAAATCGTTGATCAAAATACCAATAATTCCAATCTTATTATGATAGTAGTATCTTTCTCCTAGCAAGATTTTTATTTGCAAACAGAATCGACCTGAATATCTCAAGAGGAACTGACGCAATCAGATTCAAACTTTGTAGCTAGTTTGAAATATCGATGCGCAACTTCTTGCGAAATTTCATGATTATCGCGAGGTAGCAAATTAAAAAATGTTTTCCACTTTTACTTCAAATTTTTTCTTTAAAATTATTCATTACATTCCAATGAAATCCGACACGGACGTTGAAGTCACCATTTGAACAAATTTCAGTTTGATGGTATATTTATCTCTGAAGAAATTGGGAAAACTGTGATGACCTTTTTTCGGTGACGAAGTAACCTGTGTTGTTTACCTTTCCACAACTCGCCCGGGCGCCAGTTACAATTGGTTTTTTAAAGGTTGTTACTCCTTCACAGAATCGCTCATTCATGTTTACACCTCAGGGTAACCTTTAAACAGTTGAAGAAGGGTTCGGTTCAACCTAAGGTGGTAGCGATTAATCAGTATATATTCCTTCTCAGACTGCCCTGACAGTGTTATAATAGTAAAACACTCAAAATATATGTTCAACTTTATTACAATATTTACCAACTTATATACACCGACACTTAAGGCGGTGTGCAAACAGAGGTGCAGTGTCAGGAGAATTATCACAATATTTAGGCAGGTAACGGTCAGAAATGAATACACTGTCCTGGTGATCAGAACACCAAAGCGGACAGCAATTAATCCAATTCAATATGAATATACTACATATATCGATGATGACAGAAATAGCTATGAGCTCAATAACAATCATAGGCCGAGTTTTTTAATTCACCAAATTGGTATGGTGGAAGAATGATGGATCCACCAAATCGTTTTTTTATTATTGGTTGAATGACGTAAATGTCAAATTATCTAGTCCAACATCCACCATTTATGTTCTATGTCCACCATACTCCACCACAACCACACAACTTGGGTGAATTAAAAAACGCGCCCATAGTAATAGGAATTGTCAGTAATTCACAACTTGGATGGAAATAAATTGTAACGAATTCATCCGCTTCAACAAAAACGGAAAAAAGGGCGGAGTCGAAACTCGAAATTCAAATCTCCGAAAAATCGAATAAATATATTTCGCTCCGCTCACCACTTCACTTGATTCAATTCGACTGTCTCTCCGATCCATCTGCATATCACCGCTAAGAAGATATTCGATCTCGACCGACATCTGCATTTCATCTTTCAAGAAGCTCCAACACATCGACATCTGGTTTACTACCCTCGACGACTTCCGTCCTCTCGACGTTACTGACCACAAGCCGGCGCCAGCTACCTATCAGTACCCCAGGGACCTACGCTGAAGAATTGTTAAACTCTGCCTTTTCAACAAAAAGAATTATTGCCTTTCGAATTCACTTTTGTTATAACACTCCGAGCAGAAGTGGCAGCCCTCAGCAGACGCCCGACACAACAGCGACACCGGGAACGTTCCAGGTCCCGAAGCCACAGCAGACAACGCACCAATGGATTCTGCTGGTACCACCTACAGTTTGGAAGCAACTCCAGGAAGTGCACACAACCCTGTTCCTTTCAGTCGGGAAACGACAGGGGCAATCACTAATGACGGCTAGTGATCCCAGCCCAGCACCGCGCCGTCTCTTCATCACCGACCAAGAATCCAAGAGGCAGTTCCTGATAGACACCGGCGCCGATCTCTGCGTATTTCCTCGCAGTGCAACTTCTGGAAGACGAGAGAAGTCCGACTACACCCTCTCAGCAGCCAATGGTACAGACATCGCAACATATGGTACAATCAACATCTCACTCAACTTGGGACTACGTCGCAATTTCACATGGAGATTCGTCGTAGCAGATGTCTCCAAGCCAATCATTGGAGTCGATTTCCTCAGTTTCTGCAACCTACTGGTAGACGTGAGAAACCAACGCCTCCTGGACGGAACCACCAAGCTCACCACCAGAGGAGAAGCCACACAATGCAACATCCCGGTCATCAAAACTATCAGCGGTTCATCCAAGTACCACGACCTCCTCATGGAATTTCCTAACATAACGAGACCTGAGGGAGTCCCGATGAACATACAAGCACCATACAAGGCATCATATCCAAACAACTCCTGGTCCATCACTTTCATCCAGACCACGACGCCTGGCACCAGAAAAACTCAAAGCGGCGAAGAAAGAATTCAAAACCATGATCAATCTAGGAATTGCACGTCCATCCAAAAGTCCATGGTCATCCCCACTACACCTAGCACCGAAAAAGTTAACCGACAATTGGAGACCCTGCGGAGATTACCGAGCTCTCAACGCCCGCACAATACCAGATCGATATCCAGTCAGGCACATTCAAGACTTTGCCCACATCCTGCAAGGAAAGAGCATCTTCACCACACTGGACCTTGTTCGAGCCTACAACCAGATACCAGTTGCTGAAGAGGATGTTCCCAAAACAGCCATCACGACACCCTTCGGAATGTTCGAATTTCCATTCATGTCTTTCGGACTTAGGAACGCTGCTCAAACCTTCCAACGATTCATCGACGAAGTACTACGAGGTCTTGACTTCTGCTTCAGCTACATCGATGACGTACTAATTGCCTCAGAATCCGAAGAACAACACATGGAACACCTCAGAATCGTCTTCGCAAGATTCCAGGAGCACTCCATGACACTGAACCCAGCCAAATGTGTTTTCGGCCAGCCTGAAGTCAAATTCCTAGGCTACCTCATTTACGCTGAAGGCACTCGCCCACTACCAGATAGAGTTACCGACATTTTGGAGTATCCTCAACCAACCACAGCCAAGGAACTCCGCCGATTTCTAGGTATGATAAACTTCTATCGTCATTTCATACCCAGAATATCAGACACTCAATCACCCCTCAACGACCTACTGGTACCGAAGCTCAAAGGGAAGGCCAAAATCAACTGGACTCTAAAGGCTTCAGCGGCATTCGAAGAGTGCAAAAAGAAACTGGCTACAGCAACTCTCCTATCACACCCCAAGGACGATGCACCCTTAGCCATAGTGAGTGATGCTTCGGATACAGCAGTGGGTGCAACTCTGCAACAACTTCACAATCAAGAATGGCAACCACTAGCTTTCTTTTCGAAGAAATTATCAGGAGCAGAAACCCGCTATGGAGCTTATGATCGAGAACTCCTTGCCATCTACCTCGCCATCAAGCATTTCCGACATATGGCAGAAGCAAGAAATTTCACCATCTTCAATGACCACAAACCTCTGACGTTCGCCTTCAAACAGAAGCCAGAAAAGTGCTCACCTCGACAGTTCCGCCACCTCGACTTCATCTCGCAGTTTTCCACTGATATCCGCTATGTACCAGGTGATCAAAACATCGTCGCCTATGCCCTGTCACGAGTCGATGAACTTTCAACCGCCCTCGACTACGCAGCATTGGCCAACTCCCAGCAAAACGACGATGAGTTGAAGAAACTTCTACATGGCAACACGGGACTTCAACTGAAAATGGTCAAGCCGCTAGGATCAACCGTCGCAGTGTATTGCGATACCTCCACACCACTTGCTAGACCCTTCATCACGAAGCCATTTCGGAGATCAGCTTTCGATATCGTTCACCGTCTATCACAACCAGACAACCAGCCAGATGAACGGCCAATTCAACCTTCACAACAGGACCTCAATCATCAGGAAAGACGAACCCGCTCTGGAAGAAAAGTTCATTTTCCGGATCGACTTCAAGCAGGATTTTCGTGACTTCATCACTGGCAGGGGAGTGTGTAGCGAATTCATCCGCTTCAACAAAAACGGAAAAAAGGGCGGAGTCGAAACTCGAAATTCAAATCCCCGAAAAATCGAATAAATATATTTCGCTGCGCTCACCACTTCACTTGACTCGATTCGCCTCTCTCTCCGATCCATCTGCATATCACCGCTAAGAAGATATTCGATCTCGACCGACATCTGCATTTCATCTTTCAAGAAGCTCCAACACATCGACATCTGGTTTACTACCCTCGACGACTTCCGTCCTCTCGACTTTACTGACCACAAGCCGGCGCCAGCTACCTATCAGCACCCCAGGGGACCTACGCTGAAGAATTGTTAAACTCTGCCTTTTCAACAAAAAGAATTATTGCCTTTCGAATTCACTTTTGTTATAACACTCGAGAGAAAAATAAACAGGCTAATCCCTTTTCTTATTGCGGGTTTGATTTCACAGGACAGCTACCCACAAAATAATAGGTGAAGTAAATATGACGTGTATGGTGGACCTCAAATGTAATAGCAGGTAATGTAAACAGGATAACTAAACGGTATAGAATGGTATCGAATAGAATGATCTTAGCAATAAAAGTGATGTACGAAAGGGTGTATAAGCACGGACAGTGGGAGGTTGAAGCCAGAAAAATATACGAGAGCGTTCAATGTGGTTGTGTGTAGGCCCATTTGCCTAACTTCATTTTCGCTCAAAACGATGGAGAAGGTAGTAGATAACTTTATAAGAACGGAGAATCTGGAGGAAAAACTACTTCACAAATGTCAGCATGCGTACAGGGCGGGATGTTCCACGGAAACCTCTCTGTATGGGCTGACTGAAAGCATCCAGAAGACTATGAACAATAAAAAAATCGCATTGTTCGCTTTCCTAGACATATCTGGGGCATTTGACAACACCACACATGTGTCTGCCAGAGAGGCACTTGTAAGGCGAAGAGAAAATGATACCATTATTAAATGGTTGTATGAGGTGCTGTCGACAAGGACAGCTGAGACATTGGTGGGCAGTCGGACCATCTCTGTTGGAACAACTCGCGGAACACCTCAAGGAGGAGTATTATCCCCCCACCTATGGAGCCTGGTAGTGGATGAACTATTGCACAGGCTAACGGAGCTTGGCTTCGAATTTATAGGCTATGCCGATGACATAGCCCTAATAGTAAGGAGCAAATTCGAGGATGTGATGATAAAAAAGTAAGCATCAAGAGGAACCTTAACTCAATGCTATGTAAAAGGGAAGAATGGAAAAAGGAATACACTACCCAGAACTTCAAAGCAAATACTGTCAACTGGTATACAGATGGTTCTAAAACCACGATGAGGACCGGCGCTGAAGTATACGGGCCTAGAACCAAGTGTACACTATCGCTAGGCTCCTACTCGAGTGTTTCTTAGGCAGAAATAGTGGCAATCGAAAGATGCATAGACATAAACCTGGAAAGAAACTATCAAGGGTGTGACATAGTGATCCATTCTGACAGTCAGGCTGCTATCAAAGCACTGAACTCCTATGTCATCGACTCAAAAGCTGATATGGGAGTGCCGAAGGAAACTCAATGAAGTAGGCAAGAACAACAAGGTCTCCTTAGTCTGGGTTCCTTGACACTTAAGAATCAAAGGAAATGAAGTGGCTAACAATCTAGCCAGAAAGGGAGTTTCCGTGGAATAGGCAAATGCGCCTATGAGAAAGAGTTTTTGGGGAAGGAAGAAAATGAAAGAAGAGCACTCTGAATATATAATTTTTTTGGTGCAAATGGTTGAAAAAAATCGCAGGAATGCGCAATGTTACCACTTTTTATATTCAAGAATTTTCGGGAAAATAAAACTGAAATTGAGTGAAAAATGCAAAGATAATTAACATTGCGCCTCCTCGCTAAAGAATTAAGTACATCAAAAAAAAAAAATTTCAAAAAATACTCACTGGAGCCTACAGAACGACACAACGTTTCCTCCTATAAAAGTCAAAATTTCTCCGAATTAATATTTCACGCGCCTAAAGGCAACGTTTAAGCATGTAGACCGGGTCCAGCGGCCTGACCTTGAGATATAAGCGATGTTTGATGACTGTAATTTACTACCACGTGGTATTGTTTCCGCTTAATTACGAATGCCCAAATCGTGAATGGGCAAAATCCAAACAATGATTCCGCAGATGTACCTACTGAAAATTTTGTTTTTCCAATATTTTCAAAAATACATATATCAGATCGAATTGAAATCCAATAGTTTATCGGAAAAACTCAGAAAAACACTGCCGTGAAGGCAGCATCTTTCGAAAGAAACTACTCGAAGACTTGATACTTGCTTTGTAGGTTTGGAGTTTAACTACACAAATTCGCTGATCAGCAATCGACAACTAGTTACCAAGTTTTATCATCATTGGATCAGAATTTCTTGAGGTATTTCGGAAATAAACAACGATTAAGGAATTTTTGTTATAAATTTCCAAAGATCAATATTAATTTATTTATTTATTTATTTATTTATTTATTTACACAGGAACACAAACAGGACAAAGTCCCAGAGACAGTGTTCACTAAATTACAAATAAAACCTCAATCAATTACATTAATTCCACTATAAAATAAACAAAACAAGAAAAAATTACAGAAGATACAACATTAAAATCCACACACAATGAACTTGGAGAAATTGAAAACAAAAGTCGACGTTTCAGACTTTTTTTGAAAGTCATCAGCGAGCAGGAAAAGTAATCGACGTTTGGACCGAGGGCGTTCGAAGTCGTCATCATTCTGACGAGTGGGGAATTTGCCGTGTAGTTTTTTTTCCTCAAGGGGACTTGAAACACATCATGAGACCTGAGTCTTAGGTCGGGAACCCTGAAGCGAATCTCCTCCAAAATGCCAGGAGCAACTATCAAACCATTTATGAGCTTGAACATGAATGAAGCATCATTTATAAATCTTATGTCGACTAGCCTAGGAAGCTGGAAAATCCTACGAGCATAAGTGTAATCATGATTTACAATTGCGATTCTATTCCTGTAAGACAGAAACCGAATGAACTTATTCTGGACGGACTCTAGACGTCGAGTATAACAGTCGTATCTCGGGTTCCATATGATCGATGCGAAGTTCAATCGATTGAACACAAATGCATGGTAAAGTGTCAATATAGTCTCATTCATTTGGAAAGATTTCCCGTGCCTTAGCACAAAGCCAAGCATTCTGGAGCAGGATGTGACGACCTCATTGATGTGAGCATCGAACAGCAACTTGGAGTCAAGCGTTATCCCCAGATCCCTGACAACACTAGATTCCTTCAATCGATGGCCATCAAGCGTGAACTGAAAATAGATTTTACTGGTGTTCCTAGTATACGAAATTTTCAAGCATTTATCGAGATGAAGGAACAAGCAATTATCCTTACAATATTGGGCCAATCTATCCAGATCACTTTGGAGACTCAAACAGTCAATGAGGGTCCGAATCATCATGAATAACTTCAGATCGTTGGCAAAAAGTAGAAACCTACAATACCTGAAGCACCTCCCAATGTTATTTACATAAATAAGAAATAGTAAAGGCCCGAGATGAGAACCTTGCGGAACCCCAGAGGTACTGTGAAATTTCCTGGATTCGCAGCCATCGATAGAAACGTATTGAGTCCTACCCACGAGATAAGACATCAGCCACAACCCCAGACTCCCACACACCCCAACCTCAGAAAGCCGTTCTGACATGACTGTATGGGAAAGCTTATCAAAGGCCTTCTTGAAGTCTGTGTACACGGCATCTATTTGGACGCAGGACTCGCCACCACCCTCAAGAAAATGTAAAAAGCAAAGCAAGTTCGTTTCAACACTTCTGCCACTTCGAAAACCGTGCTGTTCATCGATAATGATGTTCTTTAGGTGAAATGATAGGTATTTATGAACCAAAGACTCGAATGTTTTGGGAAACACTGATAATATGCTCACAGGACGGTAGTTCTCAATGAGATCTCTGTGTCCACTCTTGAATATTGGAATAACATACGACAACTTCCAGATGTTCGGAAAAATTGACGATGACAAAGATTTATTGAAGATAATGTAGAGGGGGTAGGCTAAATTCAGTGCACACTTACTCGCAAAAATGGGTGGAATGCCATCAGGCCCGGGACCCTTATGGACATTCACTGACAACAACGCATGTTGAACCTCCTCCAAGGATAACCGAATACTACTTTACTGTTGGCCATCACAAACCGCTTCAGGGCCAGGAAGAGAGTCATGGACGTTTCCTGTCGGTTCGAAGACTGACTCGAAGAAACTGGCGAAAAAGTCAGCCGTAGCCTGAGAAGAATCCGCCTCTACACCATTAAATTTCATATTAGAAGGGTAACCATGATTTTTTTTACGTTTCAAGAATTTGAAAAGATGTTTAGGGTCCGACAAAAGGCTCTCCTCAATGTGGGAGAGATATCTTCGGTAGTCAGTTGAAATGAGTTTTTTCGACAATGTTCGCAGTTCTCTGAATCTAGTGAGATCCTCCAACCTACGGTACAACTTCCACTTTGTATGGAACTTAGTTTTTTGACGTATTACTTTAATAGTTTCAGAAGAGAAATATACCGGAAATCTAGGGTTGGTGGTCATGAGTGGTACAAACTCAGAGACAACGTCATTAAGTACACAATAAAAATATTGAATATTCACATCAACATCAGTATCGCCTAGCAATGAATCCCAACTCATCGCCGACAGTTTTAAATTGATAGCCTCATAATCGGCTCTATTGAATAATTTAACTATATTTCCTTGCCTTCGCTGGAAGGATTGCTTCTTGAAGTCAATCAAAAATTCCACACCGGGATGATATAGGTCTTCGGGGACAAGCGGATCATTGCAGCGACTTACATCAGAGACTTTAACCTCGTTAGACAAAATAAGGTCCAGAATTTGGTCCCGATGATTAGTGATATCGTTGAACTGGATCGAACCCGAGAATGCTAATGAGTCGACCATTTCCGAACACTTACTGTCGCTGTTCAGCGGCTCCAAAAAGAGACCAGAGGTAGATCTCGCCCACTCAATGCCGGCACAGTTTTTTTCAAAATAATTCACATTTTTCACCATTATATTCCTCAAGACATTTTTCGTAATGTTGAGAAGCAGTATTTTGAACTAGTTACGAAATTTCAATCTGATCGAGTTAGTACTTCTTGAGATATTGAAAAACTATTCTCAACATTTCGAGTAACAACAAAATTCGCAAAATTGACTTAATTTTCAACAAAAATGATTTTTGATTTCTGAAAAATTTTCTGACGAATAGATCCTTCCTAAATTTTGTATCATGTAGCATGTAGAAATTTTTCAACCTACTACAAGGATTGCCCGTTGGTATTCCCCAACTGATAACGAAGTTTAACTCTGTTTGCATCTGTACTCCTTGAGATATTGTGAAAATAACGTTATATTTCCAAGTAGCATCGAAATTTGGCAATTTCTTTTTCTTATATCTCCGAAAGTAAATATTGGATCGAATTGAAATCTTGAAATTTTCTGTTGAATACTGACTCTAAGCTCTCTACCAATTTTTGTTAAAATTTGATCAGTAGTTTCTGAAAAAAAAAATTTTCAATGAAAATTTCCAATAAACATTTTTTAAAAGTTTTTTCAGTTCTGAATCCACACGAAATTCTGTAATATGTTTTGCGTTGATATTCTTAAACTACTCATAAAGTTTTAATCTGATCGAATCAGTACTTCATGAGATAATGAGATATCAAGGAATTAACCTCAAATAGGCTCAACTCCGAAACAATATGACCGATTTTACTCATTAACGAACCCAACCGAGATATTCAGACTCCAACCCCGACATTTCAATTTTGAATCACTAGGTCATTTCTTTGGACCGCGGATTCTTCTTCAGGGAGTTCAACCCAATCGTTTGAGACCATTTTCGGCTCAACATTGGAAAATCGCAGACATTGAGAGGAAACGATAACACGCTGTTCCCCGCAACATGCGCATAAAAAAGGATTACGTTACCAAAGAAAGAAAGATTGAAGCAAAAGACTGATAGTCTCTTTTTTTGAAGAAAACTTCTCGGGAAACCAGAGATGTGCCAGAAGAATAAAAACGCTAATTTTCCATAATATGCCTGGGGAGCGCCAGGGCATGCTTGGAGCCGACGCTGGGCATTACAGCTGAGAGAAACGGTGGCAGAGTGCTGAGGAAGCGGGAACCTGTCATTCAAGAAGATATGGCTCCACCACAACATCTAGAAGTGGATGTCTAAAATTCAGCAGATGGACGAATTGCTACTCCACCTACTAACTGGCTCGACCACCGTAAGGAAAACTGCTCGTAGGTGATCTTGCATTGCATGTATCAAATGGAACCGTGAAGTTAATATTGAAGTAATACGAGCTTTCTAACACGTGATCCACTGCGACAATAACCCACTTCCTGGATGGAGATATTCCCAGAATACCGAGTTCACTAAGAGATATCCAGCACTTCAACAAACAGAACAAAAAATTGTCTAAAAAAAGAATACCATAATAAAGAAAAACTAGTCGACAATGATTTAACCAAATGCAATCAAAAGAGATGATGAGAAGTAAGACAACTGTCTACTTGAAATTCTCAAACTACAAATAGGTATTGGGGCAGAACAAACGAGCTGTTTCCAGAGCCAGTGCGTGCAGAAAGGCGTTAAAACGAATATTCAATTAATACCTGCAAGACTAAAAATATAACGATCTCCATTGATTCACGTAATATTTCCGTAGATGAGCCTTTGTGAAAAATTTGCAGAAATTTTTGATATTATATTCAAACGAGTTGACTTGATTAAGGTTATTGATAAAATCATTTATTATATATACAGATTTTTCTGTAATACCTTAACATTATATCTTTCAGTATTGATATCTTACGATATAATGTTATTGCCTTCGACGTACTTCGTCTTGAATGACTAATTTGATTATTATATCAACTGGAGTACAATAACTGAAGTCAAAAACTCAGAAAAACGGTAACATTATAAAGTACAATACAAAACTGATAATTATTATAATAAAAATAATAATAATGATAATTTATTTAATCCATTGAAACACTACATAGTATATTGGACAAGTCAAGGTTACAATTACTTCAACAAAGTATTTCAATCACATGAACGAATTGTCAGAGAAGATAGTAAATGGTTATACATTTTAATACCTTGATATAACGGCGAACGATAAAATTTGTGGGTTCTATGCCTGAGTATCAGAAAAGTTCACGAATTTCTAGTTTCATATTCATGATGACTTGATGATTTGGTCCATTTTTTTTTGGATTACCTCTTGCATAAAATAAACATTTAAAAATATAGATACTTGCGAGTGACAAGATTCCGTTGTTCGAGGACTTAAATTGAATATACCTCTTATAATTCTTTTCCCTTGAACTATCAGGGGAGTTACTCCGAAGCAAGACATTATACGATAAGTGACTATAAACTATGGTATGGTAATAATAATAATAATAATAATAAATTTATTTATCCATTTAGACGCAATACAGTGTATAGGACAAGTCAAAATATATATAGAGAGGAAATGAAATCACAAATCATTGAATGCATTCATCATTAAGATATTCATTAATACTATAATAACATTTACTTAGGAGTAAAGATTTTATTTTCCTACCAAAAGCAGATAACTTCAGTGATTTAATTGAATCAGGAAGATGATTATACAAAATAATACTCTTATATTTAGCTGATGTCTCATATTTCGCTGTTCTATGTTTAGGTACAATAAAAGTTCTAGTATTCCTTGTACCATAGTTGTGAGCGCTGGAAAGCTTAGGAGTGTACTCTTCATTCTTTTTAATGAATAAGAGACATTTGTATAAATATATACATGGAGCTGTTAAAATCTCATGTTTTACAAATACAGTCTTACAAGATGTTCGTGGACTGAGACGGAATATCATTCGAATGATGCGTTTCTGTGCTATAAATACCCTCGTAAGATCCCCAGAGCATCCCCAAATTAGAACATTATATGCCATGTGGCTATAAACCAAGCTGTAGTAAACATTTAGGACAGCAGCGAGAGGAAGAGAATCCCTAATACGACGAATTGCATAATATGAAGAACTAAGCTTCCTGCTGACATGCGATATCTGCTCGGACCATCTCAGACACTCATCAATATAAATACCCAGAAATTTTGTAGACTCTACAGAAATCAAGCTATGTTGACCATGTTTCAGAACCAAATAATTTCCTTTCTTCAAACCAAATTTGACCACTTTTGTCTTGTCTAGATTCAGAACAAGTGCATTCAGCTTACACCAATTGGCGAAAGACACCAAAAGTGTTTGACATAATTCTGTGAGTTCATTCAGATTCTCAGCTGTCATCAACAAATATAATAATTTTAGTTTTTATATGGTGAGGGAGGTCATTTATAAAGAGTATGAATAGAAGAGGACCCAAAACTGATCCCTGAGGAACACCGAGATCCACAACATATTCATCAGAGAAAACCTCCCTAACCCTCACATGCAATCGTCTGTCAGACACATAATGCTTAATCCAGTCCAGGAACACTCCCCTAAATCCAAGATTGTACAATTTGCTCACTAAAAAATGAGGTGAAATGGTATCGAATGCACGTGTAAGATCGAAAAACAATCCCGCAACATTCAATCCTCTATCCAACGAAAACTGAATCGTGTGTACAAAATCCAGAACAGCAGACTCAGTTGATCGTCCCGCTCTAAAACCATATTGACTTTCTGTAATTAAGTTGAAAGTGTTCAAAAATTTCATCATCCTATCCATAACTATTCTCTCGAAAATTTTAGAGAATACACTCAACAACGAAATAGGTCGATAGTTAGAAACGCTAATTATAGAACTGATAGGCATTGAGTTCCTGATTCTACTAATCGCAAAAAATGAGGTACTCAATTTTTTGATACATGGTCGACATATGCAAACCATCTCAAATGTTTGCCTATTAGAACTCCAAGAAATTTGTTGCTTTCAGAATTGTTATACAGTGCTTCCCTATCGCTATTCTTCAAATCGAAATAAATGCACACAGTCTTCTTTATGTTCACTCTAAGGTTATTTTTATGACACCATTTCACGAACTCATCAATAACACTCTCACAGGTCTTCTGAGCTTCGCCCGACTCCGTGCTGAGACAACCACAGACGCGTCATCTGCAAATACAGTTAACAAAAAAAACAGGCTTACCAACTAAGTAAATCATTTACGAACATTAGAAACAATAGTGGTCCCAACACGGAGCCCTAGGAGCACCAATTCTGAGAAAATGATTTTCAAAATCAGTTTCACCCACATTCACAGAAAATGTCCTCCCAACAAGGAAACTACGCAACCAATCAGAAAATATGCTCCTGAAATGGTAACATTTCTCTGGTATGAACTCAAAAGAAAGAGTGTCGAATACAGATAAGAGATCAAAAAATATTCCTGCCACGTGCACAAACACATCATCATCTTTCATCTTTCGATTTGGAATCATCAGAAGCATCAACACTCGATCACAAACGAACTAAGATTGTACGAAAGTTACTGTCAAGCTAACGTGCGAGTCTATAACGGAGCACCAAGCACTGACCATGGCATCGACCATCGCAAATACATGAATTTAACCTATACATTATGATGCTGTGCTTATGGAAAGACAAAATGAATTACTGGGGTTGATTCTGGAATCAATTCTACGATCAGAACTAAGTCCGATGACTCAAAAGGAGGTAGTTTGCTTTTAAAAAGAAGGTATAAAGTTTCCGTGATGCAGTCCTTGGTTCGATACTGTGATTTGGTGCGCCGTTGTGGATGCCACTTGAATGCATGCACAGAGAACACCTTTAACAACAACTGCTATGCCTTCTTATTTCTCTGATAAATGGACTGCGATGAAAAAATCTGTATTTTTTATGATGGTATCTATGATATTTGGACTTTCATACTGATATTTCATAGCCAAGATATCAATTTTAACTTAATCTTGGTAAAATATCGGAAATGCTTTTAAAGTAGGTTTAGTGTTCCATGACGAATGTCGCTCCTCTACTCTACATATTATTGTCACAAACAATTATTCACATTTTCACAATCTTATTGAATAGGAAATTCATAAGACCCTAACGAAACAGCACAAGTTTTTTCCAGTAGTGCTATCACCAAAATTGAGGAAACTTTCTGTTTTGCTAATGCGCCTGTTCTGAGAAGTAGCGGCGTGGTTCGTTCAAATGTCAGTGATTTTCGAATTAGTGTAGATTGGAGGTTGGACTACATGAAGCTCGGCGAAGTCTGTTGATGTATTAGGAAATTTTGGAGAAATTCTTGGAAAAATTTTTCTGTTCCTTGGATTCATCGGAGATTATGAGTCAATTCGACACAGACCTGGCGGTCAAAATTTAACAGAAATAATTCTAATTCTAATGAATGCCGATATTTATTTTCGGAGAATAAGGAAAAACTTGTGAAACTTCGTTTCAAATTTGAAATTTTCGAATTATTTCTTCTATATTTTCAATGATCTTGCGCGGATGGCAAAAAATTGAAAATAACTGTTTCATGAAAAAAATTTTTTCGTAAAACTTCCAATCAGATTTGAATGAAGTTCAATAGTGCTTCAAATTTCAGTTTGATTCGATATCCATTTTCGAAGAGGATAAATTCCATATTTTGTGGCCATTCGAAATTTTGAATTTATTACGTTAAAATCTCTAAAAAAACTGAAAATGTCAAAACTAAACTTCATTTTTGGATATAGAATGCCGACACATAAATCTGATGAGGATTTTACAGAAAGAAAATTGAAAAAACTTGTTAGAGGATTTTCCAGATTTATGTAGGAACGAATAGTTTTTGCTGAAACTATGTATGAGCTTGCAATAAAGCTTGGTACATACTTCCAAGTCTCTGTTCAAAACAGCATTTCAGTTTGATATTTATATTAGATGTTGGGAAGAAACTATATCAAGCTTTGTGCTCATTTCCTCGGTATCCATGTTATTTTCGGAATTACTCGAAAATGATGGTCCGATCATGACGAAACCTGTTAATTAATTAACAAATTCTCAAATTTGAGTAAAATTTTTGACCATACTTCCGTTCGAACAATTCACACAAACATTTCAAAATATTTTTTTCAATTATTTCATATTGTGCGAACTTCTAATCATATGCTTGATTATATAGAGGCCTCATTCTTGAATTGATGGAACTCTTTCAATTTTTTTAACTTATATTTCGAAAAATACAGATTGCATTGAATTGAAATCTGGTATTGATACCTTGAGGGTTCATATGCAGAATTTCGTGATTAAAATGATTTCGGCGGGGTCAATACATGAATGAGTGACTGCTTCAGCAACTTATTTGAACAAACACGCAAAGCTCCTGTCTTTTCGTCATTTCTAAAATTTTATAAATATATTATATTGGTTTTGTTGCGCACGTGTTAGGTTCACTATTTCATGAACTCTGGAATGAAATGTTTCCAAAAGTTTCACTTACATTTGATGGTTAATAATTTGTGGTCGAATTGAACTGAAGTAACTAAATTAACATTGTAGGAAGAAATATCGTGAATATATCACCTACAGTCTTGATGTGTAGGTTGAATCTGATAGTTCTCACACTCTTTCTATCCAATTGTTCCGAAAAAATCTATCACATCGGGTGAAATGAGGACTTTGACGTTATACACTGAAACCAGTATGTTTTTTGCCTACATGGTTACAAAAATGAGAAAATATCTATATCGCTGAAATCGTTTGTATCTAGATTTGAATTCCATTGAACTATGTAACACACAGTCAATTTTAAGAGAAGTTACTCAAAGACTTAATGAAAAATTATTGGGGAGGGTTGAAGACATAATTAATACAGGAGAATAAACGCGCGAATCCTGGATGGTGCTTTCCTCGAATTTCCTGAAACTATCGAAACTGTTGATATGCGGAGTTGATACTTTCATTCGTTTTTTTATGAATTTCAAGCCCAACACTTCACTCAAATCAAACATTTCGTAGATGATTCATAAATACAGTACAAACTTTCTTATACAGTCCTCAGATCCAAGAATTCTAATCACATAAGTGCCAAAGTATTTTTCGAAAAACTTCCACTCGAAATACTCACGTTCGAAATACATCGACTAACTATTTAAAAACGGAATGAAATATCACGTGTAGGTACGAATCTTATTCGCCCACCCTGTACTCAACACACCAGCTCACGTCCTCAGACAAATCCTTCACGAATGACATCGCATCTTATCCTAAGTCCGACTTGCACCAGGTCGTCGAAACCGACGTCCAGCTCTGAAAAGAAGAGCGTGACTGATCCATTCAAGTCGGGCGCATTCAGGTCTCGCACCGGCACGCGCCTCGATCACCAGCAATGACCCGGTGACGATGCGTCATCAGCATCGTCGAAGGTCCAGCTTCAGGTGATGGTGGCCAGCGTCGTACCCTCCGGAACCTTGGGGATCCCGCTCGACGCGGACGCAGGCGTGACGACGTTCTTTACGCAACAATGAAAGGGCTGCTGGAAGTGTGGGGAATGCACATGGGGAAGGGAGTCAACTACATAAAGTGTAGCCCCACGAGAATCATCTATCATTCTTTGGTTTGCTAAAAACTCGCAAACAGCGTGTTAGAACCTGTTGACAAACGGTTAATTGATACTTAATCGTGGTCACAAACGGTCTTTAAAGACGCTCTTGGTAGTCAGCAGTGGAAACTTAGTGATTTCAGGCTGAATTTCTCACAGATCCACCTTTTGCGAGTTGCACCCTCTGTTGAAGTCTCCCGCACAGAAATGGCCGTAGTCGCAGCAGCTCAGAAGAACAGAGAGATGTTTGCCATCAAAAAATCTTACAGCATCGAGGTAAGCTTAAAAACAAATCACGATATTTCACAAGCAAAACATATTCTCATGTAATCCAGATCAATGAAAGTCTTCAATAATTTTCGAATCAACAAAAACACTTTCACAGGAGAAATTTTATCAATTTAACAAAAAAATTTGAATTACCACCAAAATCGTCATAGTATTTTCGATATTCATTATCTGATATTTGTATATCAAAATATTTCAATATTCCCTTTTTCACGTTGTTAAGTTTCTTGTTCTCATCTTAAAAAATTTTGTGGCTTTTAAATTGAATAATTATTCAGCACGGATTTTTTTCTGGATCAACTCCCTAACCTCAACATGATACTGCAATATTTTCTGGAAATGCATTTTTGTGATCTGAGAACTTCGTGAAGTTTTGCAAGAATGAACAAAGATTTTTGCTCACTTACGAAATCGACATTCATTTTTGAACTTCAAATTCACCTTGGATATCAAATTGCTTCATGAATTTGAAATTGAAATTTTTTCTTCGACCTGACGAATGAATATAATTGAATTCCGATACGAATAATTCGTAAGAATTTAATTTCGAAAATGATTTTTTTTTGTTCCATTCATGAAATCTATTCAGTGATCATCATTTCAATATCAATATAACCAATACTCTCATTCTATTCTTTCACAACACATGGACAAAATAATGACAGGTTGAAAGCTACATGAAATTTAATACGATTAAGAGTA
The DNA here is from genome assembly GCA_958510865.1 of Myrrha octodecimguttata. Classification (NCBI taxonomy): domain Eukaryota; kingdom Metazoa; phylum Arthropoda; class Insecta; order Coleoptera; family Coccinellidae; genus Myrrha; species Myrrha octodecimguttata. The sequence continues at coordinate 8,066,724 of OY294056.1, read as the reverse complement.
TGACCTTTTAAAGTCATTTTTTGAAATAAATGTAATACCTAATTCCAACAATTAATTATGGAAACTTCAAGCGGAGTACAACACTTTTGTGGCTGATCATTATGGTTGACATACCTACAATGAACTAATTTTCCTTCAAAATGATAAATACAAAGCACTGAAATATTTTTCAGCAAAAATGAAAATCACTTGGTGCACTATAGATTTGTTGTTACATCCAGCGTTGAAATCACCAAAATGAAGCACTCAATTTGGCCATTTAAGTGCTCGTCATCATTTGAACTTCGCAAGACTGAGATGACTTTTCTACAATCATACTGTTCTCATTAGCATAGCGGATGGTACTGGTGTACCATCTTCAGTCGGTTAATCGATTTATTCATTCATCAGCCTCCTCTTCTTGAATCACCTGGGAATTCCAGCACGAAGGATTAACCTGATTTCACACATCACCTTTGTGAACAGTCAATCACTTTTGCAATTCACCATTGAGATCGAGGTATTGAAATAAAGATCCAATAAGGTTTAATTCAAGATTTCATATTTATGAACGATTTATGCGTGAACTTAAAGAATCTCGTCATTTTACTCATACCGTATGAAATGGAGGTCTTTGAGAGCATAAAAATATTGCAAAACGTATGTAATGGTGTGCATACCTTATTATAAAGAAATGAACTATCTTCAGATTCACAGTTCCGTTGACCAAATAAAATGTTATTTTATTGAGAACATTTCGATTGATCTTGAATAATAACGGAATTCTTAATATTCGAAATATTATTTAAAATCAACTCCTGAAATCACACAGAAAAACAATATTTTGGTAACAAAAGTATTTTATTGTGTATCACGCTGAAAACAGTCAGCCGTTTAGTTGAAATACTCAAGAAAACTTAAGGGAATCGAGATTTTTTTATAAAGCAAGTTTCGAGTTTCATTATTAATGGCCAACCGTTACCACAAAACTTTCAAAAGAGAAACTTTTAGACCCTATATCGATTGAGCGTATTTTGGGGTCAATCATGAAGAACGAAGTGCTGAATGTATTTAATCGACACAATAATTGTGCATGTATACCTATTCCAAATTGAATCCTTTCAATTCCAAGAACATAGACGAGTGGAACCAGATAACTCAAATCTTAATAACTTAAAGTTTGTTCGGAATTTCTTAATGCGGAAATTCGTGAGGACCATATAATCAGTAGATCTCGATTTTTATCAGAAAATGAAGGTTTGTTGGAAAAGCAATCAGACAGGTTCTACTGAAAAGTGGCAAAAATTTTGCCTAAACTTTTCATCTAAAGAATTATATTGTATCTGTATTTTGCGAATCGATATCCAGTATAAAATTCAGATCCTGACCAACTGAAATTGGATACTTGGTTGAAATTTTCAACAAAATCAGAGTAATATTTTCAGAGATATACCTACAGTTTATATTCACGTCAGTGTCAATACTTTTCATGAATTCAATTGCATTGTATCGCGTCTGGGGCCTTCGCGCAGATCTCATAAAGATTCCAGAAAGACGAATTCGATCGGGCCGACATCTGGAACTTGGTAAAAATATGATGGCCTGAAGTACCATTCAAATTTTAACGAGATCTGAGAGGATTCTGAGATCCGAAATTTCTGATTTTTTTTTCTAAAACATTTTCATTGGTAGGATCCTAAGGAAATCTTGAATAAGTTCACGTCTAGACATTCCAAATCAGTCGAATTTGAATTCGTAAATCATTATGGACATACTGAGAAAACGACATTTCTTACCAAGATATTCAGGTCATGAATCTTACTAGAAATTTTCGAAATGAAAGAGCTCGTTCTTTCGAAAAGAACTAACACTACTGCAGTCCGGTTGGATGAACAGACAGAACTCAATTCAAAATTCTGAATCAAAAAAACAGTATATCATTGAAAATTTCAAAAGGTGAAGTGGTCAAGAAGAGCATTAAATAAAATACACTGCGGAATGTACGTTGTTGTTCTTAATGATGTGATCAACAGAATGTTGAAGAAAGCAAGGCTGATATCTACAATCACCTTGCAACTCACTTCAACTGGAACACGGATCCAGAGTATCCCAATATCTCGATGCGAGCAGACGTTTTTGAAATTTCATTAGTTTCCATATTTCAATCCACTCTCCGTTTATATATAATCGGATGAATTCATCGTTTTATTCAAATATTCGTTGTGAAGATTTCGATGGATTATTTAGACAACAATCAAAACGTGAACTAACTCGGATACGTAATCTACTTCGGAAAGCTTTAGTTTCTAGGTTTTTTTCTCAGGAATTTTGGATATTCATAACTGGAATGGATTGAAAAAAAATGTCTGCATAATATATATCGCATATCATCTTGAATTGAAATTTGGATGGATTTATCGATATATTTAAATTAATAGACTTCAATGTTTCATTATTCAAAAAAATTAACGAAACTATTCAGCAAAATTATAATGAACGAACATGGAAGACCTTCGATTGTTTATTGAAATTTCTCAATAATTAAGATCCCAGCCAGTTCAAGGATGAAAAAAAAATGAATACGCCCATAGGTTTTCGGAAATATACCAGATCTATTCTCCTATTTCTGTAGCCAAAAAACTTCAGTCCCAAATTCATTAATTTGGTGACCTCAATCAGAATTTTGGAATTCACTGAGAACAAGATAATAAACACATAATAAAGTATTTGAACCAGTTTTAATGAACATTCGCACATAACTTCCTTCTTTCGATATGAATGAAAAAATTTACCAGATTCCAAGCGGAATGATTTGGTGTTTCGAGTGAGTTGAAATTATTCATAAGCAACCCTGAGATAGATTCGATTACGCTCTTCGCTTCTTGAATCTTTTATGTTAAAACATCTTGAGGCTATCAACATTCTGATAATTTAATTGTTAATGGTAATGATACATTTATGTGCTTATAATAAATTCTACTTTGAAATTATGTTAACTTCATCCGTGAGATCAGCGTTGTTGATATGCTGGTAAAGTATGCAAGAACATGAATAACCAATGCAGATTAATATTGTGACATTGTCTAAGGAAGAAACCTTGACATAGAAGATTAGTGGCATGGCCCGTTAACTCATACGATGCTCGTATATTTTCGGTGAACCTTGATTCGAGATTGATTATATCGATATGATAAAGATTGAGCGGAACTTGTGATTTGCGTAACATAATTATTTTAGATTAGATTCAGGTGCTGATCCGATTATTTCATTTTTGGTTCATAATTTTTTGAAATTTACCTCAGTCATCGTTCAAATAAGATTAGAATTCGCTCAATCAGCTACGTAACTAAGCAGGTGCAAACTGGTGCAGCAAACTCTGCGTGAACTTGATAAAAACTCAACGATTTATTAGGGGGCCCAACCTATTTTTTGCACCAAGGCCCCTTGATATCTAGAAAAGCCATTGATTCTAATGATTATATTGAATCAATTCCCAAAGTCTCATCGATGAAAAATTCAGTTTAACTCAGAACAGATTGGTCCAGTCCTTCCAGCCTGATCGTTTTATTTTTTTTCGAAAATTGCTGCGGACTTCACAAAATTCGTCATTTTCTCAACATAATTCGTAGTTATTCGAGAATAATTTTTCATTTCAGTCCCTCTTTCTCAACTATTAATCTGAATAGATCACTCTGAAAAACACACGACTTGTGTTTCATATTTCAATGGATTATCCTCGATATTCTCAATAAAATATTGGCTAAAATCGGTTTGGACGATGGTAGCTCCCACTCACTTTTTTTAAGGTGATCCGATTTTGAAAGCCCATTCGAAGTTAACAGAGAACGGAGTTTTATGAAATTTGCATTTCTCTACGAAAACTGACCATACATGATGGACCATTTAGATGCAGCTTCCACTAGGGATCTTCCATGATATGAAATAATAGTTCCATTCGAAGAAATTCAGGCATCAATATTACACATTTCAAATACCCTGAACAACAAAAACTTAAACTTAAACTATCTACGAAATCAATCAATGAAATTTCATCGAGCTTTTACCGAAAAACATGCCGGATCCGCTGAATTTCCCAATCCCAAGTAGCCAGTAAAATACGATTTCTAAAACAACGAACATTTAATACGCTATCGAGTTTGAGACACTCTGTATCAAGCAAACCAGAGAAAGAGCTGAATATTTCTTCGGTTTTTTTTCGGAATTTCTCAGAATAATATCGTATTCGTCACTAGATTCAAACCCCACATTGTAACTTGAACAACTATATCTTTTTAACGAAAATCAATGAAATTCAGCCAAACTTTTTCCTAACGACATAATACACTTTTTCGTATAATTTTCCATATTAAGAATCAGATTTTTCCTCTATCGTTGAAAATCAAATTTCTACACCATGGTAGAATCATTAGTTTTGCAAGTTGACAGTTTCGTTATGGTTGCTGGTTCCGTAAGATTAATGGATATTAGAACAACCTGGAAACAAGAAAAATAAATAAAACTCGCACAAACAACGTCCTAATGAGTTGATATATACATTTTGGGTTAACACTTGGCTGGAAGCAGATCAATGAAACTTCCGCTTATTTAAATGTATGTTCGGCCTTTTACGCGTTTGTCCTAGGAAACAAAGATCTGTTATTTTAAATTTCTGACTCAAAAATGATCAAGACGATGTCGGTACATATATATAATTCTTGTATGATGGTCCACACTGATTCCCCCGAAGTATTATACTAAGATTTCAGGAGTTTGTTTCTCTAATAACTCGAATATTCTGATCCGATCCAAATGATTGATTGGAGAAATCCAACATGCAAAATATGTGTAATAAAGGTTCAGTGAGAAAAGTATCATCAGAAATGTGGAAAAACTCATTTAATTTTTTCTTTCGAAAATTATATATAAACTATTTATAAGTGCTATTTAAATTTTGTATCTTCTGTCAAGCAGATATTCTACAACGTAGTATCAGATTCGAGTAAAAAGCGAATATAGGAATAATCAAATTTCGAAAACACATATCTACGAAATCATAAGATGGACGCCCATGACTTCAGGTTGGAGCTAAAATTTTTGTTTGAACTTCGTTAGAAATAGGCGTAAACACGCCCTCCGTCCTGAAATCTATCTAACTAGAATGAATTCAATCTTTTATAGCAGACATAATTTATTTCAGATATGGCTATTAAATTTATAATCAATCGGAACTGATCAGTGATCTATAGTTCACGAAATATCACATAATTATGTTCGAAGTATACAAAAATTTGTTTATAGGCATACCTACTTGAAAAGATAATCTGTCGAAAAAATTTTATCGTGCCAAATGATTCATTAGAAAAAAATTGTTTGAAATCTTCCGGCCTATTTGTTTGTTATGGTAGTGTTAAGAATATTTCCTGATTATGTTATCGCGAATTCATCTCGACATGAAAATCTTTCCTAATGTAATAAAGATGAGATCGATTTTTTATAAACTACTACATTCGAGAGTGATGTTGCATGATTTCCTGACCTTGAAACATGACTCTCGTTACAGATGATCGATCCCGGTAACAATTTCAGAAGCCGCTTGGTCATCTGTACATTTAATTCCCCTCAGCAAGAAGAGTCAATTTATAGTTGCTCGAAATAATCTTGAGGCATTTTTCTAGAGGCCTTGAATGTCATTCTCACCGAGAATTTTTAATAATCAAATCTCCCAACCATAAATATGTTTAATAACAGTGTTGCGGTCACAGGAGGTTGTGGTTGAATTTTCAATCTGCTAAACCACGAACTAATTAATTGTTTTTAAAGTTGTGACTCCCGAACGATATTCTTGTTAGAATGGCTTTTTTGGGAAATATTGTTTGCACTTAGTCATCATTGCAGACACCACACTAAAATTACTCTGTATTCTTCGACATTTCCGTTTATAAGACTCCCTTAAAAGTGCAGCTTTCGAAAGTACCTCTTTTATAGAATGCAATATAAATATAATTGTGATTGTTATTCATAGGACGATAGCGTAGATAATTACTTTTTTATTTATAGATGTATTTTCGATAAGGTACTCGACTGTTATATAAGAGTTATTTCGAAGCCTTCAAGAAATCAATAGATGTCTCTCTAAAGAAACAACAGTAAAAATAACTATCCATTTGAGAACAAAATTATTTTTTGTTTTTACTCAATCTCTTTCTTGTCGCAAATATTGACGAGAAACGCGAAGTTGGTATTGTTTCAATTTAAGGAGTATTGGAAAGGCTATTATAAATAAGAAAAGATTGGGCACTCTTATGCGATTTAATTTCGAATATGAATGCATGAAAAAGGTATATTCGGTCAAGGAAGGATTTATAAGAACCTATTCAATAATCTACAAAAATGCTCTCATTCCCAATAATACGAAATGTAAGCATTTCTTTAGGGTCCCGTCGTCTTTACACTCATAGTATGTAAACATTCTAAATTGGCATTTCTGCTTCGAGTAGACTATAACAATTTGTTATTCAAGAATTTATTAGCTGGGAATGAACCACACGTGAACCTAACGGATATTATAAATTAATGCGACTTAATTTTTGAACATTCAACGGCGGCTGAAAAACTAAGAAGGAGTAGCACATCGAAAAAACAATTCTTGAAACAAACAGAAAATTTTGGAGAGGTATATCATTCACTCACTAGTCAATTCAAATTATTACTGCTCTTAGTTCCACATTTCCAATTTTTCACTATTTCATTTTACTTAGCTTAAAATAGAGCGCTAAGGAATAATTCAATTAAGTAGAAACGTTTCGAGAAGAGCACTGTCGTGCTAGGAGCTTTTGCGGGCTTCGTCAAATTCAAACCCAGATCAATCATCCTTCCATGCACCGACACCGCCAAACGCTGCTCGATTCCAATTTGACGTGCTATCCGATAAATTTCGGAACCCCTGTATTGTCTGATCCGCTTGAACAATATATTATATGATTTCAGAACCAGGAACTAGATTGCAACTAGATCAGATCTTTATTCATTTATATATTGGCCAATTTATATTTTGGCGGGTTATATCTGCAGAACCTCGGGCTCCTCAATATTTTTTGACAATTTTGGGTACGAATTCGTTTCAAAACTTTAGCACTACAAACTGACTCTCAATTCGGTAGGACTGATATTTTCTATGGGACAAATAAAAACTATCACATACGTTCACCTGAAAAATGTGAAGTCCTTAGAACTTCTCTGCTGAAAGTAACACTGCATACGGAAGGAAGGACTAACGTTATGGAATTTTACTATAAAATGTTTTCTTGTGAGTTCAATCCAAGCGTCGGAGATTCGATTCGAAATCCAGAAATTGTAGCGAAAATTGTAGACATTTGGGAAAAATGTAGATTTTCCTTAGAATAAACGCGCGAAACCAATATGAATACCTTTCATCTAAAATCTTTTGAATTATTGTCCAAAGTGGAACATGTATGTGATACGTAATTATTCCATCAATTTCTCAACATTTTTCAACCATTATTTGAACTGAACGTGAGAACTTATTCACTCAATCTTCAATCAGGAAATAAAACACGTGATGAAATCATGGCGTGTCAAAACAATTGTTAAAATAAAAAAAAATTCATTTTGGAACTCAAGTTATCAATATATTCCAAAGTCACCAAATTGATTGTACTGTCTGAGAGTGAACTAATCGAAATGTTCCGATTATGAATGAATGTAGGAAAAATATCTTAAAGGTTCTAAATATAGGATATTTTCCTTTCCCGAAAAAGTTCAGGATTAGCATTATTAGTAAGTGAGAGTACTACGACGAAAACCTTTTTTCCAAACTTCTAAAATGCCATTTTTCCGTAATCGCGCCACGCCACCTCATTTTAATCATCACGGATCAAGCGCTAATTATCAATATTTTTTCTGCGAAACAATGGTTCGGAATGACAATGTCCTTGAAACTCGAGGGGAGAGTGTCCACTTAACAGGACAGGAGGTATTATATGGCGGAATGAATTTCGAGCAAGGCCACTTTACAATTACTCGCTGCCCCAGGCGGACAATCATTCTTTGACCGTGATTTAATTCAATTCTAATAAAACATATATAATAATAATTGTGATCACAAATTCTGCTAATGATCGGATTGAAGGAATCTGTTTTCAAATACATCATTTAATATCTTGTATTCAACGAGCACATTTGTATTGCTAGTTAAGAATATTGCTGTTCTGAAGGATGCGTCTGATTCCAATCTACTGAGTTAACGTTTTTTTCATGACGACCAGAATCGAAATAATCGCTATCTAATCGTCCCAATGTTAGTATTTTTCGAATATTAAATGGAAATTCAGTTATCCGCAAATCAGAAATAAGAGAATCACGTGAAAAATATATTATTATGGTTGAATTGTATTTTATCAAAATACAGTGACGTGCGGATGTTCCGCGAAACCAAACTAATCACTTATTTTTCACAATGTCATAACCTGTATACGTATACTTCTATATTGATATTGAGTCATTTATACTAATTCCAAAAAACTAGAACATTTCCCATATATTTCGTTGTTGTCGAATAGCTTAATTCGATTAGATGTTCCTAGGAATTATCGATTATAAAAGTCAAGATTTTTCGAATAATACTTCGAAATAACATCATCATTTTGTTACTCAACATTTCATATCCAGCAAACGGAAATATATATAATATTTTTGAAATCATATACTATTAATCCTTCCAAGCATATAAACAATCTTCTGCCCGATATCTTCAAATGGAAATATAACTCCTTATATTACGAAATCGAAGCATTTGCGGACCTATGATTCCGTAACCTTTATCATTCATATATCATCCAGTAAGTAATCATCGCTTGTGCCTTCAATTTGGGAGCACTTGTAGGTCCCAAACATCATCACTTCCGAACTTCCGAAATTCAAGTCTAGAATTTTGAACAACAGGTTAATTCCAGAATGGAATCCGACAATGGTTCTAGAAAAAAGATTGACCTATGATGTTCATTTCCGTAAGATCATATTTTCCATTAAGTTGAAATCTTATATTGAGATATGGAGCAACTATTAAGTTCATTGAAAAATATTAGGAATAATATTCTCCCATTCGATCCATATGGGATTCCATCTCAGAAAAAACTTTGAGAATCTCAAAATGAAAAACTGAGTATATGAAATATTCCGACGAATTTAGGGAATGTTTTCGCGATCATCACACAGGTTTCGATCCGCTCAATGTTGATTGACTCCCAGGGAATCCAGAAAATACAAAAAGTCCATATGTAAGGATAATATTATGTTTTTGTAATGATCTGGTTATGTGAATGAAATAGATCGGAAATATGTGGGTAGAAATGTACTTATCCCACCCAGAAATACCTTATGATAATCAAAGGAGAATAAATACACCACTTCAAGTCAATATCTATTAGGAAATTCATATCAATGAATTATGGAAAACTATCAGATTTCAATATTTACTTGTATGTTTTCGATTTTGTAAACGCTCAGTTAAATGATTGCGCGTGTCACATATTCATTTTGACACAATGTCGACTAAAATTTGCAAAGCATGAATATTTCAAATCCCAACTTCATGGACTTAAAAGTAACAACCAGTGGTATGAGTAGTTCAAAGATAAATCTGGAATATTTCCGCTTTCACCAGCCTTGAGATACTTCAAGGTCCGGAGCATTCAATCCTATAGAAGTAATTGATTACTCAATTTGATATCTATTATACTAATGTGATGTGAATATCGATAATTTCAAAACTTAGAACAACATTATATATGCACACTTGTTAGAACGTTTTTACATTATATTATTTTTTCTTTGTAAATATTGTTTTGATATTGGTTCGAATGAACCATTTTTACTTCATGGTTAGATCTTAAAGTCCTCCTCAGGACGAATTGAAAGGTTCACTTTAACAATGATTGAATTTGATAAAACTTATAGAATTCTCTTGAAGTTTATTCGTTTTCTGGGTTATGGGGTGGATGACCCTGGAAAATATTTTGATGAAGAGAACAATTCCCATACACATATTTCGTAACGATTTTTGTCAGAATTTTTGGTTTAGTTCTGATATATTATCCAATTTAATATTCAAGTCAGTAGTCGGACGGTTCTTATTAATTTTTATTTAATGAAAATAGTAAACTTTGCACCTGAAGCTGATCAACTTATACATTCGGATTGTGAAATATTGAGGAAACAAAAGTTCAACGATATATATGGCCAACACGTATTTGAAAGAAGTTTAAATTAGTTATTCAGTTTTCTTTTTCGATTCGATTCACTCCAATTGATGTATTCACATAGAAATCTCTTTTATTCATTATATTAAAGATATATCTTCGGTTTTGCCTTTGGATTTTCATATTTTCTGAAGATGTTCAGCAAGACAGATAGATCTGATATTTGCTCGTTAGTTTTTCACGGAAAATGTACTGATTTTTTTTCGAGGATCCTAGTAGTGTTGGCCGGAAATTTCATATTGACATGTGAAATTTCATATCTAGAGGCATCTCTTAATAATAAGAATTGAATCCTTTCGTGATCCAGCAATAGAGCATTCATAATTTTTCTATTATAAAGGGTGTCCCACTGGGAATCTCACATACTTCAAATATATAATATAGTCCATCATCAGCATCACGAAACGACCACTTAGAAATGTCTCCCATCCTTCCTTACATATTTTTTTGAGATGCCTTCAAGGATCTTTTGAAAGGAACATTTCAGGACCAGATTCACAGGATTATTCATTCATATTGACTAGAATTTCATTTCATTCTGGTAGGTAGTGTAATTCAGAATTGAATGATTTTTTCAGAATTGGTAACACTTTATAACATCCATTAGATTATGTATACCGAATATCATATTTCCTGTGCCGTATTCAAGAAACTCCATTTGGACTGCTGATTTGGAAATGATCACCCTGTAAGTCACTTTCTAGATTAGGCGAGTAGAAGGCATGCATTCAAATGTTATCATAAGTTTGAACGTTTCATGATCATCAAACAAATCTGCAGATACCAGAAAAATAAGGTTGATTCTCACTGTACGTTCCGTAACCTTCTAGTATCCCTTTCGTATGATTTAAGTCAAAATTTAGTAGGCAAAAATGTCATGTTGACGGAACGTAAAAGAGACGTTTAGTGTGCATACATCAATTCATTTACACCTTATAATATTTTACCGGAATGATACGGGAAGGTAACGGAACGTATAGTGAAAATCAACCTTTATAAGAATTACTCATTATCATGCTAAACTAGGAGGCTCGAATTCACGAAAGTCCTTCATGAATAATTTCATAATGATCGAGAAAATCAAAAATAAATGTTCATTTTTTTTCATTGAACATAAGAGAATACATTCATCATATAAAATGCTGTAATGGAAAATGAACATGATCTTTCGAATTGAGATGAGAATGAGCATCTTTGGTATGATCCCAACTTTCTTTAAAATTTGTTAGATCATTATGGAATGTTCAGAGGTGTGTCAAAAATTTCAATGCATGCATTATATTTGCCTGATCATGCAGCTCAAATAAATGTAAACGAAATTCTTTAAGGTGTTCTACAGGTTGGTCATTTTTACATCAGTAATCAAAATTTATTTACCTTAGTCAGGAAATGAAATATGATAAGCAGTATACAAAATCCAACAGATTCTATCAAGTGTTAAAAATGTTGAAAAAGTCATCCAATTCTGATTTCCAGTACCAGAAATATGCTCAAATGAAATTTTGGCCAGAATGAATGAATCACCCTGTATATGGGTAAGGAAAGATAGGAGACATTTCTGAGTGACCATTTCGTGATGGTAATGATTGACTAAATATATGGTAGGAGTATGTGAGGTTCCTCGTGAGACACCCTGTATATTTAGACAATAATAAATAATCCCACCATACGGCCTTCTTTTAAAAACGAATGAGGTTCAAGCTTTGGAATGAATATAATATATGAATATTTCGAGAATGTCGTTTTAGATTCTCGACCTTCAAATTTCTATGAATCCTGCCCCCCTTTCCTCTTACCAACACGGAATATCTTGAAAGTTTCCTCGTTAGGCAATTTCCCGAGCTCAACGTTTCCTGCTGCTGAAGACAAATAAAATTGATCTCCTTTATCTTTTCAGAACGGGTATCCGGCTAGGAGGCGTTCTTTGGTCGACGATGCAAGATTCGAGACTCTGGTGGTTAAGCAAACCAAACAGACCGTGCTGGACGAAGCCAGGCTCAGATCTAATGGTAAGAATTCGAAATTAATGTAAATTCGAAATGCCGCAATTTATTGGCTGATTTATAATGGGAAGTTTGTAATATTTTAGCATTTCAGCATTCACTCAGGTCCATGAAAGCTTCATTTTTGAGATACCTAGTGTTTGTGTGAAAATCAATACGGAGACTCTCTGCTTTCTTTGGAAACCCTTTATTAATTTCGTTGCTTTGCACTTATGCCACTTGATAGGAAAATTGCTGTCTAGTAGTTTCTCCTATCAGAAAGACTTTTTTGCTGGGCACAAATTAAAATCACAGAGAAAAATCACTTTCTCGTCTTCAAGAGTTCAAGGTTTACTATAAGGTTCGGAAGAGACTTGCGATATGTCTAATGAGTAAGAGATATAAAAAGAAAAAAAACACTCGGCTCTAGTTTGATAATTTCGATAATATATAGAATTTGTTTATGGCGAAATCAAGCTATGTGGGTCTATACATGATCAACGCATTATCATCACAGTATAGTTAAATATTTCTAACCTTCCACCAACGTGGATTCCATTTTCTAAAAATTGACATATTTTAGGTGAACTAGAATTCATATAATTTCCTCATGTGTTTCCCAGAAGGTTGGATTGATTTTTGTGACGATAACTGCAGATAATTCTATAAGATTCTACCCAGAATTAATTCAGAACTGAACTCATACATCCTTGTCCGCACTTATGGGAACTAATTAAAATACATATTTGTGAAGACAAACGTGATATTATGTACACTTGACAATTCACTACAGGACTGAATATTGTAACCTCAAACTATTTTCATAACCTGAAATTTTACACCTTTTTCGATATTCCAGTATATATCAATTATATTTTTATAACAAAATTCAACTCGATCTGAAAAGATTTTTGCTTCAAACCAACATCTGGAAAGTGAAGCCAAAACGGACCTAAGTTAATGGAAAAATTGTGACTAAAACTGAGAGCATTATTTCCAAATTATGCGTTTTTGATTACTCGATATTCCACATTTTCAATTTCCCTGAAATCTGATTTTTCTCCTTTATACCAAATTCATGCAAATTTCTCAAGAACGACTACGAAAAACTGAACAGAAAAATGCTAAACTTCGGTTTGAGAAAATCTATCCCAAATGAGGAACTTTCCAATTCATATCTCAAAAAAAAGGATTGAAATATTGTGAGCATTTCTGCCCGATTGATGCATGTTTGTTGTTGCATGTGAATGTTGTTTTATAGATTCTAGTATGGAGCCTGAAGTTCAACACGAAGATTACGCAACCAAAGAAGAAACAGCACAAGCTTTAAAAGACGGTAAGCTCAAAAAGGCATCGGCTTTCACACATTTTGTAGTTTGGAATATTTCAGCATCTCCGTTCAACCAACCGATTTCATTGATAAGGCTCTCAAGACTTAAAGTCTTGTTGTGCAATCGAAGCTTAAGTTGAAAACAATATATGCATAATTTAAACTATTCCCTTAGATTACATTTTTCATGAAAAGGCCAAAATTGTTCATAATTAACAGTGAAATCTAAAAAAAAAACATATACAAGCAATTCACTATCCACTTGCTAACGTGACTCTGGGAATTAATATTCCGAAAAATTATTGTCTTGAAGGGTCTCATAGGTAGCTTTCACATGATATTTTTAAATTTTATTCCAACTATAGTATCACAAATTAAAGGCCTCAACATCATATTTATGAATGTTTTTCTTCTATATTTCAGGCAATCTTTCGTCTATGAAAAGATATTCGCATAAGTGGCCTATGACAATTTTAACAAAAAACACATGGCAAAAAATCACATCTGTATACTTTTCTCACAGAAACGCCCAAGAGAGAAGCGTTTTTTTAAGATGCCTTCAAGGATCTTTTGAAAGGAACATTTCAGGACCCGATTCACTCGATTGCCCTTCTTATTTGAGTTTTGAATTACTTGAGCTTTGAATGTACAAGAAAGCCTCTGAAATGTTCAAATGTGTGAATGAAATTTGTTGTTGAGTTTTTTCAATATCCAGTTGCTAATATCGTTTGAATGAACGTGACTAATACAATGCTTACAATATTAGCAGTAGTTTGATTATGGATTAAAATGAGTGGTTGCTTTCATCTGATTTGTAATTGTATCTTACTATCATGCATGGAAGTTACTACAAAATTGAAGAAAAAAACAGAATATTGTACAATAATGAATCTAGCAGGAAGAATTTCCATTAATGTTCGTGTCTTCATGATATATAATGAGTCGTACCATTATGCCTATGCTCTGAGGATGCATTTTTCATAAAGTAACATAGCATGTAAAAAATTATTTAATCTAATGAATGTGATAATTTAGGTATACTGACATCATTCAATTCCGATATCTACTGTTATAGAATTATCCCAAAATTAAAACCTGAGCAGCTTTCTATCTCTCTTGATATTTTTAATCTTTTTATAGGAGGTATAACTGAATACTCAAATTTCCGTGACGAACACTGTAAAATATTTTTGCCCAAATTGTATATTCCATCGTTTTATTCGGAAATCTTTTCTGTGCCTATATTTGATCAACTCCCTTTATTCTCTGTGATCCAATAAACTAATCGTGCAGTTCTCCAGGAATTATCCATGCCATTTGAAGTGTTTATATTGATTAAACTTGCGGAAATAGTAAATATTACAAACAAATAATTATGAACGCGTTTCATTAGATACTATTGATTAAATCAATATAATTTGCATTTCGAGAGAAGTGGGTACAGTAATTATGAAAATCAATAATCATCATTAATATATCTTATTAATTATTAATGTTTCAACATAATATTGCGTTTCTTCATAAATTTCAGATTTTTGAGGATTAATATTGTAAATCTGAGGAATATACCAAGTAGGTACATGAATTCAATCTAGACCTGCTTTTTTGATGCTCATATTGACCGTAGTCATTCTAACGACCTCGCGTTCTAATGATGTGGAACAATCGAATTGAAACATGGCTTTTTAAGGAATAAAAAAGTACCCTTGACTTCAAGAATCCCATCTTATTCATCGGCTCCAAATCTGAGAAGCGTGTAATTAGATTGTGTCATTTAATTTTATATAAAGCAACGATCTGATCAAAATCGGTTCTTCAAGGAAGTTTGCAAGGTATTATTATAATCATGCATAGTTTTCCATCAGATTGAAATCTGAATAAAATACAATTAAGATAAAGTAACGAAAGGTAAATAAATAAATTATTCAAGTTCAATATTATCTTGAGCAACGCATTTATATGTGAACCTTGTAACTGGAAACTTGACATGGTTTTTGCGAACTTGAAACAGTGGATAATTTCAGATGGTTGCGCAGTCAGGGATGCCGTTGTTTGTCATCTTTCGGTAGATCTATAAAATCTGGCATTCTTTCACCGAAAAAAAACGTATCCACCAATATTTTATTCATCAGAATTAACATTATTAATGGAATTTTATGTAGAATATATTTTATGCTTTCAAAGGCTAATCTTCCCGTCAACGTGAACTTACGAAACTTTTTCATCTGCCACAATGATATAATTAATGATTTATTTTTCAATAATCTACTTCGAATCACTTTTGCATCTTTTCAATATTTTCATATACAGTTCCAATTGAATTCGGCAAACCGTTGTCAACTTCACGAAAGAATTTTCAATTAGGAATGTTGTTTTAGCACTTCTATTATGTTCATTGAATTTTTTTCAGAATAATCATGCAGCTTTTTTTGAATTGAGAATAGAATGGTTCAAATAATTACATTATTCACCTCCAAATATCTATTAGAGATCTTTCGAATGTTAGAGTTGAGTAATTTTTTTAGTCGAACCTCCATAGCATTCACTCTTCTCGGGAATTTTAAATTTGAACAAGTACTAAATAATAAAATATAATTCATCAGAAATGAAGGAGAACTGAATGGAGTCAGTTAAAACGGAAATGAACCGTGTGTCTGGTTCGATTTGTGGACGAGAATACATACCCAAAATGAAAATTTGGATAAGCTTTTCAGTAGTAATACCACTAGGGCCTTTATACTACCGAGATAATATTGTCATACCTATATATAATGTTGAAAGCGTGTTGCTTGATAATTGCCCGAGGCCGAAGGCCGAGGGCCATTACCCTTAAGCAATATTCTTAAAGGATTCTCTATGACAATATTCTGAGGATTTATCAAGGCCCGAGGGGAATTCGATGAGATAATTTTCACTTTGTAGATTTCAAAAAATTGATTGTCAATCTGACGTTTAATTCAAACTTGATGATATTCTTTGTCGAGAACATCAAACTGAAAACACCACATGTAGGATATTATCGCTGTAATCCATAGGTGATTAGATGAAATTTGATACATGACTCGAAATTAAGTTATTTTATTGGTTACTATAGTTAGTAAAAAATTATCAGTTCAATTACTTATTGATTAATAATAAGAAGTAGGAGTTTCTCGGTAATTCTCGTCAATGAATATAAATTTAAATTTTCTTCATAATATTCTTATCTGATCTGCAAAAGTAAAAGATGAATGTCTAGCTCATATGAGGTCAGTCTGGATTTGATCAGCTTATCCTACTGAATTAGTGATTCAAAATTGTGAAAAGTGATACGCAGCGGAAGTGGCTCATTAACTCTGTTCCAAATGTGATCCGAATATATATAGAGATATTTTCGACTTGATATATCACCCTTCAGGTAATGTTATCAACCAGTAAAATTCTTCGAGCTAAAATATAGTATTAGGAATCTGGCAACACCGGCGCAAAGTGCATTATGCGAAATAGTCGGTAATTGTGTTAAGAGCGCCGTAACAAGAGGAACGCTATTCATACAAAGATCGTAGGGTCCATTTCCTCCGGCTTTCAGGCTTTCTCGAGTCAATTTTCACCGCCCATTTATCAGAAAGGTTACTGCTGCGAGTTAAGCTTCAGAAATATAGTTGTCAGATCCCGCAGAATTCTGGAACGGACACTTTTATATATGTGGACGTGGATTGAAATTTAAACAGTGATGCAACTTGAGCCAATTCTGTTTCATCCTTTTCGGAGTAAGGAGATCACTAAACATTTTCCGTCGAAGTAAGTTTTTAGAAGCGTAAGTTTGCTCGACATTTCATGCAAAATTTAGTGACAAGGAGGATAAGTCAAGCCATATTAGTCGGGATCGGTATCCGCATTGTTAGACTCTTTTAACATTACGTTAGTGCTTTTCTCGAATGTTACATTTTATATAATGACCCATGTCACAAACCAATCATAATTTGTGAGAACTAAAGCAAAGAGACTCAAGCAGATGAGTATTTCATGAAGAATATAAAGAATTTTTTGTATGTGAAACAACACAATTGTTAAAAAGAGTGTTCCTTTTTAATTAGAATCTGGCAACCTTGATGCATTCCTCCATTCTGGAGATACATCTAACGGCTACTTTTGAGTTCAACACTCAATATTATTATCGAATTATCGAAACTTGATTCATTATATATTCATTCAAGAAGAATTTTTCACGAATAAAGCGATTATATCAGTAATTGTTATTTCATGAGAAGGTAATTGATTATTTCCGAATGTATATTCGAGGAAGACATAAACGTAAATATAGAGTTTATGTCATCAATCATCCACGAAAAAATGACGATTTTTCCATCTAGAGAATTATTCTTTAGTTGTTGGTCTTGCTTAACAGTTTTACAGACTACATTCATACAAAATAATTTTGAGAGCTAACTACGAGATTCATATCAGATAAGATAAGTATCTTCCGAAATATCTCGAAAAAATTATGCAGGTAGAATATTCTCGTGAACATTAGGCAGATTTTGTCTATATTTTGTTTTAACCTGCTTTCTCATCCTACAAATGTCAAGGTTTGAAGTGACTCATTCCTGAAAAATTATGTATTATATCTGGAGAATAGATAGAATTTGAGCACGACTTCTGCAAAGTAATATAATTCTGTGAAGCCACATCAAATTAAAAATATATTTTCTAGATGCAATCTGAAAGTCGTAAAGGCTTGGCATCATTCTCATCACTGAATTTAAAATCTAGAGTAGGTTTGAACGTTGAGATGCATGCAAATTATTTTTATTGTCTAGAATTCACATTAGGTATATGAACTGTTACTAGAAGTGGCTGTACAAAATGCGAATAGGTATACCTTTGAGGACTCTCCGAAGTATAATAGGGTGAGAGGAGAATATCATTCCTAAATGCTAAATGAAAGCGTCATTATACACAGTTAATGTTGCAACACTTCTCTTTTGAAAACTTCACCTGGTACCAGATAAGAATATCACATATGGCTCGGTTGGAAATTCTTCCATTCCATTTTGTAGATGGCAATTAATGTGAATGCCATCACATCATTTCTATTTCATAGAATCTTATTTGGTTCTTATACGTTTTCGAGCCTCCATTTCACCCAAGCACTCTATTGAGAAAAGAAATGTCAATGGGAAAAAGTTTTCCTCGATAACTCTTCAAGTCACTTCAGAGCGTTTCATCAAATAATTTCTGCTTGACATGCTTCCTGAACCTAATTGCATGCTCACTTCCATAGAAATATTTCTGTATTTATTTAAATTCATAAACCGATTCGGTTTCACAGATTCTGGACTTACAGAAGAAGAAGTGTTCCTTCAGAATGCTCTCAGCGAGCATCCTGAATCCGAAAAATATCCTCAGAAAGCAATCTTGGTGTTACGTCTGAAGGAGGGCATGAACTCTCTCAGTCGCATCTTAAAGACAGTCGAAAAATTCAGCGGTTCAATTTGTCATCTAGAAACTCGTCCTAACAAAAATGAGGAGAGTCAGCTCGATGCCCTAATCAAGATCGAGATGTCCAGATCGAACCTACTCCAAATCCTAAAATCTCTTCGCCAGAGCGCTGTTTTGGAACATTGCACATTAGTTGGTGACGACAACATAACCTCTAAAACACCTTGGTTTCCAAGACATGCGAGCGAATTGGACAATTGCAATCATCTGATGACAAAATATGAACCAGATCTGGACATGAACCATCCAGGATTCGCTGATAAGGAGTATCGTCAACGCAGGAAGGAAATTGCCGAGATTGCATTTTCTTTCAAATAGTGAGTATTGATGAAAGTGACATATTTTACATTTAATTATTCTAGAGCTCAAATTTTCTATGAGATCAATGCTTGTATAGTAAAAGAAACGGCAAAAGGGAACAATATTGAGGGCGACGCTGACCGACAATCAACAGCCAACGCCAAGACAAAACGGAAATTTATTCTCCTGCTCATCTATTGTATATTGTATTGGTGGAGTGCTCGATGTCCCATTCGATCATATAAAAGAAACAAAATTCCTATCCGCCCCGGTGTGGCGTGACCTGGGCTGTTGCCGTTGAGTTCGCGTTGGCCTCTATAACACGAAAGAGAGGGTAAAAATTATAATAGAATAGGTTTCTAGAGTATGGGTTGAAAAGTACGATTTCAAGATCGGAGTCAAGAATAATGAGCTTAGTTCAATTTTAATTCAGACCCTTGTACCTGACAATTTTAATGCAATGTTTTGATGAAATTTAGTGATACCATAACTCATACATTGATACTCGAGTTTCTGATTAGTTTTGTGTAGATTAACTCCCATTTCGTATGCCGATTAAAATTCAAGAATTTTGAGCAAGATTTGCACTTCATTTTCACTTCCCGGTTGAATATTCCATAATCGACTAGGAAACCCTATTCAATGTCGGATAAAACTGAAAAATAAATGCATTTTATTTCTATATTTTTTCCAAACTACTGCTAGTGCATGGTTAAATAGAAAATAATTTGTTGTTTGAATTACAATCTATATCATATCTAGGAATCAATGCATCTAATAAACTTGAAGAATTGAGAAATATGAATGACTCAGTTATACTATATGCACACTTGTTGCATTAAAAAAATAACTCGAACTTGACATCAAAATCATATTCAAGATTAATTTCTTATAGTTATTCTCATTACATGAGTGATTTAATTACAGACATAAACTTAACATGGTTCGGTAATGTCCATTCACTTTCAGTATATTATATTTATATCTCCCCCTAAATCTGCATTTTGTCTTCAATGTTTCAACCTTCAACTAGTTACTTTGACCTGCCTGATCATGTGGCACAAATCGCCTTTATCATCAATACGTTTGAAGTGAATAGATTGTTTGTGCAATAATCAAGTAGTTCAATCACGTCGTTTTCAAGAAATGCAGAACCAATGTCAGCAGTCTCATTTTTCACTCAAGTGAAGTGAAAGAGGTTTACGCAGATTTTTCACGATGAATAGGAGAGCAAGAGAGTGCTTCGTCGTAATAATTATTTATGATGCTATTCGATTGACTGCACTAGCAAAATTTCTTCCATTTCTCGTAAAAATTAACTATATTTTGCATAAAATATGTCAGAAGGGAATCTATGGAGAAGTATGGTGAGTCATACAAACATGCAATATTATTATTGATTATTACAGATTGTTTCTTCAAATATTACATAATCATGTGTGTGGGTTAGGTACAACATAAACTGAGGATTAGTTCACAAATAAATTAACTACGATGTTGGGTACTGATGTTAATCAACCATCTACTTTTATGTCATTGAGAGAGAACCAGATTCTTAGAGTTCGAGGAGGAGCAGTAAAAGTCTATACGTTTATCCTATGAACATATATGGAACAAGCAGAATAATATTGAATCCACGAAAAATATCATATTTTTTTATTAGTAATGAAACATTTTGAAAAAAAAATCATCAGCTGAACAATGATATGATACGAATAATGAAAAAATAATTAGTATTTACATTGATATCATACTTCATGTGAAACGTTGTTCTTCGTTGACTACATTTAAATTGACACAAAATAATCAAAATTAAAATTTCAGGAAAAAGTGAAACGAAAAATTTTGAATAAGACATAGTAATTCTTTTATCAATTGGGAACTAATCACTATTCCCAATTTTACCTCCTAACCATCCAGATCTTATGCACCATAATTGAACGGAGGAAACTTAATGTGAATGAATGTGTATATTTTAGGTCCTTTACGACAATAAATTCTCTTTATAATGAAGATTGACATAAAGCTCATATATTCACAATTTTCTTTTTTTTCAGTGGTGACCCTATCCCTCACATAGATTACTCAGCTACCGAAATCAAAACCTGGAATTCAGTATTCAATACAGTTCAGGATCTCATGGCTAAACACGCTTGCATGGAGTACAGACGCGTCTTCAAGAAACTCACGGACGAAGGCATCTTTGCTGCCAATAAGATCCCACAACTTCAAGAAATGTCAGACTTCATGTGCCGCAACACAGGATTTACCCTACGACCAGCTGCTGGTCTCCTCACAGCCCGTGATTTCCTTGCTTCTTTGGCTTTCAGAATTTTCCAGAGCACACAATACGTCAGACATGTCAACTCTCCTTTCCATACACCAGAACCGTAAGTTTATCTTACTTATCTGCTATGACGCCACTAGAACTTTCAGTATGTCAAATTGATATTTTTGACGAATTCACTGCTAGAAGATATGAAGTCTTTGTCCCGACTGAAAATGACTGAAAATAACATGATTATAGAAACCGTTGTACCGTTTTATGACCATTGATTTTGTGAATTTGAGGTACATATATATTGCATTATTCTCTGTGACTGTCAGATTGTGTTTGAGGCACAGCTTTATATGGATTAACCCTGCACGTCTGCCTGTACTTCATGTTAAGAGCGAACAATACCACGTGGTGCTAAACTACGGCTAGGCAACACAGCCACATTCAAGTTCCATTAAACCTCGTTAATATCTCAAGGTCAGACACGTTGCCAATAGCCATCCGAAATATTAGAATTCGGACAAACTCCGACGTGTATGGAATATAAGAAGTGGCAACATTGCACATTTTTACAACTCTTTTCAACTATTTGCACCAAATAAATGTTTTTGAAAGCCGAACCCTGGCCTCCAGAAGTTACCCCGTTATATTCGAGGTATGGTTTGCTCTTAGGTATAGATTTTGAAGCGATTTTTGTTTTACACATAGGAAAGCCGAGCAGTCACTTCCTCTCCAACAAAAAATCGAATTAAAAGTAGTTTTTGTGAAATTCTCATCACTAACTTCATGATGTGCAGAAAATAACTCGAATTTTCATGGTAACCTTCAGCCATTCTTTGTTATTCATATCTTGTATGTAGATACTCGGATTTTTTCCCCATTTCAGTCGATTTCCCATGTTTGTTTCATAATATTTCCTGCGGTATTTTGCGATGAATCTATGTGGCCAATTCAAATCGATGTCTCTCTCGTTCATCTTTCTCATCCGATTGATATTTTAGGGAACATCTGGTGAAAAATCGAAGGAGAGTAGAAAAATTAAGGAAGATTTAATGCAGGGGTTGAAACATTTCCCTTTACAAAGGCAGGCAGAGCATGGAAATATGATATAATTTCTGACTGAAGCAAGTGGAACGAACGAGAGTGTCGAAAGCTATTAGTAGTTATCTCACTTATCGGATCCTGCTTGCTATAATAGCTTGGTAATTGAATATCGTTCACACCCGGAACGTATTTGAAGCTTGACTCAATGAAGTACCCATTCAAAAAACGCAGCGAATTTAACACAGAGCCTAATAAATTCCTCGCCGACATATACACAGTCTGTTCAAGAAGTGACAGAACGATTTTTTCGTCAATTTTACGCTTTATCTCGACCAAACATATGTTGTCATATGAAATATAATTTTGAAGTTGAGGACAAATATCTGATATGGAAAAATGATTTCCCAATAGGCTCGAAATGTTAAACAATGTCAATCTTTCAAATTAATCGTTTTTTTTTTCGAATTTCAGAGATTGCATTCACGAACTCCTGGGTCATATGCCCCTTCTTGCCGATCCCAGCTTCGCACAGTTCTCCCAAGAGATTGGTCTTGCTTCTCTCGGAGCTTCAGATAAGGAAATCGAGAAATTGTCCACAGTAAGTATCTTACATTCTCTAGAAAATCGCATTATTCTGATCTTTTCGGGACGAATATTGAATCGGTTTCATTACGAATATATATTGAAATTCGATATCCAATTTACGAAAGGGTTTTTGCAACCTTTTTTTCAATTTATAGAGGGTTGCAATATAATGCATTTCAATGCATTGGCCAACCACGCTTTACATTTTGTATAGATCTTCCCTCATATGCAATTAAAAATATCGGCGTTTTTTTGGGATGAACAAAAAATTTCATTAGGCTGATTATTTTTTTAATTTTGCCTCGAAACATACCAATATAATTAAAATCATATTTCAGTATGTCGTGAGCAGTGGGCAATGTTTAAAGAAAGTGCCATCATGTATCATTCTCTGGGTATTTTAATTATCCTGATATCAAACACCAAAGATCAAAAATAATTTTTCTTAAATGAAACATTTCTATTTATCAATCGATTACTTTTTGGTGGAATTTTAGTAAATATTGTCGCGAAAGGAATCGAGCAGACAGTGAAAATAGACGAAACGATAATCGACAATGAATTTGAATATCGTAGACTTCTTTCTGCCTTCCGTGATTGATTTCGAGAACTGCTGAGCGAATTCCGACCTTATAATAAAGTTATGGTATGTCTAGGTTAACAATTAAGCCGTAAAGCTAGTCGTAATTAAGAGAAAACAACGTGGTGATCAATTACGACTAGGCCACACAGCCACATTCACTTTCATTAAACCTTGTTAATATCTCAAGGTAAGGCACCTGCATCGCAATGTACATACTTTCAGGTTGCCAATAGCCGCACGAAATCTTAGAATTCGGAGAAATTTCCACGCGCTTAGGAAAAAACAGGGTGTCGTTCTGCAGGATTTTTTTGGGATGTACTCTATTCTTTCGTTAGAATGCGCAATGTTAATTATTTTTCCATTTTTCACTCTATTTCAGTTTTATTTTGCCGAAAAGTGGCAACATCGCGCGTTCTCAAGATTCTTTCAACCACTCGTACCAATAAAATTTTTTGAAAAAAAACGAACTCTGGCCTCCAAAAGTCATTCCGTTTTATTCCGCTTATTTGGACGCTTCCGAATATCTACATTTAATTCATAGTGAATTACTCGTCACGCCACTGATTGACCGAATTACTTGGTCCAGCCAGAACCGAGCTTAAAAGTCAGTGGAGGTAACTCAAATATATTCAGGAATAGTGAATTAGAAAAAAATACGGAAAAATATTTATCGATCATTATTCCGTGATCCGAGCGCCATCTTGGAAGGTTTGAACGAAACACAACCCCCCAAAATGCAAAAGCATGCATGACTAGCCTGATTTACTGAGATTTTTTTGAATCGATTACATGGATGTAGATTTTTTGCAACATCTCTTTTCTTCCAGGTATACTGGTTCACAGTAGAATTTGGTCTCTGCAAGGAAAACGGTGTCGTTAAGGCTTATGGTGCTGGACTTCTCAGCGCATACGGTGAACTCTTGCATGCGCTAAGCGACAAGCCAGAACTTAGACCTTTTGAACCAGCTGTTACCGCAGTCCAGCCCTACCAGGACCAGGAATACCAACCAATATATTACGTAGCTGAGAGTTTCGACGATATGAAAGACAAATTCAGACGTTGGGTATCTACCATGTCCCGACCCTTCGAAGTCAGGCTTAACCCATACACAGGAAGGGTAGAAGTTTTGGATTCAGTAGACAAACTCGAATCCTTGGTCCATCAACTCAACACT
Organism: Myrrha octodecimguttata; assembly: GCA_958510865.1. Taxonomy (NCBI): domain Eukaryota; kingdom Metazoa; phylum Arthropoda; class Insecta; order Coleoptera; family Coccinellidae; genus Myrrha; species Myrrha octodecimguttata. Next base: position 8,041,710 of record OY294056.1, on the reverse strand, counting down.
GAAGTACTCCACTTATCCAATGCCCTTTATAGATTGAAGCAGCCATCGGAGGAATGATTTCACTGAAATCTTAAACTCTAGCAATTATCGCCAATATAAAGTTTATGTGAGATCAAGATTATCAATGTTATATTCTTTATAATTAGTACCTCTAGTATATTGGAGACGTAACTAGCTACCATCGAATAGATCGCCTGAGGAGAAATATTCAGAGAAAGCAAAAATATGAATATTGTCACATTGTTACATCCAAATGCACTCGAAGCTGTGTTGTATCTTTATCGGAGATCAATTATCGCAGTATATTATTTATTTTGAGAATACATAGTTTGCACATTATTGATGTATATAGTGAAAACTATATGTTTGTAATTTAATGCAGATATGGAAACTGCGAATGTAATTTATTAGATTATTTAACCAATAAAGACTATTCAAAAATTTATTCTATTTTGTTTGAGTCCCAAGCAAACTGTTCCTTCCAGAAACACCATTCGTTCTTGAATATTCGTTATTCCTGGTTCAGGTCACAAAACTTTATCCAAACACCTACTAGTAACAGTCTTTGAGTTCATTGGATGAGGCATCTCGAAGAATAAGTAAAATATGAGAGTCGTTCCTATTCCACTGATCTTTGAAGAAGATGCATAGATTTTACTTACAGAAAAATTATTTATAAATTCTCAAAATATTCTCTTCCGTAATCTATGCATTTCTGAGTCCGCAAAAACCATTCTTGGAAACATTTTCCCCAAATATAAGGTGCTCCACGGCTAGCTACCAAATCCGTAAAAGAGTTTGTCCGGAGGATCAGCCTGGCCGTCCACTGGAAGCAATTTGGGGCTTTTATGAGCTACGCGTTTTACGAGCGCCGAGGAGCTTTTACGACCCAAGCGGTCTCAGGCTTCGGGGTCGTCCTCTGGCAGATAGTTCGCGAGGTTTCGGTTCTTTCTTGTTCTTGCGTAGCAGAGGATTTTTAATTCAGATTTCCGTGTTTATTGTAGAAATTGTGATACGGGATGGATTTAGGATTCATTTCAAGGATAAATCTCACTTGATCAGGCGAATGTTAGCTACGAAATGGGGAAAATTTTTGCGCTAAGGTAGATTCAAATTCAGAAAAAATGAAATTATCGGGGAAAATCCACCATCTTGATAATGAATGATTATTATCGTATACTCATTTATATTACTGGAATGGAAGATGGAGTGTGAATGTTGATGACCTGGGTACTTCGAAAACAAAGGATGTGGAACTTCGAAATTATGGCTGATTTGAATTTTATCTGTGAAAAGTCAGCTTCAGAAGGTAAATATGTTATTAAAGTATCTAGAACGTGACTTCAAAACTTTAAAAACTGCAAACATCGAAAGAAATGATGGTGACACAGTTATTCAGAAATTCTGAAAATTTTGCAGAAGTGCATGCGTATTTTAGAAAACAGGTCACTAGTAAAAATCCGTAGCGTTTCATGAAGAAAAAACTATGTTTATTTTGTGATCGAAAAGATCGTTCTGCATATGAGATTGATTGAAATTTAGTTGAATCATTACAGTACGTATGGGCCAAAACCACTTGAGCATATAAAAAAATTTCCGGAATAAAATTGGTCGAAGACTAAAAAACAAATTGATAATAGATATTGAGATAATAAGAGCCATAAAACCCGAGCTAATGGCGAAACACGCTGGATTAATTATATTTGGAATGCTATACAGCCGATTATTGCCAAAAGGTCCAACTTCAGGTAGGCTACCTTACACCTACAGAACTTCTGGATGTGAGTTTAATGTGAGAAAAAAGGCAACATTCATTAACCTTTCAATCTGATCCATCTTGAATTCACCAACAATAAACAACGAGCTTCAACAAATATTCCGTTCACAAACCATACATTCCACTTGCCGACGAATAGCTCCTCTTTTTGAGCGTATAGACGCGGCAGATCCAAACTGATCGGGATACGATTGCGCCGCTCGAATTCTCTCGAAATCGCCCGTATGAACTCGCTGCCAGTCGACGAGGGTACCTAGAATTCCATTCATTTGGATCTGTCGCGCAAATTTGTTCATTTACGCTCCTATCGCGCCTCTCGAAATCGCGTGCAGTGGACGACCAGCCTCATGGTTCTCCAGGAAGTATCCTCATTGAACTGAGGACTTCGTTGTCTGACCGTTGACAAGCAATTCTTTCTATAAATTTATTCGACAGCAATTTTGTGTTCGAGCGATGAAATAATTTTAGACCAGGATCGATAATTTTGTAAATAAAAGAAAACATTGGAATGAAACCCATTTTTGGAAAGAAAGAGAATCTAACAAAATGAAAAAAAATATGAAGAGGCGATCTCAGTTCCAGAAGTGGAAGAGAGCGAGTTTTTAAGAGTTAAAAACGGCTCATCCCAATTTCCGGCGAAACTACAAGTTCTATGGAAAAGTTGGAGGGCAAAGTTGTAGGTAATATGAATTACGAGAAAACTCACGTTCCAAATACATACTATTTTGATTCGAAATATTTATTTTTTCACCCTATGCTGATTCAATATCAAAACAGTACCCTGCTTTCCAATCGTAAATTCTCACATCAAAATATCTACTTTTTCGAAATTGGTGGGATTTTTGTCCATTGAAATCTCTTTTTGATGGCGTGAAATGAATATACATAACTATAGTAAATTTTCCTAGAAAAGGCAAATATACTCCTATAATGAACAACCAAATGAATTAATCAAGTTAATATTTAATGAGACTGTTAAAGATTAATGAAAATAATATAGATCAAGTTCACCATTTTGAAATTTGACATAATGAAAACATAAGTTTAAAATAAGTTAACATTCAGAAAGAAAAGTGAAGAGTCTTTTGGAAAAATCTAGAAAAGTGCTAACGTGAGGTTGGGAGCTTTTACGAGCTCGGTTGAATTCATTCTCTAAGGGTGGAGTGGAGAGCAAGATGAATGAGCAAAGAACTACGAGCAAATCGCGATGAAATAGTAGTTATTTGCTCTCCCATCTATGCTCTGCGTTCCACTCTGTAAGAATCCTAAGAATTCTTCTGCTTATTGATCTCTCCAAACGTAGTTTTACTTTCTTATAGACTGATTTAGAGATCTTCTTTTCATATAGTCCTATAAAATTCTACATGAACGTCCAAGCTATCATTACGTGAATGGGTAAAATCCGCCAATTCCGCCATTCCCGAATTTGACCTTCGTACTTGAGTCCCAAAATAATGAACCCACAAGCTATAATTTTTCCATCAAGCACAAAATTTAAATTGGGTCTAATCTGTATTTTTGGAAATATTGGGAAAATAAAATTCTGACTGGATATATCTACGAAATCATTGGGCGGATTTTACCCAATTACGAATTCGACCTTCGTTATTTAGCCCCAAACCTTTCCTACGAATATCGAGTCTCTAAATCATTCCTCTCAGAAGTAAATTTGCGGCTGGTCGAAAAACGGATCCTTTACACAATAACTGAAAGAATATACTAATAGACTAGCTTATTGTTGAGCACGTTTGGAATTTGATTTCGATAGCCTAATTCCAGAATTGCTAAAATCCACTCAATGATTTCCCAGATATACCTATTCCAAAAATGAAGATCGGTTCGCATTGATATTGTTACAGATTGAAAAATATGAGAGTTTGAGAGCTCATGTAGAATTTCGTGAGGACCATATGATGAGTAGATCGCAACATGAGAACCAAAGGATAGCTTCAGCGGCCATTTGTTATTAGAGTAAGACCTTTGACTGCGTATCCCATGAAGTTCTACTGGAAAAACTAAGATCATACAACTTCCATCCATCAAGTATGAAACTTGTAAGAATTTTAATTGAATTAGCTCCGTTTTATAATTATTGTTCAGGATCATAGTAGGAATATAAAAAAGAGAGTTTGACATTAGATTAAAAAATTATTGAAACACTGAAAGGACGTCCGACTTTAATTGTGAAATCTGAGTCGAGTTGTGACCTGGATCTGAACATTTGGTGACCCCGTCGTGATCATGAGCCGTGAAGAAACACAAAGAGCTCAGAGAAGTGGAGCTGGAATGAATAGAAGTTTATCTCAAGACTTCGTATGGCCTGAAAACTTTGGAAGGAATGAGAACTTGAGGCATGTCGAAAAATCGAATTTGAGAAAGGAATCTTTGGTTGAAAATGCCAGCAGGTTTCAATCAGGCAAAAAAAAATTGATCTGGAGGCGGAAATGAGAAAGCTGGAATTAGAGATGAAAAAACAGGAATAAGAGATGAAGAAACAGAAAATGCAGAATGCCCTCCTTATGTTGCAATAACAAGACAGTAAACTGATTTGTTCCCTAGTCCCAAATTATCTATTTTACTTTTTCCAAAACTGACAATATAACTTAATAGACGACTTCGGCCCAAGATGCCAACCCACAATTTTCTTCACAAATTTACTATCACTGGGGAACGGGAATTTCAGGACAAATTCGACATGATAAGGTTCGCTCTGTTTATAAATATCCGTAAAAGAAGCCTCGGCTCCTCAAACAAGACAATTCCTTCCAAATATAGGTTTTTGTCAGGCTGAAATTCAAGTTGGGATTCCTGATTTCATGTTAATAGTGTCAAGTTTATGAAGGATATGTTCCTCAAATCAACTTGGTTATTTCGGTTGCCGGTTTTTGTTTTATGGTAACATATCCATAGCATAGAACAATCTTTATTTACCTTATGATCCATAGACCATACCTAATAATTTTTTCATTGTTGATTGTTGTCTCTTCTATGTTCTATGGATTATGAAGTAAATAAAGATTGTTCTATGTTATGGACATGTTACCATAGAAAATTGACTGTCGTTCTGGTGACTGAAAGAACGTTTTTTCATCAATCAAATTCCGTAATTAACCTTTTTTCAGGAACCAACCGAATCTTTCATGTTTACAGAATGGAAAACCGGCAACAGGAATAACAAAGTTGATTTGCGGAACATATTCTATTCGCAACTACTGCTAAGCGATACGCCCTCTGGTGATAGAAATTCGAACACTTCCAAGCTAGTAATTTTTCGACGTGCCTGTTATTCTAACGTATTTTGCTTACTTTTGGAGTTCATTTTCGAGCTTTTTTGTTGTTCTCCTAGTTAAAATTTTGGTACACCGAAAGTGTTTGTATTATTCATCAATGGATTGCTTTCTTTCCGATCAAAATTTTTAATTGTATTAATTCGAAATGGCATCCTCCTGAAATGACTATTGTTGTGAGCCTTAACTCAATGTTATTCATGGTCAAAGAAGAAGGGATCATTTACTACCTCAAGTTCTCATTTTTTCCAAAGCCAACTCAATGATAGAAGAAAGGCCTAGATTTAGAAATTGAAGATTGGAAAACAGGTCATGAAATACATGAAAGTATGTTCACTGCATTCCTCTGCAGATGTTTATTTTCATAAAGGTAAATTACAATGTATTCATTTCGAGAGAACTTCATGTCATGATGTTTTTAGGTGTAAATGAAAATAAGAGAATTTTGATGAAAAATGCTGCAGAGAAACTATCTAGCACTTCTGCAGCTACCTAATTCACATACCACACAAAATTATATTTAAAAGGAGTGATCTAGTTGAAAACCTGACAAAAACTAGATATACTATTATAGTTGATAATAGCTGAAGTTATTCATATTACATTCATATTTTTCATTTCTATATAGGTAGCTTGAACCAGCTGTGACATTTTTCATTTTGTTATGTGTATCTCGAGCTTCTGCGGTATGAAAATAAAATCTATTATATATCATTAAGGCTGATTCTAGATTCACCACAATATAAGGCTTGCATTCAGCACTTCTTCACATTGATAAGAGTTCTTCTTCTTCTTCTTCTTCTTCTATCTTCTGAATAGGCCTTTGGCCTGTTCTACATCGAAAATACGCCGCCTTCATTCGATGGTCTATCTAGGCAAGTTGTCACTCCATCTCTTCCTGGGTCTTCCGACGCTCCTTTTTCCCAATGGTGATCTGTCCCTCGAAATTCTCACTATCCGGTCTTGGTTCATTCTGTCTATATGCTCATTCCACTCAACCTTTCTTCCCAAAACCCATTCATTTATGTTGTCTATTTTGCATGTTCGTCTTATGTCTTCGCTTCTCTCTCTGTCCCACAGTGACTTCCCTGCTATCTTTCGAACAATCTTCATTTCGGTTGTTTCCAGTATTTGCTGTGTTCTTGAGGTCTCAGGCCTAGTTTCCGCCGCATATGTCAGAATTGGCCTTATAGCCGTTTTATAAATTCTTGCTTTCGTTTCTATTCCAAGATGTTTATTTCGGAAAATTGTCTGGTTCAATTGAGAAGCTGCTCTTGTTGCTTTAATCGCTTGTTTTCGCACTTCTGATTCTATGTCACCATAACTTGATATTTTTATGCCCAGGTAAGTAAATTTCATTTCTTGGTGTATTATTTGGTCGTCTACCATCAGTTTACAGCGTAAAGGTGTTTTAGATGTTGTCATGCATTTTATCTTCGCTGAAGATATTGTCATACCTAGTGATTTACAGACTTCATTGAACAAAAACAGAAGTCTCTGGAGATCATCTTCAGTTTCTGCTACCAATACGGCGTCGTCTGCATAGCATAAGATGTTTATTTTTTTATTCCCCATTTTGTATTATCGCAGCTTTCGGACTTGTCTGATTATTTTATCCATTATTATGTTAAACAGTAGAGTCTCCCTGCCGTATGCCTCTTTTTACTGTTATTGGTGCAGTGAGAATGTTTTTAATCTTTGCTTGGACTTGGTTGTTTGTATGGATGTTTTCTATTGTTTTAATGATGTTACTAGGTATTTGCCTGTCATATAAAAGGTGTATTATATCTTGTAGACGGACCTTATCAAAGGCTTTCTCGAGGTCGATGAAGCAAAAGAATGCTGGATTGTTGTATTCGATTGATTTTTCCGTTATTTGTTGGATTACGAATGCAGCATCAGTGCAGGATCTACCAGTTCTGAATCCCTGTTGTTCATCAGCAAGATCAGTGTGTTCGATTATGATGTTTGTCAAAATTTTTGTTATTAATTTAAGGGTGGTTGATAATAAATTTTTTCCCCTATAATTAGAAGGTTTTTTTTTATCACCTTTTTTGAACATCAAAAGGAGAGTACTTTTTCGCCATTCATCTGGAATCATGTTGTAGTGAAGTATTTTGTTGGTAAGTTTCGTCAGTTCCTGCACCAGCATATCACCTCCGTATTTCAGGAGTTCATTGGAGATGTCGTCTTGGCCCGGAGTTTTTCTATTTTTAAGCTTTTTCAGTGCTTTCCTTACATCTGCACTATCAATTTCGATGTTGTTGTTTATGTTTATATCAGGAATTCTTTTTGCTGCAGGAGGTTCTTTATCTTTATAGAGATCTTTGAGGTACTTGATCCAGACTTCTTCCTCGATCTGGCTTACAGGTATAAGTTCATTGGTCTCTTTTCTTTGGCTTCTCATGAATCGCCATATTTGTTTTTGAAGCCCGTAGAAGTCACATTCAAGTTGTTTAGAAATTTTTTCCCAGTAATCCTTCTTTAGTTGTCTGACCAACTTATTAGTTTCTTCTCGAGTATTTTTGTAGGTGTTGTACGACTCGGAAGAACGATTCGAGAGGTAGTTCAAGTAAGCCCCTTTCTTCTTTTTGCATTGAATTTTGACTTCCTCACAAAACCAAGGTGTTCTATATTTTCGTTGATGTTCATTACTTCTTTTTCTGTCCCTGCAGCTTCTAAGGCTGCTTTTTTAATATTGGATTTCAATTTTTCCCAACTGACATCTACATTATCCGAATCGTTGATTGGGTGTTGTTCAATTTTCTCTTCAAGGCGTTTTTGATATAGTTCTCTCACAGTTATGTCACTAAGGGCCTCTACTTTGATCTTCTCCTGAGGGTTTTCTTGTTTACTTTTCTTTTTTGGGATGCATTCCATTTTTATTTTTCCGAGTAGTAAACTATGATCGCTTCCCACATTTGCTGAGTTGAGGGTTTTGATGTCCATTATTTGCGAGGGTAAAATATTCGTGTTTGTGAGAATGTAGTCAATAGTAGAATGTTGTCCTTGAGTGTTGCTGAATGTATATTTGTGTTGGAGTTTATGGTCGAAAAAAGTATTATTGATTCTCAGTCCATTCAGTGAGCAGAGGCCGATCATCAGCTTTCCATTTTCATTGAGATGGCCTTCACTAAATCTTTGCATAATTCCAGGAATATGCTCATAACCGATGCGCGCGTTGAAATCTCCAAGAACAATAGTGGGTTCTCGTGATGGTAGTGAGAGGATTATTTCTTCAAGCTCATCAAAGAATGATTCCCTTACTTCTTTAGCTTTGTTGTCTTCTGGGGCGTAAATCGACATGATATTCAGAGGACCTGAACCTGTTGTCATCTTCATCACCAGTATTCGAGGTGATATGTATCTGCAATCTTCTATCTGGTCGGCAAATCTTCTGTGAACTGCAATACCTACTCCCTCTTTGGCTCTTCCGCTTTTATCGACACCACTGTATATTGTCAGATAGTCACCATACATTTTTTGTCCTTTTCCATTCTTCTTCGTTTCCTGTGGAGCACATATATCTATTCTATTATCTTTCAGTTCTCTCATGGTCTCTTGTTCTCTGTTATTAAAAGTTTTTATGTTCCAGGAAGCCACTCGCATGATCTCTTTTTTCTTCCAGTTTCTTATCCTATTTCGCGCATGTGTCATCAACCGTGTATCCATCCTGTTCCGAGGCAAATTTTCGGGCCTGTGAGCTATATTGAGGTTTTACACTTGGCAGAAAGCATACCTCACCAGGCAACCCTCCTCCTTTATCCGGGCTTGGGACCGGCAACATGGTCATCAAGCTACTCAATCCACCCGAGTAACCATGCAGGCGGAGTTGATAAGAGTTCTGAAAATACTTATTGAGGTGCCTATTCTTCCAGAAATTCAAGTGAACTCAGATATTGGTTCATTTTGATCCGCCTAGCAACATACACTAGAATAATACCGAAATTACCCTCCAGGAACGATTTAAAGCACGATATTATATCATAATCCAAACGAAAAGTTTCTTCGCAAGAAATCTTACACAAAATAAATAATTAATAATTAATAATTTCTTTAAATATTCAAGCTCTGCTTAATATATATTCGTTCTCCACCACATGTCTAAGGTTTGTTAACATGAAACTACTAGCTTGGACAGGTTCCAAATTCAACCGTCAGGGCGCTGGCATCTTCGCAGAAGTTCCCAATATAAATTTGACACTATTAACATGAAATCAGGAATCCCAACTTAAATTTCAGCCAATCAGAGATGATCTTAACAAAACCCTATATTTGGAAGAAATTATCTTGTTTGAGGAGCCGAGGCATTTTTAAGGATATTTATCAATAACGTGAACCTTATCATGACAAATTTGTCCTGAAATTCCCGTTTCCCAGTGAATTTGTGAAGAAAACTGTGGGTTGGCAACTTGGGCCGAAGTCGTCTATTGATCATAAAAATAATGACATTCAACGACTACTATTTTTTCTAACAATACAAATTCTAATTACTGCCATCGGTGTCTGGAAGTATATGTGGAATTTTCCACAACATTCTCCCTCCCGATGGAAGCAATTTTAGCGGCCGGTCTCCTTAAAGTACCTCGGTTTGTCTTTACATCCGCTGATCGGATTTGTCCATCTTTTCCTGGAAATACCTGAACCATTTCAACCATTGGCCAAGAATTGCGAGGTAAATTCTCATCACATACAATAACGACGTCGTCGATTTTGAGAGGTCTTGTTTTTAGGAACTATTTTGAACGCTTAATCAACGTAGGTGAATATTCTTTCACCCAACGTCTCCGAAAGTGATCTGCCATATATCCCACTTTCCTCCATTGTTTACGGGAAAATGCTTCTTGAAAATTCTCAGATAGAAACAAATAAAAATTGAAATATGAAGGATCACATACTCTCTATTCAGTTCCAATATTCAGAACTATCGAAGGTTGGTTTGGCCACTTGGATTTTCAATGCTTTAAAACTGCCAGAGCTTCTAATCATAACGTGCTCAGCATCGGTCCTAATTGTTTCTCACAAACAGTCGATATCAATTTCCATTCTTCTGGTTTTGTGAGGTCATGAATTTCTGAAATTCTGTTGTCTGTATTTTTTTGAATAGGATTTTATCCAACTGAGAACTGATTGGGAGTCAGACCAAAACATTCTTTCTTCTTTCTTTTATTGCAATTTCTAATGAATCTTGAACTACTTCAGCAAGTCTAGATCCAGGAACAGCCGCTTGAAGTTTCAGTCGATGGATTAAGGTTCCTTTCATGGGGGCGACGCGATTTTGCGACAAAACAAGGAAAACAGTGATAACTGGGCCACTTTCGTTTCTCGAATAAGCTGCTGCTGAGATAGTTTCTTCACTGGCATCGACAAATATGTGAAGTTCCGTGTAACAATAACTGCCTGATGCCGGTAAGTAACATCGTGGAATCTTCAATGTCTTCACGTTCTTAAGACAATTCAGCTAGGTTTTCCATTTCGCTTGGAGTTCACTCGGCAGAAGTTCATCCCAAGTTATATTTGAACGCCAGATATACTGCAGAAGAATTCGGTCAGTCACTTATAAACATAAACATAAACATTACTTCATTTCCATAATCATTGTAAATACAAAGGAAGAGAGAAAAACGTCAAAAATACAGCAGACCTAACTATGCCCTGAGAGGATATTCCATAAATTTCTTGATCGAATATGGTTCGATTTTTACAATGAGATAGGTTATTTCAGATTTGAATTTTTTATATCAGATAAGATGATAAAGTTTTAAGGTATCATGTTAAACAGCTTTATGCACATATATTTTGAACTATTTTCAGTAAGAGTCAAGGAATGCCTTGGACAGTGAAATGGAATTTTGCGCCTTGTACTGTTTTTATTCAACAGATCATCAAAATGTTCAGGATTTTTTCTCACGAAAAATAACCCCTCAATACATACAGTCCCGGAAGGGTAAGCATGGAATCCTTTCTGAATTAACCTCTACACGATTCTTTGCAACCCAAACTAATTATTGCCCTCAAAGCAAATTTTTGCAGAATAAATAATTTATTTATGTCGCTGGATACACCCCATTCAACAAGCCCATACCTAAGAATCAAAACGAAATAAGAGTAGTAGATTGTCTTTAGTAGTTTCACACCCACCCCTCGAGACAATACTCTGATCATGTACAGCACTTGAGTCAGTTTTTTGCTGACCAGAATCATATGGTCAACCCATTCAAGATGGCAGTCTAACGAAACTCCTAGAAATTTCGTAGATGTTGAAAATCTACTGGAGTGTTATCCAAAGCTATTGATTGAGGATATATATTCTTCGAACCGAATCGTCCCGAAATACACTCACTTAATTTTACCGACATTTAGTGTTAACTTATTTTGAGCGCAATACTGCTGTACGGAATTGAAGACTGACTGAGCCTGTCCAATACTCGAATTGGGATCTTTACTCTGTAACAAGGCACTGACATCATCAACAAACAATGGAAGGTCAAGATCATTTATGTAAACCAGAAATGAAAATGGTCCCAGAACACTTCCTTGACACACTCCTGCATTGCTGCTTTCATCTTTTGACGTATTAATCTGATCTCCATCATCAATCCAAACCCTCTGAACTCTATCGAATAAATAGCTCTGAAAACACTCCATTCGGAGGGCAGATGGAAACACCCCTTCAGTGAATCAACGGTACATAATATGAGCCAAGGGCTCTGCTACCAACTGAATCGAATTTTCGACCACAGTTATCGGAATACCATCGTATCCACAAGATCCTGTATTTTTCATTTTTTTCACGACATTGATGAGTTCTCTCTCAGTTATAGGGAGAAAGTAAAATGAACTGCTGTTTATATTATTCACAACTTGATTCCGATGTATCTGTTGTCTATCTCGAATAAAGTTTGCACTGCCAAAAAAGTCACAGAAAGTAACGAATTATTGTGTAACTACTCTCTAATCCACTTACACTTTCTGCGTCTAACGCACGTTTCGGAAATCAAGTTTCCTTTGTCAAAGACATATCGTTACTGAAAGGAAACTTGGTTTCCGAAACGTGCGTTAGACGCAGGAAGTGTAAGTAGATTAGAGAGTAGTTACATACTGTTTTGTTATCAGTATTCTATCCACAGTGAACTCAAAGAGTTATTTATGTCTCTGAAAGTATCAAGATCTTTGACATTTTTGAAAATATTCTCATAAGAGGTACCTTTTCTGTTTAATATATTGAGTATGCTCCAAGTAGTTTAACTTTCATTTTTGCTTTTATAGATTAGTGTTCTGAAATAATTTCGATTCATCTCTCGTAGTTTTTATCGTACAGAAATTTTATTTTTTTTATCTGTCAGATATTCAGAATTATGGGACGAAATTATGAAAAGGGCATCTAGATATTGCAATATCGGGGATATGAGTCCTGTGACTCAAAAACTCTCATTGCCACTCTTAATACCTTTTTTTTGTGGGACATTCTAGAGAAATATAATATTATTTAGTTTCGTTGATCCAAAAAACAATCTTCAGGAATTTCATTTGCTTCATTCATAACTGAGCCAGATGGACCAGTACCTGTTGTCAGGGGTGATCGTTGTCATAGCGATTTGAGTTCCATCTAATTCACCCCTGAAGCTGTGATGACTCAGCTTCTTTCTTTGAAGATCAATTCATCTCCTGGTGTGGATGGCATAGGTGCGGCCGTTCTGAAGAGGTGTGCTGGCTCTCTATGTGCTCCGCTGGCTGTGATCTTTACAGAGTCTTTCCAATCCCATAGATTGATTCCAAATGGTTGCATCGGTTACTCCTAATTTCAAAAAGGGCGATGAACTCTCCCCTTATAACTATCGACCGATCAGTCTGACCTATATAACTTCGAATGTTTGTGAACGTCTGATAATGAATGAGATGTTAAAATTCTTACTGGAAAATAAGAGTCTTCCCGAGACTCAACACGGATTTTTCCCTGGTCGTTCCGTTCTCACTAACCTCCTGGAGAGTGTGAATGAATGGACGAGGGCTTTCGACGTCGGCATTCCCACTGATGTTGTATATCTAGACTTCTCCAAGTCCTTTGATCGTGTTCCTCACAGACGCCTTTTCTCAAATCTCAAGCACTTCAGGATCAGAGGAGATTTACTGCAGTGGATAGCCGCTTTCCTGCAGAATAGAAAATTTTCAGTCAGAGTGGCCGATTGTTTCTCGGAAGCCAGATCTGTTACCAGTGGTGTGCCTCAAGGAATGGTTCTGGGCCTTCTTCTTTTTTTGATATACACCGCGAACCTACTTTGAAATCACCATGCTCACAATTTGCGGATGATACAAAAATTTACTACAACCCTTAGTCCAATTATTCCCTACTTCAGTCAGACTTGAATGCTTTATAGCGATGGTCGGACGATTGGATGCTCCAGTTAAATTATGAAAAATGTTCCTTCATTTCTGAATTCTGTGTACTCTCGATTTTTTTTCTTGTGTATAACTAATGTTCTGCCTGTATTTTTGTATTTATATTCTGAGTTCTGAAGGCAAAGCCTCAGCTCCTTGGAATATCTCTGATGTCTCCGACGAAAGTAAAAGAATATTGTTTGAATTTCATGAGGACAGCTGGGAGTGCATTCAAAAGATCAGGACCAGTTAGTAATGCATCATTCAATTATACTCCCTGACTTTTGTCAGCAACATCGAAAACTAGACGCCATTTCTCAGATTTATTTGGATAACAATCCAAAATAACGTTTCAAAAATAAACAGTCTAACATTCGAAACAACTGAAATACGGGGTGTTCTTCTTCAAATGGCAGGTAAAGTATCTCTCGAACCACTTGGCTGATAAGACTGAAATTTTCATCAATCACTTCTCTTCACAATCCAGAATACCGTTTCAACAATAAACAGTCTAACATGCGAAACAACTGAGATACAGGGTGTTCTTCTTCAAATGGCAGGTACAGTAACCCTCGAACCAATGGGCTGATTCGACTGAAATTTACATCAATCAATCCTCTTCACAATCCAGAATAACGTTTCAAAAATAAACACTCTAACATTCGAAACAACTGAGATACAGGGTGTTCTTCTTCAAATGGCAGGTAAAGTATCTCTCGAACCACTGGGCAGATTCGACTGAAGTTTTCATCGATCACTCCTCTTCACAATCCAGAATAACATTTCAAAAATAAACCTGCTAACATTCAAAAAAAACTGAGATATAGGGTGTTCTTCTTCAAATGGCAGGTAAAGTATCTCTCGAACCACTAGGCTGATTCGACTGAAATTTTCATCAATCACTCCTCTTCACAACCCAGAGAAACGTTTCAAAAATGAACAGTCTAACATTCGAAACAACTGAGATACAGGGTGTTCTTCTTCAAATGGCAGGTATAGTATCTCTCGAACCACTGGGCTGATTCGACTGAAATTTTCATCAATCACTCCTCTTCACAATCCAGAATAACATTTCAAAAATAAACAGTAAAAAATTCGAAACAACGAAGATAGAGGGTGTTCTTCTTCAAATGGCAGGTATAGTAACTCTCGAACCAATGGGCTGATTCGACTGAAATTTACATCAATCACTCCTCTTCACAATCCAGAATAACGTTTCAAAAATAAACAGTCTAACATTCGAAACAACTGAGAACAGGGTGTTCTTCTTCAAATGGCAGGTATAGTATCTCTCGAACCACTGGGCTGATTCGACTGAGATTTTCATCAATCACTCCTCTTCAATTGTGAATAACGTTTCAAAAATATACAGTCTAACATTCGGAACAACTGAGATACAGGGTGTTCTTCTTCAAATGGCAGGTATAGTATCTCTCAAACGACTAGGCTGATTTTACTGAAATTTACATCAATCACTCCTCTTGACAATCCAGAATAAGGTTTCAAAAATAAATAGTCTAACATTCGAAACAACTGAGATACAGGGTGTTCTTCTTCGAATGGCAGGTATAGTAACTCTCGAACCAATGGGCTGATTCAACTGAAATTTACATCAATCACTCCTCTTCACAATCCAGAATAACATTTCAAAAATAAACAGTCTAACATTCGAAACAACTGAGATACAGGGTGTTCTTCTTCAAATGTCAGGTA
Source organism: Myrrha octodecimguttata (assembly GCA_958510865.1). Lineage (NCBI taxonomy): Eukaryota > Metazoa > Arthropoda > Insecta > Coleoptera > Coccinellidae > Myrrha > Myrrha octodecimguttata. The sequence continues at coordinate 8,026,554 of OY294056.1, read as the reverse complement.
TAGTATCTCTCGAACCACTGGGCTGATTCGACCGAAATTTACATCAATCACTGATCTTCACAATCCAGAAAAACGTTTCAAAAATAAACAGTCTAACAGTCGAAACAACTGAGATACAGGGTATTTGTCTTCAAATGGCAGCTATACTAAGTCTCGAACCACTTGGCTGATTCGACTGAAATTTAGGTCAATCACTCCTCTTCACACTCCAGGATAACGCTCTGAAAATGAACAGTCTAACATTCGAAACAACTGAGATACAGGGTGTTCTTCTTCAAATGGCAGGTATAGTAACTCTCGAACCAATGGGCTGATTCGACTGAAATTTACATCAATCACTCCTCTTCACAATCCAGAATAACGTTTCAAAAATAAACAGTCTAACATTCGAAACAACTGAGATACAGGGTGTTCTTCTTCAAATGTCAGGTATAGTATCTCTCGAACCACTGGGCTGATTCGACTGAAATTTACATCAATCACTGATCTTCACAATCCAGAAAAAAGTTTCAAAAATAAACAGTCTAACAGTCGAAACAAATGAGATACAGGGTATTTGTCTTCAAATGGCAGCTATACTAAGTCTCGAACCACTCGGCTGATTCGACTGAAATTTGAGTCAATCACTCCTCTTCACACTCCAGGATAACGCTCTGAAAATGAACAGTCTAACATTCGAAACAACTGAGATACAGGGTGTTCTTCAAATGGCGGGTATAGAATCTCTCGAGCCACAAGGCTGATTTGACTGAAATTTATATCAATCACTCCTCTTCACAATCCAGAATAACGCTTCAAAAATAAACAGTCTAACATTCGAAACAACTGAGATACAGGGTGTTCTTCTTCAAATGGCAGATATAGTAACTATATAACCAATGGGCTGTTCTTCTTCAAATGGCAGGTATAGTATCTCTCGAACCACTTGGCTGATTCGACTGAGATTTTCATCAATCACTCCTCTTCACAATCCAGAATAACCTTTCAAAAATAAACAGTCTAACGTTCGAAACAACTGAGACACAGGATGTTCTTCTTCAAATGGCAGGTATAGTATCTCTCGAACCACTGGGCTGACTCGGCTGAAATTTACATCAATCACTCATCTTCACAATCCAGAATAACGTTTCAAAAATAAACAGTCTAACATTCGAAACAACTGAGATACAGGGTGTTCTTCTTCTAATGACAGGTATAGTATCTCTCGAACCACTCGGCTGATTCGACTGAAATTTTCATCAGTCAATCCTCTTCAAAATCCAGAATAACGTTTCAAAAATAAATAGTCTACATTCGAAAGAACTGAGATACAGGCTGTTCTTCTTCAAATGGCAGGTATGGTAACTCTCGAACCAATGGGCTGTTTCGACTGAAATTTACATCAATCACTTCTCTTCACAATCCAGACTAACGTTTCAAAAATAAACACTCTTACATTCGAAACAACTGAGATACAGGGTGTTCTTCTTCAAATGGCAGGTATAGTATCTCTCGAACCACTGGGCAGATTCGACTGAAGTTTTCATCAATCACTCCTCTTCACAATCCAGAATAACGGTTCGAAAATATACAGTCCAACATTCCAAACAACTGAGATACAGGGTGTTCTTCTCCAAATGCCAGGTATAATATCTCTCGAACCACTGAGCTGATTCGACTGGAATTTTCATTAATCACTCCTCTTCACTATCCAGAATAACATTTCAAAAATAAACAGTCCAACATTCGAAACAACTGAGATACAGTTCTTCTTCAAATGGCAGGTATAGTATCTCTCGAACCACTGGGCTTATTCAATTGAAATTTACATCAATCACTCCTCTTCACAATCCAGAATAACATTTCAAAAATAAACAGTCTAACATTCGAAACAACTGAGATACAGGGTGTTCTTCTTCAAATGGCAGATATAGTATCTCTCGAACCACTGGGCTGATTCGACCGAAATTTCCATCAATCACTCCTCTTCACAATCCAGATAAAAGTTTCAAAATTAAACAGTCTAACATTCGAAACAACTGAGATACAGTGTGTTCTCCTTCAAATGGCAGGTAATGTATCTCTCGAACGACTTATCTGATTTGACTGAAATTTACATCAATCACTCCTCTTGACAATCCAGAATAACGTTTCACAAATGAACAATCTAACATTCGAAACAACTGAGATACAGGGTGTTCTTCTTCAAATGGCAGGTATAGTAACCCTCGAACCAATGGGCTGATTCGACTGAAATTTACATCAATCAATCCTCTTCACAATCCAGAATAACGGTTCAAAAATAAACAGTCTAACATGCGAAACAACTGAGATACAGGGTGTTCTTCTTCAAATGGCAGGTATAGTAACCCTCGAACCAATGGGCTGATTCGACTGAAATTTACATCAATCAATCCTCTTCACAATCCAGAATAACGTTTCAAAAATAAACACTCTAACATTCGAAACAACTGAGATACAGGGTGTTCTTCTTCAAATGGCAGGTAAAGTATCTCTCGAACCACTGGGCAGATTCGACTGAAGTTTTCATCGATCACTCCTCTTCACAATCCAGAATAACATTTCAAAAATAAACAGTCTAACATTCAAAAAAAACTGAGATATAGGGTGTTCTTCTTCAAATGGCAGGTAAAGTATCTCTCGAACCACTAGGCTGATTCGACTGAAATTTTCATCAATCACTTCTCTTCACAACCCAGAGAATGGCAGGTATAGTAACTCTCGAACCAATGGGCTGATTCGACTGAAATTTACATCAATCACTCCTCTTCACAATCCAGAATAACGTTTCAAAAATAAACAGTCTAACATGCGAAACAACTGAGATACAGGGTGTTCTTCTTCAAATGGCAGGTATTGTAACCCTCGAACCAATGGGCTGATTCGACTGAAATTTACATCAATCAATCCTCTTCACAATCCAGAATAACGTTTCAAAAATAAACACTCTAACATTCGAAACAACTGAGATACAGGGTGTTCTTCTTCAAATGGCAGGTAAAGTATCTCTCGAACCACTGGGCAGATTCGACTGAAGTTTTCATCGATCACTCCTCTTCACAATCCAGAATAACATTTCAAAAATAAACAGTCTAACATTCAAAAAAAACTGAGATATAGGGTGTTCTTCTTCAAATGGCAGGTAAAGTATCTCTCGAACCACTAGGCTGATTCGACTGAAATTTTCATCAATCACTTCTCTTCACAACCCAGAGAAACGATTCAAAAATGAACAGTCTAACATTCGAAACAACTGAGATACAGGGTGTTCTTCTTCAAATGGCAGGTATAGTATCTCTCGAACCACTGGGCTGATTCGACTGAAATTTTCATCAATCACTCCTCTTCACAATCCAGAATAACATTTCAAAAATAAACAGTAAAAAATTCGAAACAACGAAGATAGAGGGTGTTCTTCTTCAAATGGCAGGTATAGTAACTCTCGAACCAATGGGCTGATTCGACTGAAATTTACATCAATCACTCCTCTTCACAATCCAGAATAACGTTTCAAAAATAAACAGTCTAACATTCGAAACAACTGAGAACAGGGTGTTCTTCTTCAAATGGCAGGTATAGTATCTCTCGAACCACTGGGCTGATTCGACTGAGATTTTCATCAATCACTCCTCTTCACAATCCAGAATAACGTTTCAAAAATAAACAGTCTAACATTCGAAACAACTGAGATACAGGGTGTTCTTCTTCAAATGGCAGGTATAGTATCTCTCAAACGACTAGGCTGATTTGACTGAAATTTACATCAATCACTCCTCTTGACAATCCAGAATAAGGTTTCAAAAATAAATAGTCTAACATTCGAAACAACTGAGATACAGGGTGTTCTTCTCCGAATGGCAGGTATAGTAACTCTCGAACCAATGGGCTGATTCAACTGAAATTTACATCAATCACTCCTCTTCACAATCCAGAATAACATTTCAAAAATAAACAGTCTAACATTCGAAACAACTGAGATACAGGGTGTTCTTCTTCAAATGTCAGGTATAGTATCTCTCGAACCACTGGGCTGATTCGACCGAAATTTACATCAATCACTGATCTTCACAATCCAGAAAAACGTTTCAAAAATAAACAGTCTAACAGTCGAAACAACTGAGATACAGGGTATTTGTCTTCAAATGGCAGCTATACTAAGTCTCGAACCACTTGGCTGATTCGACTGAAATTTAGGTCAATCACTCCTCTTCACACTCCAGGATAACGCTCTGAAAATGAACAGTCTAACATTCGAAACAACTGAGATACAGGGTGTTCTTCTTCAAATGGCAGGTATAGTAACTCTCGAACCAATGGGCTGATTCGACTGAAATTTACATCAATCACTCCTCTTCACAATACAGAATAACGTTTCAAAAATAAACAGTCTAACATTCGAAACAACTGAGATACAGCGTGTTCTTCTTCAAATGGCAGGTATAGTATCTCTCGAACCACTTGGCTGATTCGACTGAGAATTTCATCAATCACTCCTCTTCACAATCCAGAATAACGTTTCAAAAATAAACAGTCGAAACAAATGAGATACAGGGTATTTGTCTTCAAATGGCAGCTATACTAAGTCTCGAACCACTTGGCTGATTCGACTGAAATTTGAGTCAATCACTCCTCTTCACACTCCAGGATAACGCTCTGAAAATGAACAGTCTAACATTCGAAACAACTGAGATACAGGGTGTTCTCCTTTAAATGGCAGGTAAAGTATCTCTCGAATGACGAGGCTGATTTGACTAAAATTTACATCAATCACTCCTCTTGACAATCCAGAATAACGTTTCAAAAATGAACAATCTAACATTCGAAACAACTGAGATACAGGGTGTTCTTCTTCAAATGGCAGGTATAGTAACTCTCGAACCAATGGGCTGATTCAACTGAAATTTACATCAATCACTCCTCTTCACAATCCAGAATAATGTTTCAAAAATAAACAGTCTAACATTCGAAACAACTGAGATACAGGGTGTTCTTCTTCAAATGTCAGGTATAGTATCTCTCGAACCACTGGGCTGATTCGACTGAAATTTACATCAATCACTGATCTTCACAATCCAGAAAAAAGTTTCAAAAATAAACAGTCTAACAGTCGAAACAAATGAGATACAGGGTATTTGTCTTCAAATGGCAGCTATACTAAGTCTCGAACCACTTGGCTGATTCGACTGAAATTTGAGTCAATCACTCCTCTTCACACTCCAGGATAACGCTCTGAAAATGAGCAGTCTAACATTCGAAACAACTGAGATACAGGGTGTTCTTCCAATGGCGGGTATAGAATCTCTCGAGCCACAAGGCTGATTTGACTGAAATTTACATCAATCACCCCTCTTCACAATCCAGAATAACGCTTCAAAAATAAACAGTCTAACATTCGAAACAACTGAGATACAGGGTGTTCTTCTTCAAATGGCAGATATAGTAACTATATAACCAATGGGCTGTTCTTCTTCAAATGGCAGGTATAGTATCTCTCGAACCACTTGGCTGATTCGACTGAGATTTTCATCAATCACTCCTCTTCACAATCCAGAATAACCTTTCAAAAATAAACAGTCTAACGTTCGAAACAACTGAGACACAGGATGTTCTTCTTCAAATGGCAGGTATAGTATCTCTCGAACCACTGGGCTGACTCGGCTGAAATTTACATCAATCACTCATCTTCACAATCCAGAATAACGTTTCAAAAATAAACAGTCTAACATTCGAAACAACTGAGATACAGGGTGTTCTTCTTCAAATGACAGGTATAGTATCTCTCGAACCACTCGGCTGATTCGACTGAAATTTTCATCAGTCAATCCTCTTCACAATCCAGAATAACGTTTCAAAAATAAATAGTCTACATTCGAAAGAACTGAGATACAGGCTGTTCTTCTTCAAATGGCAGGTATGGTAACTCTCGAACCAATGGGCTGTTTCGACTGAAATTTACATCAATCACTTCTCTTCACAATCCAGACTAACGTTTCAAAAATAAACACTCTTACATTCGAAACAACTGAGATACAGGGTGTTCTTCTTCAAATGGCAGGTATAGTATCTCTCGAACCACTGGGCAGATTCGACTGAAGTTTTCATCAATCACTCCTCTTCACAATCCAGAATAACGGTTCGAAAATATACAGTCCAACATTCCAAACAACTGAGATACAGGGTGTTCTTCTCCAAATGCCAGGTATAATATCTCTCGAACCACTGAGCTGATTCGACTGGAATTTTCATTAATCACTCCTCTTCACAATCCAGAATAACATTTCAAAAATAAACAGTCCAACATTCGAAACAACTGAGATACAGTTCTTCTTCAAATGGCAGGTATAGTATCTCTCGAACCACTGGGCTGATTCAATTGAAATTTACATCAATCACTCCTCTTCACAATCCAGAATAACATTTCAAAAATAAACAGTCTAACATTCGAAACAACTGAGATACAGGGTGTTCTTCTTCAAATGGCAGATATAGTATCTCTCGAACCACTGGGCTGATTCGACCGAAATTTCCATCAATCACTCCTCTTCACAATCCAGATAAAAGTTTCAAAATTAAACAGTCTTACATTCGAAACAACTGAGATACAGGGTGTTCTCCTTCAAATGGCAGGTAATGTATCTCTCGAACGACTTGGCTGATTTGACTGAAATTTACATCAATCACTCCTCTTGACAATCCAGAATAACGTTTCAAAAATGAACAATCTAACATTCGAAACAACTGAGATACAGGGTGTTCTTCTTCAAATGGCAGGTATAGTAACTCTCGAACCAATGGGCTGATTGAACTGAAATTTACATCAATCACTCCTCTTCACAATCCAGAATAACGGTTCAAAAATAAACAGTCTAACATTCGAAACAACTGAGATACAGGGTGTTCTTCTTCAAATGTCAGGTATAGTATCTCTCGAACCACTGGGCTGATTCGACTGAAATTTACATCAATCACTGATCTTCACAATCCAGAAAAAAGTTTCAAAAATAAACAGTCTAACAGTCGAAACAAATGAGATACAGGGTATTTGTCTTCAAATGGCAGCTATAATAAGTCTCGAACCACTTGGCTGATTCGACTGAAATTTGGGTCAATCACTCCTCTTCACACTCCAGGATAACGCTCTGAAAATGAACAGTCTAACATTCGAAACAACTGAGATACAGGGTGTTCTTCTTCAAATGGCGGGTATAGAATCTCTCGAGCCACAAGGCTGATTTGACTGAAATTTACATCAACCACTAGGCTGATTCGGCTGAAATTTACATCAATCACTCATCTTCACAATCCAGAATAACGTTTCAAAAATAAACAGTCTAACATTCGAAACAACTGAGATACAGGGTGTTCTTCTTCAAATGGCAGGTATAGTATCTCTCGAATCACAAGGCTGATTCGACTGAAATTTTCATCAGTCAATCCTCTTCACAATCCAGAATAACGTTTCAAAAATAAAAAGTCTACATTCGAAACAACTGAGATACAGGGTGTTCTTCTTCAAATGGCAGGTATAGTAACCCTCGAACCAATGCGCTGATTCGACTGAAATTTACATCAATCAATCCTCTTCACAATCCAGAATAACGCTTCAAGAATAAACACTCTAACGTTCGAAACAACTGTGATACAGGGTGTTCTTCTTCAAATGGCAGGTATAGTATCTCTCGAACCACTAGGCTGATTCGACTGAAATTTTCATCAATCGCACCTCTTCACAATCCAGAATAACATTTCAAAAATAAACATTCTAACATTCGATACAACTGATATACAGGGTGTTCTTCTTCAAATGGCAGGTAAAGTATCTCTCGAACCACTGGGCAGATTCGACTGAAGTTTTCATCGATCACTCCTCTTCACAATCCAGAATAACATTTCAAAAATAAACAGTCTAACATTCGAAACAACTGAGATACAGGGTGTTCTTCTTCAAATGGCAGGTATAGTAACTCTCGAACCAATGGGCTGATTCGACTGAAATTTACATCAATCACTCCTCTTCACAATCCAGAATAACGTTTCAAAAATAAACTGTCTAACATTCGAAACAACTGAGATACAGCGTGTTCTTCTTCAAATGGCAGGTATAGTATCTCTCGAACCACTTGGCTGATTCGACTGAGATTTTCATCAATCACTCCTCTTCACAATCCAGAATAACGTTTCAAAAATAAACAGTCTAATGTTTGAAACAACTGAGACACAGGATGTTCTTCTTCAAATGGCAGGTATAGTATCTCTCGAACCACTGGGCTGATTCGGCTGAAATTTACATCAATCACTCATCTTCACAATCCAGAATAACGTTTCGAAAATAAACAGTCTAACATTCGAAACAACTGAGATACAGGGTGTTCTTCTTCAAATGACAGGTATAGAACCTCTCGAACCACTCGGCTGATTCGACTGAAATTTTCATCAGTCCATCCTCTTCACAATCCAGAATAACGTTTCAAAAATAAATAGTCTACATTCGAAAGAACTGAGATACAGGGTGTTCTTCTTCAAATGGCAGGTATAGTAACTCTCGAACCAATGGGCTGATTCGACTGAAATTAACATCAATCACTCCTCTTCACAATCCAGACTAACGTTTCAAAAATAAACACTCTTACATTCGAAACAACTGAGATACAGGGTGTTCTTCTTCAAATGGCAGGTATAGTATCTCTCGAACCACTGGGCAGATTCGACTGAAGTTTTCATCAATCACTCCTCTTCACAATCCAGAATAACGGTTCGAAAATATACAGTCCAACATTCGAAACAACTGAGATACAGGGTGTTCCTCCAAATGCCAGGTATAGTAACTCTCGAACCAATGGCCTGATTCAACTGAAATTTACATCAATCACTCCTCTTCACAATCCAGAATAACGTTTCAAAAATAAACAGTCTAACATTCGAAACAACTGAGATACAGGGTGTTCTTCTTCAAATGTCAGGTATAGTATCTCTCGAACCTCTGGGCTGATTCGACTGAAATTTACATCAATCACTGATCTTCACAATCCAGAAAAAAAGTTTCAAAAATAAACAGTCTAACAGTCGAAACAAATGAGAAACAGGGTATTTGTCTTCAAATGGCAGCTATACTAAGTCTCGAACCACTTGGCTGATTCGACTGAAATTTGGGTCAATCACTCCTCTTCACACTCCAGGATAACGCTCTGAAAATGAACAGTCTAACATTCGAAACAACTGAGATACAGGGTGTTCTTCTTCAAATGGCGGGTATAGAATCTCTCGAGCCACAAGGCTGATTTGACTGAAATTTACATCAATCACTCCTCTTCACAATCCAGAATAACGTTTCAAAAATAAACAGTCTAACATTCGAAACAACTGAGATACAGGGTGTTCTTCTTCAAATGTCAGGTATAGTATCTCTCGAACCACTGGGCTGATTCGACTGAAATTTGAGTCAATCACTCCTCTTCACACTCTAGGATAACGCTCTGAAAATGAACAGTCTAACATTCGAAACAACTGAGATACAGGGTGTTCTTCTTCAAATGGCGGGTATAGAATCTCTCGAGCCACAAGGCTGATTTGACTGAAATTTACATCAACCACTGGGCTTATTCGGCTGAAATTTACATCAATCACTCATCTTCACAATCCAGAATAACGTTTCAAAAATAAACAGTCTAACATTCGAAACAACTGAGATACAGAGTGTTCTTCTTCAAATGGCAGGTATAGTATCTCTCGAATCACAAGGCTGATTCGACTGAAATTTTCATCAGTCAATCCTCTTCACAATCCAGAATAACGTTTCAAAAATAAAAAGTCTACATTCGAAACAACTTATATACAGGGTGTTCTTCTTCAAATGGCAGGTATAGTAACCCTCGAAGCAATGGGCTGATTCGACTGAAATTTACATCAATCAATCCTCTTCACAATCCAGAATAACGTTTCAAAAATAAACACTCTAACATTCGAAACAACTGAGATACAGGGTGTTCTTCTTCAAATGGCAGGTATAGCAACTCTCGAACCAATGGGCTGATTCAACTGAAATTTACATCAATCACTCCTCTTCACAATCCAGAATAACGGTTCAAAAATAAACAGTCTAACATTCGAAACAACTGAGATACAGGGTGTTCTTCTTCAAATGTCAGGTATAGTATCTCTCGAACCACTGGGCTGATTCGACTGAAATTTACATCAATCACTGAGCTTCACAATCCAGAAAAAAGTTTCAAAAATAAACAGTCTAACAGTCGAAACAAATGAGATACAGGGTATTTGTCTTCAAATGGCAGCTATAATAAGTCTCGAACCACTTGGCTGATTCGACTGAAATTTGGGTCAATCACTCCTCTTCACACTCCAGGATAACGCTCTGAAAATGAACAGTCTAACATTCGAAACAACTGAGATACAGGGTGTTCTTCTTCAAATGGCGGGTATAGAATCTCTCGAGCCACAAGGCTGATTTGACTGAAATTTACATCAACCACTAGGCTGATTCGGCTGAAATTTACATCAATCACTCATCTTCACAATCCAGAATAACGTTTCAAAAATAAACAGTCTAACATTCGAAACAACTGAGATATAGGGTGTTCTTCTTCAAATGGCAGGTATAGTATCTCTCGAATCACAAGGCTGATTCGACTGAAATTTTCATCAGTCAATCCTCTTCACAATCCAGAATAACGTTTCAAAAATAAAAAGTCTACATTCGAAACAACTGAGATACAGGGTGTTCTTCTTCAAATGGCAGGTATAGTAACCCTCGAACCAATGCGCTGATTCGACTGAAATTTACATCAATCAATCCTCTTCACAATCCAGAATAACGCTTCAAAAATAAACACTCTAACTTTCGAAACAACTGAGATACAGGGTGTTCTTCTTCAAATGGCAGGTATAGTATCTCTCGAACCACTAGGCTGATTCGACTGAAATTTTCATCAATCGCACCTCTTCACAATCCAGAATAACATTTCAAAAATAAACATTCTAACATTCGATACAACTGATATACAGGGTATTCTTCTTCAAATGGCAGGTAAAGTATCTCTCGAACCACTGGGCAGATTCGACTGAAGTTTTCATCGATCACTCCTCTTCACAATCCAGAATAACATTTCAAAAATAAACAGTCTAACATTAAAAAAAAACTGAGATATAGGGTGTTCTTCTTCAAATGGCAGGTGAAGTATCTCTCGAACCACTAGGCTGATTCGACTGAAATTTTCATCAATCACTCCTATTCACAACCCAGAAAAACGTTTCAAAAATGAACAGTCTAACATTCGAAACAACTGAGATACAGGGTGTTCTTCTTCAAATGGCAGGTATAGTATCTCTCGAACCACTGGGCTGATTCGACTGAAATTTTCATCAATCACTCCTCTTCACAATCCAAAAAAACATTTCAAAAATAAACAGTAAAAAATTCGAAACAACGAAGATAGAGGGTGTTCTTCTTCAAATGGCAGGTATAGTAACTCTCGAACCAATGGGCTGATTCGACTGAAATTTACATCAATCACTCCTCTCCACAATCCAGAATAACGTTTCAAAAATAAACAGTCTAACATTCGAAACAACTGAGAACAGGGTGTTCTTCTTCAAATGGCAGGTATAGTATCTCTCAAACGACTAGGCTGATTTGACTGAAATTTACATCAATCACTCCTCTTGACAATCCAGAATAAGGTTTCAAAAATAAACAGTCTAACATTCGAAACAACTGAGATACAGGGTGTTCTTCTTCGAATGGTAGGTATAGTAACTCTCGAACCAATGGGCTGATTCAACTGAAATTTACATCAATCACTCCACTTCACAATCCAGAATAACATTTCAAAAATAAACAGTCTAACATTCGGAACAACTGAGATACAGGGTGTTCTTCTTCAAATGTCAGGTATAGTATCTCTCGAACCACTGGGCTGATTCGACCGAAATTTACATCAATCACTGATCTTCACAATCCAGAAAAACGTTTCAAAAATAAACAGTCTAACAGTCGAAACAACTGAGATACAGGGTATTTGTCTTCAAATGGCAGCTATACTAAGTCTCGAACCACTTGGCTGATTCGACTGAAATTTAGGTCAATCACTCCTCTTCTCACTCCAGGATAACGCTCTGAAAATGAACAGTCTAACATTCGAAACAACTGAGATACAGGGTGTTCTTCTTCAAATGGCAGGTATAGTAACTTTCGAACCAATGGGCTGATTCGACTGAAATTTACATCAATCACTCCTCTTCACAATCCAGAATAACGTTTCAAAAATAAACAGTCTAACATTCGAAACAACTGAGATACAGCGTGTTCTTCTTCAAATGGCAGGTATAGTATCTCTCGAACCACTTGGCTGATTCGACTGAGATTTTCATCAATCTCTCCTCTTCACAATCCAGAATAACATTTCAAAAATGAACAGTCTAATGTTCGAAACAACTGAGACACAGGATGTTCTTCTTCAAATGGCAGGTATAGTATCTCTCGAACCACTGGGCTGATTCGGCTGAAATTTACATCAATCACTCATCTTCACAATCCAGAGTAACGTTTCAAAAATAAACAGTCTAACATTCGAAACAACTGAGATACAGGGTGTTCTTCTTCAAATGACAGGTATAGTATCTCTCGAACCACTCGGCTGATTCGACTGAAATTTTCATCAGTCCATCCTCTTCACAATCCAGAATAACGTTTCAAAAATAAATAGTCTACATTCGAAAGAACTGAGATACAGGGTGTTCTTCTTCAAATGGCAGGTATAGTAACTCTCGAACCAATGGGCTGATTCGACTGAAATTTACATCAATCACTCCTCCTCACAATCCAGACTAACGTTTCAAAAATAAACACTCTTACATTCGAAACAACTGAGATACAGGGTGTTCTTCTTCAATTGGCAGGTATAGTATCTCTCGAACCACTGGGCAGATTCGACTGAAGTTTTCATCAATCACTCCTCTTCACAATCCAGAATAACGGTTCGAAAATATTCAGTCCAACATTCGAAACAACTGAGATACAGGGTGTTCTTCTCCAAATGCCAGGTATAGTAACTCTCGAACCAATGGCCTGATTCAGCTGAAATTTACATCAATCACTCCTCTTCACAATCCAGAATAACGTCTCAAAAATAAACAGTCTAACATTCGAAACAACTGAGATACAGGGTGTTCTTCTTCAAATGTCAGGTATAGTATCTCTCGAACCTCTGGGCTGATTCGACTGAAATTTACATCAATCACTGATCTTCACAATCCAGAAAAAAAGTTTCAAAAATAAACAGTCTAACAGTCGTAACAAATGAGAAACAGGGTATTTGTCTTCAAATGGCAGCTATACTAAGTCTCGAACCACTTGGCTGATTCGACTGAAATTTGGGTCAATCACTCCTCTTCACACTCCAGGATAACGCTCTGAAAATGAACAGTCTAACATTCGAAACAACTGAGATACAGGGTGTTCTTCTTCAAATGGCGGGTATAGAATCTCTCGAGCCACAAGGCTGATTTGACTGAAATTTACATCAATCACTCCTCTTCACAAGCCAGAATAACGTTTCAAAAATAAACAGTCTAACATTCGAAACAACTGAGATACAGGGTGTTCTTCTTCAAATGTCAGGTATAGTATCTCTCGAACCACTGGGCTGATTCGACTGAAATTTGAGTCAATCACTCCTCTTCACACTCTAGGATAACGCTCTGAAAATGAACAGTCTAACATTCGAAACAACTGAGATACAGGGTGTTCTTCTTCAAATGGCGGGTATAGAATCTCTCGAGCCACAAGGCTGATTTGACTGAAATTTACATCAACCACTGGGCTGATTCGGCTGAAATTTACATCAATCACTCATCTTCACAATCTAGAATAACGTTTCAAAAATAAACAGTCTAACATTCGAAACAACTGAGATACAGAGTGTTCTTCTTCAAATGGCAGGTATAGTATCTCTCGAATCACAAGGCTGATTCGACTGAAATTTTCATCAGTCAATCCTCTTCACAATCCAGAATAACGTTTCAAAAATAAAAAGTCTACATTCGAAACAACTGAGATACAGGGTGTTCTTCTTCAAATTGCAGGTATAGTAACCCTCGAACCAATGGGCTGATTCGACTGAAATTTACATCAATCAATCCTCTTCACAATCCAGAATATCGTTTCAAAAATAAACACTCTAACATTCGAAACAACTGAGATACAGGGTGTTCTTCTTCAAATGGCAGGTATAGTATCTCTCGAACCACTAGGCTGATTCGACTGAAATTTTCATCAATCGTACCTCTTCACAATCCAGAAAAACCTTTCAAAAATAAACATTCTAACATTCGATACAACTGATATACAGGGTGTTCTTCTTCAAATGGCAGGTAAAGTATCTCTCGAACCACTGGGCAGATTCGACTGAAGTTTTCATCGATCACTCCTCTTCACAATCCAGAATAACGGTTCGAAAATATACAGTCCAACATTCGGAACAACTGAGATACAGGGTGTTCTTCTTCGAATGGCAGGTAGAATATCTCTCGAACCACTGGACTGATTCCACTGAAATTTTCATCAATCACTCCTCTTCACAATCCAGAATAACGTTTCAAAAATAAACAGTCCAACATTCGAAATAACTGAGATACAGTTCTTCTTCAAATGGCAGGTATAGTATCTCTCGAACCACTGGGCTCATTCAACTGAAATTTACATCAATCGCTCCTCTTCACAATCCAGAATAACGTTACAAAAATAAACAGTCTAAAATTATAAACAACTGAGAATCAGGGTGTTCTTCAAATGGCAGGTATAGTATCTCTCGAACTAATGGGCTGATTCGACTGAAATTTTAATCAATCATTCCTCTTCACAATCCAGAATAACGTTTCAAAAATAGACAGTCTAACATTCGAAACAACTGAGATACAGGGTGTTCTTCTTCAAATGGCAGGTATAGTATCTCCCGAACCACAGGGCTGATTCTACTGAAATTTACATCAATCACTCCTCTTCACAATCCAGAATAACATTTCAAAAATAAACAGTCTAACATTCAAAAAAAACTGAGATATAGGGTGTTCTTCTTCAAATGGCAGGTGAAGTATCTCTCGAACCACTATGCTGATTCGACTGAAATTTTCATCAATCACTCCTCTTCACAACCCAGAGAAACGTTTTAAAAATGAACAGTCTAACATTCGAAACAACTGAGATACAGGGTGTTCTTCTTCAAATGGCAGGTATAGTATCTCTCGAACCACTGGGCTGATTCGACTGAAATTTTCATCAATCACTCCTCTTCACAATCCAGAATAACATTTCAAAAATAAACAGTAAAAAATTCGAAACAACGAAGATAGAGGGTGTTCTTCTTCAAATGGCAGGTATAGTAACTCTCGAACCAATGGGCTGATTCGACTGAAATTTACATCAATCACTCCTCTTCACAATCCAGAATAACGTTTCAAAAAAAACAGTCTAACATTCGAAACAACTGAGAACAGGGTGTTCTTCTTCAAATGGCAGGTATAGTATCTCTCGAACCACTGGGCTGATTCGACTGAGATTTTCATCAATCACTCCTCTTCACAATCCAGAATAACGTTTCAAAAATAAACAGTCTAACATTCGAAACAACTGAGATACAGGGTGTTCTTCTTCAAATGGCAGGTATAGTATCTCTCAAACGACAAGGCTGATTTGACTGAAATTCACATCAATCACTCCTCTTGACAATCCAGAATAAGGTTTCAAAAATAAACAGTCTAACAGTCGAAACAAATGAGATACAGGGTATTTGTCTTCAAATGGCAGCTATACTGAGTCTCGAACCACTTGGCTGATTCGACTGAAATTTGGGTCAATCACTCCTCTTCACACTCCAGGATAACGCTCTGAAAATGAACAGTCTAACATTCGAAACAACTGAGATACAGGGTGTTCTTCTTCAAATGGCGGGTATAGAATCTCTCGAGCCACAAGGCTGATTTGACTGAAATTTACATCAATCACTCCTCTTCACAATCCAGAATAACGCTTCAAAAATAAACAGTCTAACATTCGAAACAACTGAGATACAGGGTGTTCTTCTTCAAATGGCAGGTATAGTAACTATATAACCAATGGGCTGTTCTTCTTCAAATGGCAGGTATAGTATCTCTCGAACCACTTGGCTGATTCGACTGAGATTTTCATCAATCACTCCTCTTCACAATTCAGAATAACGTTTCAGAAATAAACAGTCTAACGTTCGAAACAACTGAGACACAGGATGTTCTTCTTCAAATGGCAGGTATAGTATCTCTCGAACCACTGGGCTGATTCGGCTGAAATTTACACCAATCACTCATCTTCACAATCCAGAATAACGTTTCAAAAATAAACAGTCTAACATTCGAAACAACTGAGATACATGGTGTTCTTCTTCAAATGACAGGTATAGTATCTCTCAAACCACTCGGCTGATTCGACTGAAATTTTCATCAGTCCATCCTCTTCACAATCCAGAATAACGTTTCAAAAATAAATAGTCTACATTCGAAAGAACTGAGATACAGGGTGTTCTTCTTCAAATGGCAGGTATAGTAACTCTCGAACCAATGGGCTGATTCGACCGAAATTTACATCAATCACTTCCCTTTCTAATCCAGAATAATAATTCAAAAATAAACAGTCTAACATTCGAAACAACTGAGATACAGGGTGTTCTTCTTCAAATGGCAGGTACACTATCTCTCGAACCACTCGACTGATCCCACTGAAATTTTCATCAATCACTCCCCTTCACAATTCAGAAAAACGAATCAAAAATAAATAGTCTAACATTCGAAACAACTGAGATACAGGGTGTTCTTCTTCAAATGGCAGGTATAGTATCTCTCGAACCACTGGGCTGATTCGACTGAAATTTCCATCAATCACTCCTCTCCACTATCCAGAAAAACGTTTCAAAATTAAACAGTCTAACATTCGAATCAAATGAGATACAGGGTGTTCTTCTTCAAATGGCAGGTATAGTATCTCTCGAACCACTGGGCTGATTCGAGTGAAATTTTCATCAATCACTCCCCTTCGCAATCCAGAATAACGTTTCAAAAATAAACAGTTTAACATTCGAAACAACTGAGATACAGCGTGTTCTTCTTCAATTTGCAGGTATAGTATCTCTCGAACCCAAGGGCTGATTCGACTGAAATTTACATCAATCACTCCTCTTCACAATCCAGAATAACGTTTCAAAAATAAACAGTCTAACATTCGAAACAACTGAGATACAGGGTGTTCTTCTTCAAATGGCAGGTATTTTATCTCTCGAACCACTGGGCTGATTCGACTGAAATTTTCATCAATCACTTCCCTTCGCAATCAAGAATAACGTTTCAAAAATAAACAGTCTTACATGCGAAACAACAGAGAATCAGGGTGTTCTTCTTCAAATGACAGGTAGAGTATCTCTCGAACCACTGGGCTGATTCGACTGAAATTTACATCAATCACTCCTCTTCACAATCAAGAATAACATCTCAAAAATAAACTGTCTAACATTCGAAACAACTGAGATACAGGGTATTCTTCTTCAAATGGCAGGTATAGTATCTCTCGAACCACTGGGCTTATTCGACTGAAATTTTCATCAATCACTCCCCTTCGCAATCCAGAATAACGTTTCAAAAATAAACAGTCTAACATTCGAAACAACTGAGATACAGGGTGTTCTTCTTCAAATGGCAGGTATTTTACCTCTCGAACCACTGGGCTGATTCGACTGAAATTTTCATCAATCACTTCCCTTCGCAATCAAGAATAACGTTTCAAAAATAAACAGTCTTACATGCGAAACAACAGAGAATCATGGTGTTCTTCTTCAAATGACAGGTAGAGTATCTCTCGAACCACTGGGCTGATTCGACTGAAATTTACATCAATCACTCCTCTTCACAATCAAGAATAACATCTCAAAAATAAACTGTCTAACATTCGAAACAACTGAGATACAGGGTATTCTTCTTCAAATGGCAGGTATAGTATCTCTCGAACTAATGGGCTGATTCGACTGAAATTTTCATCAATCATTCCTCCTCACAATCCAGAAAAACGTTCCAAAAATAAACAGTCTAACATTCGAAACAACTGAGATACAGGGTGTTCTTCTTCAAATGGCCGGTATAGTATCTCTCGAACCACAGGGCTGATTCGACTGAAATTTACATCAATCACTCCCCTTCACAATCCAGAATAACATTTCAAAAATAAACAGTCTAACATTCGAAAAAAACTGAGATACAGGGTGTTCTTCTTCAAATGGCAGGTATAGTATCTCTCGAACCACTGGGCTGATTCGACTGAAATTTTCATCAATCACTCCTCTTCACAATCCAGAGAAACGTTTCAAAAATGAACAGTCTAACATTCGAAACAACTGAGATACAGGGTGTTCTTCTTCAAATGGCAGGTATAGTATCTCTCGAATCACCGGGCTGATTCGACTGAAATTGACATCTATCACTCCTCTTCGCAATTCAGAATAACGCTTCAAATATAAAAAGTCTAACATTCGAAACAACTGAGATACAGGGTGTTCTTCTTCAACTGGCAGGTATAGTATCTCTCGAACCACTGGGCTGATTCGACTAAAATTTTCATCAATCACTCCTCTACGCAATCCAGAATTACGTTTCAAAAATAAACAGTCTTACATTCGAAACAACTGAGATACAGGGTGTTCTTCTTCAAATGGCAGGTATAGTAACTCTCGAACCAATTGGCTGATTCGACTGAAATTTACATCAATCACTCCTCTTCACAATCCAGAATAACGTTTCAAAAATAAACAGTCTAACATTCGAAACAACTGAGATACAGCGTGTTCTTCTTCAAATGGCAGGTATAGTATCTCTCGAACCACTTGGCTGATTCGACTGAGATTTTCATCAATCACTCCTCTTCACAATCCAGAATAACATTTCAAAAATAAACAGTCTAATGTTCGAAACAACTGAGACACAGGATGTTCTTCTTCAAATGGCAGGTATAGTATCTCTCGAACCACTGGGCTGATTCGGCTGAAATTTACATCAATCACTCATCTTCACAATCCAGAGTAACGTTTCAAAAATAAACAGTCTAACATTCGAAACAACTGAGATACAGCGTGTTCTTCTTCAAATGACAGGTATAGTATCTCTCGAACCACTCGGCTGATTCGACTGAAATTTTCATCAGTCCATCCTCTTCACAATCCAGAATAACGTTTCAAAAATAAATAGTCTACATTCGAAAGAACTGAGATACAGGGTGTTCTTCTTCAAATGGCAGGTATAGTAACTCTCGAACCAATGGGCTGATTCGACTGAAATTTACATCAATCACTCCTCTTCACAATCCAGACTAACGTTTCAAAAATAAACACTCTTACATTCGAAACAACTGAGATACAGGGTGTTCTTCTTCAATTGGCAGGTATAGTATCTCTCGAACCACTGGGCAGATTCGACTGAAGTTTTCATCGATCACTCCTCTTCACAATCCAGAATAACGGTTCGAAAATATACAGTCCAACATTCGAAACAACTGAGATACAGGGTGTTCTTCTCCAAATGCCAGGTATAGTAACTCTCGAACCAATGGCCTGATTCAACTGAAATTTACATCAATCACTCCTCTTCACAATCCAGAATAACGTTTCAAAAATAAACAGTCTAACATTCGAAACAACTGAGATACAGGGTGTTCTTCTTCAAATGTCAGGTATAGTATCTCTCGAACCTCTGGGCTGATTCGACTGAAATTTTTATCAATCACTGATCTTCACAATCCAGAAAAAAAGTTTCAAAAATAAACAGTCTAACAGTCGTAACAAATGAGAAACAGGGTATTTGTCTTCAAATGGCAGCTATACTAAGTCTCGAACCACTTGGCTGATTCGACTGAAATTTGGGTCAATCACTCCTCTTCACACTCCAGGATAACGCTCTGAAAATGAACAGTCTAACATTCGAAACAACTGAGATACAGGGTGTTCTTCTTCAAATGGCGGGTATAGAATCTCTCGAGCCACAAGGCTGATTTGACTGAAATTTACATCAATCACTCCTCTTTACAAGCCAGAATAACGTTTCAAAAATAAACAGTCTAACATTCGAAACAACTGAGATACAGGGTGTTCTTCTTCAAATGTCAGGTATAGTATCTCTCGAACCACTGGGCTGATTCGACTGAAATTTGAGTCAATCACTCCTCTTCACACTCTAGGATAACGCTCTGAAAATGAGCAGTCTAACATTCGAAACAACTGAGATACAGGGTGTTCTTCTTCAAATGGCGGGTATAGAATCTCTCGAGCCACAAGGCTGATTTGACTGAAATTTACATCAACCACTGGGCTGATTCGGCTGAAATTTACATCAATCACTCATCTTCACAATCCAGAATAACGTTTCAAAAATAAACAGTCTAACATTCGAAACAACTGAGATACAGAGTGTTCTTCTTCAAATGGCAGGTATAGTATCTCTCGAATCACAAGGCTGATTCGACTGAAATTTTCATCAGTCAATCCTCTTCACAATCCAGAATAACGTTTCAAAAATAAAAAGTCTACATTCGAAACAACTGAGATACAGGGTGTTCTTCTTCAAATGGCAGGTATAGTAACCCTCGAACCAATGGGCTGATTCGACTGAAATTTACATCAATCAATCCTCTTCACAATCCAGAATATCGTTTCAAAAATAAACACTCTAACATTCGAAACAACTGAGATACAGGGTGTTCTTCTTCAAATGGCAGGTATAGTATCTCTCGAACCACTAGGCTGATTCGACTGAAATTTTCATCAATCGTACCTCTTCACAATCCAGAATAACATTTCAAAAATAAACATTCTAACATTCGATACAACTGATATACAGGGTGTTCTTCTTCAAATGGCAGGTAAAGTATCTCTCGAACCACTGGGCAGATTCGACTGAAGTTTTCATCGATCACTCCTCTTCACAATCCAGAATAACGGTTCGAAAATATACAGTCCAACATTCGGAACAACTGAGATACAGGGTGTTCTTCTTCGAATGGCAGGTAGAATATCTCTCGAACCACTGGACTGATTCCACTGAAATTTTCATCAATCACTCCTCTTCACAATCCAGAATAACGTTTCAAAAATAAACAGTCCAACATTCGAAACAACTGAGATACAGTTCTTCTTCAAATGGCAGGTATAGTATCTCTCGAACCACTGGGCTCATTCAACTGAAATTTACATCAATCGCTCCTCTTCACAATCCAGAATAACGTTACAAAAATAAACAGTCTAACATTATAAACAACTGAGAATCAGGGTGTTCTTCAAATGGCAGGTATAGTATCTCTCGAACTAATGGGCTGATTCGACTGAAATTTTAATCAATCATTCCTCTTCACAATCCAGAATAACGTTTCAAAAATAAACAGTCTAACATTCGAAACAACTGAGATACAGGGTGTTCTTCTTCAAATGGCAGGTATAGTATCTCCCGAACCACAGGGCTGATTCTACTGAAATTTACATCAATCACTCCTCTTCACAATCCAGAATAACATTTCAAAAATAAACAGTCTAACATTCAAAAAAAACTGAGATATAGGGTGTTCTTCTTCAAATGGCAGGTGAAGTATCTCTCGAACCACTATGCTGATTCGACTGAAATTTTCATCAATCACTCCTCTTCACAAACCAGAGAAACGTTTCAAAAATGAACAGTCTAACATTCGAAACAACTGAGATACAGGGTGTTCTTCTTCAAATGGCAGGTATAGTATCTCTCGAACCACTGGGCTGATTCGACTGAAATTTTCATCAATCACTCCTCTTCACAATCCAGAATAACATTTCAAAAATAAACAGTAAAAAATTCGAAACAACGAAGATAGAGGGTGTTCTTCTTCAAATGGCAGGTATAGTAACTCTCGAACCAATGGGCTGATTCGACTGAAATTTACATCAATCACTCCTCTTCACAATCCAGAATAACGTTTCAAAAAAAACAGTCTAACATTCGAAACAACTGAGAACAGGGTGTTTTTCTTCAAATGGCAGGTATAGTATCTCTCGAACCACTGGGCTGATTCGACTGAGATTTTCATCAATCACTCCTCTTCACAATCCAGAATAACGTTTCAAAAATAAACAGTCTAACATTCGAAACAACTGAGATACAGGGTGTTCTTCTTCAAATGGCAGGTATAGTATCTCTCAAACGACAAGGCTGATTTGACTGAAATTCACATCAATCACTCCTCTTGACAATCCAGAATAAGGTTTCAAAAATAAACAGTCTAACAGTCGAAACAAATGAGATACAGGGTATTTGTCTTCAAATGGCAGCTATACTGAGTCTCGAACCACTTGGCTGATTCGACTGAAATTTGGGTCAATCACTCCTCTTCACACTCCAGGATAACGCTCTGAAAATGAACAGTCTAACATTCGAAACAACTGAGATACAGGGTGTTCTTCTTCAAATGGCGGGTATAGAATCTCTCGAGCCACAAGGCTGATTTGACTGAAATTTACATCAATCACTCCTCTTCACAATCCAGAATAACGCTTCAAAAATAAACAGTCTAACATTCGAAACAACTGAGATACAGGGTGTTCTTCTTCAAATGGCAGGTATAGTAACTATATAACCAATGGGCTGTTCTTCTTCAAATGGCAGGTATAGTATCTCTCGAACCACTTGGCTGATTCGACTGAGATTTTCATCAATCACTCCTCTTCACAATTCAGAATAACGTTTCAAAAATAAACAGTCTAACGTTCGAAACAACTGAGACACAGGATGTTCTTCTTCAAATGGCAGGTATAGTATCTCTCGAACCACTGAGCTGATTCGGCTGAAATTTACACCAATCACTCATCTTCACAATCCAGAATAACGTTTCAAAAATAAACAGTCTAACATTCGAAACAACTGAGATACAGGGTGTTCTTCTTCAAATGACAGGTATAGTATCTCTCAAACCACTCGGCTGATTCGACTGAAATTTTCATCAGTCCATCCTCTTCACAATCCAGAATAACGTTTCAAAAATAAATAGTCTACATTCGAAAGAACTGAGATACTGGGTGTTCTTCTTCAAATGGCAGGTATAGTAACTCTCGAACCAATGGGCTGATTCGACCGAAATTTACATCAATCACTTCCCTTTCTAATCCAGAATAATAATTCAAAAATAAACAGTCTAACATTCGAAACAACTGAGATACAGGGTGTTCTTCTTCAAATGGCAGGTACACTATCTCTCGAACCACTCGACTGATCCCACTGAAATTTTCATCAATCACTCCCCTTCACAATTCAGAAAAATGAATCAAAAATAAATAGTCTAACATTCGAAACAACTGAGATACAGGGTGTTCTTCTTCAAATGGCAGGTATAGTATCTCTCGAACCACTGGGCTGATTCGACTGAAATTTCCATCAATCACTCCTCTCCACTATCCAGAAAAACGTTTCAAAATTAAACAGTCTAACATTCGAATCAAATGAGATACAGGGTGTTCTTCTTCAAATGGCAGGTATAGTATCTCTCGAACCACTGGGCTGATTCGAGTGAAATTTTCATCAATCACTCCCCTTCGCAATCCAGAATAACGTTTCAAAAATAAACAGTTTAACATTCGAAACAACTGAGATACAGCGTGTTCTTCTTCAAATTGCAGGTATAGTATCTCTCGAACCCAAGGGCTGATTCGACTGAAATTTACATCAATCACTCCTCTTCACAATCCAGAATAACGTTTCAAAAATAAACAGTCTAACATTCGAAACAACTGAGATACAGGGTGTTCTTCCTCAAATGGCAGGTATTTTATCTCTCGAACCACTGGGCTGATTCGACTGAAATTTTCATCAATCACTTCCCTTCGCCATCAAGAATAACGTTTCAAAAATAAACAGTCTTACATGCGAAACAACAGAGAATCAGGGTGTTCTTCTTCAAATGACAGGTAGAGTATCTCTCGAACCACTGGGCTGATTCGACTGAAATTTACATCAATCACTCCTCTTCACAATCAAGAATAACATCTCAAAAATAAACTGTCTAACATTCGAAACAACTGAGATACAGGGTATTCTTCTTCAAATGGCAGGTATAGTATCTCTCGAACCACTGGGCTTATTCGACTGAAATTTTCATCAATCACTCCCCTTCGCAATCCAGAATAACGTTTCAAAAATAAACAGTCTAACATTCGAAACAACTGAGATACAGGGTGTTCTTCTTCAAATGGCAGGTATTTTACCTCTCGAACCACTGGGCTGATTCGACTGAAATTTTCATCAATCACTTCCCTTCGCAATGAAGAATAACGTTTCAAAAATAAACAGTCTTACATGCGAAACAACAGAGAATCATGGTGTTCTTCTTCAAATGACAGGTAGAGTATCTCTCGAACCACTGGGCTGATTCGACTGAAATTTACATCAATCACTCCTCTTCACAATCAAGAATAACATCTCAAAAATAAACTGTCTAACATTCGAAACAACTGAGATACAGGGTATTCTTCTTCAAATGGCAGGTATAGTATCTCTCGAACTAATGGGCTGATTCGACTGAAATTTTCATCAATCATTCCTTCTCACAATCCAGAAAAACGTTCCAAAAATAAACAGTCTAACATTCGAAACAACTGAGATACAGGGTGTTCTTCTTCAAATGGCCGGTATAGTATCTCTCGAACCACAGGGCTGATTCGACTGAAATTTACATCAATCACTCCCCTTCACAATCCAGAATAACATTTCAAAAATAAACAGTCTAACATTCGAAAAAAACTGAGATACAGGGTGTTCTTCTTCAAATGGCAGGTATAGTATCTCTCGAACCACTGGGCTGATTCGACTGAAATTTTCATCAATCACTCCTCTTCACAATCCAGAGAAACGTTTCAAAAATGAACAGTCTAACATTCGAAACAACTGAGATACAGGGTGTTCTTCTTCAAATGGCAGGTATAGTATCTCTCGAATCACCGAAATTGACATCTATCACTCCTCTTCGCAATCCAGAATAACGCTTCAAATATAAAAAGTCTAACATTCGAAACAACTGAGATACAGGGTGTTCTTCTTCAACTGGCAGGTATAGTATCTCTCGAACCACTGGGCTGATTCGACTAAAATTTTCATCAATCACTCCTCTACGCAATCCAGAATTACGTTTCAAAAATAAACAGTCTTATATTCGAAACAACTGAGATACAGGGTCTTCTTCTTCAAATGGCAGGTATAGTATCTCTCGAAACACTGGGCTGATTTGACTGAAACTTTCTTCAATCCCTACTCTTCACAATCCAGAATTACGTTTCAGAAATAAACAGTCTAACATTCGAAACAACTGAGATACAGGGTGTTCTTCTTCAAATGACAGGTATATTAACTCTCGAACCAATTGGCTGATTCGACTGAAATTTACATCAATCACTCCTCCTCATAATCCACCAAAACGTATCAAAAATAAATAGTCTAACATTAGAAACAACTGAGATACAGGGTGTTCTTCTTCAAATGGCAGGTATAGTATCTCTCGAGCCACTGGGCTGATTCGACTGAAATTTCCATCAATCACTCCTCTTCACAATCCAGAAAAACGTTCCAAAATTAAACAGTCTAACATTCGAAACAACTGAGATACAGTGTGTTGTTCTTCAAATGGCAGGTATTGTATCTCTCGAACCAATGGGCTAATTCGACGGAAATTTTCATCAATCACTCCCCTTCGCATTCCAGAATAACGTTTCAAAAAAAAACAGTCTAACATATTCGAAACAAGTGAGATACAGGGTGTTCTTTTTCAAATGGCAGGTATAGTATCTCTCGAACCAATGGGCTGATTCGACTGAAATTTACATCAATCACTCCTCTTCACAATCCAGAGTAACGTTTCAAAAATAAACAGTCTAACATTCGAAACAACTGAGATACAGGGTGTTCTTCTTCAAATGGCAGGTATAGTATCTCTCAAACGACAAGGCTGATTTGACTGAAATTCACATCAATCACTCCTCTTGACAATCCAGAATAAGGTTTCAAAAATAAACAGTCTAACAGTCGAAACAAATGAGATACAGGGTATTTGTCTTCAAATGGCAGCTATACTGAGTCTCGAACCACTTGGCTGATTCGACTGAAATTTGGGTCAATCAGTCCTCTTCACACTCCAGGATAACGCTCTGAAAATGAACAGTCTAACATTCGAAACAACTGAGATACAGGGTGTTCTTCTTCAAATGGCGGGTATAGAATCTCTCGAGCCACAAGGCTGATTTGACTGAAATTTACATCAATCACTCCTCTTCACAATCCAGAATAACGCTTCAAAAATAAACAGTCTAACATTCGAAACAACTGAGATACAGGGTGTTCTTCTTCAAATGGCAGGTATAGTAACTATATAACCAATGGGCTGTTCTTCTTCAAATGGCAGGTATAGTATCTCTCGAACCACTTGGCTGATTCGACTGAGATTTTCATCAATCACTCCTCTTCACAATTCAGAATAACGTTTCAAAAATAAACAGTCTAACGTTCGAAACAACTGAGACACAGGATGTTCTTCTTCAAATGGCAGGTATAGTATCTCTCGAACCACTGAGCTGATTCGGCTGAAATTTACACCAATCACTCATCTTCACAATCCAGAATAACGTTTCAAAAATAAACAGTCTAACATTCGAAACAACTGAGATACAGGGTGTTCTTCTTCAAATGACAGGTATAGTATCTCTCAAACCACTCGGCTGATTCGACTGAAATTTTCATCAGTCCATCCTCTTCACAATCCAGAATAACGTTTCAAAAATAAATAGTCTACATTCGAAAGAACTGAGATACTGGGTGTTCTTCTTCAAATGGCAGGTATAGTAACTCTCGAACCAATGGGCTGATTCGACCGAAATTTACATCAATCACTTCCCTTTCTAATCCAGAATAATAATTCAAAAATAAACAGTCTAACATTCGAAACAACTGAGATACAGGGTGTTCTTCTTCAAATGGCAGGTACACTATCTCTCGAACCACTCGACTGATCCCACTGAAATTTTCATCAATCACTCCCCTTCACAATTCAGAAAAATGAATCAAAAATAAATAGTCTAACATTCGAAACAACTGAGATACAGGGTGTTCTTCTTCAAATGGCAGGTATAGTATCTCTCGAACCACTGGGCTGATTCGACTGAAATTTCCATCAATCACTCCTCTCCACTATCCAGAAAAACGTTTCAAAATTAAACAGTCTAACATTCGAATCAAATGAGATACAGGGTGTTCTTCTTCAAATGGCAGGTATAGTATCTCTCGAACCACTGGGCTGATTCGAGTGAAATTTTCATCAATCACTCCCCTTCGCAATCCAGAATAACGTTTCAAAAATAAACAGTTTAACATTCGAAACAACTGAGATACAGCGTGTTCTTCTTCAAATTGCAGGTATAGTATCTCTCGAACCCAAGGGCTGATTCGACTGAAATTTACATCAATCACTCCTCTTCACAATCCAGAATAACGTTTCAAAAATAAACAGTCTAACATTCGAAACAACTGAGATACAGGGTGTTCTTCCTCAAATGGCAGGTATTTTATCTCTCGAACCACTGGGCTGATTCGACTGAAATTTTCATCAATCACTTCCCTTCGCCATCAAGAATAACGTTTCAAAAATAAACAGTCTTACATGCGAAACAACAGAGAATCAGGGTGTTCTTCTTCAAATGACAGGTAGAGTATCTCTCGAACCACTGGGCTGATTCGACTGAAATTTACATCAATCACTCCTCTTCACAATCAAGAATAACATCTCAAAAATAAACTGTCTAACATTCGAAACAACTGAGATACAGGGTATTCTTCTTCAAATGGCAGGTATAGTATCTCTCGAACCACTGGGCTTATTCGACTGAAATTTTCATCAATCACTCCCCTTCGCAATCCAGAATAACGTTTCAAAAATAAACAGTCTAACATTCGAAACAACTGAGATACAGGGTGTTCTTCTTCAAATGGCAGGTATTTTACCTCTCGAACCACTGGGCTGATTCGACTGAAATTTTCATCAATCACTTCCCTTCGCAATGAAGAATAACGTTTCAAAAATAAACAGTCTTACATGCGAAACAACAGAGAATCATGGTGTTCTTCTTCAAATGACAGGTAGAGTATCTCTCGAACCACTGGGCTGATTCGACTGAAATTTACATCAATCACTCCTCTTCACAATCAAGAATAACATCTCAAAAATAAACTGTCTAACATTCGAAACAACTGAGATACAGGGTATTCTTCTTCAAATGGCAGGTATAGTATCTCTCGAACTAATGGGCTGATTCGACTGAAATTTTCATCAATCATTCCTTCTCACAATCCAGAAAAACGTTCCAAAAATAAACAGTCTAACATTCGAAACAACTGAGATACAGGGTGTTCTTCTTCAAATGGCCGGTATAGTATCTCTCGAACCACAGGGCTGATTCGACTGAAATTTACATCAATCACTCCCCTTCACAATCCAGAATAACATTTCAAAAATAAACAGTCTAACATTCGAAAAAAACTGAGATACAGGGTGTTCTTCTTCAAATGGCAGGTATAGTATCTCTCGAACCACTGGGCTGATTCGACTGAAATTTTCATCAATCACTCCTCTTCACAATCCAGAGAAACGTTTCAAAAATGAACAGTCTAACATTCGAAACAACTGAGATACAGGGTGTTCTTCTTCAAATGGCAGGTATAGTATCTCTCGAATCACCGAAATTGACATCTATCACTCCTCTTCGCAATCCAGAATAACGCTTCAAATATAAAAAGTCTAACATTCGAAACAACTGAGATACAGGGTGTTCTTCTTCAACTGGCAGGTATAGTATCTCTCGAACCACTGGGCTGATTCGACTAAAATTTTCATCAATCACTCCTCTACGCAATCCAGAATTACGTTTCAAAAATAAACAGTCTTATATTCGAAACAACTGAGATACAGGGTCTTCTTCTTCAAATGGCAGGTATAGTATCTCTCGAAACACTGGGCTGATTTGACTGAAACTTTCTTCAATCCCTACTCTTCACAATCCAGAATTACGTTTCAGAAATAAACAGTCTAACATTCGAAACAACTGAGATACACGGTGTTCTTCTTCAAATGGCAGGTATATTAACTCTCGAACCAATTGGCTGATTCGACTGAAATTTACATCAATCACTCCTCCTCATAATCCACCAAAACGTATCAAAAATAAATAGTCTAACATTAGAAACAACTGAGATACAGGGTGTTCTTCTTCAAATGGCAGGTATAGTATCTCTCGAGCCACTGGGCTGATTCGACTGAAATTTCCATCAATCACTCCTCTTCACAATCCAGAAAAACGTTCCAAAATTAAACAGTCTAACATTCGAAACAACTGAGATACAGTGTGTTGTTCTTCAAATGGCAGGTATTGTATCTCTCGAACCAATGGGCTAATTCGACGGAAATTTTCATCAATCACTCCCCTTCGCATTCCAGAATAACGTTTCAAAAAAAAACAGTCTAACATATTCGAAACAAGTGAGATACAGGGTGTTCTTTTTCAAATGGCAGGTATAGTATCTCTCGAACCAATGGGCTGATTCGACTGAAATTTACATCAATCACTCCTCTTCACAATCCAGAGTAACGTTTCAAAAATAAACAGTCTAACATTCGAAACAACTGAGATACAGGGTGTTCTTCTTAAAATGGCAGGTATAGTATCTCTCGAACCACTGGGCTGATTCGACTGAAATTTTCATCAATCACTCCCCTTCGCAATCCAGAATAACGTTTCAAAAATAAACAGTCTAACATTCGAAAAAATCTGAGACACAGGGTGTTCTTCTTCAAATGGCAGGTATAGTATCTCTCGAACCACTGGGCTGATTCGACTGAAATTTTCATCAATCACTCCCCTTTCCAATCCAGAATAGCAATTCCAAAATGAACAGTCTAACATTCGAATTAACTGAGATACAGGGTGTTCTTCTTCAAATGGCAGGTATAGTATTGTATTGTTCTGATATGATCGGACGTGTTGTCGACTCGCTCTATGTGAATTGACATTTTTTTAGTGTTACACGCAATAATTCGGGACTAAACTTTCACTGATATGTTGCTAAAGATAAGATCTGTCTAGTGAATAAACTCTCGGGGTCATTGGGGTAGTATTCCCAAGTGGAATTCGAGGAAAACCCTTATTCTCGTACAGCTAGATGTCGATAATTTTCTATCCCAGATGGAATGTGATAAATGTAAATCGTCTGATGTGACAGATGTAGTGATTTGCGATAAGTGTGCGTATAAACAATGCAAACCTTGTTCTGGTTTAACAACAACAGAAATGAGGGCCGCCGTTCTCCAAAGGAAGAATTTGCTTATTGGAGAAAACACCCATTGAATTGGTTGAGGAGTTATTCGATAGAAAAATTGAAAATTTAGTTGCAAGTTCTTCTACAGCCTTGAAAAATCTATCAGAAGAGGTCGTTAATATTCGTGAGTCGAACATACAACTTATTCATCTGTTATCGTCCAATATTTCTCTTCAAGGAGAAATAAAATCCAACAAACCAGATGATGAGGGCACTATGAAAAATTCCAATCAAATTGTTGATGAATTGTCTTCGAAAAGTTGTCTTTTGGAAAAGAAGATAAATAGTCTTGATGCACAATTCAAGCAATTCAAAAATCATTTTGGTTCAAATGAAAGAAGAAGTCATAAAAGTGAGCTTGGGAACAAATCTAATGGGAAACAACTCATTGGAAATAAAAATAATTCTTCACAACAGCAAGAAATATCTCCAAACCCAATTACGACAAATTCCATCGAATATTGTCAACAACCTACTCAGAAGGACGTAAATAAGTCGGAATCGAGACCGGAATCCGTTTCCCGATTGAACACCGATCACAATGCACCTTCGACATCAAAAAATCTACAGCAGCAAAATGTTGTGGAACCAGAATGGGTTCAAATTCACCGAAATAAAAAAGGCAAAAACAAGAATACCGGATTGATTGGTCAGAAAAATTTAAATGACCGTAAACTTCTTATAGCACCTAAGAAAGCTTTCCTTCATGCATCTCGTTTTGCTCCAGGCACTACAGTAGATGATCTAAAAAACTATCTACAAGAAGATTTTCCAGAAATAAAGTGTGAAAAGTTGACATCTAAATATCCAGAACGTTATAGCTCATTCAAGGTAATGATTGATTTAATTAACTTGGATAAGGCTATGAACCCTAACATTTGGCCAAAAGGAGCATATATTTCACGGTTTTTTCAAAAGCGTCAGATGTCATCCAGCAGAACAACCCAATAGGGCCAACAAGTGGAGGTGAAAAAGTAAGAGTAGTGCATTTGAACGCCCAAGGGGTTCGAAATAAATCTAATCACCTGGAATCCTTTATACTGAGTGATTGTGACATTTTATGTGTGAGTGAACATTGGCTTGACAAGATGGAATCGTCAGTTTTCAAATTGGAAGGATGGAACACAATATCTTTCTTCTCCAGAACTAATTATATAAGAGGTGGAGTAATATTATTATGTAAAAAAGAATTGAGTGAGAATAGTACTCCTATACAAAATTTGGTATGTATAGAGAAGAATATCGAAATTACTGCATTCTATTTACCTGCTTATGATGTTAACGTTGTTGTTGTTTATCGTTCGCCATCAGGGGATCTATCAGTTTTTCTGAATGAACTTGAGAAAAATTTGAATATTCTAGGTACGCTGAGAACTCTATGATTACAGGTGATTCCAATGTAAATTTCCTTGATCCGAAGGAGTCAGATGATCTTCTGTGTTTGTTCTCGACTTTCGGTTTTAAACAAACAATATATGGGCCAACTAGAGGCAAAAGATGTTTAGATAACATTTTCATAAATTTCAATTTTGGAAGTTATGGGACGGAAATAATGGATTTGGACTTTTCGGATCACAGGGGTCAAAGATTCATAGTAGAGCTTCCACGTACCTTGAATAAGGCCAATTTTAAAAAATGTAGGCCTCTCACACAGATAGGATTCAATAGAATGCATGAAATATTGTCTGATATGAGCTGGGATTTTATCGATTATATAGATGACCCAAATCAATGTTTTCACATGTTCCATCAGTTCTTCGTCAATGTTTTCAATTTTTCTTTTCCTGAGAGGCTGATAAGGGCCGGTGAAAATAATAGTCTGAGCATTAGTTGGTTCACGGAGGATTTGAGGAATATGAGAAATCATTTGCACTTTCTTGATGAACTGTATCGCGATTTAAAATTAGAAGAAATAAAGAATTTAAGAAATCGATTCAGAAAACAATACCATAGTTCTTTGGCCTCCGCTAAAAAATTTGCCACGGAAAATTATTTGAAAAATTCTAACAATAAAGTTCGAGCAGGTTGGACAGTTATTAACAACTACAGAAATACTAAAGTGCCTACAACATCATCCATTTCACCTGAAGAATTCAATACCTATTTTTCTAATGTGCACTCAACATAGTGAAAGATATTCCGACTTCTAATTATGTTGATTTTGAACAGGAAAAATTAAGTAGTACATTTAATTTTGAGGAAGTAACCTATACAGATGTTAGGAATATAGTCAATTCTTTAAAGAATTCTACATCAAAGGATGTTTATGGACTTTCTGTTAAGATCTTGAAACGTAACATAAACACTTTTGTTATACCTCTCACAAAAATAATAAATAAATGTATTAAAAATGGGATTTTTCCCGATGACCTTAAGCTGGCTAGGGTTGTGCCCTTATTTAAAGATGGCGATAAAGATGATATATCAAATTACAGGCCTATTTCAGTACTGCCTATATTCTCTAAAATATTTGAGAGAGCTCTGAACATGCAGATAATGTCGTATTTTGAGCGGAATAAATTATTTTCTAACAGCCAATTTGGCTACAGAAAAAATAGGGGCACGACTTCGGCCATTTTGAAACTGGTCAGTTACATTATGGAAGGATTTGAAAGGGGAGATTATACGTTGGTATCATTATTAGATTTGAGCAAAGCGTTTGGCTGTGTCTCACCGCGGATTCTTCTGGCTAAGCTCAAGTATTACGGT
Organism: Myrrha octodecimguttata; assembly: GCA_958510865.1. Classification (NCBI taxonomy): domain Eukaryota; kingdom Metazoa; phylum Arthropoda; class Insecta; order Coleoptera; family Coccinellidae; genus Myrrha; species Myrrha octodecimguttata. The sequence goes on along the minus strand of OY294056.1, from coordinate 7,993,407 downwards.
TTTACGGAGAGCAGCATTAAATTGCTCCAATCTTATCTTTCCGATAGGCGTCAAAAAGTATCAGTGGGTGGAAAGGATTCAGATATGCAGAATATCACATTAGGAGTACCTCAAGGTTCGGTCCTCGGACCAATCTTGTTTATAATTTATATAAATGACTATCCATCATGTCTACCAACCGAAGTAAAATGTGTTTTATTCGCAGATGACGCTTCACTCCTTCTGAGTGGACCGGTGCTCCATCAGTTGTTAGGGGACTCGCGTGAGATACGGTCGAATGCAAAAAATTGGTTCAATTCGAACCAATTGATGCAGAATCAAGAAAAAACTAATATTTTGGTATGTTCACTGAGGTCCATAGATGAGAACTTGAAAGGAAATGTAAAATTTCTAGGATTACATTTAGATCCTAAGCTCACTTGGGATGTTCACTGTGAGGAACTCTCTAGAAAATTGGGCGAAAACATTTTTGTTATCCGTACTCTTGCACTGAAAGTCTCGATTGAAACATTGCTGACAGCCTACCATGCACTATGTCACTCTTTAATGAATTATGGCATTTTACTGTGGGGTCACACCACACATGCAGGAAAAATTTTTTCACTACAAAGAAAAGTTATCCGAATTATGGATAACTTAGACTATCAAGCAGATTGCAGGAATTCTTTCAAAAAATTTGGAATTATGACTATTCCAAGTGTGTTCATTTACGAATGTCTGAATTATATTCATGAAAGCAACACACAACTCCTAAATGCAGATGTTCACAGTCATAACACGAGAGCACGTATGGATATCAGAAATGAATTCTTTAGATTATCTAAAACAAAAAAACGGTCCGAACTTCTGGGCATATAAACTATATAATAAGTTGCCTCATTCAATGAGAAACCGAAAGGAACAATTCCGCCTTAGTATTAAGAAATATCTTATTGATAATAGTTTTTATTCAATGGAAGAATTCTTTGCCGAGCAGATGTAATAGTAAATTTGTAATGATGACGAATGTAAATCGAAAGATATTAGCATGAATAAACATTATTATTATTATTATTATTATTATTATTATTATTATTATTATTATTATTATTATTATTATTATTATTATTATTATGTAGTACATTAGACTTCGGCGAGTAAAGAAGTCATGGCAGATGCTGCAACTGCGAATATCGGTAAATGTGCCCTATGTAAAAGGAGTATTGTGAAAAGTAGTATTCCGTGCATTAAGTGTACCAAGGTTTACCATCCTGGATGTGCTGGTAGAATTGGAAAATGTTGTGAAAGTGAATTCTCAATTTCACCAGCCTGCGAAAATATAATAGAGGATAACATAACATTTTCTATACATGGACGAGAAGTTACAATTAATGATATAAAAGTTAGTAAGGAATCATCAACTCAAGATCTGTTAATGAAAATAATTTCTGAAATGGAGGGCAGAAACAAAGTACTTGCTGAAAACGCCCAGTTATTAAGAGAAAAAATCACAGTTCTAGAACGGGAATTATTGTTGAAAGATTCCATCATAACCGAACTAAAAAAAGATCGAGCTGATAAGAACGTAAACATAAATACAGAGAACTCGAAATCTGAGACTGCATATGGCGCTACTGCAACAGGTGCTCGCAAGAAAGCTGGTATATTAAATATTCCACGCTTAGAGGTTACCATTCCGACAGTCCCGACAGTAGGATCATCAGTTGGCGGACCCGCTCTGAATTTACGTGTAAATAAACAAAGTAGTTCACATAATATAGTGGCAGATACACAAAACAATGATACAGAAAATAATACAACGGACGATATTCGAGGCAATCTTAATATGAATTCGAATGATGGAGACAGTTGGCAGTTAGTTTCTAATCGAAAACCAAAGATGAAAAAACGAAAAGCGCTGGTGGTTGGAAATTATTCTGGAACTACAAATATTGAAGGTGTTGTTGAGTTCAAGGCCCTACATGTTTCTAATTTGAAACCTGGTACTAGTGCTGAAGATCTTCGTGCTTTACACCCATTTCATAAGATTCTTCTTGAAGTACTGCCTTGTACACTTTTATGCAGATGATACCCAACTTTACTTCAGCTTTCCTGTTGGTCAGATTGAGCAGGGCATAGCTAAGATTAACGAGGACCTCCAGATAATGAGTAAGGTTGCTCTGGAACATCAACTTACACTGAATCCAACTAAATCGCAGGCAATTTTTTTTTGGGAACAAGGATGTTTGCAAAATGTTAAGTGAAAGTGCTCAATTTAAGATCGGGAGCGATGTGGTTCCAATAGTGCGCATCGTGAAGAATCTGGGAATTCTCATGGATAACACTTTTCGCTTCAGGGAGCACATTGCGTCTTGTGTGCGGAAATCAATTATGAACTTGCGTATGCTTTATCCTCACAGATCTTCTCTTCCCGAAAAATTAAAAACAACGCTCTGCAACTCGTTGGTGCTGTCTAACTTCAATTATTGTTCGCCGGTCTTTTTCGCTTGTTTGGATCATGAAACAACCAGGAAGGTTCAAAAGATTCAGAATTCCTGTCTGAGATTTATCTATGGTGTGAGGAAATTCGATAGAATAAGTCACAAGCTGTCTGAAACTAAATGGCTTAATATGATGAACAGGTTCAAACTTTCAGCATTGATTCTTTACCATCGTATAGTGTCCACTGGAGTACCTTCATACCTTCAGAGGAAAATAAGATATAGATCTGATATTCATAGTTTAAACATCCGAAATCGTGGACTTATATCAGCCCCTGCTCACAGGAGTACCCTCTTTGAAAGATCTTTCACGTTCAGCATCTATAAACTATATAATAAGTACATAAACCTCAGGTCACTTTCACTTTGTGCATTTAGAAATCGTGTCTGGGATTCTCTCTTCAGAGAACAGTGTGCATCAGTAGTTTGATACTTATATTTGTATTCAAAAAACGTTTATTTATTTTTTTCTCTTTTTTCTTCTTCTTTAGTCTCTCAAGGCACAATGATGGCCAATCGAATGATCTTTTTTTTCAGGGTTTGAGTGGTAGAACAGAGGGTTCGCACCCAACTGAACTCCGCCCTGTGATTGAATTTATCAAGTTTTTGTTTCATTTATTTGTTAATTGTCTATTATAATTATCAATAAAGGCCTATTATTATTATTATTATTATTATTATTATCTTCAAGCATTCCTTTCGACTAATTTCTCTGATGTCAAGTGTGAATTGTTACAATCACGTTACCCGGAGAGTTACTCGTCATTCAAGGTATTGATACCTAATGATGAATATGACAAAGTAGGCATTCAATCTAATTGGCCAAACCGAGCTAGTGTCCATTATTTCTACAACAACAGAAAAAGAAATCCCAAGCCATAAATTATGATCTTACTAGGTTGAGGATTCTACAGTTAAATGCTCAATCTATCATGAACAAACTAGATAGAATTTCGGTTCTGTTGAATGAAAAAAATCCGGATGTTTTAAGTGTTGCGGAACATTGGTGTAGTGCGGAAAGTTTGAGTGTGGTGGAACTACCTGGATACGTTCGGGCAGCAAGTTATTGTCGTCCCAATCGTGAACATGGAGGTACAGTTCTATTTACCAGGAATGGATTGGAAGTGAACGACCTACAAATCTTGAGAATGTCTGAGGAAATGGAATGTGAGTACTGTGCGGTCAGGTTTAGAATTGATCACATCTACTTCACAATATTAAGTGTTTACAGACCACCTTCAGGTAACTTTGAAATATTTCTTGAAAAAATGTCCTTTCTTTTGCAACACTGTGAGAAGCAAAATGACCTTGTATACCTTTGTGGAGACTTAAATATTGACTACTTAACTGATAATGTCAGATCAAAGCAACTATTGGATGATCTTTTAATTTGTTTCAATCTGAAAATTACATCTCATTGCCCTACTCGCATAATTACTGACAGATCTGGTAGAACAACGTCTACGAAGGTTGATTATATTGTTTCAAATTGTGATCTAGATTGTTGTAAAACAAATATCTTTGCTCCTCATTTTGGGGATCATTTGGCTTTCATGCTGGATTATTATTTCGAGCAAACTGGGTCTGTGCCTATTGAAAGATCTAAAAAAATTTTATGTAGAAATATGTCAGATGCCAATTTATGTAGCCTTGTTAATGCAATTTCTAAAACCTCATTTGTTGATTTGTATCAGCCTTCAACAGGAATAAATTGCTTTGAATCTTTCATTAGTGTAATCAAAATGTTAATAGATGAACATTGCCCATTGGAGAGTAGAAATATAATATCAGTTAATTCTAAAGGTTGGATCACAGATGAAATAAAAAGAGCAGGAGTTGAATTGCAAGAATTATTCTGGCCCCAGGTAAATTTGAAGTCAGTTGAATTATCAGAAATGTATAGAACATACAAAGCAAATTACAAGTTACTTATTGAATCCTCAAAATTGGCATATCATCAAGACCTCTTAGAATGTTCTGAAAATAAGATCAGGACAGTTTGGAAAATTGTAAATCGTGAGACTGGAAGGAGCACTAATAAAAACAGTAAGATTGTTCTAAACATAGATGGTGCTTGTTGTTCTGAACCCATTTTAGTGGCAAATGAATTTGCTCGTTACTTTTCATCTGTGGCTAAAAGAACACTCGAGCAAGCATATGGCAATGATAAAGTTGGTATGTGTACAGACGGCCCTTCACATTATAAAACTTTTTTTTCCACCCAGTTGATGGTAGTGAAGTTAGAGGTGCGATTAGTACTTTAAAGAATAAGAAATGTACTGGTGTTGACTTTATGTCTGCCAAAATATTGAAACTAATTTCTGAGCATATAGCAGATCATTTTGCACATATTATAAATGATTCAGTCTGTTCTGGTATTTTTCCGCATGTACTTAAGAATGCCACTGTTTTACCTGTTCTCAAGAAGAATGATCCTATGGATGTTTCTAACTATCGACCTATTTCGTTGTTGAGTGTATTCTCTAAAATTTTCGAGAGAATAGTTATGGATAGGATGATGAAATTTTTGAACACTTTCAACTTAATTACAGAAAGTTAATATGGTTTTAGAGCGGGACGATCAACTGAGTCTGCTGTTCTGGATTTTGTACACACGATTCAGTTTTCGTTGGATAGAGGATTGAATGTTGCGGGATTGTTTTTCGATCTTACACGTGCATTCGATACCATTTCACCTCATTTTTTAGTGAGCAAATTGTACAATCTGGGATTTAGGGGAGTGTTCCTGGACTGGATTAAGCATTATGTGTCTGACAGACGATTGCATGTGAGGGTTAGGGAGGTTTTCTCTGATGAATATGTTGTGGATCTCGGTGTTCCTCAGGGATCAGTTTTGGGTCCTCTTCTATTCATACTCTTTATAAATGACCTCCCTCACCATATAAAAACTAAAATTATTATATTTGTTGATGACACTTCATTTATTGTAACAGCTGAGAATCTGGATGAACTCACAGAATTATGTCAAACACTTTTGGTGTCTTTCGCCAATTGGTGTAAGCTGAATGCACTTGTTCTGAATTTAGACAAGACAAAAGTGGTCAAATTTGGTTTGAAGAAAGGAAATTATTTGGTCCTGAAACATGGTGAACATAGCTTGATTTCTGTAGAGTCTACAAAGTTTCTGGGTATTTATATTGATGAGTGTCTGAGATGGTCCGAGCAGATATCGCATGTCAGCAGGAAGCTTAGTTCTTCATATTATGCAATTCGTCGTATTAGGGATTCTCTTCCTCTCGCTGCTGTCCTAAATGTTTACTACAGCTTGGTTTATAGCCACATGGCATATAATGTTCTAATTTGGGGATGCTCTGGGGATCTTACGAGGGTATTTATAGCACAGAAACGCATCATTCGAATGATATTCCGTCTCAGTCCACGAACATCTTGTAAGACTGTATTTGTAAAACATGAGATTTTAACAGCTCCATGTATATATTTATACAAATGTCTCTTATTCATTAAAAAGAATGAAGAGTACACTCCTAAGCTTTCCGGCGCTCACAACTATGGTACAAGGAATACTAGAACTTTTATTGTACCTAAACATAGAACAGCGAAATATGAGACATCAGCTAAATATAAGGGTATTATTTTGTATAATCATCTTCCTGATTCAATTAAATCACTGAAGTTATCTGCTTTTGGTAGGAAAATAAAATCTTTACTCCTAAGTAAATGTTATTATAGTATTAATGAATATCTTAATGATGAATGCATTCAATGATTTGTGATTTCATTTCCTCTCTATGTTATGTATATTTTGACTTGTCCTATACACTGTATTGTGTCTAAATGGATAAATAAATATTCTATTCTATTCTATTCTATTAGTATTATCTCTCGAACCACTGGGCTGATTCGTCTGAAATTTACATCTATCACTCCTCTTCACAATCCAGAATAATGTTTCAAATATAAAAAGTCTAACATTCGAAACAACTGAGATACAGGGTGTTCTTCTTCAACTGGCCGGTATAGTATCTCTCGAACCACTGGGCTGATTCGACTGAAATTTTCATCAATCACTCCCCTTCGCAATCCAGAATAACGTTTCAAAAATAAACAGTCTTACATTCGAAACAACTGAGATACAGGGTGTTCTTCTTCAAATGGCAGGTAAAGTATCTCTCGAACTAATGGGCTGATTCGACTGAAATTTTCATCAATCATTCCTCTTCACAATCCAGAAAAACGTTTCAAAAATAAACAGTCTAACATTCGAAACAACTGAGATACAGGGTGTTCTTCTTCAAATGGCCGGTATAGTATCTCTCGAACCACAGGGCTGATTCGACTGAAATTTACATCAATCACTCCTCTTCACAATCCAGAATAACATTTCGAAAATAAACAGTCCAACATTCGAAAAAACTGAGATACAGGGTGTTCTTCTTCAAATGGCAGGTATAGTAACTCTCGAACCAATAGGCTGATTCGACTGAAATTTACATCGATCACTCCTCTTCACAATCCAGAGAAACGTTTCAAAAATGAACAGTCTAACATTCGAAACAACTGAGATACAGGGTGTTCTTCTTCAAATGGCAGGTATAGTATCTCTCGAATCACTGGGCTGATTCGACTGAAATTTACATCTATCACTCCTCTTCGCAATCCAGAATAATGCTTCAAATATAAAAAGTCTAACATTCGAAACAACTGAGATACAGGGTGTTCTTCTTCAACTGGCAGGTATAGTATCTCTCGAACCACTGGGCTGATTCGACTAAAATTTTCATCAATCACTCCCCTACGCAATCCAGAATTACGTTTCAAAAATAAACAGTCTTACATTCGAAACTACTGAGATACAGGGTGTTCTTCTTCAAATGGCAGGTATAGTATCTCTCGAAACACTGGGCTGATTTGACTGAAACTTTGTTCAATCCCTACTCTTCACAATCCAGAATTACGTTTCAGAAATAAACAGTCTAACATTCGAAACAACTGAGATACAGGGTGTTCTTCTTCAAATGGCAGGTATATTAACCCTCGAACCAATGGGCTGATTCGACTGAAATTTACATCAATCACTCCTCTTCATAATCCACAAAAACGTATCAAAAATAAATAGTCTAAGATTCGAAACAACTGAGATACAGGGTGTTCTTCTTCAAATGGCAGGTATAGTATCTCTCGAACCACTGGGCTGATTCGACTGAAATTTCCATCAATCACTCCTCTTCACAATCCAGAAAAACGTTCCAAAATTAAACAGTCTAACATTCTAACACTCGAAACAACTGAGATACAGTGTGTTCTTCTTCAAATGGCAGGTATTGTATCTCTCGAACCACTGGGCTAATTCGACTGAAATTTTCATCAATCACTCCCCTTCGCAATCCAGAATAACGTTTCAAAAAAAAACAGTCTAACATATTCGAAACAACTGAGATACAGGGTGTTCTTCTTCAAATGGCAGGTATAGTATCTCTCGAACCAATGGGCTGATTCGACTGAAATTTACATCAATCACTCCTCTTCACAATCCAGAGTAACGTTTCAAAAATAAACAGTCTAACATTCGAAACAACTGAGATACAGGGTGTTCTTCTTCAAATGGCAGGTATAGTATCTCTCGAACCACTGGGCTGATTCGACTGAAATTTCCATCAATCACTCCTCTTCACAATCCAGAAAAACGTTCCAAAATTAAACAGTCTAACATTCTAACACTCGAAACAACTGAGATACAGTGTGTTCTTCTTCAAATGGCAGGTATTGTATCTCTCGAACCACTGGGCTAATTCGACTGAAATTTTCATCAATCACTCCCCTTCGCAATCCAGAATAACGTTTCAAAAAAAAACAGTCTAACATATTCGAAACAACTGAGATACAGGGTGTTCTTCTTCAAATGGCAGGTATAGTATCTCTCGAACCAATGGGCTGTTTCGACTGAAATTTACATCAATCACTCCTCTTCACAATCCAGAGTAACGTTTCAAAAATAAACAGTCCAACATTCGAAACAACTGAGATACAGGGTGTTCTTCTTCAAATGGCAGGTATAGTATCTCTCGAACCACTGGGCTGATTCGACTGAAATTTTCATCAATCACTCCCCTTCGCAATCCAGAATAACGTTTCAAAAATAAACAGTCTAACATTCGAAAAAATCTGAGATACAGGGTGTTCTTCTTCAAATGGCAGGTATAGTATCTCTCGAACCACTGGGCTGATTCGACTGAAATTTTCATCAATCACTCCCCTTCCCAATCCAGAATAACAATTCCAAAATGAACAGTCTAACATTCGAAACAACTGAGATACAGGGTGTTCTTCTTCAAATGGCAGGTATAGTATTGTATTGTTCTGATATGATCGGACGTGTTTTCGACTCGCTCTATGTGAATTGACATTTTTTGAGTGTTACACGCAATAATTCGGGACTAAACTTTCACTGATATGTTGCTAAAGATAAGATCTGTCTAGTGAATAAACTCTCGGGGTGTTCTGGTTTAACAACAACAGAAATGAGGGCCGCCGTTCTCCAAAGGAAGAACTTGCTTTATTTTTGCCAGGAATGCTCTGGAAAATTGGAGAAAACACCCATTGAATTGGTTGAGGAGTTATTCGATAGAAAAATTGAAAATTTAGTTGCAAGTTTTTCTACAGCCTTGAAAAATCTATCTGAAGAGGTCGTTAATATTCGTGAGTCGAACACACAACTTATTCATCTGTTATCGTCCAATATTTCTCTTCAAGAAGAAATAAAATCCAACAAACCAGATGACGAGGGCACTATGAAAAATTCCAATCCAATTGTTGATGAATTGTCTTCGAAAAGTTGTCTTTTGGAAAAGAAGATAAATAGACTTGATGCACAATTCAAGCAATTCAAAAATCAGTTTGGTTCAAATAAAAGAAGAAGTCATAAAAGTGAGCTTGGGAACAAATCTAATGGGAAACAACTCATTGGAAATAAAAATAATTCTTCACAACAGCAAGAAATATCTCCAAACCCAATTACGACAAATTCCATCGAATATTGTCAACAACATACTCAGAAGGACGTAAATAAGTCGGAATCGAGACCGGAATCCGTTTCCCGATTGAACACCGATCACAATGCACCTTCGACATCAAAAAATCTACAGCAGCAAAATGTTGTGGAACCAGAATGGATTCAAATTCACCGAAATAAAAAAGGCAAAAACAAGAATACCGGATTGATTGGTCAGAAAAATTTAAATGACCGTAAACTTCTTATAGCACCTAAGAAAGCTTTCCTTCATGCATCTCGTTTTGCTCCAGGCACTACAGTAGATGATCTAAAAAACTATCTACAAGAAGATTTTCCAGAAACAAAGTGTGAAAAGTTGACACCTAAATATCCAGAACGTTATAGCTCATTCAAGGTAATGATTGATTTAATTAACTTGGTTAAGGCTATGAACCCTAACATTTGGCCAAAAGGAGCATATATTTCACGGTTTTTTCAAAAGCGTCAGATGTCATCCAGCAGAACAACCCAATAGGGCCAACAAGTGGAGGTGAAAAAGTAAGAGTAGTGCATTTGAACGCCCAAGGGGTTCGAAATAAATCTAATCACCTGGAATCCTTTATACTGAGTGATTGTGACATTTTATGTGTGAGTGAACATTGGCTTGACAAGATGGAATCGTCAGTTTTCAAATTGGAAGGATGGAACACAATATCTTTCTTCTCCAGAACTAATTATATAAGAGGTGGAGTAATATTATTATGTAAAAAAGAATTGAGTGAGAATAGTACTCCTATACAAAATTTGGTATGTATAGAGAAGAATATCGAAATTACTGCATTCTATTTACCTGCTTATGATGTTAACGTTGTTGTTGTTTATCGTTCGCCATCAGGGGATCTATCAGTTTTTCTGAATGAACTTGAGAAAAATTTGAATATTCTAGGTACGCTGAGGAAGAACTGTATAATTACAGGTGATTTCAATGTAAATTTCCTTGATCCGAAGGAGTCAGATGATCTTCTGTGTTTGTTCTCGACTTTCGGTTTTAAACAAACACTATATGGGCCAACTAGAGGCAAAAGATGTTTAGATAACATTTTCATAAATTTCAATTTTGGAAGTTATGGGACGGAAATAATGGATTTGGACTTTTCGGATCACAGGGGTCAAAGATTCATAGTAGAGCTTCCACGTACCTTGAATAAGGCCAATTTCAAAAAATGTAGGCCTCTCACACAGATAGGATTCAATAGAATGCATGAAATATTGTCTGATATGAGCTGGGATTTTATCGATTATATAGATGACCCAAATCAATGTTTTCACATGTTCCATCAGTTCTTCGTCAATGTTTTCAATTTTTCTTTTCCTGAGAGGCTGATAAGGGCCGGTGAAAATAATAGTCTGAGCATTAGTTGGTTCACGGAGGATTTGAGGAATATGAGAAATCATTTGCACTTTCTTGTTTCTTGTTCTTTATTATCTCTCGAACCACTGGGCTGATTCGACTGAAATTTACATCTATCACTCCTCTTCGCAATCCAGAATAACGCTTCAAATATAAAAAGTCCAACATTCGAAACAACTGAGATACAGGGTGTTCTTCTTCAACTGGCACGTATAGTATCTCTCGAACCACTGGGCTGATTCGACTTAAATTTTCATCAATCACTCCCCTACGCAATCCAGAATTACGTTTCAAAAATAAACAGTCTTACATTCGAAACAACTGAGATACAGGGTGTTCTTCTTCAAATGGCAGGTATAGTATCTCTCGAAACACTGGGCTGATTTGACTGAAACTTTCTTCAATCCCTACTCTTCACAATCCAGAATTACTTTTCAGAAATAAACAGTCTAACATTCGAAACAACTGAGATACAGGATGTTCTTCTTCAAATGGCAGGTATATTAACCCTCGAACCAATTGGCTTATTCGACTGAAATTTACACTCTTCACAATCCAGAATAACATTTCAAAAATAAACAGTCTAACATTCGAAAAAAACTGAGATACAGGGTGTTCTACTTCAAATGGCAGGTATAGTATATCTCGAACCACTGGGCTGATTCGACTGAAATTTTCATCAATCATTCCTCTTCACAATCCAGAGAAACGTTTCAAAAATGAACAGTCTAACATTCGAAACAACTGAGATACAGGGTGTTCTTCTTCAAATGGCAGGTATAGTATCTCTCGAATCACTGGGCTGATTCGACTGAAATTTACATCTATCACTCCTCTTCGCAATCCAGAATAACGCTTCAAATATAAAAAGTCCAACATTCGAAACAACTGAGATACAGGGTGTTCTTCTTCAACTGGCACGTATAGTATCTCTCGAACCACTGGGCTGATTCGACTTAAATTTTCATCAATCACTCCCCTACGCAATCCAGAATTACGTTTCAAAAATAAACAGTCTTACATTCGAAACAACTGAGATACAGGGTGTTCTTCTTCAAATGGCAGGTATAGTATCTCTCGAAACACTGGGCTGATTTGACTGAAACTTTCTTCAATCCCTACTCTTCACAATCCAGAATTACGTTTCAGAAATAAACAGTCTAACATTCGAAACAACTGAGATACAGGGTGTTCTTCTTCAAATGGCAGGTATATTAACCCTCGAACCAATGGGCTGATTCGACTGAAATTCACATCAATCACTCCTCTTCATAATCCACAAAAACGTGTCAAAAATAAATAGTCTAACATTCGAAACAACTGAGATACAGGATGTTCTTCTTCAAATGGCAGGTATAGTATCTCTCGAACCACTGGGCTAATTCGACGGAAATTTCCATCAATCACTCCTCTTCACAATCCAGAAAAACGTTCCAAAATTAAACAGTCTAACATTCTAACACTCGAAACAACTGATATACAGTGTGTTCCTCTTCAAATGGCAGGTATTGTATCTCTCGAACCACTGGGCTAATTCGACTGAAATTTTCATCAATCTCTCCCCTTCGCAATCCAGAATAACGTTTCAAAAAAAAACAGTCTAACATATTCGAAACAACTGAGATACAGGGTGTTCTTCTTCAAATGGCAGGTATAGTATCTCTCGAACCAATGGGCTGATTCGACTGAAACTTACATCAATCACTCCTCTTCACAATCCAGAGTAACATTTCAAAAATAAACAGTCTAACATTCGAAACAACTGAGATACAGGGTGTTCTTCTTCAAATGGCAGGTATAGTATCTCTCGAACCACTGGGCTGATTCGACTGAAATTTTCATCAATCACTCCCCTCCGCAATCCAGAATAACGTTTCAAAAATAAACAGTCTAACATTCGAAAAAAACTGAGATACAAGGTGTTCTTCTTCAAATGGCAGGTATAGTATCTCTCGAACCACTGGGCTGATTCGACTGAAATTTTCATCAATCACTCCCCTTCCCAATCCAGAACAACAATTCCAAAATGAACAGTCTACCATTCGAAACAACTGAGATACAGGGTGTTCTTCTTCAAATGGCAGGTATAGTATTGTATTGTTCTGATATGATCGGACGTGTTTTCGACTCGCTCTATGTGAATTGACATTTTTTGAGTGTTACACGCAATAATTCGGGACTAAACTTTCACTGATATGTTGCTAAAGATAAGATCTGTCTAGTGAATAAACTCTCGGGGTCATTGGGGTAGTAATCCCAAGTGGAATTCGAGGAAAACCCTTATTCTCGTACAGCTAGTTGTCGATAATTTTCTATCCCAGATGGAATGTGATATATGTAAATCGTCTGATGTGACAGATGTAGTGATTTGCGATAAGTGTGCGTATAAACAATGCACACCTTGTTCTGGTTTAACAACAACAGAAATGAGGGCCGCCGTTCTCCAAAGGAAGAACTTGCTTATTGGAGAAAACACCCATTGAATTGGTTGAGGAGTTATTCGATAGAAAAATTGAAAATTTAGTTGCAAGTTCTTCTACAGCCTTGAAAAATCTATCAGAAGAGGTCGTTAATATTCGTGAGTCGAACATACAACTTATTCATCTGTTATCGTCCAATATTTCTCTTCAAGGAGAAATAAAATCCAACAAACCAGATGATGAGGGCACTATGAAAAATTCCAATCAAATTGTTGATGAATTGTCTTCGAAAAGTTGTCTTTTGGAAAAGAAGATAAATAGTCTTGATGCACAATTCAAGCAATTCAAAAATCATTTTGGTTCAAATGAAAGAAGAAGTCATAAAAGTGAGCTTGGGAACAAATCTAATGGGAAACAACTCATTGGAAATAAAAATAATTCTTCACAACAGCAAGAAATATCTCCAAACCCAATTACGACAAATTCCATCGAATATTGTCAACAACCTACTCAGAAGGACGTAAATAAGTCGGAATCGAGACCGGAATCCGTTTCCCGATTGAACACCGATCACAATGCACCTTCGACATCAAAAAATCTACAGCAGCAAAATGTTGTGGAACCAGAATGGGTTCAAATTCACCGAAATAAAAAAGGCAAAAACAAGAATACCGGATTGATTGGTCAGAAAAATTTAAATGACCGTAAACTTCTTATAGCACCTAAGAAAGCTTTCCTTCATGCATCTCGTTTTGCTCCAGGCACTACAGTAGATGATCTAAAAAACTATCTACAAGAAGATTTTCCAGAAATAAAGTGTGAAAAGTTGACATCTAAATATCCAGAACGTTATAGCTCATTCAAGGTAATGATTGATTTAATTAACTGGGATAAGGCTATGAACCCTAACATTTGGCCAAAAGGAGCATATATTTCACGGTTTTTTCAAAAGCGTCAGATGTCATCCAGCAGAACAACCCAATAGGGCCAACAAGTGGAGGTGAAAAAGTAAGAGTAGTGCATTTGAACGCCCAAGGGGTTCGAAATAAATCTAATCACCTGGAATCCTTTATACTGAGTGATTGTGACATTTTATGTGTGAGTGAACATTGGCTTGACAAGATGGAATCGTCAGTTTTCAAATTGGAAGGATGGAACACGATTTCTTTCTTCTCCAGAACTAATTATATAAGAGGTGGAGTAATATTATTATGTTAAAAAGAATTGAGTGAGAATAGTACTCCTATACAAAATTTGGTATGTATAGAGAAGAATATCGAAATTACTGCATTCTATTTACCTGCTTATGATGTTAACGTTGTTGTTGTTTATCGTTCGCCATCAGGGGATCTATCAGTTTTTCTGAATGAACTTGAGAAAAATTTGAATATTCTAGGTACGCTGAGGAAGAACTGTATAATTACAGGTGATTTCAATGTAAATTTCCTTGATCCGAAGGAGTCAGATGATCTTCTGTGTTTGTTCTCGACTTTCAGTTTTAAACAAACAATATATGGGCCAACTAGAGGCAAAAGATGTTTAGATAACATTTTCATAAATTTCAATTTTGGAAGTTATGGGACGGAAATAATGGATTTGGACTTTTCGGATCACAGGGGTCAGAGATTCATAGTAGAGCTTCCACGTACCTTGAATAAGGCCAATTTTAAAAAATGTAGGCCTCTCACACAGATAGGATTCAATAGAATGCATGAAATATTGTCTGATATGAGCTGGGATTTTATCGATTAAATAGATGACCCAAATCAATGTTTTCACATGTTCCATCACTTCTTCGTCAATGTTTTCGATTTTTCTTTTCCTGAGAGGCTGATAAGGGCCGGTGAAAATAATAGACTGAGCATTAGTTGGTTCACGGAGGATTTGAGGAATATGAGAAATCATTTGCACTTTCTTGATGAACTGTATCGCGATTTAAAATTAGAAGAAATAAGGAATTTAAGAAATCGATTCAGAAAACAATACCATAGTTCTTTGGCCTCCGCTAAAAAATTGGCCACGGAAAATTATTTGAAAAATTCTAACAATAAAGTTCGAGCAGGTTGGACAGTTATTAACAACTACAGAAATACTAAAGTGCCTACAACATCATCCATTTCACCTGAAGAATTCAATACCTATTTTTCTAATGTGGCACTTAACATAGTGAAAGATATTCCGACTTCTAATTATGTTGATTTTGAACAGGAAAAATTAAGTAGTACATTTAATTTTGAGGAAGTAACCTATACAGATGTTAGGAATATAGTCAATTCTTCAAAGAATTCTACATCAAAGGATGTTTATGGACTTTCTGTTAAGATCTTGAAACGTAACATAAACACTTTTGTTTTACCTCTCACAAAAATAATAAATAAATGTATTAAATATGGGATTTTTCCCGATGACCTTAAGCTGGCTAGGGTTGTGCCCTTATTTAAAGATGGCGATAAAGATGATATATCAAATTACAGGCCTATTTCAGTACTGCCTATATTCTCTAAAATATTTGAGAGAGCTCTGAACATGCAGATAATGTCGTATTTTGAGCGGAATAAACTATTTTCTAACAGCCAATTTGGCTACATAAAAAGTAGGGGCACGACTTCGGCCATTTTGAAACTGGTCAGTTACATTATGGAAGGATTTGAAAGGGGAGATTATACGTTGGTATCATTATTAGATTTGAGCATTTGACTGTGTCTCACCGCGGATTCTTCTGGCTAAGCTCAAGTATTACGGTTTTACGGAGAGCAGCATTAAACTGCTCCAATCTTATCTTTCCGATAGGCGTCAAAAAGTATCAGTGGGTGAAAAGGATTCAGATATGCAGAACATCACATTAGGAGTACCTCAAGGTTCGGTCCTCGGACCAATCTTGTTTATAATTTATATAAATGACTTCCCATCATGTCTACCAACCGAAGTAAAATGTGTTTTATTCGCAGATGACGCTTCACTCCTTCTGAGTGGACCGGTGCTCGATCAGTTGTTAGGGGACTCGCGTGAGATACGGTCGAATGCAAAAAATTGGTTCAATTCGAACCAATTGATGCAGAATCAAGAAAAAACTAATATTTTGGTATGTTCACTGAGGTCCATAGATGAGAACTTGAAAGGAAATGTAAAATTTCTAGGATTACATTTAGATCCTAAGCTCACTTGGGATGTTTACTGTGAGGAACTCTCTAGAAAATTGGGCGAAAACATTTTTGTTATCCATACTCTTGCACTGAAAGTCTCGATTGAAACATTGCTGACAGCCTACCATGCACTGTGTCACTCTTTAATGAATTATGGCATTTTACTGTGGGGTCACACCACACATGCAGGAAAAATTTTTTCACTACAAAGAAAAGTTATCCGAATTATGGATAACTTAGACTATCAAGCAGATTGCAGGAATTCTTTCAAAAAATTTGGAATTATGACTATTCCAAGTGTGTTCATTTACGAATGTCTGAATTATATTCATGAAAGCAACACACAACTCCTAAATGCAGATGTTCACAGTCATAACACGAGAGCACGTATGGATATCAGAAATGAATTCTTTAGATTATCTAAAACAAAGAATGGTCCGAACTTCTGGGCATATAAACTATATAATAAGTTGCCTCATTCAATGAGAAACCGAAAGGAACATTTCCGCCTTAGTATTAAGAAATATCTTATTGATAATAGTTTTTATTCAATGGAAGAATTCTTTGCTAAGCAGATGTAATAGTAAATTTGTAATGATGACGAATGTAAATCGGAAGATATTAGCATGAATAAACATTATTATCATTATTATTATTATTATCTCTCGAACCACTGGGCTGATTCGACTGAAATTTACATCTATCACTCCTCTTCACAATCCAGAATAACGTTTCAAATATAAAAAGTCTAACATTCGAAACAGCTGAGATACAGGGTGTTCTTCTTCAAATGGCAGGTATAGTATCTCTCGAAACACTGGGCTGATTCGACTGAGATTTTCATCAATCACTTCCCTTCCCAATCCAGAATAACAATTCAAAAATAAACAGTCTAACATTCGAAACAACTGAGATACAGGGTGTTCTTCTTCAAATGGCAGGTATAGTATCTCTCGAACCATTGGGCTGATTCGACTGAAATTTACATCAATCACTCCTCTTCACAATCCAGAATAATGTTTCAAAAAAAAACAGTCTAACATTCAGAACAACTGAGATACATGGTGTTCTTCTTCAAATGGCAGGTATAGAATCTCTCGAACCACCGGGCTGATTCGACTGAAATTTTCATCAATCACTCTTCTTCACAATACAGAATAACGTTTCAAAAATAAACAGTCTAACAGTCGGAACAACTGAGATACAGGGTGTTCTTCTTCAAATGGCAGGTATAGTATCTCTCGAACCAGTGGGCTGATGCGACTGAAATTTACATCAATCACTCACCTTCACAATCCAGAACAACGTTTCAAAAATAAACAGTCTATCATTCGAAACAACTCGGAAACAAGGTGTTCTTTTTCAAATGGCAGGTATAGTTTCGCTCGAACCACTGGGCTGATTCGACTGAAATTTTCATCAATCACTCCTCTCCACAATCCAGAATAACGTTTCAAAAATAAACAGTCTAACATTCGAAACAACTGAGATACGGGGTATTCTTCTCCAAAAGGCAGGTATAGTATCTCTCGAACCACTATGCTGATTCTACTGAAATTTTCATCAATCTTTCCTCTTCACAATCCAGAATAAAATTTCAAAAATAAACAGTCTAACATTCGAAACCACTGAGATACAGGGTGTTCTTCTTCAAATGGCAGATAGAGTATCTCTCGAACCACTGGGCTGATTCGACTGAAACTTTCATCAATCACTCCTCTTCAGAATCCAGAATAACGTTTCGAAAATAAACAGTCCAACATTCCAAACAACTGAGATACAGGGTGTTCTTCAAATGGTAGGTATAGTATCTCTTGAACCACTGGGCTGATTCGACTTAAATTCACATCAATCACTCCTCATCACAATCCAGAATAACGTTTCAAAAATAAACAGTCGAACATTCGAAACAACTGATATACAGGGTGTTCTTCTTCAGATGGCAGGTTTAGTTTCCTTTTTTTCGAATTCATATTTTTTTTGAATTTCCAATCGACAGTATTCAACGAAATCACATAACGTCACTGCTTTATAGAAATAACCCTTTTATTGAAGAGCGGAGGTTTGCAAAAAAATTAAATTAAGTAATTTTCTGAATGAATGATCTTATACAGAAAGTGAGCATTCAAAAATAGATTTCGAATTCGAATAGAATATTTAGAAGTGACGAACAACTTTGCATTCATGGATAATACAGCTTTCCTACCTAGTGCGGGATACTCTCACTGCTAGTGAGCCAAATTTCGATTATGCTCTCTTTCAAAAATGTTTTCTAGGAAAACCGGAGGTGCGCCAAAGAAATTTCAAACCTCTCAGTAATGACATATTATGATAGAATCTGAAACGAATGAAAAAGTTGGGAGAAACAATGTGCAGGTTGTTTTTTTCCAACTGCAAAATTAAACTGAAATTCTGAAATAATCGCGAATATAACCCTGTATTCTTGAGAGGTTGTTACAATTATTGAATGTACTCAGTCAGACACTGCAAATTTCATCAAAATTTAATGAGCCATACCAAAGTTATAAATGAAAGTAGAATCGATTGGAGCGAAATTCCGACATTTTCTTTTTTTGATGAGAATTTCTTGAAAAACTAGAAGTGTGCCAAAAAAATTAGAAACTCCTAATCGATGATTTATTATAGTAGAATTGTAAACAGATAGCGAAGTTTTGGAAACGCGATGTACAGGGTGTTTTTTCAACCTGCACCATTAATCTGGAATTATCAAAATAACAACCGCTCATTTCGAAAAAAATTTTTGAAATTAATGAATTTTCTTATCAATTTTGTACTTCGCTGAAAATTTCATTGAAATCGAATGAGGCATATCAAAGTTATCACTAAAAGTAAAATAGGTTGAATTGGACAAATCACCCTGAATATTCTCAATCGAGACCCCCAACCATAAACCAAACATTGTTTCGAGACTGTCTTGACTAGTGTAAACTTATCCCAAAATCTGACGGTCTCCTCCGGAATCACCCTTTATATTCACATTGTGAATCAACCGAAAAAGTCAAGAACAGAATTCGTTCAACCCCTTGATTATTCAAAGTAACTCACGGGCCCCTCGAAGCTCAGGGTGAATCGAAAAGTTGCACAGTATTAAATTATTCAAAACGCTCTTATCAGTCTTATCCATACTCACTCACAACTGTTTCAATTTTCATAGTGCCCTGACGATTTTTCAAAGGCTCAAATAAATTTAACTGTCTACATCATCGAAAAAATAAATTGCTTTTCCCTGTTTATTTCCTTAACTCCAAGTTTTTAAGGCACAAATTTCGAATCATCTAGGGTAATTATCATTATAGACTCAAAGTAGGTACTGCAATGATGAATACGCTTATTTTCAATATGTATGACTCTGCGAGAATCATACGTTATTTGCCTCTGATTATATATTATATATATAGATTATTGACAGGATGAAAAATATCGAATTATGCACTATATCTATTCTTTCAGTGAGAATTATTCGGAAAAATATCTTACTCGATTGAATTCGCAAAATATAGCTTAAGACTCTATCCGCATTTTTATTAGAATGCTATTTCATTAGCACTATCCCATTCAAACGATACGCCTATGGATAACATCAAGACGGACAGCGTGACGAAACGCAGCTGTGTGCTCTAAACAACGTAAAAACATTCCAGCGCTAATTGTTTGACGTCCAAACTGCGCCTGAGGAATCCTTTTGCCTCGCCGTAAAAACCGACATCGGACGGATCAAGTTTAGCGGCTCGCGCACCGCTCTGCTCCCACTCGAAACACCATCTACACTTGCGAGGCAGCCCAATTAACTTTCCTCACAAGCCGCTCAGCACTCGTGTCTGCACGCGGCTTTAGAAGCATCTGTATTCATTTTATCGCAACTTCTGACGGAAAAAGTACCTAAAAAGATCATGAAAATTCGTTCAGTCTGACTCTGGTCTTTTTCCCCAACCTAGTGCAGGTAATTATTTTATGAAAAACTTGTTGTCCTTGGCCATTAGGAAGCATCTGTTTCTATTTTATCCCAGCTTCTCTGGGTAGAAGTGCCTAAAAAAATTCATGAAAATTTGTTCAGCCCTACTCTGGTATTCTTTTTCCAATCAAGTTCAAGCGATGATTATTTTATGGGTAACGTGTTTTTCTTAGCCATTAAAAGCATCTGTATTCATTTTATCACAGCTGCTAAGAGCGAAAGTTATTCAGTCCGACTCTGGTGTTTTTCCCAACAAAATGCAAGTGATTATATAATGACAAACTTGTTCTTCCAAGCCATTAAAAAGCACGTGTAGTTATTTTATGGCAGCTGCTGATGGCAAAATTACCTTAAAAAAGTTCCTGAAAATTTTGTTCAATTCGACTCTGGTATTTTATCCCCAATGAAGTGCAAGTAATTACTTCATGGAAAACTTATTTTCCTCAGCCATAAGAAAGCATCTGTACTCATTTTATCGCTTTTTCCCAATCAAGTTCAAGCGATTATTTTATGAATACCGTTTTTTTTTAGCCCTTAGAAAGCATCTGTATTCATTTTATTACAGTCCGACTCTGGTAATTTTTGCACGCATGTTCTAGGGGATCAGCGTGCTATCGTTCTGTCCAAATGTCTGTTATTTTCGATGATTGAGCCAAAAATAGTCTCAAACGACTAGATTGGACTCACTGATGACGAATCCGGTGTCAAAATCGATTCTGTCCTTGGCCTTGGCCTTGGACACGATAACTGTCGAAGAGAGCGAGCTAGCAAATTAAAACTTTCAGGGTAGGTCAAGCATTGGAATGCCGCGGCTGAGTTCGTTAATGGGCCAAATCGGTTGAATAGTTTCGGACTTATAGCCACTTTAAAATTTACAGTTTTTTATTTTTTATTTCAGGAACTACTTGAGCGCTTGAATTCAAACTTCGCGATTAGGTGGAATATAACGACGCGCAACTTTGAGCCAAATTTTGTCAGGATCATACTGTCAGTAAATTAAAAAAAAAAATTTTTTCGAAATTTTTTTCCAAAAATTTTTCGAAAACCGTTTATCATATCCAGAAGAAACTCCCACTCGGACTTTGAGCTTCATATTTCACAGCAGTGTACCAAACTTCAGTTCGATACGATTATAAGTTTTGGCGATACCGGAAAAAAATATGTCAAATTTCGAGGTTTTTTCTCGATATCGCTTTTATCGGTTTAATTCGAGAAATACTGATTCAATCCTGATGAAACTTCGCAACTAGTTTGGAGATGCTGAAAGACAACTTTATGCAAAATTTCGTGATGATCGTGTCATTAGAATAATTCGAAAAAAAAATTTCTGTGATTTTCTCATCATATCATCCTCATTAAATTCTATATGATCCTTCGAACTGTAATTTTTCGATGAAGTACTGGATTTCAATTCGATCTGATCTTTATTTTTCGAAATATTGGGAAATTAAAATTTTGAATGGGTATATCTGCGGAATCATTTCGGTGGATTTTACCCATTCACGAATTCGGCCTTCGTTATTAAGGTCCAAACCTTCTCTACAAATATCGAGTTTCTAAGTTGTTTCTTTCGAAAGCTATTGTGTTTACGCAGTCGGCCGTTAGGCCGACCGTGCAAGTAATTATTTTATGAAAACGAGTTTTCTTAAGCCATTAGTATACATTTGATGGCAGCTGCTGTGAGCAAAAGTACCTACAAGAATTCATGAGAATTTGTTCATTCCGACTTTGATATTTTTTTCCCAATCAAGTTCAAGCGATTATTTTATGAATAACGTCATTTCCTCAGCCATTAGAAGCATCTGTATTCATTTCATGGCAGCTTCTGAGGGAAAAGTACCTAAAAAAATTTATGAAAATTTGTTCAATCCGACTCTGGTATCTTTTCCCCAATCAACTGAAAGTGATTATTTGATGAAAAACGTGTTCTCCCTAGCCATTTAAGAACATCTGTATTCATTTCATCGCAGCTGCTGCGGGCTAAAGTACCTGAAAAAATTTATGAATATTCGTTCAATCCGACTCTGGTTTTTTTTTCCCAATAAAGTGGAAGTAATTATTTCATGAAACACTCGCTTTTTTAGCCATAAGGAAGTATCTGTATTTATTTTATCGTAGTTGCTTCGGACCAAAGTATCTAAGAAAATTCATGAACATTTGCTCAATCCGACTCTGGTATTTTTTCCTTAGCCATCAGAAAGTATCTGTAATTATTTTACCACAGCTGCTGAGGGCAAAAGTACCTGAAAAATTCATGATAATTTGGTCAATCCGACTCTGTTATTTTTTTCGCAATCCAGTGCAAGTAGTTTTTTTATGAGAAACGTGTTTTCCTTGGCCAAATAAAAGCATCTGTAATGATTTCATCGCAAATGCTGTGGGCAAAAGTGTACCTAAAAAGAATTCATGAAAAATTGTTCAATCCGACTCTGGCGAAGAGTGACTGACCACTTTGGCAATGGATTCAAACTGGTGCTTGAAAGCACCTTACCTACGTCAGTAGCTTTTCGGAATTCTCTACAATCGAATACCTCATAGATGACCCTCGTGAAATATTGCAAAAACCTTCAAGCCGTTATTTTTCAACCATCGACTACAGATGTAATAATTGGATTGGTTTGGGTTGCGAAGAATTGTCTATATAGAGGTAATTTCAGAGAAAACTCTATGCTCACCTTTTCGTGGCCTGTACGTATTGGAGTGTCTTTGTTTGTGAGAAAAAAATCTGAATATCTTGATGATTTGTTGAATAAAACCAGTACAAGGCGCACAATTCCATACCACCTTTCAAGGCAACACTTACTGAAAAGAATTCAAAATACATATACATATGTGGATGAAGCTGCACATCTTATCTGATCTGAAAAATTTTTAAACTGAATTAACTAATGTCATTGTAAAACTCGAAGATATTTGACTATGAAATTTATGGAATACCTCCTTTCAAATCATAGTAGATTGTTGAATTTTTGATATTTTTCTGCCTTCCTTTTTGATTGCACTAATTATAGGAATTTAGTAATGTTTATGTTCATGATTTCAATTTGATCGTATTTTCAAATTCAGTGAGACATTTCAACAAAATATTGGGTTGGTTTTACTCATTCATATATTTTACCTGGATTATGAGCTGCAAATCGACTTTACAGATATTGAGTCTCTATACTGTTTTCCCTCATATAAATATTTCTTTATATCTGATCATTTCATAAATGGAATTAAAATAAAGATGATTAGAAAAAACAATATGATATACCTACTTGCTACTATCTACATTATAATTTTGTGAATTATGTAGTATTATTTTTCTTACTGAAATAAGTAAGATGTAGTCAGGGAAGGTTTCTTCGAGAAAGTCCGAAAGGAATTGGGTAATGCGCAAATATTCAATACTATATTGTTAGAAGGAAAATACTAGAAAATTAAACATACATACAGTAAAAAAAAATTTATTGATAATTCTTACATTAGTCAACATCAAAATTTTATTGAACTGAAAATATTCAACCTTACATTCGACATGAAATCATTTATCTTTATCGATTAGGCTTCAAAACGTTATATGTTCAACATCTGATTACTAACATCACAGTATTATAAAATTATCAGTCGTTCCAGAAACTCTGTATATTCGGAACTCATATGTAGTTTTACGTTAAGAGATAATCCTTTATCGAAAACAACAAACATTTAAAAAGTCATTACATCACAACAAAGTCATTCTTGCCTATGTGAGTTGATTCCAGAAATGATCAAATAAATATAATAACACATTGGTACCACATTGAATATTTTTTGTATACCTTATCTCAAGAATCAATAAGTTCAATAGCAATAATATGTTTGAACTTCATTGAACTTAATTCATTCTCAATGGAAAAAGATAGTTATCACCATCCAAGGAAATATAACGATGGCAACGAAATAATGCTATTTCACAAGTACATTCAAATTATAACAGTTTTATCGTAATATTCAAGATGGAACATACATAAAACAATAAAAACTCGAAAAAAATTAGAAAGGAATTAAACGATTTATGGAATCGATACTAGCTTTCTGACCACTTTCGAACATTCAAAATAGTTTCAGAATCCTCAATCAAGAGGCACTCAGTCACTGTAGCGAAATCATGGATGAATAATCGTTTTCGAAAGATGAGTGCTTGTGAAATGGAGTGCAGTATTTCGGTTTGAATATCAGTATACTGTCTAAAACGAAATTGATTAAAATATTCACATTTGCTGAATTTCATCCCCCATCCAAAGAAAGTTACGCTGGAAAATTTTCAGAAAAAATGCTCTCAACTGAAAAGAGTGAATGTTTTGATGACGAAACGGGCTCGAGAAAGTATGAAGTCTTTCAGCTTGCTTGAAATATTTTTGGTATCAACATGTACAATTATGCAATATGAACACCAGAGCTTGATTCTTCCCGGAGATTTGTCCCCACCTGCGAACAAAATATCATGTTGTTATAAAAAAGGCTATCATATAAGTTTTCCTTGGCATTTCTGGAATAGCGAAGTGTAATAGTAATGGTCTCTATAATATTGCACGATCTCCTTAGTTACTTCAAATTGCCCGTAAAATACTTTCTGGATTCTGCTATAGGTTATACCATGGCGAAAGAATACATGGTGTGCTCGCAAACTCTTTCAAAATCGTTTGTTCTTGCACATTTCTTACAACTGACGTTCTTTGAGAAGGCCGTGTAGTGTTTGTACAACAGCAGAATCAATCTAATGGAATGCATGTAGCAAAAAATTGAATAAATATCATTATTTTCCTTAATCTTGCGATATCTGCCTCACCATTCATTGAATGATTCATGTCAAAAAGAATTTGACACAAAAAAATTCACTGATATACAAAATAACCATTATTGGTAACCAGTACCACCTATAAGGTATATCAACTGAATAATTTATCTCCATCTATTGCATCTATATAGCTTTATGAGTATGAAATCATAGTGCAAATTATTATATTTTCCACTATGCTTCAAATATTTTCACTCATCTGCGTCAATTTGGAAGATAAATAATGCGGACGAACACAACATGTAATTTTTCATTATGGGTTAGGGATTGTACCTGAAATGTATTGAGCAGTTTTTGCAGCGATTAAGTGATTTTAGAAAATGCTTTGTTGATATCATAAAGAAAACTATGAGGAGCCAGAACTCATGGCATTCATACATTTAACAGTATTTCATTTGGAATTTTTCGAGACATTTTAGAATAGCGTTCTAGTTGGTACACCTGTTTATTTTGATATGAATATTCAAAAACTACTCAGAAGAACATAAAGAAGAATAATATATCATTGAAAAAAATTTGATAGATAAAAAGGAATCTGTTACTGAATTCGCGTGAAAACATTCTCATACAATTCATATAAAGAATTGCATCAAAAAAAAATTCCCAGCTCAATGCGACAATTACAGGTTGACCATTTGATACAGGATTATTGAACAAATTGCCGTAGATAACATTTCGAAAATTAAAAGAATGGTTCAACGATGACTCAAATGTGTTAGGTGCAATGATGCATCCTAGCATTCGCACTACTCAACAAAAATTTCTTATATATGTACAAACTAAAAGATCAACGATCTGATATAATTACAATTTCAGACACTTCATTTTTACGTTTATACTTGCGTATGTGTGTTACTATGTGCTTGTTCTTGTTCATTTCCACCAGCTATCTGGTTCGCCGGCGTGTAATACTGCAACAGAAAATAATTTCAGTTTAGTAAGTACACAGACAGCACATAGGAAATTAGTTAACAAAAATTATTTGTCCACGACCATTGAACAATATATATATTTCGATGGCTAATGTTGAAGGAATATGCGTAATTAATGAGGTCATGTATAATAGGGGTGGAAGTTTCTACGTTTCCCGTAAGCTTGACAGTTTCCAGCAATCTGACAACCCTATTGTAGGTTCTTCAGCATGCAGAATTATTCTAATTTTATCAATGAAGTCGAGGAAAAAGTATAGTTTTTAACTTGCATATAATTGCTATTATTCACTTGGGTGATTGTGAGCCGCGAGCCGCAGGCGAGTGTCGCAAACTTCACTCTCGTGTTCGTTAAATAATATACAATTTCAGCAGCACTTTACTTGAACTACTGCCAAGAGATCCAACTCAGTATAAACTGTATGATCCATCAATCAATCGGTTGTGCTGTAAGAAGCATAAAAACCGAATCTCTGGTGGGTTCTGGAATCTTGAAGAGAAAGTCCCACATATATATGATATTAACTGAAGTTTCCGACCTAGGAGGGATGTTCAAAAGTTCCAGATGAAAAGGGATGCCCACGTGGGGTAGTCCCGTCTATCTTCATGTGGTGGATCCTCTGGTTAAGAGACTAGCGAAAGAGACCTGTTATAATTTAGGGAATGTTCCAAGTAAAATAGCGTGCATTGATGCAAACCATCATGAGTAAAACTTGTTTCGTAAAACATGGGGTCTGAAAACTTGAACGATATAGTGGTTGTCCAGAACGATAGTGGGGCCGGTCTTTACATTTGTCACAGCATATAAGTGGACTTGAGACAAGCCAACAGAAATCAAGAAATCCTCCAAATGTTTGGATGCGTTCATACTGAGAGACACGCACATTAACAGATATAAGAATTCCTACAACCTCACTCACTTTTTGGACGTTGGCGTCATAGAAAACATAGTGCACGTTTTTTGCGGGCATGTTCTGGGGAACGGCCTGCTATCTTTCTGTCCAAACGAATGTAATTTTCGAATTTTGAACCGAAAATGGCCTCAAACGAATAGATCGTTTCACTGTTGATTTCGAAATGTAGCGGTTAAGTTTGTTTATAAGCCAAACCGGCCAAAAGGAATCAATGTTTTTTGAGGTTATATTCCTTATGATTCAGGAACTATTCGAGCGATTAGATTGAAACCTGGAAGTTAAGTGGAACATAACGGAGTGCAAGTTGTAGAAAATTCTGATCAGATCGTATAGTTAGTGTTTAAAAAGAATTCATCGAACAAGACAACAGTCTGAGTTGGGCTATAAAATACACTACTTCAGGAACGAATTGAACAACTCAAGTATGATACGAAGAAACCAACTTGCTCACAATACATAGCGCTCGCTGTCCACACCTAAACGAAAATACATATTTTCTGTTTTTGAACGTCATAATATTGGATATTGAACCTCACTAAATCAGGAGAATAACGAGTGATGTGCTGCACATAAGAACGGAAAACACACTTGATTTCAGAGAAGATACAAGAAATCTGAGCATAACATACAATAGCCTTAGTAAACCTAACATGATAAATTGAATGATTATTCGGGGCAAACTTGTGCTCAGTAAGTTAGGTGCACAATTTAATTCAAAAAAATTTTAATTCTTACATGTTTTACTGTTTTGAGAAAATGTCTGCTTTTTAAACTTATAATCTTCAATGTGTCCAATGTCATCATAGCTGGAGTTATGACATAGAACTAAAATTATAAGAACCTCGATGCAACTGTTAATCATAGACTACAAAATCCGTAGACTTACTATTTGAATTGGTCTATGACAAAACTTAAACAAAAAATTTTGACGTCATATAACTTGCTGGATTCAACGAAGAAATTCTGGAAATTGTCCGAAGAAAGACTGATCATAATAATAATTAGAACACGTAATCTCAAATTCAACGCATTATGAGTATAAAAAACAGATAGGTGAAAAATCGTCATATCTCCAACAACGAAATTCAAATAACATAATGTTCATTTTGTAGCTCTGAGAAAGGAGAGAGAATTCTCCGAAACGTCCGCAAAGCTGTTAATAAAATTTGAAAAAAACATTATATATTTGTCCACATTGTCTAAATAAATCTTTACTGGGTTATTTAGATTCGAAACCTAACCTGAGGATTTCATGTTGCTAGGTATACTCTTTCGGAACTTACAGTATACGATGGTCCGCCAGCTGAACTGCCAGTCAGAATTGAATTTAACCACGGGTTCCTCTAAAGGGAGTTCAACCTCGTTTAAGACCATGTTTGAAGCAAAATAAGAAATATACAGACATTTGGGCGAAAAGTAAACCCACTGCTCCCCAGAACAAGAGAGTGAATCTATTATTCAAAATCCTAGTGAAGCACAAACGTGAAGTCAACGCATTCACTCATGTGAAGCCACAGCTGGCAATGACGCAACGTTACTTTCCTTAAGAGCATTTTGTGATATTTCAATCATATCGTTCTGATACAATTCCGAATTGATGAAGGAGATGTTATTTTCCAACCGCACACAAAATTTCAGTTCGATCCGGTCTGTTCAACTGAATAAATTGTGAATAACGCGGTTCGCTAAAGTATGTCAATATAATCATTGGGCGGATCTTCGTTATTTAGCTCTGAACCTGCCCCACAAATATCGAATATTTGGGTTGATTCTATCTATGTGGAAAAAAATAGATCAATTCTAGTCTGGTAATTGAATGAAAAATGAATACTTCAATGCAGAATATTATTAAAATAAAGCAGAACCTGCCTATCAGGAATCAAGGCTCCGCAGAAGGTGAACTCGTTCAGATTTCGTTTAAATTTTGAATGAGCCTTCTTGACGTCAGAAACCGTTATCAGGGCTTAAGTTCATATGAGTGAAATCCACCTCAAAATTTCGCCATTCAAAATATCACATTTTCAATCAAAAATTTTAGTACACAATTGGACGGACATTATTGAAACCTAGTAGTTTGAGGAAATCTTCGGAAAGAATCGAAAATTTAGGACATTTGAACAAAACAATAATACTTTTCCCATCAACATCAAGCGAATAGAAAATCATGGTAAATATTCATTATTGTTTTCTGAATTTTCTCATATGAGTCAGTGGCAAAAAAACCAATCTCAGAAAAAACTTACCCTTCCATTATCATAGTCTCTCCCTACTCCGATGGTCAAACGAGCCTTAGCTTTCATAGCATCACTCAAGGGTATTTTTGCTCTTGTTGCTTCTGTATGAGACTTGTAGCAGAATTCTATGAGAGCAACTGTTAATGCTAGTAGTAATCCCGTGATGAGAATATAAAATATTCCAGCAACATTACTCAGAGAAAGTTCACTTCTTGTAGCATCCTAAAAGAAATAGGTCAGTTATAAATATATCTCATTTAACTATAAGTGAAGCTTGATTTTATTAGGAATTATGAAGTAAATAACTCGAATGACCTGCTACTATTTTTTGAATATCTTATTACCAGGAGATTCAGGTTGCAAATCTTCAGTCTGGGCTTATTCGAAATATTTGAAAGATTAAATCCGCTGGATAAAAGGAATATGACAACAATATTCGTTAAGTAGCGCGCACCCTCTCACAGCCTTCACTTGAGACACACGTGCCCTACTTCACTCCTTGTGTCTTAATCATATCCTACGTTACCTGCTTGTAGCTTCTGACCGCATCGGACAACGTGCTGGGGGTATGCAGGTTACGCCTGTTCCCCATCTCAAGATCTAATTACCCTGGTTTTGATTTGGTATACTCCTTTATGATCCAGATGACTTCCCTCAGACAAAGCCAGAACGAAACAAGATACCCCTTAAGACATGTACCACGCAAACTATCAAGAGGCTTCAGTTGAAGTGAACAATTTGTAACATGACTGATTATGCTTCATTCAGAGTAATGGAAATAGATTCAATAATTCCATTCAGCTAATTCTTGAATTTTCTATTCATTCAATTAGATGAACTTATAACTGATAAATCAAGGAATAGCCTGACCATGTAAATGCCTGTCATTCACTCTACACTCGGCTCTAAAGTTCACCAGAGCCTAGAGTCACTGTGAAGATTACGAAGTGTTTAGCTCCCGAAGAATTTCAGACCGATATCCAGTGAGTGACTCAGTCAACATCTTGCAAAGGAAAAACCTCTCTGCACCGGACCTGATACGAGCCTACAACCAAAAATTGGTGACCTAAAGAGACTTCATCGAAGCAGTCATTACAACACACTTCAGACTGTTCACATTTCCTTCCATATACCGCAGATTACGAAATACAGCTCAAATCTTTCTGAGAATCATTGAGGAATTACACTAACGGCTTGACCGCTGATCGGATTTCGACTTAACCTCTTCAAATAAGAGTACACAGATAACTTCGATGACAAACTTAGCTGAGTGTAGTTGCGATTTGTCAAGTCGGTGTATTCTTGAGTTTGAAGAAAATTAAGTAGGTTTCTACAACCTGGATAAACAATACACAAACACCTCTCAATGACCTCCTGTTATTAAAGGGCAGATAATTTTTAAAATGAACTTAATTTTGAAGCCTCGAGCCACTCGTAACATGGCTTCCTTGTACCAACTGCACAATCAAAAACGCTGCAAATCTTACACAATGGTCTATTATTTTCTCAGTTTAAAAACCCAATACCATTGATATCTCAAAAAAAACTTATATATTATTCATACCTCATTGGTTTATCACAAACACAAAACTCGATATGTGTATGAATATTTGTAATCAATATTTTCATCTACTTTTAGATCTTTGATTCTGGACGAAAAGTTTACCGATTATTCCACTGAACTCCAATCTTAGAACCGAATGCGATGTATCATTTTCGGGATTATTGGAAATTTGCAGCTTTTTCATAACTTAGGAACCACTGATCGGAAATCATCTGGGTGGACATTTTCAGGTTGACTTATGCAACAGTAATCAACGTTGAGAATTACATGGAAATCCGGTGGTAACTTTTCTAAAAATATTTTTTCCCTCGAACCCCCAGTTTTCAGCACTTAGGATACACCGGTTCTGCCTGAAAGCTTTGAGAATCAATCTCGAGCAATACTCGATTTCTCTACCAAGTTTGACGGATTTCGGTTCAATACTTTTTGAGAAAAGCCCCGGACAACGGACGGCGTACGGACGGATTTTTTTCATTAGTTCATTCAAATCTACATACTTCAAAATGTAAACTGTGAAATTTTCAGGGGAGTTATTTTATTTTTTTTTTGGTCGATTACTAAGGTTCATTATTTGATTTTATCAAATAATAAACCAGAATTTCCGGCAACTGGGAATATTTCCAAAAACGACCATCTCTTTAAGGATAATTCGGCCTTAAAATCTCCACTATCTTGTCGTGCATCACATAATAGACCGACATAAGCCGACTAAAATAATGACGTTGTCTATTTCTGAAGGATAGTACACAATAATAATTGATATTGACGAAGCCAAAAGTACGAAAAGTTGCAATCTGCATACTACTTGCGATAATATTTATTGCGAAATCGTCCCTTTCGCTTTGGATATGGTCTTTCGGCTATCACACCTAAAAATCAATGCGACTATCTTGTGGCGATTTCCTTCTACCGTGAAGCAGCAACACTTGACTTGTTCCCTCAGGCAAACATTTATATTACCTTATATCGTCATGCCAAATTCGAAAGGGTTCTGATATTGCCTCCTTTGAGACGACTCACTCGAAGGTTAAAGAATATCAATGTTGAAGGACACTCTTATCGCCAAATGGTTAGCTAAGAGCATAACTGACGAAGCAAACGAATTCGATTCATGCTTGTTCACAGAACTCAACATCCCAAAAAAGGCTCATCTCCAAGCCGCCCACTGAATGGCAGAATGAAGCAATCAGTAACTGACAGGAGCAAGTGAATTTCTGTCAAATCTCCGGTGTTCGAAATTGCTACCGAGAATTCTGTTCGGAGCCACCTGACGATAAATTCTGAGAGCCGCTTTCATTGAGTAGCGTACTATGGCTGTCGAAGAAGCACTTTGTAACAAAGGAAAGGACAACAACGACTTAACAAATTATATGAAGGACGACTTTCAGGAAAACTTAATGAACTAGCGATTATAATGAAAATGGTGAACTGATAGTCTAGTATTCACTTTATCGTGGGGTATTCTGAAGAGCCGAATCTAGGATTTTAGCGCCTGCAGCAAATTGTCCAAGGGCGCTCTTGTTCTGAGTCAAAATAATGTGATAGTGTCCGCGATAAGAGTCAAGTGCGAAAAAATTCTCATGATTTTCAGTCTTAAGGAACAGTTCATTACGAAACTTATCCACACAGCAACGTTTCGAGAAAAATTTTCGTCTTCTTTAGGATTAAATTACAACATTGGTATAAAAATTCATAGATATTAATATTCAAACAATCAAGTTACCAAATTCAAGAACCAGCAGAATAGTAAAACAATAAAAATGCGAATGAAGGAGAAAAACAATGAACATCCCAGAGACAAAAAACAATGATTAAAAACTATTCGAAAGAAATATCCACCATTCCACCCTATGAATAGCAAATTGAAATCATCTGAAAAATTCGAACTGGTGAAATCATTCGAAATAATTCAGATTATCTTGACTAATACAGGTAGGTATGTGTTCGCATGTGCGTATCCTAGAAAAAAAAAACTAATTCATATTATTTATCAAATTCGAACACGCTATGTTGAGTGAACCAATATCAGACATTGAACTCACAAAATTGGGGTGTTTTCTTAGGAACAAAATAGCCTTGAAACTACGTTTAAACCTTTTCGTCTCTTTGGTCAGAATCTTTGCATTGTCGAAATCAAATTGATATCCTTCATTTTTAGAGTGTGGAGAAAGGGCGATTGCCTCATATTTTTTTCGTAATCTAACTAGCCTCAACCAGGCAATCTGGCTCCGAAGTATTGACTGGTCTGTCCAACATTTTATATATAACAATTCGAACAACCAACCTCATAGACTAAACCTGACGATCTCATTGGGGATCACTATCTTGCAAACGAGAAAATAGGCTTTCAACAGTTTATTTTATAATATGAGACCACAACCGTAGATGTTGCTTTCATCAACTTACTCAACATTTGGCTCAATCAAGGAATGTAGATCAATATATAATATCTGAAACTATCGCATATGCGGAATCATTGTAAGTCACTGGTACACGAGTTGAGTGTTTAGAACTAAAAAAAATTTTATTACTCAAAGTTTTCGGATATCCATTCTGATACAAAATAGTCGTTTGTTGTTTGAAATTTTTTGAACGAGATAATCCATCAGACAAATAAGGAATTTTCTGTTAAATTTTCCTGATAACTGCAATTTTCTGAGATGTTGATTGCAGAGAATCTAAATGTAATGTTCGGTGGAATGTCATAGGTTTTGAATACAGATCACTTTTATACCATTACCATCTCTTATTAAGAATATGTCCGAGAAGGGGATATAACCATCTATTTCCATCTGATGGGTAAACTGGAGATCCTTGTAGAAGGTGTTGAAATATTTCAATATCTCATCTAATCCATTCCTAGGCGCTACCATAATAGTCTCTTGCATGTTACACGAATTATCATATTTTGATGTTTTTCTCATTCTATTTCGATACAAAATCATAATAAATGCTATCACACACTTCAACAATTCGCGAATTTTGAATAATTCGGTATTAAAAATCATCAAATCGGGACGCAACACCTACGTCACTCGTTATTCCACGATGCCCCGATCGACACAGCTGACGCGCCCTATTGGCTTGCTAGAAAGAAAGGTACGTCACGGACTGTTTAAACAACCAATATGTGGGGCCAAATTAAAAGATCGTTTTCTCGCTGAAAATTGAAATTTTTGACGGCGATTGAAGTTACTCAGTATTCTTATGGATAGAATATTTGATTCCAATGATAAAAAAAATCTAGAAAAGCACTGCCATGGAGGCAGCAGCTTTTGCGCGCATGTTCAATGTAGATGACCGCTTCGGCAACGAATTTGAACATGCGCGTATGCCTTCACGGCAGAGCTTTCCTAGATTCTTTTTCGATATGTGTAGAGAAGGTTCGGACCTTAATTACGAAGGCCGAATTCGTGAATGGGTAAAATCCACCCAATGATTACGCAGATATACCCATTCAAAATTTTATTTTCCCATATTTCCAAAAATACAGATCAGATCGAATTGAAATCCAGTACTTCTTCGGAAAATTACAGTTCGAAGGTTCACACAGAATTTAATGAGGATGATATGATAAAAAAAATCGCAGTAAATTTTTTTTCAAATTGTCCAGATGACACGATCATCACGAAATTCTGCATAAAGTTGTCTTTCAGCATCTTCAAACTAGCTGCGAAGTTTTATCAGGATTGAATCAGTATTTCTCGAGTTATACCGAAAAAAGCAACGATATCGAGAAAAAACCTCGAAATTTTACATATTTTTTCCCGATATCTCCTAAACCTATGATCGTATCAAACTGAAATTTGCTACACTGCTGTGAAATATGAAGCTCAAAGTCCGAGTAGAATTTTTTACGGATATGATAAACGTTTTCTGAAACAACAATTTTTGGAAAAAATTGTTGAAAAATATTTTTTTTTTCAGTGGCACTACGATCCTGACAAAATTCAGCTCAAAGTAGCGCGTCGTTGTACTCCACCTAATGGCCAAGTTTGAATTCAATCGCTGAAGTAGTTTCTGAAATAAAAAATAAATAACTTCAAAATTTCAAGTGGCTATAACTCCGGAACTATATACCACCGATTTGGCCCATTAACGAAATTAACCGCGGCATTCCAATACGCGACCTACCCTGAAAGTTTAAAGTTGCTAGCTCTCTCCGTTCGACAGTTATCGTGTCCACGGCCGGCCGTCATCAGTGAGTTCAATCTAGTCGTTTGAGATCATTTTCGGCTCAAGATTTAAAAATTTAAGACATTTGGACGAAATGATAGCACGCTGTTCCACTAAAACATGCGCGCAAAAAAATACATGCAAAAGACCTATTATATCATCCACATAAACAATATCTCAGAAAATTTGCAGTTATCATGGGAATTAAACAGATAATTTGTAATTTGGTACTTCAAGAAGATGTTGTTCAAAAGAAAACAGCCCAATTCTGTGAATTCAAGGTCTGATATTGGTTCACTTAACATCGCGTATTCGAGTTCGATGAATAAAATGAAATAAATATTTTTTTTTTTTAGAATAAGCACATTCCGAACGCCTATGTGGTACCTATTCATTGTTCTTTTATTCGTGTTAATGAAGCCGTACCTACCTGTTTACGTCAAGATTTTTTTTCAAACATTTTTCATTGTTTTGTTACCCTGCTGGTTCTTGAATTCGGTACTCTGATTGTTCGGACATTTAGATCTATATTTTCATCATACCAGTGTTGTAATTTCAGCCTGAAGAAGAGGAGAATTTTGCTCGAAACTCTTTTTCAGCCGTATAATTTCCATGCCAGCTTGGATACCCGTATTGCACATAATGTATAATAAGTGCCTATTTTTTTGAATTGACGCTTTATAAACTGTGATACACAAAGGAGAAATTTTCAGCCTGCTGACAAGTATAACAATTATTATCTTGGATTTTGTTTGGTAACTACTTGTCGCCTAACAGTTTTTAAGAGGTTCATGTACTACATTATCGCTCTGAAATATGAACAGAGTTTGAAGTAATAAAATATCACATTCAAGAACAAAATTATAATATGCCCGCCTAGTTAACTTACGCCTGAGGCAAATGTCTCCTTCTCACGCCCTAGATCCGGCTCTGGCTTTCAGTAGAAATTCGCAAATCATTTATCCCTCTTCACAAAAATTTTAAGTTCTAATCTCTATAGCAATTTTTCAGTAACCTCTATAGCTTTCAGAAAGTATAATTATATCATTATTTTGAACTATGAAATTGAGATTCTTCTGGGAGTAGGAAGATTACATTTGTCATAAAATTTTTCATGGAACAACAATAGGTTGGTATTTTACTGCTGAGTTATCGATAGAGAGGAGTATTGTGAGAATACAAGACTAAAAAACAAGAATATATTTCAAGATCAAGTTGATTTTCCTCACCTGTTTTTCATTTGAGCACTGTGAACGGTCATACCACCATTTATTCGTTAATTTAGTTAATTCTTCATTTTCCTTCAGAGCAAGCACCGCCAAATTAACGGCATCCCTACAAAAACGGATATTTAGCTATATTACATTTCCGATAAGTTAATATTTCCAACGGTGGAGTAAAAATATGCTTCTTCTTACCTCAAAGGAGATCCTAGGGGAGTGCCTACACCGAATCCTTTAGCGTCCAAGTTACTTCCAACTTTCATGGTGTTGCATGGTTTTTGAAGGTTTATATATTCATTCTTTGGCGATTCAATCAACAGGGCGTATTTACCTTTGGACTGCCGTACCCTGTTTATTCCTTCGTCATATGACTTAACGAAAACATGTCTCCTGGAACTCATAAACTCCCACATTTTGGTGTAAAGAGATATCTGCGACCTCTGAAATTTAGAATTATCCTCTCAACCTTATAAATTTTTTTTTGCTTAATAGCACTAGTAGTATTTAAGCTCTTAGATATATTTGAAATGAATATCAAAATATAGAATCTATGAAGCATGACACATGAGTTTTTGTCCTACTGATATTATATTTCAATATCAATATATTCACTAGTAATACCACTAGAGGTCAAAATATTTCCGGATTCAATTTGACTCGTGTGGTAGTCGGTAAAAAAATTCCACACCAAATGTGTTTATTTCATAGACCTATAAAACTATATGAGAGTTTAATATGTCTATGTTTTATTTCCAAAACCATCAATTTTCGTCTTAATCAAGTACTTGCAAAACCTAGGAGGTTTTGTCGACTTGATTATTTAGTTACCGTGGCAACTCAGTGAACTCTAAGCTAGAAATTATTTCTATTTTGAATTTGTCAAAAACGGCACGACGTAGAAAAATGTCTCGCTTCGGTCGAGAAAGTGAAGAAAATATTCGCCAGAATATTAAGCAGTTGACACCCGCGAGTACTAGGAAATCGAGGGCAAGTGTATGGAAGCAGTTTATAAACTTTTGCGCAGAAAAAGCGTATGATTTCGACAGAGCGGAAATACCTGTGAAAAAACTGGCGCTTATTCTTGAAGACTGTACCTTCAACATGCGAAAAAAGAACTCCAAAGACTACAAGAAGAGTGTAATCAGAGCTCTATGGAACGCTACAGCTAAGCAGTTGCAGGACTATTTTTTTGAAAGGTATAATCGCAAGTTTAATCCATTCTCTGACATAGAATGTGTCAACATGTCCACTCAGATTCATCCGTTGCGATGGTGATCTGTCAGAAATACACGTTCTAATTGATTAGAAATCACATATTTTCACGTTTATTGAACAATCTTTTGGGACATAACTATCGTTATTTTCTATGAAATTTGCTTGAATGTTGAATATTATCGAGTAGAGTACTCATATTTGAAAC
This sequence comes from Myrrha octodecimguttata, assembly GCA_958510865.1. Lineage (NCBI taxonomy): Eukaryota > Metazoa > Arthropoda > Insecta > Coleoptera > Coccinellidae > Myrrha > Myrrha octodecimguttata. The sequence continues at coordinate 7,955,728 of OY294056.1, read as the reverse complement.
CATGGAACAACAATCAAGATCATTTTTCGTAGACAATAATAAACCACTGTAACACAACGTTGTTTTTTTCCATGGCAATCAAACTCATATCCTCTATGTTTTTAAGTTGGTACGAAGCGGGACTACCTTATTGTTTTGAAGGCTATCCATTGTGGTTTTAGGCAAGGAGCAAACTGATCTACGAAGAACGGTTCCTATTTTATATTTAGAAATATGAAACATGTATACAGGGTGAGTCTTCAAGTTGTACATTAATTTCAACCATAGATTCCTCTCATCGAATGAAACAATTTTTTCATTTATCATTTCTTCAGATTCGGCTCCAGCAAAAAAATTCAGGCTGTTTGAATTTCCAAAAAAAATCAGTTTTCCTTTTGTAGCTTTGATATGGTAACTCCGAGTGAGAAGTTTTCTATAACTATCACACATATTCTTCAGTAATCTCTTTCATCCTACTTCAATGAGTTTCCGAGTTATAGACTCATCCATTCATAAAACCATACGAAATTAGCATGAAGAATGCAGATAAAGTTTATCTTATGTCATTAAAAGAATCTTTAATCATTTAATCAATCATTTTAAAATACTTGATTATTCCTTATAATTTTTCCTAAAACGATTTGCAGATATTCAACGTTGAATGTTATAAAATCGGATAAAATTCGGAAAATTACCTTATATTTAAGGGTCCACCCCTGATCTAGTAGAGGAAGTAAATTAAGCTGGGTTTACGTTTATCCGGGCCATAGAATACACATAAAATTAATGTACAACTTAAAGACTCACCCTGTTTGTAAAAATAAATTCGATATTGTTTGCATTGGATTTGTCTTGCAGTACTTTCTTGTCAGTAAATCCTGCTTTAGTTTGAAGGAAATCGAGAAAATAACCTAATTGAAGCCAGTATTAAATGTTAATGTTAAATGTTATTAATGTTCATAAGTCGATGAAATCCACCGAAAAATGTCATCCCACTCATAAATTCTGTACCAAGTCTCGTTTCGATATAGCATTACTAGGAATAAACTAGAATCTTTCAATAGAAGACAATTTTGGATTCGACTCATTAACGAGATCTTCAAGCTTCAACGGCAACCTGAAAATTCCAAGACCCTGGATATTTTGTTTGAGAGTTAGAGCACATACTGACAACCAATCGAGAGGCATTCAATTTGACAACGGACTCTTCATTATTCGAACCAACTAATCTGAGAACATTGTCGGTGAATTACTTCAAATTCTGTAAGATTAATAGAAAATACAAACTTGGTTTTCTTGAATATGGAAAACCAATGATGTATTGAAAATTAAACTGACATTTGATTTATTTTTCAAGACTTTCTCCAGACAATTACACAATTGAATTTAATAGAATGCAAATTTCCCCTTTTTTGGAAATCCTAGTGAAAATAAAATATTCTCGTATGATACTCCAGAATCAATCTAACACGTTTTCGAATCAATTAGGTATAACTTCTCCATATGAAGCAACCAAGCAAAAACTCATACCTTTCTGATCATTTTGTTAATGTCTTGAACTCACCTTGAAAAAGTCATACGTAGCACCATCAGCAAGAGTTCCATATTCCACTTCGTTTTGGTGTGCCAAATCCTCGACAGAGTTGATAGGAGTAACCATTCTTTCGACAGTTAAGAAAGCTGCCAAATTTGCAGTATACGAGGACAGTAGTATCAATGTAAAGAACCACCAAACTGCTCCAACGATCCTACCAGACGTCGACCTGGGAGAAATATCGCAACCTTGTTGCATGAAGGCCCCAAGCGAGAACCAGAGCGAGTTCATCATGGTAAAATCATTCGCCATAGAACCACCGTGATCTCCATGCGTACCGGAGATCTCGTGATGTGCACCAGTGAGATGGAGAAGACGCCATTCATATGGGGAGAATCTCGAAACGGTAAACAAGACGATGCTTACACCGATGAAGCTGAATATGACACATACCCATATTTCTTTAGAAAATGGATTCAGAAAACTGAATACCCCTAACTGCTGTTTCATTGGTTTTTTTATCATAATGGATATGCCCAGAGACATGAACGGTTTAGTGAAATCGATTACCCTTTCTCTTTCGGAGGTAATGGTCATTGGTGCAATTGCAAGGTCAGCCTCCTGTAAATGATGAAAAATTGATTTAGTCTAAGATCCGAATCTGAATCGATATTCACAGAGCTGATAATAGAATAAAACTGATTTTATAATAAATTTAGTATATTAGAAAATATATTGAAAATGGGTTGCCAAAAATAACCTTTGATAGAATATCTTTTATTATCTTTTGAAAAATAATTTTTCATCAAATGTTGCTATATCAGGATAATAGGGAAATTCTTTACTGAACTGAAAGTATAAAACTTATAAAATGTGCAGTTGTCTATTATTTACCTGAACTAACTAGTGGGTTGCCAGGTATCAATAGGTATGTCGATTCCAGTTACTTTCACTAGATAGGATAATAGAAAAAATTCGAAACAGCATAAGCACTTTTTTTTCATTTATTTTATGGAAGATGGGAATAAAAAAGTGGTGTTTCAACGCATAAACAGTATTCACAAATTATAATGGAAAAAAATCATACATTAAAATACAAACACAAATAAATAATAATTTCAAACTGAGCATTATACAGAATTAAAACCTGCATTGAATAAAAAACACTCATGAGACAACATTATGTAATAACTTTCATTATAGACATTTTCTAAATGGAGGAAGAGACGTACTAAAATGATGAGTATCACTGAGCTCTAAATCGAAGGTCGTCCGCAATCTACAGATTGGCGTGAACACGTTGATACCTATAAGGTTGTCTGCAAAAAATTCGGTCCTAGTAGTGGTTTGCGAATTTTCAGGAATCTCAAAATATGGTAAAGTTATTGATGGAAATACAAATTGCTTACTCTGAAAGTTTTTTGCTTTTTCTGGAAAAAATTAAAGCGAAACAGAGTGGACTGCCAAAAATCCAAATGAAAAATTAGAAAAAGGTACACTAAAGATCTTGTATTATATTTGAAAATGTTACAGAACAGCAAAAGTACAAAAATAACATTAATGAAAAATTTAAATAAATATTCTCAATTCAATATCTGATTCATCATAAGTGAGTTGTGACTCTCGAATTCATCGGATTCATTAGGTTCTTCCTTATTAACTTCCATTTCAATGATGTGAATTTTCAAAAAAACACTTCTCAGCCATTTCATCAATATCGATTCAATTAATTTTATAAGTCATTAGCTACTCCTGAATAACGCGTATGGTTTATAAGGAGGACAGTAGGGATACCTCAACCCTCCACAGTTTACACATACCGAGCATGCGGGCTTTCTTATACTAAGGGGACCATCAGACGAGACTGCAATGTCATTTATTACTACACAGTATACTTACCTCAGATCTCTCTGTCACTCACTTCCACATGCGTTGAAAGTTAAATCTTTAATATTCGCAAATCTCTATTAGGACCGAATTTTTTTCAGACAACCCTATATCAACGTGTTCACAATAAAACAGCGCTTATGCTGATTCTCTTATTAACCTATCAAGTGAAAGTAACTGGCATCGGCATACCTGTTTATACCTGGCTACACAGTAGTTCGTCCAGGTAAATTAAAGACAACCCTTAATCTGCACATCATACATTTTATACTTTAATTTAAAAAAAATTGAAAATTTTCTTATTATCTCGATGTTGCAAAAATTTAAGAAAAATTATTTTTTTGAAAGTAATTGAAAATATTCTGTCCAGATTTTTTTCTGCCAACTCATTTCGAATATATTTTCTATTATACTAAATTTAATATGAAATAAGTTTTATTCTATTGTCAGCTCGGTGGAGGTCGATTTAGGTTCGGATCTTTTACTGATTCGTTAGATTTTCAGAAATGTCTATCGAGAAATCTTGTCAGATATAAAAACAACTGTACAAAATCTGAGTTACCTGACGCACTAATTCTCCTACCATTCCGTCCCAACCTCCTTTAACGTCGGGGTTTTCTGTACCATATTTTCCATCTTTGACAATTCTTAGTTCATCTGAAACGTTGATAAAACCTGAATGTGATATCTTGAAATATTCACTGAGAAATTTTTCTGACGACTAGTATCAATGGGACTGTGATATAATTGTGGAAATAGGGGTTAATTCATCACATCGTATGATTTCTTGTATCATCTTTGATTATGAAATTAATACTTCACAGAAATTATAGAGTATCGACGCGAATCGACTAAATTTTCAAATTCGCGAAAATATTTTGAAATTGTATTTTTATTTGTTTTGTTGATATAATCATCACGAAATTATGCATAGAAGTGTATATCAGCATTTTTAATTGTTCATAATGAAAGAATTAGTAAATTCAAAAAAGTCTACTTGTTAAAGGCTATTGAAACAACAATTCAATACAGATTTTTCTGTATAACCTTTACATAATTTCTTTCGATATTGATTTGATATCTTACGATATACTTTTATGTCTTCGACGTACTACGTCTTCAATGACAAAATTATTATATCAACTGGCATATAATGATCAAAGTAAAAAACTTGAGAAAAGTGTGAAAAAATGAAATACAACCTAAAAACAATACTAGACACAGTGTTTCATCTTCTATCTTTCGATTTAGAATCATCAGTAGCATTTATTCTATATTATACATCAAAAACTCACCACGTGTTTTGTAACGTACACTTCACTTCAATAACGGAAATAAGCAGGTTTAAGTCCATACGCATGCTTGTTAGAATTGTGCATAGAAACAATAATGCCACAGATTTTACTTACACCTTCTTCTTTCCTTGACAAATGAAATGCGGTAAAAAACATTTTCCAAAATCTTTATAACCTCAAAAATTAAATGACAGTTGATATTGACCCTTGAAAACTATAAGTTTTCATTCAAATATTAAATTCAAAAAAGTCTACTTGTTAAAGGCTATTGAAACAACAATTCAATACAGATTTTTCTGTATAACATTTACATAATATCTTTCGATATTGATTTGATATCTTACGATATACTTTTATGTCTTTACTTTGATCATTATATGCCAGTTGATATAATAATTTTGTCATTGAAGACGTAGTACGTCGAAGACATAAAAGTATATCGTAAGATATCAAATCAATATCGAAAGATATTATGTAAAGGTTATACAGAAAAATCTGTATTGAATTGTTGTTTCAATAGCCTTTAACAAGTAGACTTTTTTGAATTTAATATTTGAATGAAAACTTATAGTTTTCAAGGGTCAATATCAACTGTCTTTTAATTTTTGAGGTTATAAAGATTTTGGAAAATGTTTTTTACCGCATTTCATTTGTCAAGGAAAGAAGAAGGTGTAAGTAAAATCTGTGGCATTATTGTTCCTATGCACAATTCTAACAAGCATGCGTATGGACTTAAACCTGCTTATTTCCGTTATTGAAGTGAAGTGTACGTAACAAAACACGTGGTGAGTTTTTGATGTATAATATAGAATAAATGCTACTGATGATTCTAAATCGAAAGATAGAAGATGAAACACTGTGTCTAGTATTGTTTTCAGGTTGTATTTCATTTTTTCACACTTTTCTCAAGTTTTTTACTTTGATCATTATATGCCAGTTGATATAATAATTTTGTCATTGAAGACGTAGTACGTAGAAGACATAAAAGTATATCGTAAGATATCAAATCAACATCGAAAGATATTATGTAAAGGTTATACAGAAAAATCTGTATTGAATTGTTGAAAGAATTAGGGGAAAAACCTCGAGTTTTAACAATTTTTTTCCCATGTCTTCAAAAGTTGAGCTCGAATCAAACTGAAATTTAGTGCACTATCTCGATACACTGATCTCAAAGTCAATGCAGAATTTCATCGAAATCTGATCAATTTTTTCCAAAAAAAAATTGTTCGACAATTTGTTTTTTTTTTCAAAATTAACTGGCCATGTGATCCCAATAGAATGTAGCAAGCAATTGCACGTCGAGTTTCTACAACCACCATTTTCAAATTGAACTCCATAATTTCGATATAAGTTGGAATTAAATTGGTAGTAATAATACGAGATCGACTATCACGATGTTTTTTATGTTAAGATTGTATATCTGTGTAACACATGACAACAGCTGGAGCTGAGTTCCAAATTGAATCTCCTGTAATAAAGATTATTACGACCAACCAAATTGTTAAGTTATTTAGTTTTTCCAGTGCATAATCGAAAACATTACAATAATACTAATAAATATAAATAAATAATTTATTTGAGATTGCGGGACATCCTCTCGATATTATTTTCAATCATGGTAATTCGTGGTATACGCAGTTATGTACTGAATTATTCTGGGATACTGCCGATCTATAACAATACCTTCGGCAGTGTCCATACCGTCGATTTCACAAAACTTTTGACGGCCGATGAATTCATTGATTTCAATTCGTATTCGATGGTTGGATTGAAACTGGGGCGCTATTTTCGAGCTCATCCGAATTCAATTCGTCTACGAGCTCTAGCGGCCAGGCGACAGTTTGGCAACGTGGTGTTCACGGTGTACTTGAGCAAGATTTATTCACGAAAACACCTTTTTCATTATAATTTTGAATGTTTCAATGATTATTCTGAACTCCAAAATAACTTTTGAATATGAAAAAGCCGAATGACCACAAAAATGGGGGGAAATGATAAAACGCCTTATTTTTTAGGTGTGATGATCACTATGCACGGTACCAAAATGACTCATATGCACTTGCGCACCAGTAAATGAACTTTCGCATAGCTTCGTTTTCGACTGAAATACATCGGATTCACTTATATATAAAAATTATGTGCACAGCAATTTTTTTCCTCTATTTCAGAAACCGTATATTAATCAAAGCAAAGCAAACCTATTCACTTCACGCATCATATTCTATCTTACTCGTACTCAATAAAAAATTTCAAATTTAATACGAAAAAACTTTCTTCCCGGATGGAATAGTTAATACAGAAAAAACTTTTGCTGATTTCTGATTAACTTCCGTTTTAATTTTTCACATTTTCGGCGCTGTATATAGGATTATCTTGGGTTCCGAAAAGTAGAAAAAGCGAAAACGAGCTAGATATAAAAATAATTCCAATACTTCACCCTTTATGGGATCTAAATTCAAGAACAAATTTGCTTATATGAATCCTCAGTTGAAGGTGAAACATTTGAAAACTATTTTGGAGAAATTTGCGTTTGTATATAAAAAATTAATTTTTGTTAGCGTAGGGAAGCCTAGGGAAGGTGGAAAATCATTAGTTTTCAGTTTAATCCACCAAAGTTTTCAGTTCAATCCACCAAAAATCAATTATTTATAAAGAACACGTTCAACAATATTATTATGTTTGTTGCAGTGCTCTTGTGAATTTTCTTCGACAATTTTTCCCTGTATATAATATTAATCAAATTTAACCGAAAAAAAATTCATTCATTTTTGAGAAAACCTCAATTGAAAAAAAATAAAATTCTCCTGCAAAGGAGCTCAAACTGAGAAATATGGCGGTTTCGGAAACTTGATCGGATTAACATGGGTAACTTACCCGGGTCACCCAAATGACAGATAGAGCGTTCAACATCTGTCATTCGAGTGATTCGGGTAAGTTACCCGTGTTAATCCGATCAAGTTTCCGAAACCGCCTTAAGTAATCTAGTTGAAGTGGATTTCTGATGAACTGAGTACCTGAAAAATTTCCATTAACTATACATCCAATTTCTGTTGCGATCACCAAGACTACAGTTCAAATTAGGTATTTAAAATGCTTTGTTCAGTATTCAGAAAATTCAGTTCAACCATGAATTTTTAAATAAAACACTCCATATTGTATATGCTTAATTTATTTTGATATTGTAACTAATATTTTGTACATATGAATTACTAACAGTTTTTGAGCCTTCAAAATATTCGTATGATTGTAGACATTTAAAAGTCTGCGTTTGCACCTTGTGCCGAAACTGCTATTCGACACCTCACATTCAATTCAATTCCTGAGGCTCTGAGTAATTGATTTTAGACATTGAAGTGTCCATATATCCATTTGATAACTAAAACAAAACTAATCATAAATATTACAAATAGAATTTGGGTACAATATAATATATATCCTACCTTCAATCATTGTTTAACAAGGCTTCAATCAACATCGTCTCTCGTACATCAACTTTCGGATATTCACTCCATCACTATGATTACTTCACAAGAGGATAGAAATAATTATTAAATCAAAAGGAGTGCCCATAAAAACAATTTCAAACTGTAAAATCCTTGGGCATGTAATAAGGATTGCCTACAAATACAAATTCTAAGGAAAAACAACACGTTGCTAAACTGTCACATTTGGCCGAATCTAGACCTCACTTTCGCATGCGAATGTGATTCGGATGACTCGAAAATAGCGCCCCTGTAGTAAATTCAACTACAGAAGTAAGAAGTAAGACATTCAATGATTTGTGAAACCGTCTGTAAGTGCTTCAAAATCCAGGTATTTGAGAGTTTTCCATTCGCTTCAATTGAAATTTTTGGAATAATTCTTGGAAACTTTTTCCTATGTAATCCCTGTTATAAAAAATTTATTACATGTACATGCAGTAGATTTCGAATTTAATCATTAGTGCCAAATCTACTCATTTCTTTTCTTGGTGCTAAAAGGCTGAAATAATTATTGGGACTTACAGTTTATTCCCAACCTTCTTGCTATCAAATCTGCTAAATCCTTGCAATATCCCTCGAATCTATCATTGCCATTTAAAATTTTGCCTGGTTCTGATTGACGAAGCATTATGTAGGGTTCCTCCTGAAATATATGCTGGTTTAGACTCACGATTATTATATACGGTATGGAATTCTTAGAATATCATTTTATGGAGGGTACATATAATTGAGGTCAAGTGGTTTTTCAACCAGAGTTTCAACAAGAAAATCGCCATTACTCCTCCGTACTATACAGAGGGTTTATTATAGCATCAGTTATATCACGTGGCTTCGAAATCTTTTCATCTTGCTAATTAAGTAGGCACATCCCATGCTGATTCGATTTACGCCTTGCTAAGAGACAGTAAACTTTTGGAAAAAATCCGTATGCGGAATGATTATAATTTCAATAACTAAAAAAAAGTTCATAACCTTCAAATAGATTTTATAAATTGAATGCATAAATTAAGCACGCAAATCATCTATAGTGAGATATAAAGAAGGTGTGGAACTTGAGGAAATTCGTGGTTTCCAAATTAAGATCAGGGAGAAGATGTGACATTGGAACTCATTTCTATAGCGTCTGGACTGGCAGTTGTCTGAAATGGTAACCAATTAAGGATTTCCTTGTATATAATATTAAAACCGCTTTTTCATCACTTCATGATCTCAAGAAGATTTTTGTGAATTTCTTTTTTCAACACAACGTTATTCGAGAAGGCAAATGAAAGCCATGAATGATGTTGCAGTTCTACCTCCACCTCGTCGAAACTAATGTCAAACTTTACGGGGAAAAGTGAATGTTGAGCATTATCTAGGTAGTTATGGCATTATTTTCGAAGAAGTAGGGAGCTATCATACCAAAAGGAACAAAAATCATAGTGTCACTTTGGGAGGGTTGAGAACTTCTGGTGCTGTCGGACTCAACGAAGCAGAATTCAGGAAAACGCTAGTCCAACGGCTCAAAGAGGCTGATATTCTTCCTGCAAGTTATCTTTACGTGTCTAGATAAGCATATTCGTCCAGAGTATGGCGAGAAAGTAGGAACATATGTATAATTGTGAAATAAAAAGTTATCTTCCTGAGGCAGGAAGGCCTATGTCCTATGTATTGTATTGCGAAAAAAATCTTGCGCGAAAAAACTTGCAAACTTCTGATCTTATTAAAAAAAATACTCATCACCCGTTTCAACAAATTATTTTCAATTGGCAGCATATAGGTACTTCTACCTGGCCGTCGCACATGCATCCATCTGCTGCCCTGTATCCAGAATTGACTAATTTTCGTCATATCTACATCAATGAACAAGACAAAAAGCATTTACTTCCTAATTTTCAATACTGATAGTGCCCTTGGAATCTGACATTCAGATTCTGTCATCAAAGAACTGCGCGATGTTCCACGTTATAGGTGGACATACACGGACGTTATTTTCAAGATAATTTTGAAGATGCCCTACGACATGATAGAACATGTGTGTATGACTGTCTGCCACGCCATCATCGAACAGGTGAGTTTTTTAGATATGATTTCATCTGGAGTGTGGCGAACCGAAGTTTCATGCCACCATTCATTGTCCCCATATCATTGCAAGCTATGCTTCTCTATTTTAATTTTTGAGACGAAAGTGGATTATGAGACAGGCTGATTTTGTTAATTAACGAAGGAATTTGAAATAGAATTCATGGAGATATCATCAAGATCATTCTCCCAAAATTCTCTCAAGAGCGAAATGTGGTTTCTTTAGAATTTATCATGACGGTAATCGCACATGCAACAATAAAATTCATTCCAACAGAAACACTCATCTCAAGCGAACTACAATGTAGGACCACAATATACGAACTGAGAGTCCAGTCGCGTAAGTCCCTCTGAAAATCACTAAATGACTACAAGCTCTTCCAAATGACACTTTTTATGACTATTTTTGCCCATTGAGGCACGCTATTTCCTTTCGAATTATTCGCTTTGTACTATCATGTATTGAATCCTTTGAATTAATCCATCACTTGTATGACAGGCCCTACTTTATGGCATGATAATCATCACGTCCTCACAAGCCACGATTCTCCAAAGGAAAGAACGTTCGTGTATGGCCAGCTGATATATATATATATAGACATTTGAAACCAAACTGACTACAAGCCTTTTTACATGGATAACTCATTTGCTCCCACCAAAAAGTATCAAAAACAGAACAACAAAATGTGGCAACAAATATAACCGAGAATACCCAAATGCAGAATACCGAAAGTCGAGGTATTTGCTTCCCTTGTGTTCACTTATGAATGTATACTATAATAGTATAATCTTATAATATCTTGCTGTGGGGTAATTCAAAAGTTATTTGTAGGGTCTTTATTATTCAGATGGGAATCTTGCGTATGATATTCACGATCCCCATGCAGACCAGTTTTCTGGGAGTATAGGATATTAACACTAGCTTCCATTTAAGTTTTCAAACTTTTTGATTCTGCCAAGGAGAATGAGAATGGTTATTGTGATATTATCAATCTTTCATTTCCATGATACTAGAAATAAGGAAATATCCGCAATTCCTAAACAAACACATAGAACATCAAACTTTGAAATGTCAGCCAAGTATCAGAGCACTAAGATATTCAACCATCTACCTAGCAAGATGAGATCACCCCAAGTCATAAGTTTTAAGAAAGTTGTTCAGTCTTTAACTCTACGGAAGTGTTTTCATAGTGTTTATGAGTATCATTATGATAACTTAGAAAATGTTTGAATCAATTCTTCATTTGTTTCTTGTCTTATACGTACAGTGTTATGTTTGAAAGAATTAATAAACTTTTATTATTATTATTATTATTATTATTATTATTATTATTATTATTATTATTATTATTATTATTATTATTATTATTATTATTATTATTATTATTATTATTATTATTATTATTATTATTGCGACCGAGTGGGAAAGGTATTTCCTCCGAAAGATTCTTTCGTCAACAGATGAGTCTGTTATGAAATAATTAATGCCTCTCCACCTTGAAAATTTCTGTGGGCTCCACATTGCTTGGAATATCTAGCCACATACAGCAACAGCCAGTGTGTATTGTACATTGACCTCGGTTTATATATATATATTCTTTTGAGAACGAGCATTACAATTCTAAGATATATCACAGTGTTAGCAGAGGAAATGTAAACGGGGTACCATACATATTTGCGTATGATACAAGAGCACAGATAAAAACCTCAGGAAAAATTCTGTCTCCCCGCATAAGTGTAGTAATTTGTTTATAGAAGAGATGGCATCTTTTTCATTTGAAAATAATTTTTTCGTCATCTTGAATTCATTTCGACAAAATATCTTGACATAATATCTGAAACAGAAAGAGGGACAGAAAACCAGAAGGAAGCAGTAAATAATATTACCTACATTTGCTCATGACCGAGAGGGTCTTTCGACCAGGTTCGGTCCTCCAAGCGATGATTTTCAGATCCTCAGATAAACGAAGAACGCTACAGGCCCCTTTATTGGGGAATCATCTCCCATAGATCCATAATTGTTCATTTCGAACTAGAAATCTAATAAAATATCGGGAATAAAGTGAAAAACTTGTGACATGGTTTATTAGAACCAAGTACGCGGACTGGTCTAATCGAATATTGTCCATTTTTTCATGTCACATACAAGCTTCAAAGGATGTTACTTTGCGTTACGAGCTCCTATACCACGATTCATTTGTCTTATCATGAATCTACGTGGGGATCTTCACCCAGAGAGGAAGTGGAAATGTCAGTATTTGCTCAGCGCTGGAATACCTCTTGAGGCGAGACGACCATAAGAGGAACGCCGTGAAACTATTCAGCTCCCAAAGTCCAAGGATTGCCGTACTAGGGTGGTGACATGAAAATCACCTATATGGCCCAGAAGCCTGAGAGGGCATGATTCGTAAGTTAACAAGAAGAAATTAAAAATCAACTAGCGAAGGACGTGCTCAGCGTATGAACTCTGGTATGTTGAATGCTTTCCAGTATTGCTTCCACTAACGAAAATTCTAGTGAGCTGAGGCTAGCACATTGTTTTGAATCTTCTTAATAATCTTATTATCACGATTCCATTGATTGTAACTGTCCAACAAATGCTTATAATTTCAATCAAATGCGCTATTCTCGCGATCTTTCACCTATTCGATCGTGCAGTTAGGGGTGCTAAGGCGCCGCGCGGGTACTGTTGAAGGTGCTTCCGTCGTCGAGGGCGGTAAGGGCCAGATGTTTCTTGGAGCGCTGAATCATCTTGAATTTCCTCGTAGCGATCAGTTAAAGACGAATGCAGATGGATCCATCAAGTAAACAAGTGATGTCATTTTGAAAACGGGGCGGAATATATTCATTCGACTTTTCGGATATTTGAATTTCTCTGGTTTTCTACATGTCTCGATAAAACAGAATATCAAGAATGATGCCTAAAGATCCGATGTGATTTTCGAACTGTCCTTTCATAATTTCGATGAACTTCCCTGAAAGCAAGAACAATACCACGCTGTTTCCTAGTCCAGCAATGCATTATAACCCCACTCCCAAGAACTTTTTCACTAACTATACGAGTTTTTGGCAAATTTCTCTGTGGCATCTTGTATGAGCCTCTTTTCAACAAGACTATTCCTACTTTAATCAGCAGTTTTTCATCCCCACTTAGGCTACTCCTAGCATATAATAATATTTATTTTAGAGAAATAACTGTTATATTTACAAGAAAAATGTAATTCTATCTTGATGGACTCACCACAATAGTTGTAACAATATAAGTTTTATTCCTTTCAATAGTCAATGGTGGTTTCAATCTGATATATTTCGCTGCCACCGGAGTGAAACCGGTATCATCACTCCATTCCGCAACTTTGACCATAGCACTATTGACTGTCATTTCTACTACATGGAGAGTGTAGTTCTGTCTCCTACCATCTTCGCTGAATCGAATCTCTCCTGTGAGTCCCTCTAGTTCAACCTGAAAATTCAAATTTAATATTCAATGGAGATTTAAGATATGTACCTCAAATAAGGAGTTAGTGTTTTTGCTTTCAGAACTCTTATTATTTTTTAGATTTTTTATGGGTTTTCACTTCCAATATCTATAAGAACTATTAGAAATTAAATAAAATGTTTTTTCATGGAAAACGCCCTTGCGGATTGCAGTATCAAAGTATTTGTCAAGGGCTGTTCCTTGCAAAAAAGATTGCCTAATGAACAATACAGAAACAATGCAAACGATAAAGAAAGTGATTTGTGACGTTTCAGAAATTTTCTGCTTTGTCTGATAAAAAGTCAGATTTGTACTATCAAACGTTACAGTTCGATTTCTTTATAGTTTGTATGGTTCCTGTATTGTCTATTGGGCAATATTTTTTGCAAGGAACTGCCCTTGACAAAAAGTTTGATACTGCAATCCGCAAGTGCGTTTTTCATGAAAAAAAAAAACAATTTTATTTAATTTTTAATAGTTTTGTTTCAGAGATTGGGAGTGAAAACCCATAAAAAAACAAAAAAATGATGCAAAATCCCCCCCAAAATAAGCTTAATCGATACTTAGAACTCTTATTGCTCACGAAAAAAATGCTGTGATTTGTTATGTGTCCATGTTGAGAATATTCTGGATATCTGTTGATATAAAAAATTCAGACTCAGTATGTTGTTCATTTTACTCTCCTCATTTTTCATTCTAAGATATGAAAAGAATCGAATTCAAATGAAGCTCAAAAGGGCGCTCCATTTCAAACTTCTATTTTTTTATGATATTTTTATTCATTTATTCGCTCTTCCGAACCTAGGAATTTCCCAAATACTTTTGAAATCATCTCTCAAGATAACATCAGAAATACCGATAAAAATGTTCACATTCTTGGAATTTCTAATGAAGTTTAAAGTCAACTTCATATAGAATACCCCATACTTGTATCCAGAGATTATGGGGATATTGTTTTGTTTTTCGAAATTTAGTAACGGAGAATGTGACAAAAGTATGATAATTTTGAAATTTTTTAATTTGAAATGAGGTCTCCATTCGAAAACTTTTAGAATAGATATAGAACCGTTGCAGATGTGGTTATTCAATTCATCCAAATATCCCCACCAAAGATATTTTGTCCTACTCAAAAGTCTAGAATTTAAAATGGGAGGAAGAAATTGCTAAATCTAGGGTTTCGTCAAAAGTCTATGTACCTTAATGTTGTACTTCTCGAGCTATCAAGAAAGCGTAAATTCTGAAAATCTTTTCTAATATTAGGCACCATGAGGGTCACAGAATAATCGTTGAATTCCATTACGAAAGCCTTACAAAATCAAGGTATGTGGTGAAATCAGAATAAGGTCTTACCTTTCTCAGCAGCCTTGAAATCTTATCACCATGCTCCCAAGGTGTCACCCAACCTCCAGACGTGTTACAATCTACTCCTCTTGTACCATTACTGAAAGTTTGTCCTTTTCTGAGAGTAGTCCTGAAAACGTCAGGTTTCTTTCGTAATAGCTTACTAAAAGCCTCTACCAAGACAAAAACAGCATCGTACATAAATGCTGCTTGAGCCGATATGTTATCTTTGGCACCTTGGGAAGACATCGGATCCAGTTTTTTCCATTCTTCCAGGAATTCCTTAACATGTTTTTTCGTGCTGTCGACAATTCGAAATCCTGTTATGTTTATGGCTCCATACTCAATAACCTCACTCTCCCATCTATCGTCCATGACCTGAAAAAATTAACTTTACTACTGCACTATTATCAAATAGTTCATAATACTGAGTTCCTTGTGAACTAATGTCTTCTTCAAGAGTTATATTATTATGAAATAATATCGGTTTTCAAGTAAAAGTCTTATCTGAAACCCAAACTAGGCGGCACTATCATGTGTGTACCTTAGTTATATTCCAATGTCCATCAACTACTAAAATCCATATAAGGAATGTCATAACAGTTCATGACGGAACATCATTTTAAAAAGAACCTCATTCAATGTTGAATACAAAATTGTTGAACTCACTTTCATTCGAAAAGATTCAAAGAATCATTTAAATTTTTTGTAATCATAATTTATTGTATTATTTCAATTGCTTCAGCCAAATGGTATACTTTTAATAATTTTCATTCAAAAAGGGGGACACAAAGATGACATTCATGAATAAGCCCATAAAACAAAGGAGTTTGTTCAGGCAACCGATGTTATCATGTTATTGTACATAACAAATATTTTTAAGTGGTTGTTACGAATATGTAGGATTTATGTTCGAAATAATGTTCCTGCGTAATCATCAGTGTTCCACTATTCAAGTTCTCTCATTGAATACTCATATTGTTGGGGTTGCGAAAAAATATAACCTGTCATTTTTTCCTGGCATTCCTTTTGAAAAAATTAATAACTCCGAAACCAAGAAGTCAATAGTTGTATTCGGCATCAAATAAGAATATTTTTAGAATGATGCTTTACAATTCAGTCAATTGTCAAACACAGTTTATTCTATATTCACTAAATTCCTCATAACACCTGCTCATCTGGGCGTCACTATGTTGATTTTATTCTGGAATAAATACCGAAGGAAGGGTAATCAAGGGTACTCTCTATATATTTTCTGTTGTTTGGGTGATATGGAATACACTATTAAATAGTTCAAAAGCCACTCAAGTGGAAAATGATATGATTTGTATAATTCGAATATTCTAAGAAATTGCAGGCCAGTACAAACGAAAATTATTATTTTCATTGCCCTCTGGTTATTTTTTTATATAATCCATATATTTGCTATCTTATAGTTTCCTCGTTCCTGGATTCCCAATTTGTCGGGGAATCTGGAAAGATGAGACCATTTCCAACTTAAAAGTGGAAATCGAAAGTACCAAAAATATGATTTATATATGATGCACAAAAAATTATTCAATGAGTTGAATGAATTTCCAAATTCATAGATGTTTCGTGATGATAAAATTTCATCCTCAATAAAGTTTTTATGACTTACCAACCCTGATAGTAGATAATGGTAAGTTCTTCTTCCTAGTGTTATATCTCTCACATGACTAACAACTATTTCTTTTGCCATATCAGCTGTACAATCCAAAACGATGTATTTGTGTTCCCAACGAGCTTGGTCTTCTAGTCTTCTCAAAAACTGCAACGCTTCTGAAGAGTTACCGATTCTTCTGACCGACGACACTTGAAAGCTTTCTTTTCCGGGCATCAGGCCTTGGTAGATTTGTTGCAACCGGAGGAGTCCTATAAATAATACATTTTACTGCAACTTTGCAACTAATTTTGAGCAAAATATATAGTACGAAGTAGATTTCCTTCATTTATCGTTGAATATTTTGGAAAAGCACAGATGTAAAGCCAGTAAGTCTTACGAAGTCATGTACAATTTTTTTTGAATGAAATAATTTGATGTGAATTTGAAAGAAGTGCTTATAAAAAGTTTTTGGTTTGAACGAGGGTTTGAACAAAGTGTAAGACTAAACAATATCTATCTCCTAACACTGACCTTCAAGAAAAACCTTATTCCTTGTTCTGACGAAGGCAGCTATTTCGGGTATTTGGTCCATATTCGGACAAATGATAATGTTGGACAAACACTATGAATATTCGGCCGAAATCAATCTGACGAATGCATCTTAAGACTGTTTCAGATGAACCCTTTTGAAAATTATAATGAAAAGTTCAAGAATCAATGATGAATTAGGGCCATGAAATGAATGAACTCCAATAAGAATGACCAAAACTTTTCTTCATCATATTTTAGTATCATGTGAAACCATAATACTACTATCTCTCTTTGATTCGGGTTTCGTTCTTTACGGATTGTGTTTGGTCGGAGGCGATTGTCTGCCGTTAGAGGCGAAATATTCAACATGTCCGAAACTCTTCAGCTGAAAGGCACCCTTTGTGCACAGTGGTTGGGTTACCCAAATCGCCACGAAACCCAAATACCCTGACACAATTTTATCAACTCCAAGAGACGAGACTGATTGTTTGGAAATTGAAACGTAGCGAATCTCAGCATGGTATCCCCCAGAAGCGTCTTCACAGTCCCTCCCACTTCATCTCCGATGTCGTTTTATCCAGCGATGCCCTTTCCGGGTCCTGAGACAAGACCCCCAGCCTTTGGTATTTAGTTGCTGAAAAACTCACCGGGAGATTCGAGGATCACACAGAGCAAAAAGTTTTTTTTTGTTAATATTGTTCCTCTTGCATCGACTGAAGAAACCCAAAGTACAAGCCATATAAGATCCTGTAGGATCACGGTGGATGGCTCAGTTGACCTTATTTTCACCTGAAAGCTCCCCGTCCTTCAGATGGCGCAAACTCACGAGAACTACCAAAATTGTTACCCCGACGTGATACCATAGATAAGCCAATCTAAATAAGATTACCTATCTATGTGTTATTCTCCCTTTGAACATGACGGTTCTTTGCCTGACATCGCACCTCTTCCTCCATCATAATAGCATCAAAGCATCACCGCTTCATTCACGATCGCTATGCCACTTCTACGGTTGTATAGTTAGGTGCCACAGGAATCAGCACATCGAATGAGTCCACCTCTGGCACTGGAATGAAACAACTTCGCAAAGTTCTTCAGATTGCGTGAACTCACGAGAGCCGCCGAAAATGCAATAAAAATAAAACGAAATGACTAGAACACCCACGTAAGTGGGTTCTTCCTCATTATTCAGTTTCATATAAAACTATAACAGTGCTATCAAATGATCATACACTTGCCAGATCAATTATTTACACGATAGAGATATTTTAGGTGAAAAGGCCAATATTTCTTCGAAGGGCGACAGTTTTTGAAAACAAACGTAAGCTGAAGTCACCTCAACCCTAGATGTGAGGGTTGTCATTCCAAAATTCTTAATAGGTAACAGAGGGTGAGATATACAGCAATTGAACTTGACAACTTATCCCTCCACATGAATACTGAAGTTTGCAAATTTTATTGAGACCTTGGAGTTGGACAGTTGGACATGTTGTTCATACACAGCGTACTAATTAAATGAAATGCTTGAAATGATTTCCATTACAAGCCAAACAATAATATCGAAGGTTCTCATGTGTTTGTCTCACATCCGCAAAAGTTTCACAGGAAAATTGACCTGTTCTGCATTCTCTCTGAAAAAATCCCTGTTGTGACATAATTGGCCAAATTGACACCCTGTATAATAATTGAAAAGAGTGGCGTCCGAAAAGATGAAGAAATTCAAAATCGAGCATTCTGTAACCGAGCAAACTTTCAGCACAATTCAATAAAATATTCTGTATGGCGTATTTTGAAAAATATCTTTTCATTCATCTGGATATAACGAATAGTTGTCGATATTACAATACACTCCCAATAAAATCGACTCCAGCAATGTAAATATAACCATGATATCATAACACAACTTATGCATATCGATAAGTTTGCTCGTTGTGTCTCCACTAACCACACTAATGTAACACTGATAATTTTCGGTGATTATTGTTGTAAATTGTACTCTGTTCGTTACTGAAATGTTGTGATGAAATGTAGTCACCCATTATAAAGTAAACTGTGTGGCTGTACAGAAGCTGGGAATCTGTACAGAATATTGTGAGGTTATGTATGTTTATATAATTATGTAACACGTCTCCGAAAGTCCGTTTTTTGAAAGAGTTTATCTTTCTAGGTTTCTTAATCACAACTTTATTGGAAGCTTAATGAAAAGAATACACTACAGAAAGAGGTGTTTATTTTGTAGGCCCTAATAAGCTTTTAAATGGTCAGATTAAAGCTAACTATCTCTTACATATTCACTTCAAAAGAAAGGAAAGAAAATGAATAGTTTGCATAATCTAATTCTTGGAAAAGTGGATCGTTGCTATGGGATGAATTGTCTCATAGGCGGAATCTGGTAGCATGGAGTTCGTAACAATAAAAACATAATTGTCCCTTCGACTATAAGGATTGTACTGGCGTAAGTATGTAAAATCTAGCAAAACTACAATAATACGATAACCTAGAAATTGTAGTACATTTAACCGTTTCCTTCAAAAATGAAAGAAGCATATAGAGTCATCTTCGATTCGTGAAGAGTCAGAGAACAGACTAAACTACATGTCTGCAATGGCAAGTGGACGGCAGTGGAGTGTACTGTACCATTACATTTTCATGCAGGTACAACGACCAAACCCAATATCAAGTTCAGAACATTGAACATTTGTTGCAGTTGATGATGTTATTGTATTTAACTTCTCAATAAACGCTTTAATCTGATTTTTCATTTCCCATTTTCTGCATCTTTTTGGTGAAATATTTTTGGATAGATAGTGTCTTCTGATGGCGCATCATCCTCAAAAATGAAGCTTGGATGATTAGCATATAAATTTAATCTCACATGAAATTTCATTTCACATTGATTAAATCTGATTCAACTACATGTGTGCTCGAGGAAATTTATATTCCTGCTGGAATGAGAAACTGGTTGGAAATATGAAGGAAACCTTACCATCGTTGGAGTCGTAGAGATATATTATCTTATCCCAGTTGTAATATCGCACAGTATCGATTATGGCTTGATGATATTCCGGTCTCATAGAGATGGCGTAATCCAGAAACCCTGACGAGGGTGCTAACACCTTCTCAGGAAACCATGGAGTTACGAAGGGCATCTGGAACGTGTTACTGTAGGAGTGAAGAGTATCGAAGGAGTCTGGAGATACAGCCCCTAGCATAGAGTAGACTCCTCTTTGAAATTGATTACATACTGTAAATGAATATTCTAATTAGAATTGGTGATTTTTTAATTCTGATTATTGCCAACTGCAGAAAGTTTGTTGAACGGCATCGATAAAATTCCAATGAAATGAATCTGATTCGATAGTCATTACGATAGTATCTGAAGAACAGAAAGAATAAACATCTGATGATGTGAAAATGTGAACTGTACTGTAATAATTTGGATGACATCTGAATGCATAGTACGGAATGTCAAAAAAATCGGAAAAATCTTGAATTACAAAAGTGTAAAAAAAATTGATATAAAATGTAAAACGGTACAGGTCATTTCATTGATCGTTCACATTTTTTCGTTATTCATCATTAACAAAAATAAAAATGAAGTATATTTTCTTTCAACATAACATGAAATAATATTCTTCAAATATAACATAAAATAAATATCATGAACAGAGTCTCACTAAAGGTTCACCTGTTAGTTATTAAAAATAACAAAATTCCTTTCCCTGAACGTCACGAGAACAGTATTTTTCAAAAAATTCGATTGATATAAACTATGGCTCGAATGAATGATGCCTTACATGTCCATTATCGGGTAAAAAATTTCAAAATCCTGTTTACAATTTCTGTCTAATCCGAGTGTAAAAATGTCTTAATCATGAGAGAAAAACAATTTTGTCACTATTTTTGAGGGCACTTGATAGTTGTCTATTCAGGCATCCTAAACCTAAATTATAAGGTAGGTGTGCCTACATCAACACTCAATTAGGATACATTTTTTCAAAACTGCCCTCGACCCAGTGGCGGATCGGCGATTTCAATGGCTCTACGCTTGAAAACTTTGGGGTACCCCTCAAAGTTTTTAATTTCTTTCGAAACACTTTTCCAATCAGAAATCGCTTCTTTCAAAACAATATACAACACTTAACAGGACTATACCAGGTAAAAAAAATCAAAATATCTTTCTACAAAACAAGCATGGTCATAAAAAATTATTTAAAAAAATTGAATATAATATAAAATGCTAGAAAACTAATCAAGTAAACTTTTTTTTCATATTTTCATGTCTGTAAATTCATTAATTGCAGCATCATAATTCAGATTGTTCGTTATCTCACTGCCATTTCCTAAAAATTTCCACATTTATTTTTTATTTATTATAGATAACTTGAAAAATTAACGCTCTTCGCAACTTGTTAAGCAATATAAAAATAATTTCAAAAATAATTTTATCATTACCTTATCGTGAATTATTTTAATTATTTGTAAGCAAGTTGTGATTTTTTCAGGTTTTCGATATTCTTCGAAGTGAGATGCTTCACTGATGATTCTTTTGTCGATATTCTCTTCATAATACTCTTAGAGCTCTTTTGAACTTTTCCTCAATGTCTTGCAAATAATCCCCCATATTAAATATACATGTGAATTGCACGGTTATATCTCGATCAACGGAAGTTTCGACGGTCCAAGTCGGCATTGGGAAGTTAAACAGTCTATTCAAGATGTGCAACTTAAATTAAACTATTCCGTGACATTTTTTTCTTATGCGTTCATTGGGCGAACCCTGGGAGTATTCTTGTTCAATATCGTTACTTATTTCTTAAGCTTGTGCCTCTATCTGGTTCGTTTTTAAGTCCGCATTTCTTCTAATAATTACTTTAAAGAATCTTCTAGTTCTAGTAAATGAAATCCTCCTATTCTGAATGCGAAAATTTGTGTCTTGCACTTTCCACTCCTTCCTCTTCACAATATGGATGGTGGCATCCACCTACCTAGATTTCAAAAGGATACCGTCAACTTTACTGCCATCTTCTTGTGACTGTGATAGTTTATACGTTATTTTTCATTTTCACTTCCAGAATGAATTTTCATTCTGAAGAATTCGAACAGAGACCTTTGTGGATCCCATGGCCCTTTTTAAGTGTTCTGGTTAATCTACCACTGCCCTGACCAATAGTTTGAATTCCGTGATTCGTATATAAACGATAACTTTATTTGATCTTTAATAGTTCTCTTTCAGATACCCAAAATATCCTTTAATCGATATATCGTTTACTTTTTCTAGAAAATGGCCGAAAAATTTTCGATTCTGTAGACCTAGCCTGAACTACAAGTTGCAGAATTATTATGTTGATCTCGCAGTTATTATAATATATAATATTTTTTTCATATCTCAACGCAAAATATTATTAATCTTCCAGATTTTGCCTTCAATATGTTATCGATCACAAAAAATCGCTTCATTTCTTACAAGAATAATTCAAATATTTTTTCCCCAGAACAATCTCAATGAGATGGTAGTATGGCAGTAGGTGAGACGAACGAGTTGTTGGTTGATAAAAAACAGGAATATAACCCGATTCCTTGCGTAACCGGAGTGTTTAAGAAAGAACCTTGTCCACCATAGCATTTGATGAAGAATCTTAGTCAATCTGTGTTAAAGTGGGTAAAAAGAAGATCCCTATTATTTTGTTCAGAGACTTCGAATACTTACTCAGTCTGGATAGTTTGAAAGCATCTGCAGTGTTGATTACATCTACATAGGCCTGTAGTTCAAATCGCCTTCCAGTTATATTCTGGTTGTGGTTGAGCATCGCAAATTTAAATGCGGTTTGTACTTCATCTGTTCCTTGCTCAAATATGGCGCCTGGAACAAAATCATGTTAGAAAATCAAAGTATCCTGTGGAAAATTCTAATTCTGGTCAAATGTGGTAGTTGAGTGAGGTATGCCGTTGCAAGAGGTTTCGAGCAGATGGAAATGTGCAATGCAATTGATTCCTGCAAGAATCAATTTCATATCTGCTTGAGATCTACTTTAAAAACATATTTCAGGGCGGATTGAATTTCAAAATACGAAGGTTATGTTCGTTAAAGGACAAAATCGGGCGAACGTTTTCGGAGTTATAGTAATTTGAAGTTTTGAAATTAATTTCCTGATATTGTAGGAACCACTCAAATGATTGGATTGAACCTTGACAGTTAATTGGAGCATAACAACGCACAACTTTTCAAGAAATTCGTTGAGATCGCATCTTTTTCGGAATTTAAAAAAAAAAATTTTTCTTCGGAAACCATCGATTGAATCCGGAAGAGACTTCCGCATGTACCTTGGAAATCATATTTCACAGCAGTATACCAAATTTCATTTCGATGCAGTCATAATTTCTGGAGATATCGGAAAAAATAGATAAAATTTCGTGTTTTTTTCTCGATCTCGTTGTTTTCTCTGAATTAACTCGGAAAATACTAATTCAATCGGAACGAAACTTGGCAGCTACTTTTAAAAAAGATTGATGGGCAACTCTGTGCAAAATTTCGTGATGATCGCGTCATTAGAACAAATTGAAAAAAAATTCAAATCATTCAAAATCATCTGTGTAATATTCCGTTTGAACTTTTGAACTGCCATTTTTCGATAAATTACTGAATTTCAATTCGATCTGATTTGTATTTTGGAAAAAACTAACCTTCATCACTATCGAGTATCTAGTAATAAATTTCGCCGAAAATTATATTCTAAAAGTGAAATCCACTAGGCTGCTTTGAAACATGAAGCTCCAGATATGGGCGAAAATTTTTCATAAATGATGAAAAGTTTCAAGAAAAGAAATGTTTCCGAAGAAAACGATGTTATTTTTTTTTATTTATTGACAACACTATCTCAACAGAATTCTGCAAGAAGTTGCGCGTTATCGAGTTTCAAGTAAATGTAAAGTTTAAATCTAGTCACTGGGATGGTTCCGGAAATATCAGGAAAGTAGCTTCGAAATTTCAAATGGCCATAACTTGGAAATGTTAAAATGATTTCGCCCATTCACGAACTCAATCATCGCATTTTGAAATGCCACCTTCCCTAAAATTGTTGGTTCGATAGTATCCTTCGTACGCACGTTATATCGTGCTCACAACCGGCCGGGCAGAATCTATTTTGGCATCGGATTCGTTCTCAGTGAGTCCAACCTAGTCGTCCGAGAATATTTCCGGGGCAAAATTCGAGAATTGTAGACATTCGCACAAAACGATAACACCAGATTTCTTATGGCGGAAACAATTCCATTGACTGCCGTAAGAACGAAAATTATTCCAATGAATGTGTGAAGAAATTATTCGAAATTTTGGTGTTGTCAGTTTCATAGTACATAATTGTGCAGAAAATTAACTTCCTCCCTCAATGTTCAGGAGAAGGAATAAACAATGTTTGATTAGGTACATATGTTTTCGTGGTGAACATTTACACACGACTTCATTTTCCAACAAACCAAGTTTCGATTCAATCAGGTTGGAATTCTTTAAAATATGAAATTATTCAAAACAAAATCTTGAGATTTTTTCCTATTCTGATGATTTCGGTACGAAATTGCTCGTCGGTATTCTTCGACCAATTACAAAGTTTAATTTCTATCAAGATCAGCATTCCTTCAAATATTTTTGTTTCTATGATGGCACGATTATCACGAAATTTCACACAAGTTGGCACATCAGTATCTTTCAACTTAGCAATGAGTTCGATCCGGATCTGCTCAGTATTTCTTGATTTATCGGACAATGAAAACGATACTGAAGAAGACATAACGAAATTTCACATATAAAACAATATTTCCTAAAATGAATATCGGATTGAGCTGTAGTTTAGCACACTTTTGTTGAGTATAGCGTTTGAACATTTAAGAAAGTTTGTTTTTAATATTTTCGAAATTCCAAGAAAGAGTTTCTTCTTATCATTCTTCAACTATAATAACTTAATTTCAGTCATATAGGACCAGTTCCTTCTGAGATGTTTGGAGATAAACATAAAATTTCAAATGATGTATCCCTCAGATTCTGTTGTGTGGATTTCACTCATTCTCGATCTTACGACCAGCCGGACAGAACTAAATTTATATTCATAGTAGTTCGATACCATTTTTAGCTCAAAATTCGTGAATTGAAGATATTCCGCTCAAATGATAGCGTCCTGTCCCATAGGAAGAGGGTGAAAATGGAATCTTTGCGAGAATGTTATGGTGAAACTCATTTGCACTAGATGTGTTTTTTCTGGGAAATTTCACAGTCAATATTCGAAGTCGCGGACTTCTAGCATTTGTTATGATAAGAACTATCAAGTTTTAAGCGTAAGTACCTCCTGAAACTCTTCAGGAATGTATACGATCATAAAAAAATTTCGTGGTGCGAGCGGTTTATTTTATATTTATTTGCCGTGATTTCGAATAGACTTAAGAAATTTATGGTCCCAAATGTCAAGAAATAGTAAAAAAATAAGAGGAATTCGCACAACATATACATAAAGATGTACTCTTGGCCAGAAATTCCGAAAATTTCCATGAAGAATCGACTCATTTGAGAGCATGTGATTCGTTATAACGAAAGTCATGCGGCATCTTATGAATTAATTCATAAGAATCGTGACCAACATGAGAGCACTTATAGCAACATAAATTTCAATCGGGAAAACTTTCTCTTTTCATTCTTACCTATCATGTTTGAAGAGGTTACAACCTGCCTATCATTCGCAAACTGACCGGATGAAATTGGCCGCATCAAAACGGATTTTTGCATTTCTGTGCCATATTTGCAAAATATCATTATTAACTTAAGTATCATATCAGTATTTTTCGGTATTAGACCCATGCAGGAGATGATGAGTGGAAAAATTTTCACCATTTGCATGTTCTACGCCACCTGATTCTCTCCTCTCAGGTATTTAAACTTCTCCATTTTCTCTTCGAATTTATTCCTCATGTTCTGAAATATTTTTGGAGCTCCTTTCTTCATTTTGCCTTGCTATGTAGATCCTTTCTACAGAAATCCCTGGATGGTACACTTCATAAATCGTGCTTACTGTTCTCATTTTCATGTTGATGTTTTCCAGATCCGTAAGATTCCAATTCAATTTGCCGAACGAATAACTCACTGCCACTATAACGAAGGTATTCATAGCTTATGACATATGTGCTTAACTCAATTTTGTTTGGAGTGTGCTATGCAAGCTTGACGTTAATTCTTGAGTCATCTCCTCTATTATCTCTTTATGCTCCATTCGATTTTACTATAGGATACCTAGGTACTTGTAAGGCTCATCAATTAATGATATAGACATGGTTTCGTTCGTCCAGCCTAACAACCAATTTACCGTTCTTCATGTTATCAGTACGGCATTTTTTTTAGTTCGACGGTCATCCCTAAACTGCTACTCATGCCATACACTATGTCAAGGTCAATAATCCACGTTTCAGCAAACTTCGGCAGCTCCGGCCGTATTCAAGATTGTTCGTGAAACTATAATATTATTCCGAAAAAAGGACTTTTTAATTCTGTCCCAGAATAATTTTCCTAGGTATAGTTTTTGATGATCTTCAAAACGGTTCACCTCAATAAGTCTTGCACTCCCTCGTGTAGAAGCAAATTTACATTGAGAAATTATTTTTCTTATCACGATAAAGACATGGACAGGTTCAGCGAATAGTTGCCAAGAATCAATATCTTGGAATTGATGGAAATCGATCCTTAAAAGATTTTTGAAAACCAAATGGCTCTGTCATGAATATTTTATTTTTCTGATGCCTGGTCTCATCGGTTATTTCTTAATACAACTCTTTCGCGAGCATGTTCAAAGGAGATGACATCTTTGGCAACGAATTTGAACATACTGCGAGTATGCTCTGCTGACTCCACGTCACTGCTTCTGTATTTTTCTTTCATATTGTTCTAATGACACGATCATCACGAAGTTTTGCACACACTTGTCCATTAGATTCTTTTTCATTTACTGACAGGACGATCTCAACATAATACGCTATCAGGAAATAATCAAAAATTTTAAAAGAATATAACTCTGAAACTGATGAGTCGATTTTGTCCATTAACGTGACATTCCGTTGCACCCTCTAGTCTGAAAGTTTCAAGTTACGAGCTTGCTCCGTTTGACAGATATTGTGTCCTTGGCCGAACAGAATCTATTTTGACACCTGATTCGTCATCAGTGAGTCCAACCTAGACATTCGAGAATTACAGACATTTGAACAAAACGATAGCACGATGTTCCCCAAAAGTTCTCGAAAAGTATTTAGCAAATGTATAGTTCTATCATTGTATATATATAGACATTGTTTATCCAATGGTTCTGCACCATACTAGTTGATTACTATACGAACCTAATTAATTTATACACTTATGAAAGTCTTCATTAATCGTCAAGAAAGCCCTCTTTTTCCCATAATTTTTTTTAGGTTTCTGGACCAAAATTAAGTACCAGTATCGGATAGACAACGGCACAGGTGTTCAATTTAATGGCAGTGAAAATTAGGTTCTTAAACATGAAAAATTTCAAAATTTCCCAGAAAAAAAAACGGAAAATCAAAAACTTAATCGAAAATACTCCATATTTTCCCGAAGAAATTCATCAGAATGTCGTCAAATATGAGATCATTCATCAACACATTCCTGACTCAAATACGAACAAGGATTCTAGATCAATATTTTGTTTGCACATACCCTTCATAATAATATAAATATTTAATTTTTCGAGAACAAAAAATTCATCCCCATTCATTTCCGAAATTCAAATGAATATTCGATTCGGACCTCGGTACACAATACTCAAACCCACCTAACTAACAAAACGTAAAAGGTGACATTCCTTGCCAAAAGGACTTAACTATTCTTTAAGACTATTCGAGCAGATTTATGATTTAGTCGGAAGAGGAGCTGTCTTGTATTTTCACATAGCAGGTCCACATAGGCGATCACAAAAAAGCTCAACAGGAAAGTATACATAAATATAATATATGTTCACATCTGAACTTCTGGAAATTCTCGCAAGGAAACCTAAGCTTTCCTGAAAATATTGCATGGTGTGCTCCAAGAGATCTCACAATGAGCAGTAATTGAGAATAACTTAAACTTTTCGCCATTGAACTATGTGAGCGAATTTCGTCAGACCTTTCATTGTGAGCAGTTTCAGAATTTTCTAATACGATATCTTCAGGATCTTTTGGTTTATTATTTGATGAAATCAGATATGCATCAGACCATTATTTTTCTGATAATTATTATTAAGGGAAATCCACGAATCCATGGGTTTGTAATTCCGAAAGCAGGTCTCCCTATGCTTTTTGAATTCGAAATCTCCCAGCCTTTACGCTCCATACCCCCATACTGTTTTTTTTCAAATAGTAATATATGGATTGTGATATATCAAATGGAAGTACAATCCATTGCATATTGAATGGCGAGACTGAAAAAAGAATTTGTTTTTTTTCCTAAGAAAATTAACAATTTGTGATTGGTGTTATTATTCTTGAAATAATGAATATTGAAAAATATCCTCCTACCCGCCGATGTCTATTTTCGAAGTTTAAGAAGTGCATGCAGTTTTAAGGTTGGGAGTTTATACCCTCAAACCACAACAGTTTTTTTTTTTGGAAAAATATTGCATGTGATATATCGCATCAAAGGTCATTCGATGACCAATTCAGTTACGTGAACGAAAATGAAAGTTAATTATCAATTCAATTCGAATCACAAATCCATGGGTTCAAGGATTTCCCTCAGTAAAAAGGTAAGTGTTTCTGAGGCAAAAATTCATGTTGAGATTTATACTGAGGTTAGGTATTAGAGAATCTTGTAGAGGGCATTTTAAAGATAACAAATTTTTAACATCATATGGTCTATACATATATAGGGTAGTCGTTTTCATGAAGGTTCATCTAGAATTCTTCCAACAGTATTTAAACTGTAACAACACTAGGCGCACAGATACATAGTTGTACCCACGTCACTCTTTAACCGTAACAGAGGAGTCGCCCTTATACATGGGCCTAAGGCTATTTAATGCTCTACCCCAAGGATTGAGGAGGACATCCAACTTGAAAGTTTTCAAAATTACTCTGTATAATGCAATTGTTGACTCTTAACCATATTCTTTGAGTGAATTTTTTGCGTTATGTATTCTGTTTTGACGAAACCAACCTCATTGTATTTCAATAAGCTTTCGATTGAATAAATATATGTATGATTATTATTAATTAATGAAAGAATAATGATCTGATTACACTACCCTCCTAACTACAAATTCTGAATTATTTCCCAATTTTTCAATGAAAAACGGCACAAGCAATTCTACTTTGAGCCACATCGCTGAATAGGTAATCAGATTACCTTTCATTTGATGTATCACAATCTATATATTTCCATTTGAAGAAAAAAGATGTGGAATGGGAAATATCAAATTCAAAAAGCACAGGATGAATTGGTTTTGAAATCAGAAATCGACGGGTGCGAGAATATTCCTTCTCCGTACAAGCGTTATCGACGAGTTACATTACTTTTCTGGCATGCTGTATAAGTTTTATTTAAGATATCAATGCTATTGGGTTACTTAACTGAGAAAATAATAAACCCTTGTGTAAAATTTGCAGCGTTTTTGGAATTATCGCTGTGACGGACATTTGGTGACCTCTTGTGGAACCAAAATGAGTACCATCAATTTTCCGAAGAGATATCGCCGCGATATGTTCACCACCTTTCTGTGTTGCTCAGGATGTATATTGGCTTGGTTATGTTTTAGTAATTCAGTTTTATTTTCATGAATTTTGTCTATTCTAGAATTCTGATTTTATTCGTGTGTGATCGATTTTCGTTCTTTGATGTAAGCCTAGGTAGTTATAGGTTTCAATATCAGGAAGATCATAAAGATCCTGTTAACATGGTCTTTATACATTTCTGCTGATTTTCATTTCGAAATATCCATGGCTTGAGTAACTATCCACTATTTGAGCAAGAAGTAAATTGGTCTGTTCGAAGACTAGAATATCCCCCATTGGTCTTACACATTATGAGGGCTCAATTGATCTATGAAGAAATGTTAATCTAACGCTAGGAAGATTCGATGGCCTACACTAGTGTAACTATCAAAGGCTAATTTGATTCAACGTCAAGATTTCACGCAAGTGCGTGCATATTAAATTATTATAGCAATGGAATCTTCAAAAAATAAAACCTTTAAAAGTTTCAGTAGTGATAGCTTATTCAATGGCTTGTTACAATGCCAGTCAAAGATGTGAGGAATTTTATGATTTTGTAGTGGCCAGTCTACTCGAAATAACGTTTGATTTTTTCGACAGTAAAATTGTTGACGTTACAGTTGCTCTATGTGTCAGTGACAACTAAAATGCGTCTGTTTATGTTAGGATATAAACACCGGTAACCTATATCACCCAGAGCATAGGTTTAAGGTTTTTCTTAATGTCCTTCATTTAAGAAATGAATCAACTTTTCACTTAATATTAGGGAAAAATTCCCAATATTGCGAAATATATGTGAAATTTCTTGTGTTTTCTTTGGCATCGTTGTTATTCCCGCAATCACTCAAAACTATTGATCCAATCATGATAACACTTGGTAGCTAGTTGGAAAATGCTTATGCCAAACTTAGTGGAAAATTTCGTGATGATCGTGTTATAAGAACAATAAGGAAAACATACACCAGATGTCCAAAATATTTTGAACCCATCCTCAACCCTATGTTCGTACCAAATTTCAGTTAGAACCAATTTCGTGAATTTTGCCTTTGGTATAGTTGTTGTTTCAGGGATAACATAAGATTACTGATCCAATCTCGATGAAACTTAAGAACTAATTGGAAATTGCTGATGCACAAATTCGTGCGAAATTTCAAGATGATCATGTTATTACAGAAATTTAAAGAAAATTTACTTTTCCTGAAAAAAAATTTGTTTCGGACACTATTCTTCCGGGTTTGGATGAATTTGTTCAGACCTTGAACTCCAAAGTTTACAACGCAAAGAAAGAACTCTCAGAGTATTTGCTCTCGGACAGGTTTCAATGAAGTTTTAAGCATGTGAATGAGAATATCTATGAACTTTAAAGCTACTTCGGTTCAGACCAGTTACTCTTCAAGTCTACTTGATCTTATATCGATATCTTATAATATCTTTTAATATATCGTATTCACAGTATTTAGTCTTCAAAACTACCTCATCTTGTGAAGGTCTAATTATGATCTAGAATGTGGTTGTCATAAAACCATTAAGTCTTATCATTGTTATAAAAAATAGTAGTTGGTTTTATTAAAGCTCAGTGAGGAACATGTGGTTTTATGATTGAATTTCGAAGTATCCTTGAGACACCCAATATGACTACTTCATGAATGTAATAGATCTCAAGCATAACAACCCCTGTGAATAAGTTCTTTAAGAACTCAATCAAACCTTGAATATATTCGAGCGAAAAGTGGGAAACGAGTATATGTTGATTTTTTGTAAAAGTATAAAAAACGTCCAATATCCAACAGAAGTTAACGAATCTGTGAACAATTCAAATGATTCCACAGCTGATACCTAAGAAATTCCATTCAAAGTGAAACCATTAACTTGAAAGAATGTCACATTGAAAATATAAACGAATTAGATTATGATGGGATTGAAAATGAGTAAATTGAAAATCTTTATTTCTGTGATGAGCATCGATGGAGGTCAACAAAATTTGGATATCGCCCAACTAACATTATGACAGTACATGGTAGTAGCTTGAAGAAGATAGCAAATTATCTTGAATCTTCAATATGATCATCTTATTTGAAGATTTATTTGTCCGGATGTGCAGAAAATTTACCAAGTACCTATCTACTTGGAAGCTTTCAGATATATTTCATGGAAGTGCAAACTGGTTGCGAATATGGAGTTGAACAAAAATATTATATTCATTATTTCCCTAATACATGCCTACGTCATAAAATAAACTAATATGAAATATGTAGAAGAATCAAAAGATAAATGAGCTCGAAAAAATAAATATCAATCACTTAATAGGTATTCTAGTGTGGAATTGATAAAATATTTCGGGTGAAATAATGATAAAATTCAGCCTTATTATAATTGCTCATAGTGGCATCAGCTTCATTATAATTAGAGGATTAATTTATCCTCAGTAATAGCAACAACAACAACAATCCTGTAAAATTCTTTCTATAAGAGAACTTACTCCCAAAAAATGCTAGATACTCGTTGAAAAGACCTCTTAAAGCAGAAAGGCTTCTTAAGGTTCCTGAAATAGTGGTAGGATGATTTCATTGCGCGAATTCATACCAGGGTAGATCGATTCAAACGCAATTTTTCTGCAGATTGCTTTTCCTAGGAGCTTTTGGACTCTAGTGAAGCTGGGTGTTCATTTGAGAGTTAGCTTGAAACCACTTAATTTTAAACGGGTTGCAAATAAGTATACAAGGTTTTATTTCACTTTTCGCCATATTTTCAATGAAAAGCTTATCAGCCGTCTTATGGTAGAACACGAAAATTAGAAATATGGAATATTGAAGGGATATCTATATTTATAAAACAGCTGTCTATTTATTCAATAATGTTTAATTTCAATAATCCAAAATCTTAACATTGAAAGAAATTTTCCATGAATTTTTTTATTGAATTAGAATTGATTGATATATGTGGAGCACGCTTATCTTCTAGTGGTATCTCGGCCGAGTTCACGAAAAACATTGGAAGCGTTCCAGAATTCACTGAGTAGGTATTTGAGATGATTAGAATCATGTACGTTTTCTTATCAGTGATGGAAGAATAAGTTCTTACAGTGAAATTAAAAGTTATATCCTAACCCAGAAATCTTTGGGATCGAATAAAGAGAATATAATCTTCAGTGAATATCCTTTAAAATTGTTTAATCATATCGCAACTTTTCAGAAGGGTTCCATAAAACTTTGAGTCTTGTGATTCTCTTGGACTTGGCTTCCACGAAGTTTTAAAAAGGAAGCGAAAACTTCGAATAAGTTTTGATACATATTCTGTTTTGTAAAACGTACTTAATAATAATAAGATCAATTGGTTACTACAATGCCTGCGAAAATAGTCTTGACGACCTTCATGAAAAGTTTTGTCGCTTGATTCATTTTCTTTTCTTATTGAACCCTCGTAGACCCTAATAAAACTGAAATTGTTTTTTGGGGACACTGTACGAAATGTAGTTTCGATCCAATAATAATTCTTGAATATAAATACAAAGCAAAAATATGTAACATTTCGTAGTATTAGTTTCATCATTATTTCCGGAATAACTTGAAAAATACTGATCCACCTATAATCTAACTTGACAACAAGTTGGAAATGCTGTTGCAGTATTTTGTGTCGAATTTTGTGATGATCGTGGCATTCAAATTCGTTGCCAACGTGGTCATATTCTAATGTATTGTTTCCCCTAACGTACCTTCACCTCCTGATTTTTGGATATTTTTCAGACTCTGAATGAACCCCAAGCTATAATTTTCAAATTATTTCTTGGTTATCATCCATTATCATTCAATTAATGAAAATATTGGGAATATTGGACACCGTTTTATTTCTATTGTTTAATTTGCACTAACGCCGACATTTCGAAACAGTTCGTTTCTTTTTCAAGACTGACAATGAATACACAAATATATAAGGATTACAAAATGACACAATGGGGAAAATTCATTACTCAGTCACAACAAAAATATTGTCCGCCCATTGAAAACATCAAAACATCCAAGAAAATCGTTTCAGGTTTCAACTTAATGATCTTAAATGGACGTGTAACACTGTTGACGAGGCCAGCACTCATCTTCTTAGTATATTATTATAAATCGTGCTCAGCTGTTGCTCATCTTCCCTGTATTTAACAGTGTAATTTCTTTTATCTTTCTCACTTATATTTCTTCTATAACCAACCTCTTACCTATTAAGAATCCGTACATTCTCAAAATCAAATTTATGACCCATAGTCCCTTAATGTAGAGTTAAAGCTATTTTGTCAAAATTTGCAATATTCTCACTATCATATTTATATTGTTTCATTTTATCACGTAAATATTGTTTGTTTTGGCCAACATTCACCTTCGACTCCCGATTCAAAGTTGTAAGTAGTTTCGAATTAGTGAAGACAAATTTTTTGGTGAGTAAATCGTAAAAACCACACCTGACATTTATCTCCCTACATATCTCATTTACTCTGTAAGAAACACTAGGCAAGTATGGAAACTCAATTTTACAGGCAACTTTATGGTACTGTTATGGGTGCACCAACAAGTCCACCATTTGCGCATTAAATAATGAAGGGGATCTTCTACTATATAACATAAATTAATAGTGAGAGTATTGCAAATTTTAACAAAACAGCTTCAACTTCACATGAAAGAATTCATAAATTTGATTTTGAGAGTGTAAGGATTCTTGATTGGGAAAAGGTTGGTTATAGAAGAAATATAAGTGATATGATCCATATAAAAAATCACACCGTTAATCACGTAGAAGACGAGCAAGACCAGAGCATGATTTATAACTAAATACTTAGAACATGAGTACTGGCCTCATCAACAGTGTTATAGGTCCATTTGATATCATGTGATGTTGTAAGCTTATGTCAATATCATTGTCAGATTGAAGGTGATTGATAGATGTTTTTATTGCGTACCTGTTATGTTAATTTCGATTTTCTAAATGTCTGAATGTTTTTAATAAGTGTACAATATTGTTTTTCGTAACTAGGTAATTTATTTTCACAATTTGTCATATTCTAGGCCTTATACAGGGTGATTCCGGAGGAGACCGTCAGATTTTGGGATAAGTTTACACTAGTCAAAACAGTCTCGAAACAATATTTGGTTTATGGTTGGTGGTTTCTATTGAGAATATACAGAGTGATTTGTCCGATTCGACCTATTTTACTTTTATTGATAACTTTTGTATGGCTTATTCGATTTTGATGAAATTTTCAGCGAAGTACAATATTGATGAGCACATTTATTAGTTTTAAATTTTTCCAAAATAAGTGGTTGTTATTGTGATAATTCCAGATTTATTGTGCAGGTTGAAAAAACACCCTGTACATCGCGTTTCCTAAACTACGCTATCTGTTTACGATTCTACTATAATAAAACATTATTTGAGAGGTTCTAATTTTTTCGGCACACTTTTAGTTTCTCGAGAAATTTTCATCAAAAAAAAAACAATGTCGAAATTTCGCTCCAATCGATTCTTCTTTTATCAATAACTTTAGTAGGGCTCATCCAATTTCGGTGAAATTTGGAGTGTAGAACGATCTGACTCAGTACATTCAATAACTGAAACAATCTCTGAAAGTACAGCGTTGTAATTGCGATAATTTCAGATCAATTGTGCAGTTGAAAAAAAACACCTTGTACATTGCTTTTCTAAAATTTTTTGTTCGTTTCAGATTCTACCATAATATGTCATTATTGGGAGGTATTTAATTTCATTAGCGCACCTCCGGTTTTCCTAGAAAACATTTTTGAAGAAGAGCATAATCGGAATTTGGCTCACAAGCAGTGAGAGTATTCTGCACTAAATAGGAAAGCTGTATTGTCCGAGGATGCAGAGTTGTTTGTCACTTCTAGAATATTCTTTTGAAATGAGAAATTTATTTTCAATTGCTCATTTTCTGTATGAAACCATTCTATCCAGGAATGACTTAATTTAATTTTTTTGCAAACCTCCGCTTTTCAACATAAGGGTTATATCCATGATGGAGTGACGTCATGTTCAATAATGTTCAATAATGTCGTTCGGAAAATTAGAAAAAAGGGCGCAAATATGTATTCTAAAAAGAGGAAACCATTTCGAAAATTCAGTGTAAATTTTCTGTTGATCCTCAAGTCCGTATGTTTGTTTAATATTTGTTTTCATGTGTGTAGATTTGTTTGGTTTATGTGCATATGAAGTAATATTCTGAATTGAATGATTTCATACAGAATAGAGTAATTGAATATGACTTCGGAATTTGAAAAGAATAATTTAGTATCTAAAAACTGCTTGTCGTCCTTGAATTATACTTGGAATTTACTACCTAGTGCAAAATGTTCTCACTGCTTTTGCGTCAAATTTCGATTATGATCATTTTTTCTCGGAAAACCGGAGGTGTGCCAAAGAAATTAAAATCCTCCGATTAATGACATATTATTGTAGCATCTGAAACGAATAAGAAAGTTTTGGGAAAACAATGTACAGTTGGTTTTTTTTTCAACTGCACAATTTATCTGAAATTATCACAATTGCAACCCTGTATTTTGAGAGATTGTTGCAATTATTTGATGCACTCATTCAGATTGTTCTACACTGCAAATTTCATCAAAAGTGGATGAGCCATACCAAAGTTATAAATGTAAGTGGAATCGATTGGAGCGAAATTTCGACATTGTCTTTTTTTGATGAAAATTTCTCGGAAAACTCTGATGATGACTTATTATACAAGAATGGTAAACAGATAGCGTAGTTTAGAAAACGCGATGTACAGGGTGTTTTTTCAACCTGCACAATTAATCTGGAATTATCACATTAACAACCGCTCATTTCGAAGAAAGTTTTGAAATTAATGGATGTGCTCATCAATATTGTACTTCGCTGAAAATTTCATCAAAATCGAATAATCCATACAAAAGTTATCAATAAGAGTAAAATAGGTCGAATCGGACAAATCACTCTGTATATTCTCAATAGAGACCCCCAACCAAAAGCCAAACATTGTTTCGAGACTGTCTTGACAGTCTCAAATTATCCCAAAATCTGACGGTCTCCTAAGGAATCACCCTGTATATTTGTGTATTCATTTTCAGCCTTGAAAAAGAAACGAATTGTTTCGAAAGGTCGGCATTGTTGCAAAGTGTACAGTAGAGTAAAACAGTGTCCAGTATTCCCAACTTTTTCTTTGATTATCGAATTGAGTTCCAGATTTCAATTTGATGCATTTTTGATTTCGACAATACTGGGTAAATAGAATTTTGAATGGTATATCTCCGGAATCATTGGTAGGATTTCATCCATTCACAAATTTGACCTTAGTGATTGAGGTCTAAACCTTATCTTCAAATATCAAGTTTCTATATCGTTTCTCTCGGAAGTTTTATTGTTTACGATCGGCCGTTAGGCATTGGTAGGCAAGTCGGAAGCTTTGACGCTCGTGTTCAGAATATCAATCAAACTAGACAACTAACCAAATAATGACTTCGGTTAATGCAGCTTGACTTTCTGACGAAAAAGTTTATGCGATTTTGTAATCATACTCACGACTTCCATGAACCTTCATAACTCCATTTTTCAACCAACAACTTGAGTTCAATTCAATTATTAATTATTCAATTATTATTATCGAAAATACAGTTATGTCCGTTTGAAACGAACTTCAAGTCTGTAATTCTCGAATTTTTTCTAGAGAATGGCCTCAATCGAATAGGTTGGACTCACTGCGATGACGAATCTGATACCATAACCGATTCTCTACGGCCGTCAGCCGCAGGCACGATTATGTGGGAACCCCTTTGGACTTGAAACTTTCAGGGTGGGCTGCATTGCAAAATACGACGGTTAAGTTCGTTTATGGGCCAAATCGGCTCAAAGATGCTGACTTTAAGTAGGAATTTGTCTAGAATTTTGTATATAAATTTTATTGGAAACTCTGCAACGTATCATCTTGGGTTTAAGATTTTCCAATCATCAGTGATTTTCATTCTTATGCTCCTGTTGAAGTGTCCACCACGAGCATAGTTATGTTTTTTCTTCTTCAAACTTCTGTACGTTGAATACGGATTTGTTCGTGATAACCGAAGGTCCGTTATAAACGGGTTCGTTATTCGCGAAAAAATTAACACATGTTTGATGATTTTATTTTTCACACCTCAAAAATTGGTTTGTTATAAACGGAAATGTTCGTTACGAGCGGAGCCATTATAAGCCGATAATACTTCATTCGGGAAACTAATTTTTGAAGAGATACATCAATGAATCAATTCGCAGATTTCACCAATTCACGAATTGCACTTTACTGCGTTAACGTGAACACCATAACAAACTTGTATTTTAAAATAAATCTCAGTATACTTGTTCGTTTTTTAATGAGACGATCCTTACGATATTTCGCAAAACAATTACCCGTTGTTATTCTCCATTGTAGAGTCTCAATTCGATCGGATCAGAATAATTTGGAATATAAACATTTGAAAACGAAAAATGGCTTATGCCATAGTTCATAGAAAACTGATAGAATGATTCCTGAGGAAACTTTTTAGGAATTGGGAGAATTTTGGAAATAATTTGTTCCATTTTTCACACAAAATTTTGTGTAGTGGTGCGCATTGGAAATTCACAACTAATCACCAGTTGATAGAGCTTGACAGAATTGAATATGAAAGAAATAAATTTTACTGTGGATTCTTCATCGGTGGATCCATCCTAGTTGTTTCAGATAATTATCGGCAATAAATCGAAAATTACAGACAGTTGGAAGGTATGGTTACCCGCTGTTCCTTACCTAGAACAAGCGCTATGCCAAAAATATGGACAGTACTCAAGATCACAAGATCTTCACAGGTATTATATTATCATACCAAATTTTTTTGAAGAATATCCTCGAGGCATAGCGTGATTTCTTCGATTTCACTTAATTTTTTTGATGATATTTTAAGAAATATTAATAATCTTCTTGTATTTCAATTTCAAACCTGTGAAAAAGCGCTGTTGTTTCCGCAGTTATATTGGTATATACCATCACTTAAGTGTATCAACTTTCCCCAGCATGAAATATTAGGAATAGTGAGATATCAACTTACTAAGACGTAGTATGCAAAATTTCGTTATTCCCTTCTGTCACTATGAATTTCATGTGACGAGGGTACGACATTTCATAATCCCATCTTGTATGTTGAACCAAGATGAAAATTACAGTTGACAATGAAGGTATCATTCTGAATATTATTTGATAGTTTCTCAAAATGAAAAAGGAATGAGCCTTCTCAATCAGAAACCAAAAGGTGAACCCAAGGCTGTCACTTTATTTTGGCGGAAAAAAATTTACATTGGTATTGTATTTGATATAAAGTGAAGCGTTATTCGAAAGATTATGAAGATATAGAAGGAAAGTAGAAATATTACCATTCATGTCGGAAATGAATATTATGAGAAAATTACAATAAACTGACGGTATGATTTGAATGATACAATAACTTATCACCGCAGATTTTCGAGGATCAATTATATTCTCATCGAATATATACAAACATCTCGAAAGAGATTCCTCTATTCCACAGAGTCTTTGTAATCTGGGAACCTAATTGAAAAACAATGTTTTGCTTTCATCCGAGATTGCGAGGCCCAACCTACCAAATTAACATTTCAAGGTGTTTACCTCGGTATAACCTCCAACTACATAACATTATATCCCGATTTTTCCATTTTCATGAATGAAAATCTATCTTATCAACTCACCCAGAGGAATTTTATCACCAGAAGCGTGTATAGCTGCAACTACTGATAAAAAAATTAACGTGAATCTACACTGAAAATTCATCTCGGAAGTCGAAACAGCTTCACCTATGGACCAAATCCCAAAGAGCTTATTTCGACGCCCGGCATCGGGGCGCAAGCGCGCACCTTTCTGTTCGATTATTTCTCATCGTTTTCCTGGACCCATCAGGGATGTATCAGATAATTCATCTTTTATCCTTATTTCTTCATCTCAGGTGATTCGAAAACGCCATATTATCTTTCAAGTTGGACCTGAAAGTGGACTTCTGGTCTTTGAATTTTCACGTTTAATAATACTTTCCTCCGAGGGTTTCAATCCTGAGCTAAAATCGATGCGCCATCGGCGATTGAACAATCGCTACCTTATTCTCTCCTGAGCCAGATTATCATTCATGATTTTGTCGTTCAAAGCTTCTTATTATTCGATAATATAAGTTATTCTCTGTATTTTTGGACAAACATGAAGTAGATATTTCATTACGAATTCCCCTTACAATATTCTCAACTTAGAGATGATTTGAGAGATGAAAATTTGAAGTTAAACTTTGACAGAGATGGATATAGAAAGGCATATATATATGAACTGTTCCTAAATTGCAGGTAAAAACGATTCCTCGCATATATTAAGGGTAAAAAATCCCATAAATATGAGATTTCAAACGTTTCGTTTTCGAGATTCAATTTTGAACTTTCTTCAAGTTTTTTCTTATAGTATTTGCACTTCACAAGATTTTCACAGAATTTTTAAGAATCATTGTTGCAAATTCAGAAAGTATCTATAAAACTAATCATGAATTAATTATTCACTGGAAATCATGACAATGAGGATTTCGATGAAATCGGATGTTTTTCTCGAAATCAGAATCAGATACGACAAAATTAACAGGAGCCATAAAGTTCAGTACAACAACAAAGCTTTTCTTGAAATTTTTCAAACTAAGAGTGGCCCATCTGAAAAAATTGTTCCGGAAGATGACAGGGCACAGGGTTCCGTACTTGCAATATAAATTGGTAGGTCACATTATGTAAACTGTAAAATGTAATGAGTATGCCAAATTTTAGTTGAATATCTTGTGGAACGCAGATACTATAAGAAAAAAACATGAAAAAATGTCTAACTTTTACATCATGTCTTAACGGACTTTTTTTGGAAAATTATGCAAGGATCCCCTCCATCTTTGTTCGTTCCTCCAATTTAAAAATACCCTGTATACAGGGTGTCTACTTTCGAAAGACCAATCTTCAGAGGGTGATCATACATGAGATTTGCCCCAAAAAATATCATATCACACGTGGTCGAAATCTTGAAGGTTATTTTTCGATTCAACCTCTCTTAGTTTCACGAAATTTTTTAACTTTTTTCATAAATCAATAATACTTCAGTTATTTTTCTAGCCTCATTTCATTTAACAACATATTTGAAAATTGCATTAAATTTGCTACAATTTAAGACTTTCTGCGTGCTGTAAAAATCATTTTTGCGAGCGTGGTAAGGACACGGAAAGAAAACTATTCTCAAAACAACAATCGCAATATTCTTGAAAATTTCCACTTACTTCAAGTTTATATTGTATAAAAACAAGAATATCAGGTTATTTTATATTCTTGGATCAATCTGATGAAACTATAGGTTCATATACTGAAATGAAGATTATTATACTCAGAAACAATAAATGGTATAATTACTGGAAACATGTCGATTCCTCAAGATCACGAATATTCCGAGATTGAATTAGAGTATAGGATAGTTAACTTCCAAAGCTATCATTATTTCATTTCAATTCTTCACAAATACTCATTAGATAAAAAACTTGCGAATAATTGGTTTACTTATTTTAATACTATTTGAATACCTATATCTTTGCATCCTGCACCCTCCAGCTTTCTTAAAATTCTTTAGGATTTTGTATTGGCTGCCAGCCAAACCACGGGTGCATCCACGGGGGATAGCGAAAAACAAACTTTCTTTCTAAATTATTTGGTTTACAATGGTATTCAACTATCTATGACATTCGACTGATATTGGACACAGAATATATGATTTTATTTTATTAAATCGTCTTTCAGAGCATATGAAGTCTTGCATTCATGTATGTGTGCTTCTTGCATTAAAATATTGAAGGGAATTGGAAACGTTTGTTGAAACATATCGAAATTAACAGAATTATTTAACTTCTCCCGGAAATCCCGATTTATATGGGTGAAATCCTATGTTCTGGGTACACACTCTCAATTTTGTATAAATTCTGAAAACGAAGCAGGACTTATAGATTAAATCTCGCCTATATCCCAAGTGTCTGACGATTCGTGTCAAATTTCGGAAAAGCTTGCATATCAGTTGAATTTCCAAGAAATAATTCTTGGAGAGCCAGGGCGTTATTGTTAAGCCAGAATTTTTATAATTTTTCAGGTTGAAATCCCTGATGAATTATCCGTTGTCAAAGTCTCTGTATAGACCTGAGTCGATAAAAATTTGAAGCAAAAAAAATAATAGTAGGATGAAATCTATCGGAAAAGGAAGACAATATAACGAAAATTAAATGAAAAATCATTTAGAGACGATGTGAGGTCGTAAAGTGGATGATGTGAGTGTTTAGGGGTAGAACACGGCTCAACTCGATTTCAGGCAAAACAACAAGTGCTATGGAAAAAAGTTAAATGTCAAAGTTGTAGGTAATAAAAGGATTCAGAACTGGTATAGGATCTGGAAATTTTCAGGTTGGCTCTGGTTCTGAATATCTCGGCTGAGTTCGTTAATGAGCATAATCGATTGAGTGATTTATTGATAATAATGATAATAATTAATAATAAGGTAGAATATGTTTCTATATAAAATTTAAAATGAATGCCGAAAAGTATATTTATTTAGTTTGGGTTTAAAAAAATGATGAGCAAGTTGGGTTTTTTTCTGATAATTGCGGAAGTAATGATCTGATTCAATTATAGATCGGTATTTGAGTGTATAATTACTACGTGCATATGTGAGCAAATTTTCGTTTCAAGGATTGCATAATAAAAATTCAAAAGAATATTTTATTAGTGTTACTATGCCTGGAACTTTTTGGCGCCTCTCGTTTCTTGAAGAATAAATTCATATATCCACAGTAATTTCAGCTATTGATAAAAAAATAGGCTGAACTATTTCATAATTCTTGCGTGCATATTCTGGGTACCAGCGAGCTATCGATTTGTTTCCATTTCTAATTCAAAGCCAGAGGAAAAATATTGTATTGAAATTTTTTCGAAGAGAATATTCCTATTTATACAAATTCAAAACTCTGGATGC
The DNA here is from genome assembly GCA_958510865.1 of Myrrha octodecimguttata. Classification (NCBI taxonomy): domain Eukaryota; kingdom Metazoa; phylum Arthropoda; class Insecta; order Coleoptera; family Coccinellidae; genus Myrrha; species Myrrha octodecimguttata. Next base: position 7,912,709 of record OY294056.1, on the reverse strand, counting down.
GCCAAAAAAGACACACACCCGGACAGATTTTTTTTCCGACAACGGATTCTTGATCAGAAACCCAACTCAGTCCTCTGAGATCAAATTCAAACTAATATCGACTATAATTAAGAATGAATATGCTTTATGGAAACGATCTAATATCAGAATTCATCTTCGTGTTTCAAGTATAAAATTCATTACATCCATTCAGACTGAGTATTGTATTATGAAATATACTAATCCAAGCTTTCACAAGGACCAATGAAAATGATGCAATATCTATAAAAACTATATTCTACGTGTTTCAAGTATTACATTCATTACATACACTGAAACCAAGTGTAAAATTATGAGATATACTAATTCCCACCCTCTATAGAAACGTGTTGAGTCGGCGTACTAGGTGGGGAAGTCTACGCGCGGGTCTTCTTCCATCGTCATTAGTCGAAACATTCTTCATTGAGTTAAGACGCATGCACGCAATATTACAAAACCTGTGATGCCGTAGAGTGAAAGGGAAAATTGGCAAATCTGGTGAAAGATTGCTGAAAGGATTCAAGGTAAGGTAGCCTTAGGTACATTCATGATTTAAAAAGCATGGTGTGTTATCTGAAAAAAAGTGACGTCAGCAAGATTAAAATACAGGGAAATATATATTCTGTGCTTTGAATTTGAATGGAAAAAGTGGTATCATCATTGGTAAATACGATCTCAGATGGACAGATGAGCACACCATGTTTTACTTACTTCAAGGGTACTTATATATTTTTCGAACATTCATTACTTGCAGAAATGATAAATATGTACTCTCAACAGTGGAAATGTTCCTTTGATTTCATTATTGAAATGAAAATCGCCAGAAATTATGTACCCTGTATTCCCAGATATACATTTGATGCTTTTTAGTTTTCCATTACTTATTCAATGATAGAAACTAAAATATTCATTCCCAAAGTTGAGAAAATCATCACTGGTAAAATATGTGAATGAAGTCCATTCGAATTGATACTTCAGATCATGCAATGATCTTATGGGTAGTCTTCCAGTTTTGATTCCCCCCGAGGGACGGTGTGCAGAGAAAACATTCTATTGAAAACTTTCAACACAAGGAGTCATCCAAGAGTTTATGTAAAGGTAATGAATTTCATTGATCATGCTAAACAATTTTTGAAATTCATATTTTTTTTCAGATTTTCAGAGATATTCCTACTCTTATCGCGGTACAGTGAGAGCAGGCTTTCCAAAGGAAACGACCATGTTTGCTTATTTTGGATAGTCGCTGCTACATCCAACATGATTTCATATCGTTGTGGATGACTTGTACTTGAAGTTCTTCTCTGCACGTAAGGCCTTCGATACATCGTTCAAAATTTTTTTTCAGCATGTTGAGGCATGTTTACTTTGAAATCATTATTAAATCCATGATCATAGGAAAAAAATGTTTAGAATAAGTACAGCTATCATATACGAGAATTTGCTAAAAATTTCATTGAAAACCCTATATAACACCCAGTATTCTTGAAACAACCGATATGATATGACGTTATACTTTTTCCACAATAATATTATGTGATTTTTTTCATTGGTAAATTCATTTTCAATATGTACCTATATACATTTTGCGAAATAAACGATTAGTTTAATTTTCAATGAGGTGACTTATTTCTTACAGCAAACTGATGTCGATATTGAGTTCAAATCAATAAAGCATTCGTTCAAAATGAGAATGAAATAAATCTTAAATTCATATTATCATATCCCTTCATCTATTTAAAGAAAGCCTTGGATTGAAAGCAGCTTTTCTACAATTCAAGTAGAAAAATTTCTCCTTCCAAATAGTGCAACAACTAGTTTCAAGGAATACAAAAGTTCCATCTGAGTATATCGTCTACTTTTGGCAAACAACAAGTCATTTCAATTTGAGTTTAGACATGATTGTTTCAAATCGAGTGTTTCTTTCTATGAAGGGAACAATTCCTTCCATGTGAGCATATACTGTTTTCGTTCATTAAGAAAAACTAGAATTAAGTAGAGTATGAGTTTCATCCGAGTATACAGACTACTCGAACAAAGTGATTTATTTTATTTAATTAGAATATATTATATCCTAATTTCAATTTCAACTGTATACTCAAATAGAAACTTCCCATATACTTAACGTGATGATTGCAACTGTATTAGATACAAGTGTATTTTACACTAGAAAGAAATAAAGGGTATATTTGGATTTCAAATAAAAAGTATACTTGACCTAACTTTACCATAATCTTGCTCATATATAAATCTATCATCTACATCGATCAATTAATATTTAATTGACTGAAGTATTCATTTTTTTCCGTGGAGATGAAAATAACTATTCTGAGGTGAGCAAAATCATTCATATTTTTCCAACGGTTTGATCGATGAAAAATTATTTATTATCATTTCATTTTTGCGAGCGTGGTAAGGAGATGAAAATAACTATTCTGAGGGTAGCAAAATCATTCATATTTTTCCAACGGTTTGATCGATGAAAAATTATTTATTATGGACACGATTAACAAATCAACTTTCGTGCTAGCTGGTTGTTCTCTGCTTTGAACGATGGCTAACAAGATAACAACGAAAAAATCGAAATATTCCAAACCTAAATTTGGAAATTGAAAATAAACCGAATTTGAGTAATTCAGATTTATGGAAACATTTCAGTCTGAACGAGAATCTGATATACTTTTTTCTCCTTTCAAGATATTCAAGATATAAAAATCCAAAGGCGTAAGGTCTGGGTTCCTTGGTGGCCATCTTACCGGACCGTTGCACCCCAAAATATGCATTCATGTAGTCCCGTACATTCCGGGAATTATGAGCTGAACAGCAATTTATTTGAAACCAGCCATTTTGTCCGACAGACAGAGGCATTTCATCCAATATGTTTATTGAGCTGCTTTGGATTAATCTAATTAAATCGTCAGTGGTGAAGCGATCGGAAAGTATTACTGGTCCGAAAGATTGACCTTTCATGCCTCCCAAGCATACGTACTGACCTCTAACTCATGTATGGCATGTGCATGCTGGCCTTGATGAATTGAATTGAGGTCACAGATACTCAATGTTTACTTTGATATTCATTCACGGAGCTTCAAGGTAGAGCACATTAAGATTTGAAATTTACGACTTTTTCGTTGTTATCTTGTTATGTTCTCATATTTTAGTTGTTTAGTTTATAAATTTTAGGTATTAGTTTTATTCGGGTAGCGTATGCTGGATTTGGGTTCCGCGCTCCCGATTCTAACAGTCCGAGTTTTATAATATGTATGTACTGATTTACTGTTTCATGAATCTTTCTTCTGGGACGAAATCGGTTATTGGTTAGATATATCATTGTACCGGTAACATACGGCTGAGTAAGATTGTCTATATCTGATTATCAGATTTCCTTCGGGGATTTATTCAAGACTCTAGCTCTCAGACAATTATTTTGTCAAATCTGTCTTGGTTGATCTTCAGAAAGAGGATTTGAAACAATAATAATCGTCGCCTCACATTAACCCCAACACCATCAAGGGTGAGATACCATTTTCGTTTCCCAGAAGAAATATTCTAATCGTTCTTTTTTCGTAATAGGAATTAGTTTCACGGAGAAGAAAGAGCTCCAGTAATAATAAATAGCATAATCACAAGGACGAATATCCGTCGATAATTCAACAAATCTTCCCCCTTGATCAGAGCTAATCATCCAAACAATCAAAAAACCTACACCGAAGAAGCGGATCCAAGGAGAATGACTACAGCTGTTTCACAATTGTTATTGATCGTCAGGTCAACTTACCTTGGATAAACAGCAGAAGGATCTCTCGATACTTGTTACCTTTTCAGACGGTATAACAACGTACAGCACGCCATCTGCCAGGAGCATCTTGCGAGTCTCACCTTCGAGTGCAGAATACTTTGATCGATGTGTATGACGTTCATCCTTTTGTCACATAAGGTCGCTGTAACTGCGATATTGCAGCTTTACAAAAATCCGTCACAACATTGGTCTTGTTGGAATCCACATGAACCGAGTATCTCCAATGTTGTGACGGTTGAAGAGCTGAAACTTTTTCAATCCGTTGACCCGTTATAAATCATTGTGTAAATTCTTTTCAAATGGATAATCTCACTCATATTTCTCCTTTAACCCATCTCTTCCCTGTCAATAATCTGTACATTCTCGAAATCGAATTCATGACCCATAGTCATGTGATGTGAAGTTAAAGCTGCTTTCTCATAATGTGCAATATTGTCACTATCATATTTATGTTCCTTTATTCTATCTGTGATATTGTTTTGTTTGGCCAATGGAACACTTATTACAGTCAACGCAAGTTATCTTGTTTTTTATACTTATCCCGATTCCAGGTTGAAAGGAGTTTTTTGTAAATTAGTAAAAAAATTTTTCTGGTGAGAAAATTTAAAAAACACACTTGATATTCAATTCCCCAAATATTTTATTTATTGATGAAACAATTATTTATGCAGGTAGTGGAATATAGGACAAATTCTACGAAATGGGCTGGAATATTCAGTATTCATTTATATTGAGCAGCGTTTCGCAGAGTGTCTCATTTACTTCTTTAGGCCTAAAAAGGTTTTCATTCATTAAATATACGACAAACAACTGCGGAAAACACAAAATTTTCTGTATCGGAACATCAACCATTTTATGATATGAACATAAATATAAACTCCGCTATGCCAGTCACAAGCCTGGGGCCTTACTACCCAAGAGGTAAGGAAGAAGGAGTGATCGAGAAGTAACAATCTCGTTAAAAAACCGGGGTTCATCTGGCCCGGATGATAGTACCCTGTGGGGGCTCCTGACTAGGGTACAGTTAAAGCTGCTGCCTTGTAGCTCTCGGTGTTGGTTCATCAAAGGCTAGGAGAAGACAACTCTGATCAAAAATCACCAGGTCCTCCATGCTTGGGGGTTAAGGCAATGGGTCTGCTTCCCATTCTTTGGAAAAACCATTATTGCAAAAATCCTAGTAAGAAATCACTGGATGGATTAAACCGAAGACGACTAAGGCAACGAAAAAGAACAATGAATTTTGGAACCTGGAATGTGCAAGGCATGGCAAATAAGATCGAGGATATTTCAGGCGGACTGGATAACAATATAGATGAGGCTGTATTGACGGAAACAAAGAAGAAGAGAAATGGAAGTGAACATATGGGAAACTTTATACATCTATTCAGCGGGGTGCCAAAAGATCAGAGAGCAGCAAAGGGAGTGTCTATCCTTATCAATGAGAAACTAAAGCCCAAACTCACAAACTGGGAAGCAATCAGTGAAAGAATCTTAACTGCAAACCTTCAACTAAGGGGACACAGAGTTTCGGTTATTGGAGTATATGCCCCTACCAACGACGCTTCTCAGAATGAAAAGAACGAATTTTACGAACAACTGGAGGAGATTTTTCCTAAGTTAGGCCAACAAAGGGAAGTACTTCTTATGGGAGACATGAATGGAAGAACAGGAAAAACAATTAAAAATCCCGTTGTTGGGAGCTTTGGGGAGGACACGATAAACAAGAACGGTGAAAGACTCATTGAGTTCTGCCAACAGAATGAGCTCAAAATACTAAATGGATTCTACCAACACAAAGACATACACAAATATACCTGGCGCCAGAATGCAAGACAATTGAAGTCCGTTATTGACTACATAATCATCAAACAAGAGTCAAACTGGAAGATTGAAGATACCAGAGTGTACAGGGGAATAGACTGCAGATCAGATCATTTCATCGTAAAAGCAAAGGCCATAATTCCATTCAGGATATCCCACCAACCAGAAAAAAGCTCAGTCGTCGAGAAAATGCGTACCAAGCAATATAATATAGAGGGTTTATATCATGACAGCACCAGACGTCTGTACCAAGCCAGATTAGATCAAAAACTGGACGAACAAATTCTTTTTCAGGACTCTAAAAGTTTATACAGCCACATACTAAACTCTATTCGAGCAGCTGCAGATGAAGCTCTCGGAAAACAACTTCCAAAAAGACAAAACAATTCAGTTACATGGAACACAGAACTCCAGAAGCAACAGGACATCAAACAAGCAGCATATCAGAAATGGCTGACTACTAAAAAAGATTCCGACCATAATGAATATAAACTAAAACGGAATTCTTTCGAAAAAATGATAGCGGAAAATAAAAATCGGACTTGGGAAAGGAAGTGTAAAGAGCTGGACACGTATATTGGGGGAACAAAGTCATCTGAAGCTTGGAAATTGATAAGAACACTTAAAAAAGACACGACAAACAAGACCAGCAACCAAGTAGTTAGCATGAACAAATGGAGATCTCACTTTCAAAAAGAGCTAACAGAGTGGATAGAAAAATACAAAACCATGTCACCTAGAAAATATCAAGTCGAAGGAACCTACGTACATCTAGGTTCGGAGATAGTAACTAAGCTGGCAAAAACAATGAAAAATAAAAAAGCAAGCGGTCCAGAAGGAATTCCACCAGAACTCTTGAAAAATGGAACTCAGAAATTGATGAGTATGTTGACGAACCTATTTGAGAGATATATAAATGGTGAAGAAATCCCCAAAAGCTGGAGGGAAGCGTGGATCACCCCAATACACAAAAAAGGCCCAAAAGACAACTGCAATAACTACAGGTGTATATCAGTCAGCAGTACGATGAGCCGACTGTTCGGAAAGATATTGAAGACCCTTATAGAAGAAGAATATGGTCCACTTGAGCTGGAAGGACAGGCTGGTTTCAGAGCAGGACGCTCCTGCGTAGACCACATCTACAC